>JAODAN010000008.1:625490-1250981 GCA_031326905.1 Papiliotrema laurentii
GCTCCTCTATGTACTCTTCGTGTAGCTCTTGTACTTTCTGATCAGAAGGCTTGGTGTCTTTCTCGACTCGGATGGGCCTTCCAACTTGACTCGTCAGAAGTAGCTACAGGAAGCAAAGTGAAAAGGCTCACAAACGGAGACAATCGGGTGACGGAAGGGCTGCGGAGGTCAGCTTTGCCTGCGAATGACGGAAACCGGCTACTAACCATAAGACCAATGTTATCTTTTGTACCGTCAGCTCTGACCAAGTGTACCTAATACAGACACGACCTACAGTTGAAGATACTGTCGTCAGAATTTCTGTGACATGGGACGTGTGCAAACTCACCCTCGTCCGTAGAAAAGCGGCAATGTAAATCCAAAAATCTTCTGGAACTTCTTCTGTATCTTATACAAGACCGAGCCCGGTTTGTTTGCCCTACTCGTCAACGCCGCCCATGAGAGGGATACACCGAAGAAACTGACAGTTGATCATAAATCTGTCTGTCAGCATGAAGAGAATCGCATCGGGCAACATCTGTCGACTCACATCATTCTCGCCAAAGGAAAAGACCGGAACGAGATCCGCCCCTTCCTTGATAGCCATCTTGATAAAGCCAAACCTCTTTTTCAAGGTCAAGTCTGCCGTCCCCGGATGCGCTGATAGGGACTCAGCAGCCCCACCGATAACGATGGTAATGGCCGATCCGGCACCTCGCGAGAGGATCCTAGCACACGACTTCTTCGAGACGGATGACACGCCGTGAATCATCAATAACTCCCGGTAGAAGGGGATCTTGAAGTTGGATTCTGAGTGTCAGCGAGGACTTCAGGGAGGGACCACGCGGCTTGCCAAGGGTGAGGAGGTGCGGCGAGAGACCTGGGAAGTGTTGGGAGAATCCTGTGCCCTCGGTCGCAAATGTTGCAAAGGCGCCCCTATGCATAAGTGACGAAACATTGGGGGGCAGTGATGGCGCTACTCACATGCCAATGATGCCATGAGGGTGGTAGCCAAAGAGATATGGCCTGTCACTGGGCAAGTCTGCCTCCTGCTTGTGAGTCTGAGGGTCATGATGTCACACCATTCGGTGACTGACCTTCACGATGCTGCAAGGGTAGTATTCTGCGTGTCAGCGTGATCCAAAAGGGAGGCTGGACGGCAGGCTTACGAGCAAAGTATTTCCAGATGAACAGGTTCCTGGCCCACTCTTTGGGTCTGCCGCCCCTCTCCGGCGCAGGGTCGAATATAATCCAGATCAGGTACGGTATCATTAGTCCCCATGTCTTCTCAAACGATCTGGGGACTCAGCACGAGCCATGCAAGCAATTTCCATGCAAAACTCACACGATGAAGAGGAAGAGAATGATGCAGATAGGCAAGAGAAGGGCCCATAGAGCCACCGCGGCGGTTTGCAGTCGTCGATGAGGTGGGATGTGTAACGGTGCGAATCTAGCTTGAGCTCCTTCTCACCTCTCGGAACACCGTTCACAGGCTTCCAAGTTGGCAGCGTGCACTCACTTGACCTCTACATTCTTTGAAATCGTGTCACGTATCTCCTCCAGATTCAAGGTGCCCATCAAGGGGGATTTCATCCTCTGTTTGACGCTGTTGAACCGGCTCGTCGCCTTGCCGTGCGCCGGATCATCCGCTCCGTCCCCACCATCACCGTCCTTCTTCGACGACATGCTCACTTGCGATGCCGACAGCTCGGACTCGGTATCCTCCCATGCTTCTTTCCCGTCGCGTTGGGGCTTGTTGTCTTTCAATTCTGTTCCAACCGGACGGGCCGATCTAGGCGTATCGGCCGACTCGTGCTCTGCAGAGATTGGCGTAGGTGTTGTAGGTCTGTCATCCACATCCTCGCGGTCCTTCTTTACACTACGCTTCCTAAGAGCGTCCGATCGTGGTGTGTTGTCACTCATCTCGGACGGATGTATAGGTACGAAGCAAGCTTGTAGCTACAATCAAGTCGGGTGTGGGTGTCAATGACGTAGTCGCTGCGAGTGCCGACTACCGATGCAACCAGGCGAAGGATAGGGTCGACGTACACACAGGGAGTGAAGCGGTACAGCTGGCCGAGGTCCTTGGATGTAGCGTTATGACAGACGATGGATAATGTTGGATGGATGAATGAGGATGATTGTTGGGAAACAGATGGACAGTGAACGGGTAAGTCACGGCGTCGCCGGCCAACTGCGGTCCCAACACTTGAAACCCTAGCCCAAACATACCCTGGCGTATGGCGCCGTCCCAGGGTCTTGAATATGCTTCAATCCTGAAATGGGTAGGCGAGACTGCAGACGAGCAATCGCGAGCACTATGCATGATAGGAAGACGATCTTCCAAGCGGTATGCAAGATGCTGATTATACGCATGATCACCAAAGCGCGTAAGTACCCCAAACAAACTATGAACAAAAAGTCCGCCACCTCTTGTGGACCACCCCTTCGTCACCCTATCGCCCCGTGTACTTGCGCTCGAGGTAACGCACGACGGTGTAGACGAGACTGACCGCGACGGTGGTGATCTCCCAAGCAATATCGCCGCTAGACGTCAGTCATGAAAAGGGTGACTAGCCAAGGGTATAACGCACTATCCTCCCGGGATCCTCCGAGCGATCCATCCGTTCCACCACGTCTGCGACATTCCAGCGGCAATAAGAGGTACACCCTGATCATCAGTTATGCCTAATAGAATGCGGGCTTAGCAATACGTACGACGACCAAAGCCGCGATGGCCCCGAAACCGATCGGCAACTTGCTGGGCGAGTTCCAAGCCTCCAAGGGATAGGTCTTGCGCGAGACGGGTCGTCGGAAGATCAAGGGCTCAATGATGATAGGCGGGATATAGATCGCTGTCCAGTACGCCAGGATGTACAAGAAGTTTTCAAGCGCAGAATAGAAGTTCTTCGAGCCAACGATTGCGATCGGCAAGAAGACTGCCGAGACGACAAAGGCAAGGAGGTATCGTGGCACTGCGATGTCAGACTTGCTCACTCTATTGTCAACCTGCTCAACTCACCTCGGATAAGGAAAGGAATCGCGACCTGGGCGCTCAGACCACAACTGTAAATAGTAGGACCAGTGTTGGCGACGACGCTGAAACACAAGAGGAACATAACGAATCTCGCCGCTTTGCCTCCGCCGACCATAACGAACAGCAAGTCCGGGGCGCCAATTGCTGCAGCCTCGTCCCAGGACGGGATGGCGAAAGCCGCAGTTTGGGCAACAGCACCTAGAATCTGGACCAGGACGATAGGCACGAAGAAGCCGATGTAGATGGCCACGAACAGAGGCAGTCGAGGTGTGTGGGGAGGCAGATTGGTAGTCTGAAGTATGAGCGGAGCTGATCGCTGGCGTGTACGCCCAACTATAAGGCACTCACAAAGTCACTGGCCAAAGAGCAGTAGCTAATCGTGAAACCAATCAAACTGGATCCGTAACCCAGGACTCCGCTGGCCGTCACAGCGGCAGCGGCATGTGCGGTCTGCGAGGTCGCCATTCTCAAGTCCGATCCGGTCACTCCGGCAATGACGATGAACAGGATGAGGACGATTGGGAAAGATGCCAGTGAGAGATAGTGGAGCGCCCTGAGACCGATGAATGACAGCTGCCATAAGCGGTGAGAACGAGTGCAAGAACTTGCCCACGTACCAGAAGCGAGATGATCGAGACGATGACGATCCCCACTGTCCAGCTCATCGAACTTTGGCTGACCAGCGAGAGACTCTGGCCTCCGAGGATGACAGTCAAGCTCATGAAGCCGATGAATTGGAGACAGTTCAAGAACCCGCAGACCAGTGCCGCCCAGTATCCCAACGCGTATCGCGCCTGAACCATCTGACGCATTCCGAGGCGAGGCCCGTTGATCGCGCAATAAGCCGGAGGGATGCACGAAGCGGCGGTAAAAAAGATGATGCTCAAGATCGAGGTTTTCAGGTCCAGCCCAAACAACCCAGGACCGAGCATCCCTTCCGAGAACTGATTGGTGAGCATTCTGCAGGGTATGGCATCGCGATGGATCACGATCGAGCACGACGAACCGTAAGGATGTTGGTGTTCCACGCGGCCCACAAGGTGAATTGGGGTAGGTAACCCCAGGCGCTGAGAGACTCCCGATCCTGAGTACATAAGCCTCTCATACGGACTCCACCAGACTCCGCCAGAAGCCCTGCTCACATCTTCAGACCGGGGCACGATACCAGTGTCCTCCACGCCGCTCGCCTTCAGCTTCTTCGACAATACCCTCGCATACGCCCGCCACCGGCTCTCCTGGATCACGTTGGGCTGGAAATCCGAGTCGAGCGTCGGCGAAGGAGCGTTTGTCGAAGGCAACGTCTTTGGATCGAGCGCATCAGAGGGGGTCATCATCTTCGCTTTGCTAACGAAGCGAGAATGAGATTCGACTAGAGATGAATGTCAGACTGCCTGGATCTCTTCGGGGAAATCTCTGCGTCTAGACGATGGGTCTGGTCAATACTCGATGGAAGCGACAAACGGTGACTTTCTTGGAAATATCCACCAGAGATCGGCAACGGCTATTTCCGTCGCTTAGCCATAAAAAAAAAAGAAAGGATGGGTAATTCGGACATTGCCGATCTAGCACTGTCACCTGCAGATGCCGACGTCGAAGGTAACAATGGGTCACGCTAGAGCGGCGCTTGTGCACGTCAGGCGACCGTGATTGAAATGAAGCATGTGCATATGAGGTACATATGAATAACGATCAAGAGACAACGGACAGGGACTTCCGCTCGCTCTCCGTTCATTTCCTCGACTCCCCTTCGTTCCCGACCGAGCTATCTTCGTTCCGCATGGATTCGATCATGTATCAGCTCCTGTCGTTCCAGCCGTCACGCAAGACACGACCTTCGGACCCGACCGACTTCACCCAGCGACGGGCCGACGCGTCGCTTGGTGTATAGAGGACAGGTGTTGGGTGATGATCTACGTTGGGTGATGACCTACGTTGATACGGATTCTGCGGACATTAGGTGTCACGGAACGTCCAGTCACAACACGGATAAACCCGCACGTGTGCGGCTAAAGTCACGGGTAATCATCGAACATCAACAGGACACATGTAGAAAGAATTGACATCAACGCACGACATGGAAAATCCTGGAAAGCCAACGAAGAAGCGAAGTCAGAGAAAAGCTAGGTGTCATGAAGCTGCGCTCATGACGCGACGGACTTCGCTCGCTCTCCGTCCATTCCTTCGACTCACCTTCGCTCCCGACCGAGCTATCCTTGTTCCGCATGAACGATCCTCGTTCATGCATTAGCTCTGTCGTGTCAGAGTCGAGCCTCTGACCGGCGACCTCCGACTACCTACGGCGAGTTCCGAGTAAAGGCGGCGAAGGCCGACGATGCCCGGCAGCAAACCCTGAAGGTGGAATCTTCCGGAAGCGACGAAGGACGACGGTCAGCGAGGTGTGACGTAATGATCGGTGAAGGATGACTAAGCTTGGCGGTAGAGGTCGAGAAGCGAGAACGTCAAGGAACCTGCTGGAAAGAGTAGGAAGTTAGGAAGAAGTCGAGACGAGGGAGCGGACGGACATATAAAAGGGAAGGTGGCAGTGAGAGAGGGTTCCTTGGCGATTCTCGATTGAAGTCACATACGTAGTAGCTAGTCATATCTCTGCATACGATAGACGACCTTATCCCTCGATAGTCGGCCGCAAGAAGCTCTCGACTATCTTACGACGAAGTCATCGATGTCACGGAACCTCCAGTCACAACACGGATAAACCCGCACGTGTGCGGCTAAAGTCACGGGTAATCGTCGAAAATCAACAGGACACGTGTAGAAAGAATCGACATCAACGCACGACGGGGAAAAGTCCTGGAAGGTCAACGAAGAAGCGAAGTCAGAGAAAAGCTAGGAAAGTCCAGGGAACTTGCAGAGTTTCGAGGAGGATGCTTCCTCAGCGAAACTCCGCGACTTTCAGAGAAACTCCGAGAGGTAGTCGGAAGGAAAAAGGGGTCAGACGGAATATAAGAGAGTCGCGGAGAGTAGACGAGTTTCTCTGTTATTCCAGTAAATGCCATTTTAGTGCAACCTTTCAAAGAGGTCACTTCGCGACAACGACTTACTCCAACCTAACAACGGGGATCGACGAGGATCAGGGATCTTCAGAGAGAACTACGGGGTCTTGCGGTAAAGGCTACAACAATCGGTGGGAGTCTTCGGATAGTACAGAGAATCGAGGATCTACAAGTCCGGTGATAGATTTACGCGGAATTTGGGGGAACTTGACATTATCTACAAGGTTCGCCAGCATATTTCAACGGCACTCGGGAGTTCAGGAGCTAAGCCGAAGTCCGGTGACAGTTTTACTGGAATAACCCTACCGAGGAACAGCGCCAGAAAAGAAATATCAGCGAAACTCGAAGAATGTCGACGGGTCGCCGAAGCCAACAAGAACGAATGGTTTCCGACGATCTGATGGGGGACACACCCGGTGAGGAAACACCGACCTCGCCTGGGATTGAAGGGAATGAGACGATGATGGCGATTCTATCGAACCTCACCGAACTCATTCGACTTCAGACGACTCGAGCGGAAACTCAGCGAGTCGAACGGGAAGAACGACCAATTCCCGTCAAAGTCGATCGACCGGCGACGTTCTCCGGCGATCGATACAAGGACGACACTGACCTGGAGTCTTTCCTTGCACAATGCGAGAACTGTTTTCGTATGGATCCTCGGGGATTCAAGGAAGACGGCGCAAAAGTCGGATTGGCCGTTGGATCTCTGCGAGGAAGGGCGTCACAACTGGTAACCGCCCTGATGTCCAACGAATCTCGACGAAACGAAGTGGCCGACACCTGGGAACATTTCAAGAACTACCTTCAGCAATCGTTCGGGGATCCTGACCGGAAAAACGGGGCTCGTCGAGAGTTGTATAAACTCATGCAAACCGGCTCCGCGGTCCAGTACTTCGTCGAAATTGAGCGACTTATGGCGGTAGCTGGATGGGTATCGAAGGAAGCCCAGGAAATTTTGGTCGGTCAAGCAGAGTCAGGATTAAAGCCACACCTGCGACGAATCCTCGCAGAAGGTGGACACGAATTCAGCACCATCAAGGACCTTGCCGCGCATGTCATTCAGATGGATGAGCGCATACATGCGCTGGACATCGAGGAAAGGACGCGATACTCAAAGACAAGAAACCCAGACTCTGGACCTCGTCCCGTTACCTTTTCTTCGAATTTCGGGGCAAGGCCCGAACTTTCAGCGAACCGAACACCTGTACACCCGAGTTACCCCGACCGATACATAGACGGCACCTGGCGTCAGTTAACTACGGCGGAATTCATCCAAAGAAAGGAAAAGAAACTGTGTTTCACGTGCGGAAGCGCAGCGCATAGTTCCACGACTTGCGACAAGGTTAATCCAAAGTCGCAGACTTTCGCTGGGCCTCCAAGGGTCAAGGTCGAATTCCAAGAGCCGGGAAAAGCCTAAGCAACGTTCCCAAGGCCGCGGAACGGGGCGATGTATTGGGGGGCCAGGAAGAGGGGGTGTTAGCCGCGGAGGTTACCCCTAAATCAGCGGAAGTATCGGGTAGAAGTAGACTTCACCAGAAACTTCTCGGTGGTGTGGGTTGGTACGGGGTGGAGCTGGAGGAGAATGAATCGATGTCTTTAATCGGGATTGAAGGCATCATACAAACTGGGGTTAAATGTCTCTGGGATTCAGGGGCGAGTTTCAGTTACATTGATGGGGACTTCCTGAAAGTCCTCGAATTAAAGGCGCAAGCTCTTGGGCGACCAAGGAAGTTGGTCATGTTTGACGGATCTTGCTCGTCGGGAGGCGCCATTACGCATTCCATCGACGTATCAATCAAGTTGCGAGAGGACCGGGAAGCACGGCCCATCAAGTTGTATGTCACTAAGCTTGCGGGATCGCACGTGGTGATCGGGAGAGGATGGATGAAACATCAAGGGGTTTCGTTGGATCTCGAACACGGAATGGTAAAGGTCAACGAAAGGGCCAAGGGATGGCGGCGGGGATTCGAGGTATATCGTGGATTGGAGCAGAAACTCCGAGCGGTTTGGGACGCCTGGAACATCCACCACGATCCGAATACCTTGCCGAGTCTTGAAGGACAGTTCTGGGATCCTCCAGTCGAGAAGAGCGTGGAGGAACTGTCGGCAGAGCAGGAAGAGCTAGAAAGGACCGTGCCATCATGGGCCCACCGGTTTCTAGACCTTTTCCGATCAAGGGAAGGACTGGAGAGCCTTCCGCCACGACGAGATTACGATATGGTCATCGAGTTACGCCCAGAATCGAAGTTATCCGTCGCACCTCTCTATCAAATCCCAGCAACCCAGTTGGAGGCATGCCGGGAAATCAAGGAAAGAGAGCTGAAGGCGGGGAAGATACGAGCCAGCCACTCAAGCTATGGTTCGCCTTGTTTCTTTGTCGCCAAGCCTTCAACTCCCGGAGCCTGGAGGCTAGTCGTCGATTATCGGCGACTAAACGCGATGACCATCCCCGATGTCTACCCACTCCCGTTGATAAATCAAATATTCTTCCAAGTCGCAGGAAGTAAATGGTTTGCCAAATTTGACCTGGTAGGGGCCTACCAGCTTCTACGGATGGCAGAGGGAAGCGAGAAGTACACGGCTTTTCGAACACCCTTGGGGATGTTCGAGTCGTTGGTAGTCCGGGACGGACTGTGTAATGCTCCGAGTGTCTTTCAACATTTCCTCACGGAGGTGTTTGCGGAACTGATAGGGGCTGGGGTTGTGGTATACATCGACGATGTCCTGGTATATGTGGCGACCTTGGAGGAGTTACGGGCAAAGGTCTTGCGAATGCTCGAACTAGCCAGCAAGGCGCGGTTATACTTCAAGGCTAGCAAATGTCAATTCGAAACCCGGAGTTTGGGATTCTTGGGCGTGATCATCTCTGATAAGGGAATCATTGCCGATCCCGCAAAGGTTAAGGCAGTGGCCGACTTCCCCAGACCAAGGAACGTGTCGGAGACTCGGTCATTCCTCGGGTTAGTCGGGTATTATCGACGATTTATCGAGGGGTTTTCGAAAATCGCATTGGCACTTACCGGCCTTACGAAGAAGGACAAGGAGTTTACCTGGGGAGAAGAGGAGGAAACAGCCTTTACGGGCTTGAAGGAGAAGATGTGCTCGGCGCCGGTGATTGCTCATTACGACCCTAGGGCGAAGACGATCTTACAAACCGACGCCTCTTTCTTTGGGTGGGGATTCGTCATCTCGCAGATCTCTCTAGAAGATGGGGAAGAGCACCCGATCGTCATTGAATCCGGACGATTTAAGGGGGCAGAGATCAACTATACGACGACTGAGAAGGAATTCATGGCGATAGTGGAGGCGTTTACAAGATATCGACACATGCTATTGCCCGTGGAAACGCTAGTCCTCACCGACCATCATAACCTTCGGTACTGGCAAGTCCCTCGCCAGCTAAGTCCACGACAAGCCCGCTGGGCCGAGTTACTAAGCTGTTTTCGGATGAAAATCGTCTATAGACCGGGGAAGATGGCGGTAATGCCGGATGCGTTGTCCAGAAGTAGCGAATTCCACGAAGGCAAGGGGGCTTCGGAACATCAACTCATCAACGTAGTGCAAGCACTCCCGGTTGAGGAACCAGCTCCCGATTTCCTTCGAGGAATCTCTACGGAGATCGACAAGGAAGAGTGGTCGCCGGTCGAGGTT
This sequence comes from Papiliotrema laurentii, assembly GCA_031326905.1. Lineage (NCBI taxonomy): Eukaryota > Fungi > Basidiomycota > Tremellomycetes > Tremellales > Rhynchogastremaceae > Papiliotrema > Papiliotrema laurentii. Next base: position 635,172 of record JAODAN010000008.1, read on the forward strand.
CTCGCGGGTACGGCCCAGGATCAAGAAGGCAAGGAACCGGAGGAGGAGCGGATGGACTGGAGTCTTCCGCTGATGGAGGAAATTCGAGGAGAGCAGCTGAAGGACGATGACCTTCGGGAAATCAGGGAGAAGTGGCTGGATCTAGGGAGGATCGCAGAAGATAGCCCATCATGGGCGAACTTCAGGAAGAAAACCCGAAGGACGGATTGGAAGGAGCCCAAGTGGAACGCTGGAGGGTTACTGGAGATCAGTAACCGGGTTTACATCTCGGGGCGTGAAATGCGCGGAAGGATCATTCGTTCAAGACACGATGGGCCGACCGCAGGACATCCGGGAATCGAGAAGACTCTCGAGCTGCTACGACGAGACTACGTCTGGTTGGGAATGGGGAAAGCAGTCGAGGAGTATGTACGAGGGTGCGCTCTCTGTCAACGGACAAAGGGAGGACACGGGCGGAAGCAGGGCCTCCTGAAAACCCTCGAAGTCCCCGAAAGACCGTGGCAGCATATATCGATGGACTTCATCACCCAACTCCCGGAAAGCGGCGGGTTTGACGCGATCCTCGTAGTAGTGGACCGACTTACAAAGTGGGCGATCTTCGAGCCCTGCACAGGGGAGATCAACTCGGAACAGATGGCGTCGCTACTCATCGATAGGGTTTTCGCTCAGCATGGACTGCCAGAATCCATTGTATCGGACCGAGGATCGACGTTTATCTCGGGCTTTTGGGGAAGCGTCTGCCAACGACTAAAGGTAGAACGTCGACTATCCACGGCATATCACCCGCAGACAGATGGCCAGACTGAGCGAGTTAACCAGATCCTCGAGCAATATCTACGGATCTTCGTTAACTTCCGACAAGATGACTGGAGTGATCTACTGGGGCAAGCGAGTATGACCTACAACAACACCGAACAGTCGGCGATCGGGATGAGCCCGTTCTACGCGAACTACGGATATCACCCTCGATGGGTGGAATCGATAATTGCGTCGGAAGGAAAGGAATGGCCAAGCGCTACGCGGAGAGTCGACGACATCCGTGATGTTCACCACCTATGTGTGGAAAGGATTGCGGAGGCAAACCGTCGCTATGCGCAGAGTCATGATAAGGGGCGAGTGCAGGGAGAGACGTACAGCTCGGGCGACAAGGTCCTCTTGTCGACGACTCATTTGAAATCTAGTCGACCTACAAAGAAACTAGGGGAAAGGTGGGCTGGGCCGTTTGAGGTCATCGAGATGATCGGAACGCACGCGGTGCGATTGGAGCTACCTGCAAATATGCGGATACATCCAGTGGTTAGCGTGGGATCGGTAAAAAGGGAACATCCACGAGCCTTCCTGACTCAAGAGGTAATTCCTCCTAGCCCAGACGAATTAGAGGACGGAACGCTGGAATACGAGGTGAAAGCCGTGGCAGGTCGTCGAGTTGTAAAGGGGGTCACCGAATGGCTGGTCGAATGGAAAGGCTACGAAAATACCAGCGACTGGGCCAGTTGGCAGCCGGAAGAGGACTTGGAAGGGACGGCGGATGAAGCGATAGCCGAATACCTCGCCAAAGTGGACAAGGAGAAATCGGCGAAACACGGTGGAACTCGACGCAGCAAGCAGAAGGCGGTGGATAAAGGCATCAGGGACACTGCCATCAAGGGTGTAGCGACGAACATCAAGGGTCATGCGGCGGCCATCACAGAAAACACGCTGGAGGACAACGGCCCCATGATAGACGTAAACGTCCTAGCGGATCGTCGCAGTTCAAGGATCAGGCAGAGGGGTGCTATCTGAGGGAATTGTGACGTTCAGCGTATTTGGCATAACCTGTGCGAGATGCAATGAATTGACAAGACCCAACACGATATGCATACTATTACAACTTTGAACCCGAACCCGAACCTGAACCAGACGGACCTTTGGGGTCCGTCAACACGCCCTTCTTAGTGAGGCGTTGACGAAGGTACTCTCGCATACCTTCGTCGGAAGTAAAAGAAAGGAGGTTAATGATGCCCAACGTCTCGGGAGACAGTTGGCGAGAGGGCAGAGGAGGGGGAGAGGCGGTGGCGGTGGGGGGAGCGGCGGGGGCGGGAGGGGGAGGAGCGGTGGTTTGCGCCGCCGTTCGACGACGGACGGCGCGCCGGGTTGAGGGGGGGGAGGGCGGGGAGGGCGGGGAGGGAGAGTAGGAGACGAGTCGGGACCGCTTCTTGGAAGCCCGAGGGCTGGGAGTTGGGGCGGCCTTTTTCTTGGGCGCCCTAGGACTGGGCGTCCCAGGGGACTCGCTCTCGTCGTCCGACTCGTCGTCGGACTCGGTGGTGGCGCCCTTATCTTCCGGGGCGCGGGCGGCGAGGGAGAGGAGTTCATCGACGTTGGGAGGATCGTCTTTGAAGTTGCACGAGCCTTTGCGGCACGAGCAACATTTCTTCCTCTGGTGAATCAGCAAGGAACGTCGGTTTTCGCGGATCTGGCGGTCTTACACGAAGGGACTCATGGTCCACGAAGCAAGGATCATTTCGACGCGCGCACGGTTGGCAACGTCGGTCTTTGGGCACCAAGACGAAACGAGACTTGTCGGCAAATTCCTCGTAAAGCCCTGCTCGTCGCTCCGAGCGATTTTTTGGGTTCTTCTTTGAACCCCCGGGAGTTTGGGGGGAGGGGGTTGGGCGAGCGGGGGAGACGGAAGGTGTCTCCGGGGGGGCGGGAGAGGAAGGGGGCCCAAGGGCAACTTCGCGCGAGCGGGCGCAACACGGGCAGTATTTGTCCGTCGCTGGCATTAGCGGACCCAACGCGAGGTTAACCGAGAGAGGCGGTCTCACGGCGAAGCTGCTGGGCGCAGAAACGACAAAAGTACGGGTCGGTCATCGGAAAACGGGGAGGATTGGGTAGCTTTTGGCGAAAAGAGGGGGGTATGGTGTTTCTGAGGACAAGAAGGCGGGGGTTAAGTATACTCGACGAACAACCGAGAGGGTCGGGGACGGTCCTGGAGGGTTGACCGATTTTCGACGTGTCAACAAGACCGTCGAAGGGTCGCTCAACGCGGATCATAGCCATGTCGGGTGGGGGATCTGGGGTCATAGGGGGTGTCCGGCGCGGACAAAGACGACGAAACGGGGGGGTTGAAGGAATTCACCACGGGGTAACACTTGGACAATCTAGGAACGAGGGGGACCTTTCGGGCACAAGTGGGGGTTCTCGACGATAAGGGGCGAGGATCGATGTTGTGGCCAGAGGGAGGTGGGGCGGGGAACTACTCTGGGGTTTGTGTCAAGGATACGATCGAGGATCTCGGGGGCGAGATCCAAAAGGAGGGGGAGACTGTCACGGAACCTCCAGTCACAACACGGATAAACCCGCACGTGTGCGGCTAAAGTCACGGGTAATCGTCGAAAATCAACAGGACACGTGTAGAAAGAATCGACATCAACGCACGACGGGGAAAAGTCCTGGAAGGTCAACGAAGAAGCGAAGTCAGAGAAAAGCTAGGAAAGTCCAGGGAACTTGCGGAGTTTCGAGGAGGATGCTTCCTCAGCGAAACTCCGCGACTTTCAGAGAAACTCCGAGAGGTAGTCGGAAGGAAAAAGGGGTCAGACGGAATATAAGAGAGTCGCGGAGAGTAGACGAGTTTCTCTGTTATTCCAGTAAATGCCATTTTAGTGCAACCTTTCAAAGAGGTCACTTCGCGACAACGACTTACTCCAACCTAACAACGGGGATCGACGAGGATCAGGGATCTTCAGAGAGAACTACGGGGTCTTGCGGTAAAGGCTACAACAATCGGTGGGAGTCTTCGGATAGTACAGAGAATCGAGGATCTACAAGTCCGGTGATAGATTTACGCGGAATTTGGGGGAACTTGACATTATCTACAAGGTTCGCCAGCATATTTCAACGGCACTCGGGAGTTCAGGAGCTAAGCCGAAGTCCGGTGACAATCGATCAGCGCCTTAGCCCCACGAAGGTAGCTTAAGTACAGCTAAGTGGGAGTGCGACGGGCCTGGAACAGTCGCTCAACAAAGAACGTCGAGGACATCCCTGTGGTTAGAGCGTACCTGATCACAGCATCGAAGAAGCTAGCCTAGACTAGGGCAAATCGGGATAGGGTTGCCGCACGACTCTGACAACTCTCACCGACTGTTGTAGTCTTTACCGCAAGACCCCATAGTTCTCTCTGAAGATCCCTGATCCCCGTCGATCCCCGTTGTTGTCGGAGTCGTGCGGCGACCCTATCCCGGTTTGCCCTAGTCAAGGCTAGCTTCTTTAATGCTGTGATCAGGTACGCTCTAACCACAGGGATGTCCTCGACGTTCTTTGTTGAGCGACTGTTCCAGGCCCGTCGCACTCCCACTTAGCTGTTCTTAAGCTACCTTTGTGGGCCAAAGGCACTGGTTCGGGGACTTTGTCGTGGGATAGCCGAGAGCTTCTTGCGGCCGGCTATCAAGGGATAAGGTCGTCTATCGTATGCAGAGATAAGACTAGCTACTACGTATGAGACTTCAATCGAGAATCGCCAAGGAACCCTCTCTCACTGCCACCTTCCCTCTTATATGTCCGTCCGCTCCCTCGTCTCGACTTCTGCCTAGCTTCCTCCTCTTTCCAGCAGGTTCCTTGACGTTCTTGCCCCTAGTCTTCTATCGCCAAGCTTAGTCATCCTTCGCCGATCATTACGTCACACCTCGCTGACCGTCGTCCTTCGTCGCTTCCGGAAGATTCCACCTTCAGGGTTCGCTGCAGGGCATCGTCGGCCTTCGCCACCTTTGCGTCAGGTAGTTGGAACTCGCCGTAGGTAGTCGGAGATCGCCGGTCAGAGGCTCGACTCTGACAAAATCCCCTGGATTTTCCTAGCTTTTTGCTGACTTTGCTTCCTCGTTGACTTTCCAGGATTTTCCGCGTCTTGCGTTGATGTTGATTCTTTCTACACGTTTCCTGTTGATTTTTTGATGATTACCCGTGACTTTAGCCGCACACGTGCGGGTTTAGCCGTGTTGTGACGGGACGTTCCGTGACAACGGGACAATCCGTGACATTCAGGCACATTTGCTTTGTTCTGATGAATCTCCCTGGGAGCAAGACAGATTGCAGCAAGAGGAGTGACATCAATGAAATGAAGACCATTCCAATTGGCTATGCATGCACGCTCAAGATATGCCAGAACATCAGGGGAACAGGGCAAGATATCACATAGCCTGTTGTCAGTATATGATCTAGTGCAGTCTTGTAAAATGTCCCAAAGTGGCAGGAGCACAGGAGAATGCTCACCCCAGACAGAACAGCAGAAAAATCCCCTGGAGAGACAAATTCAATCTGATGTTAGCCAATCCAAATTGACTTTAGAAAGCCTGTACAATGCAGGTGTAAAACGCCTCACCTCTCTGATCTGGGCCCGCACGTCCTCGGCTAATGAAGTCCCCCCGATGTATATGTAACGACGGTAGGGGAGGAGGTGCGGCCTTGCCCTCATTGCGATCATATCCTCTATTTGAGCCCGTTCAAGATCGATGAGCTCGAGATCTGTCGCCTTTCCGGTAACTCCGGACGCCGTCCTTGCCGAGAAATCGCGTGAAGTAACACCGATACAATGATCGACAAGCTTGTTAAATGATTTCTCCTCCGTTACCCGCCGCAACCACTCCATCCACTTGCGGCATCCATCAGCGTTATGGATGACGGGTGGAGCGCATGACACCGCGAGGCCTCCGCCTGACGAGGACAAAGCACCCGACAGCGGCAAGATCGATTCATCGAAGCAGAGAGAACGTGTAAGTTCTTCGAACGATCTTGTCGGTTCTGGACATCGACTGCACGGTCAGCTTGATCCCGCGAGAATCACTTACAGCGGCATATTCCAAGAGTCCCGACACCACTGCACTACTCCAGGCAAGACATACGCAGCCCACGTGTCTACAGTTCTAATCATCTTCATGATGTCCGAAAACGCGTCTGGGTTTCGCAATATGGTGGTCGGGGAAAAGGTGACCAATCCTCCCTTCAGCCAAATTGGGGTCAAACCCCATTGAGACGGGTACAGCTGTATGCTAGGACCATATGCGTAGAATGCCGTGCGGCGCAAAAGGTTGGTTCGAATCGAAGACGATTTGAGCGTTTTCCCGAATTTCTGATTCAGGACTAATGATGTATCAACCTCCGACGCTGGTATTGCGTTGACTGCCTTGAGCTTGGCTGACAGAATGCCATGGAGGAAATCTGTAGGTCCGTCTTCCCCCGGATACTTCATGACTTTGGTGCCGGACAAGGAGCCGAGGAAAGCGTCGTGGAAGCCGTAACTCTCCAGAACGGAAACTGTTGGTGGAAACTGAGGGGGGCCGGGATTGGAAGGAATGTCGAGAGCCGGGCGGACAGGATTGGGGAGAGAAGGGACCGGAACGGATGTCAGAGGCAAAGCTACGATAAACAATCCGAGCTTGATCGTGTCTGCCGTCCAATGACCCAAGCCAATAAGTCGAAGATCGGTTGCGTCGGGCGATGCGAGGACTATGGCGTAATGATTGGAGACACCGCGCTCAGGCGTATACTCCGTGTAAGCGACAAAAGCCTAAGGTCAGCTCCTCATGGCAGAAAGCCGTCCTCACCCGTCTTCCTTTGCAGATGCGCTCCTTCAACGACTCGTAATCTCCCTTGCTTGCGGTATGAGTGCCAGAATGCTCCTGGACCAAAGTCGGTCTACACCACTCGGCCACCTGTCCGCCCAGATTGAGAATCCCTGTGAGACATATGTCGTCCACCTCTTCCATAGCGATCTGAATCGGGCTAGGACGCGGGGAACTTAGGAAGAAGCGAGTGAGGTTTAGTCTCTCCGCCCAAGGAGCGGTGGACCCCTTCAACAAGCCAAACTTGAAATGGGTATCCACATTCGGAGTGAGCTGTATGTCTGCACGAAAGTCGCAGATCTTGTCCACAGGTGGAGCACCTTCCTGCGATAGCTTGCGATTGTCGCGCACAGGAGACCGGTTTGCCCGTAAGGCATGAAAATCGGTAGGAGACATGTGGCCGTAGGGATGTGGTGGGTTTTGTTGCGGTCCAGGGGATTGGCCGGGTGCGACGGCGCGACGACGAGGATCCGCTGCGGGATTGAAGACGGGTGCTAGAGGGGTTTGTGAGGGAAGATGCGCGAGATTGCTTTGACGGATGTCCGTCGGAGGACCCGGTTGGCGCGGGTGGTAGGCCTGGGGTGCGCGTGGAACTGGTCCCGATTTGTTCATCGTATGCCCGTTGGACTGCACTATCTGGCTGCTGACCGTGCCAGAAGAAGCCGCATGGACTTTTGGTCCACGGGAGGCCGGTGGGGGGAATCTAGCGGCACCGTAGGACGTTGATTGGTCGGGCAGGGGAGCAAACCGATCCATACGTGAACCTGTAGGAATCGCCTGGGTCGAAGATGCTTGGACAGATTGCTCGGCAAGAGCGGAGAAATGTCGAGGTGGCTGTACCTGGTGTGATCCTCGATGGCTTGGGATCGTGGTGGCTGAAGCTAGTAGCGGTGTCGCACTGGCGCTCCCCAAGCTGCGAGCCGTTGATCCCAAAGATGACTGGTCAGGATCTGTAGCTGGCTTCGATCCAATCGCACTCAAGGGCGGATGTGAGGCACTCGAACCCCGAGGAGGCTTGAAGGACGGCCCAGGCTTCCCCAAAGTTCCGCCGGGACCCGGCGGCAAATAAGGATTGGCTTCGGGATTGATTGCCTCGTCGATGAATTTCATCCTGACCGGTTGCTGGTAACGAGGGCGGGATGACAGGTCGGGTTTCGACTCCCCTTTCGGCTTCGCACTGGATGTGGATGCCACGGTCTTGGTCTGACATGCCTCAGTCTCAATCAGTGCGGCATCCGATTTTGGCTTGGCTTCTGCTGCTTGCCGAGCCAAGATTGCTCGGGTTTGCTCAAGCAGGCTTGGAACTGATTCTGTGGGCTGAGGGATTTTCTCGCTCGATCCGACCGTTGCTGACCTTTTCGAGGCGATTGGATCTGGCTGTTGAGACGCTACCGGCTCGCGTGCGGGAGTGGCGGAGAATGGAGTAGGAGGGCGCTCGTCGGTAGCCAACGAGTTAGAGCCATGTGCAGGCAGCTCGGGCTCGAATATTCCGGACACGGCCTCGCCAAACAGGTGTGTGGATTTATCTGCTGTTGAGGGCGGGGAAAGCGGAGGATAGAACAACGGGTCAGAACCTTTCTTCTTGATTTTGCCCAGACCGTTGAGCCGATTGGTTGCGGGTGGAATCGGTTTCGCTGGGGTCGCCGAGGACTTCGCCAGAGACCCATTTTTGTTCTTCTTGGATTTCGTTTTAGGTTTTGATAAAGATGTTTGGAGTTTGCGTTTCGTGCGGGTGCTTGAGATGGGAGCCGGCTTTGTCAACGCCTTCGATGGCTCACCGCCAGCCGCCGAGCCCAGGTCAGACAAACCGAACAGACCAGGCGAAGGAGGTTGCACGGTCTCAGTAATCATGTCAATCACTTCCTGTTCGTCCTCATTGTTGGGTGGTGCTGAAGGGACAGGTGTAGACTCTTTGCTTTGCGTGCCGCCGTTGGATTTTTCCCATTCGGACTCTGTGGGGTTTGCGCGAGACGCAGCGCCAGGCTTTGCTGCCGTGGCCTCGTCCTTCTTCCGCCGCCGTTCCTCCTGTTTCAACACGTAGTAGTCCGAGTACTTTTTGGGGACGGGCGTCAGGTGGGGTCTGTCAGAATTGTTCTTGATATACTGCCTCCTAGCAAGATACGTGCTAAAAGACCGTTTAGGAGATGCCTCCTTGAGCCATTCCTCTACATGAGTCAGCGCGAACAGCCGGAGCTTTGACCTACTCATCCTCCAAGCCGGGCATTCGAAGATGTGAGGATACTTGAGTGATTTGCTGAGAGGTTCCTTGGGCTCCCGCTTGCCGGGAGGCAACCTGGCGGTGGGCACTTCGTGGACGTTGAAAGACGACCAGAATCTGGCACGTCAGTTTATGACACACGCGGAAACGTACTGGTACACCTGATCTTGTTTCAGGTCATCATCCTCTGCTATGCCTTCGCTCGGGATGTCCCTGGTCGATTTAGCCAGACTTCCGCTATTAGATGCCATTCTCAAATGCTCACATCTCTGACTCGGTTTTCAGATAGCCTCCCCACTACTAATGAGCATGACATCCGGGTAAGGGGAATGTTGACTTGCCAGAATCCCGTAATACTGAGCACATTAGCGCCATGCAGTCCATACAGGCAGGAATATAGCCAGAGGAGGAGGGACCTACCCATTGAGCCTTGACGCCGTTCTTCTTCTTGAGCCAGTACGCGTATTTGATAGCGTCTACACGATCAGCCGATATGCAGCATTGACGAGGTCTGGACACTGACCAACAGCGTACTCTTCATCCGGATCATCCTCTTTATCCGTTAGGTCGCTCTCAAAGTCGCTGCCATTCTCCGACACCTCCGATTCAGAGGTCTCAGCTAATGGTGGACCTAGCTGGACTTTGGCAAACTCGAGGTTCGCGGGAGGCATCGTTGAGATGACCCGGTCTGCGACCGGTCATGCGGGCCGAGAGGAGATTCGAAGGGTGCAATCTCGGCCAATCTACGAGCTGCCGCTGGTTCAACCCGATGGGGATATACGCGGGAGCCCAGTGACGATGAGGTTCGAGCTGCTTTGCTATATGCTGGTCTTGAACGGCGAATGAGCGAGTGAACGAGATGTCTAGTGGTATCCTGCGCTACCTCTGTACTTGGTTGGAGACGCGTCCAAAGGTTGGAAACATCCGCCGGATCACCATCCCCTAATGATGATCAGCATCGTGACGTGTCATTTTCATTCTTCAAAGTGATAATCACTTCTCCAGACTTTCTCTGCAATTTCACTCGGCTCCAGTACACCTCTTTCATCCTCAACCACAGGCCATCCAGCCTCTATCCCACTTTTACAAGACTTGTAATCGGCACCCCGTCACGGTCGGCAAGAGAGATAAATCCGGTTCCAATCGACATCTTTCCATCGACCCCGTAAAAGAGCGGATACTCGTAGAAAAAAGTTTCATCGAATTTCCCTCCATCACCCCGCCTAGACCACTCCACAAACATGCTCGTCCTCGCTGAGACTGCCATCGGTTTCGTCGTCTTCAAGCTTAGCAGCGATGCTAAGATCGACTCCAAGGATCTCTGGAAGGAGTTTGAGACCCCCGAGGGTGCCAACAAGGCGTGAGTCTGGTCGCACGCTTCTCCGTCCGCGTCTGCATCGGTCCCCTGCGCGACTGCCTGCCTGTCGACGACTTTTACTCATCTTCAGCCTCAAGGTCCAAGCCATCCAGCGATTCACTTCCACCGCTTCTGCCGTTGAAGACCTCGCTGCCATTCAGGACGGTCGACTGACCGACTCGCTCGCCAAGTTCATCTCCGAGGCCGTGGGAGGTGGAGAGGACGGTGAGAAGAAAAAGAAGAAGAAGAAGGTCGAGGAGATGCTCGTCGTCTCCGAGCCCAAGCTTGGTGAGCTGATAGTCCACGGTCCACAGCGTCCATATGCTCATAACCAGCTTCTACCATTAACAAGACCCTTTCGATCCCCGTCTTGTCCGACTCCACAACTCAAGACCTCTACCGAGGTATCCGACAGCAACTCGCCTCCCTCCTTGGAGGCGTCGAGCAAAAGGACTTGAACACCATGTCTCTCGGTCTCGGTCATTCGATGTCTCGATTCAAGCTCAAGTTCTCGACCGACAAGGTCGACACCATGGTCATCCAAGCCATTGCTCTGCTCGATGATCTCGACAAGGAGATCAACATTTACTCCATGAGAGTCAAGGTGAGCTCCCGTTTGCCGCCGTTTCCGAGACATCCGCTCATTTTCAGGAATGGTACGGATGGCACTTCCCCGAGATGGGCAAGATCATCGTCGACAATCTTGCCTACGCCAAGGTTGTCAAGGCGATGGGTGAGTCCTCTGCGAGGGTCCCGCGCAACAAAAATTAACCATTCCCAGGTTTCCGAACCAACGCTTCTACCACCTCTTTCGAGCTCATCCTTCCTGAGGACCTCGAGGCCACTGTCAAGGCGGCTGCCGAGCTGTCCATGGGTACCGAGATCTCCGACTCCGATATGGCTCACATCCACTCCCTTTGTGATCAAGTCATCTCGATCACCGAGTACCGAACTCAGTTGTCCGACTACCTCCGAAACCGAATGCAGGCTATCGCGCCCAACCTCACCGCGCTCGTTGGTGAGCTTGTCGGTGCTCGACTGATCAGCCACGCCGGAAGCTTGATGAACCTCGCCAAGCACCCCGCCTCGACTGTCCAGATCTTGGGTGCCGAGAAGGCCTTGTTCCGAGCGCTCAAGACCAAGCACGACACGCCTAAATACGGTCTCATCTACCACGTACGTGTGCCCTTCGGCATGCTAAGGTTACAAGGAATGAAGTTGACGTAACAGGCTTCCCTCATCGGACAAGCACCCCAAAAGTTGAAGGGAAAGATGGCCCGAATGGTCGCTACCAAGGCCGCCTTGTCCATCCGTGTGGACGCCCTGTCTGACGCCGACTCTCGATCAGACCCTCAAGCCGCAGACGTCGGTATCACCAACCGAGTCAAGCTCGAGTCGCGTCTTCGAGCGTTAGAACACCAATCTGGTATCCAATCCGTGCGACGCACCACTGCCCCTACCAACGGCCGACAACAACCCAAGTTTGACTTGTCTGGTTCTGCGGGAGGTTACAACGCTGCTGCGGACAACATCCAGCTGGGCTCTGCCGCTGGATTGTTGCCCACTCAACCCGAGGCCGCGGTGAAGCAAGCCGTCGCCGCTGTCACCGAGGTCAAGGAGGAGAAGCGGGCGGAGAAGGAGGGCAAGAAGGACAAGAAGAAGAAGAGAAAGAGCGAGGTTGGAGATGAGACCATGGAGATTGACGAGGATGACGTCAAGGAGGGAGAGACCAAGGAGGAGCGAAGAGCGCGAAAGGAGGCCAAGAAGGCGGTAAGTAGATCCTGTTTCGGAAAGAACACATCGCTGATGACTAGGCCAAGGCTGCTAAGAAGGCTGCTGAGGAGGGCGGTGAGGGAGAGAAGAAGTCGAAGAAGAGACGAGCTTCCGAGGCTAACGGGGACGAGGTGGCGGTCGAAGATGGGGAGAAGAAGAAGAAGAAGAAGAAGCGGGATAGCGTGGCCGCTTAGAGGGGTAGGAGAGTTGCTTTGAGGTTTTGAGTCATCTCATTTCCTGGCGGAGGGTTTTGTTTCTCATGGCTGTATGCATATACCACTGGCTCGACTGTCTGCAAGGGGGGTTAAGGGGTCCAGTGGCTAGGAAAGTGGGAACAGCATCCAACAAGAGCGGCGATATGGGTTCATCTCGGAGTTTGCCGGTTGTGGCTCGAGATTTCGCGGATTTGGGACTTTTGCTCGTCAGGCAGCCTTACTCGCTCGATCGACCTGGTATTGACTACTGTTCACCACTTTGCTCCACTAGAACAACCTCCCCAAAGGCCTAAAAAGAATCATAATGAGCGTACGTGGACCGCTCCACTGCAGCTGGGATCGAGCACTAAACCTCCAGCGATCTTGCACCTCCCTTCTCCGAGCTGTTGAGCGCTCTGCCGCTTCTTCCCGGTACGGACCAGCCTTGGCTACTTCTCGTTACACTTTCTTACATGTACAGATCAATACGCCCATCCGCCTCGAGCATATGCCGATCGTTCTCCTCCTCCCAGCGACGATTCGACTCCCCCGCCCCCGCCGACCAGCCCGGCCCCTCGACCATCTCCCCCAAGATTGCCCCTATCGTCGACTCCATCTCTTCTTTAACCCTCCTCGAGGTCTCCGAGCTCGTCACTGCGCTGAAAGAGCGACTTAACATCACCGAGATCGCCATGCCGTCCGCCACTGCCCCTGCGGCCGCTGCCCCGGCTGCTGCTTCCGAGGCGCCCGCGGAGGAGAAGCCAAAGGAGAAGACCATCTTTACGGTCAAGTTGGAGAAGATTGACGCGGCGCAAAAGGCAAAGGTCATCAGGGAGGTCAAGGCTATCATGCCTAACATGAACTTGGTTGAGGTGAGTAGTGGACACTGGTCCTGGTCACTTTTTGCACCTTTAACGTCCTGCCCGCGTGCGGATCTAGGCGCTCAGTGTTGGATCAGTCGCTTGACTCGAGTTTCGCCATCTCGGCAATCATGGAATTGCACTGACATGCCAGGCTAAGAAGTTTGTCGAGTCTACCCCACAAGTCCTCAAGGACAACGTGCCGAAGGAGGACGCCGAGAAGCTCAAGGCGACGCTGGAGGCCCTCGGCGCCACCGTCTCTTTATCGTAAACCAGATGCCTCGTTCTCGCCTGCAAAACGAGTTTGCACTATTCACCAATGCATGGGGTATGGATATGCGGCTGTGATAGCATTGACTGTCATCTCTAATCTGCGACGGACCTATTGCCATCCTTTACACTACCCGATTTTTATACCCTTTGCCATCGAAGAAATCGGCAAGGAGATCTACGGCGACTTTACATCCTTCATATTGCACCTGCTCTGTTGATCCCGCTCTGATAATCAGCCAGGCCAAACGTCTGTGTCGGGACATACAGATGAGGTAGACAGATCACATTGTTCATCTTGCCCAGCTCGCCGAGGTTGTCCCCGTACGCAGGTTCCGTTGCAAACACGTCCAGCCCAGCTCCAGCCAGCTCCCCTCGTTTGAGTGCTTGTGCCAGGGCAGCTTCATCAAGTATGCCACCCCGAGCGCAGTTGACAACCACGGCGGATGGCTTCATCGCCTTGAACTCCTTCACCCCCAGCATATGCCGAGTCGAAGGCGTCAGGGGGCAATGGAGAGACAACAAGTCGACCTGCTTCAACATCTCCTCAAGAGACTCTGCACGCTCATGCTCGACGACGTGCGGATATCTGTCGTCCGGACTTGTCCATCGATCCTTGGGGGAAGTCGGGGAGTAGGCGATGATTCGACACTGGAAAGGAGCGAGCATCTTGGCGAACTCGTACGCAGTGTCGCCCATCCCGATCAGGCCTACTGTCGCACGCAACAAGCTTCCGGATAGAGCATCAATACTAGGTACACGCTCGCCACCGGTGATTCGATGATCCATCTCCTTGACACGCCGGACGACGCTCAGGGCCAGAGTTAATGCCAGCTCCGCGACTGTCTGTCCGTCAGAAACTCAATGAGACTCTTCACACATCAGACAGGTGACTCACCGCAGCGTTACCCCCTGGGTTGTTCACCACGATAATCTCATGCTGCTTGCAGTAGTTCAGATCGATGTTATCGCAACCGGTGCCGTTTCTCGCGATCATCCTGAGCCGCTTCGCTTGGCTCAACTGCTTCTCGCGCAGATCTCCTACCCGGCTCACTGAATGACTTTAGCTAGGATCTCTGATGGGGATGCGCAGTGCGGGTGTACCCACCAATCCCATCTGCAAGTGCCAAGCACTCTTCTTCCGGGGTATCGCTGGGCTGGACGACTCTGGCGAACTTTGTGCGGGCATACTCCTCAATCTTTGGATGTATCCGAGTGGGAATGTAGACTGTCGCTTGCTTGGCAGACAACGCTGGTTCTGACGGCGGCGTAGGTGGGTACTGCGACATGGGAAGCAGAATGTTGGGCCCTGTCTCAATTGTGAGGAGGGTTGTGAGATCTCTTCGAGTCAATGTCTCAAACAAATGACGGTGCATCTAGGTTATCGGTTGTGTCCGGGCCGACTGACAGATTGCGGTACTTCTCCGAAAGTCAATGTATCATCTATTTACATGTGATAACGTCCGCCCTCTGAATCAAAGTCATAAAGGCGACAAAGCAGCATCTTCTACTGACCACTGCGTTTTTGCTCGTGGAACTGAGCGACCCACTCTTGCACAAAGTTCTTCTCCAACTCGTGGACGTCTCTGATACGCGCTGGCTCGTCGGAGTGTCGCTTCAAGCCGTTCTGTCCGTCAGCGCCGGCGCATCTGAATGCCATCGAGTACATACCTCATCGTAATGATGTATGGCGTCTACGATTAGTTCATGCGATATCGATTTGTTCTGGTCACTTACTGAAGATCAGGTGGACTGGTTTGTTCACGCTAGAAGTCCTCTTGGGGGCCAAATCGCTTTGAGGGGTCTATGTCTCAGCCGATGTACGGAACTGCTGACGCACCATCACCCTCCAAGGGTCTCTATCTCCATCAATGAAAGCCAACCTATCGGCTTCGATCGCGTAGTCCCCTCGAGCATTGACCGACTCGACGTCGGGAACGGGGGGAACAGTGAAATGTTTGCCGGCAGGGAAGGCTTGTTTGCAGATCTTCGCGGTGTGCTCAAGAGTCAATCTTGTATGTCAGTAGCGTCCCGGATATTGGGGGAAGACATCTCTTCGCTCACCTGCTGGAAACAATGCTTGGACCCTCGAGCGGAGCTGGCATGAAATAGCCCCACTGGGTGCAGACTTGGAAGAGCCAGAGTCTCCAGGTCTGCGACAGATCGGTGTCCCGGAACTTCTCATCATCAGACGAACCGAAACAGTCCTCGATGTCTTCGGCAGGACCCTTGCCTGACTCGGGACATTGAGAGACGACGTGCCCTTTGATGTATTTGCCGTAATTGACAACTTCGGCAGGGCTGCAATGTGAGTGGCGTGTCCTCTTCCAGGTGAGATAGCTGCACCCACATCCGTATCAAGCCGACTTTGCTGCCAGCACCGCCAGCAGTCAATGCGTCGCAGAAGACCTGGAAGCCGGTGGAGCCCACTGCCGGATCCCAATTCTGGGCTTGCCAATACCCTGACCGTCAGTTGAGCTCAGCATTTCGCTCAAAATAATGCGGCCTCACCAAGCGGGCTGCTGATGACTTCGGCAAAGTCCGCATCGTCCTTGAGGTGCTCCAGCCCGAACATTCCTTTGAGTACCGAAGGAACGGGGTGAGGGAGATCGAGAAGAGTGTCGATAGTCTTGACGGCCGATTGCAGGGCTGAAATGCAGTCTTCGGGACCGTACTGTTGGATCGGATCGTGATACTCAGGGAAGTTGACTTGTGCGTGCGTGACGGCTGATGTATCAGTATGCTTCGTAAAGCTGACTTGGGGGCAGCACAGAAGGGACATACCGCTGCTTGCGATGGCCCCCCAGACGAGATCGGGGTATTCGACTCGCATGTGAGCAGCTCGCGCACCGGCATACGATCCGCCGTAGTATATCCAGGGCGTCTTCTTGGGATGAAGGCTCGAAGGGTCATCGAGTTTCAAGACTTCAGCAGGAGGGTAGAAGTTTCGGATGAACTGAACTTGAGCCTTCCAAACTTGCCCAGATATGCACATGGCGCTTACATTTGCAGAGTCCTCCAGCGCTTCCTCGTTGTTAAGGAAACGCAGATTGTCCGTGGACAGATTGGGCACGGGTACAGAGTGGCCATAGTATCGGTGCTCGAGCACGATGCCGATACCATTGGTAGCGTTGGACAGAATGTCCAATATGCCTGTCTCGAGGAAAGGGATCCTGCGGAAGTCAGTCATGCTGCCCCCCTTCCGCGATCAACGCGTGTCGACTCGCCTGTTGGCTCCGCTCGTCTCACCGCCGTCTAACAGGAAGATCGGACCTCCAGGCTTATAGGCGCTCCCGTCGATCCAGTATCGCTGGCAGAACGTCGAGTTGTGAGCTGGATCGAAATGCGAAAGAGGTTGGTCAAAGCAGTACGGCTTGTACTTGGACGGGCGGGCGGTAAATGTCAGCTGTGCCTGCTCAACGACGTGGCTGGCCTGTTAGCGGACTCGTTTGTTTGTGTAAGGCCAAGCTCACCTTTGCTCGGCGAGCTGCGCCGATTGCTCTGCTTCTTTCAAGAGGGCCTTCCACAAGCCGACTTGTGGTCGTCCGGATAACAGCAGCCGGTGATGGGTTGACGGATCGAGCTCGACTGCTCCTGCAGCGAGTAACGACGCGGACGCCAGGACCAATGTCGATAGACGCATGGGGCCTTGCTAACGATGGTGGAACGGAAAACGTCAGAAAGGAGACGTGCTGTTGGCGTATATATACACCGTTGTTAGATTGTCACGGATCTCTGTGGGTCACCTCGTGGTCCCGGCGCGACTCATCGGCCAAATGCGACATGACACTGGACGGCACCACGCTGGACCAAATTTCACCCAGTAAAGGGGGATATGCAGCATAGACGCAGTGCATATCTATACAACAGAGGCTATATACTTGAAATGTGACGCTCAGTCTTCCGTCTGCACATACTCAAAGCTGTAGAAGACGCGGAATTACCCAAGAAGACCCAACGAATCAACGTCCTGAAAAGGAGGATGACGGACTATCGCTCTTAGCCCCTCCGAGCACCTAATGGCCGTGGTAGAATTTATCGACCGATCAAGCGACTCTACGTCGTTAGCGTCTGCATGCATGGGGATAGGAGGTGTGGTCAAGGAAGGTAGACATACCTATATGGAGGAGCGGTTGAGAAATTGAGATACCCTCTGCCAGGCATTTTATACCTCGACATGGACCAATCAGCACTCGGCGGCGATCGCCGTATGAGCAGCTTCCGAGGTAGCGAGAGTTTGGCTGGCACCTTTGAAATTGGTCTGTCTGCGTTGCGGCCGACTGCACCAGGGCTTGATGCAGCTACGGTCGGGGAACGAGATCTTCAACGAAGGATGACCCGGGATCATGGTTCTCACAAATCGGTCCGAGGACTGGTGAGAGCTTGCGATGGAGTCTGTGAATGCTCGACAGCCGACCTATTCTGGACTGCCCTTGATACTAGTCATGTCCCGCACCGAGGCCCAAGGCTCCATGCACTTCGTTTCAGCGATTGTAGCCATGTAGACAGACCTGTGACAGCTTGTAACAACCGCTTGGCTCATCGTCATGTCGTTGGTTGTGGTCCACTTCGGCCATCGCCGACTCTCCAGAATTTCCAGTCGGACCAGGTCCACTTGGCTCAACCGATCGCTGTTGTCACTGTGTACATGCCTTGATACGCTTCGAACCACCTTCTCAGCCCACCATACTACCTCGTCTACACCTACATTTCCGCCCGGGCCGAGCCCGATTGCGAAACCTCACATCGACCCTTCCATCTCGAAGACACATTACCATGCAGCACTACAACCTGCACGTCAGAGCTCTGACTGTGCCTGGCCCCGAGACCGATTTGTCGGTCTTTGTCGCCTTTGACAATGTCAGGTATCTCTTTGGATGTGGAGAAGGCACACAGCGAGCGTTTGTTCAAAAGCGGCTGAGGACGCCGGGGCTGGCTGGGGTGTTCTTGCCTGATGGAGGGTCGAAAGGGAGGGCGGGTTTGCCTGGTGCGTGCCGGCAGCATTGCGGTATGGAGTTGGAGGTCAGAGCTCATGACAGGGATGATCATGACAGCTTGTGACGCTGGAATCCGGAAGCTGGATGTCGTCGGCCCCTCCGATACCACGCAATACGTTGGAACATTACGATCTTCCGTTCTCAGGTAAGTTGGCAAGATTGCAAACGATATGCTGGCTGACAAGTAGAAACGACATGACGATCAAAACCCATGCTCATCCACCAAGCCTGTCTCTAAACGATACGGAAGATATCTACAATGGCACCAACCTCAGCGTCCGGTCAATATCGCTGCGACCAGCAGAATGTGATCTCCCGACTGGGACCAGGAGATCGGCAACGCGCATGAGTTCGGCACAAGACCTCGCGGAGAGACACGTTGGGGCAATGTTCCATGAGGGCGGACCTAGTAAGTGTTGCGGGCAAGACACGTTTGTATGCGCTGACGAAAGGCAACCGACCTCAATTATTCGCGCTTCAGCCTGTCCCCACTCCCGATCAGACGGCTGCGCAAATGGTGTACATCTGTCAGGCGCCCGATGTCCCCGGCAGGTTCGACAACAAGAAGGCTGTTGCGCTTGGTGTGCCGAATGGAAAGATCAGACAAAACTTGGTCAGGGGGGAAGCGATTGAGTTTGAGGATCCGAAAAACCCGGGACAGATGAAGGTTGTGAGACCAGAGGAAGTCGTCTCAAACGGTACCAAAGGGGCTGTGAGTCTAGAAACATCTCTGAAGCGCACGACCCTGATGAGCAAAGACGATGATCATGGTCAACTCTTCGTCTGAGACTTTGCCGGCGTTGTTGGGCTCGTCTGCGTTTGACGAGTTCAAACCTGACAGCAGCGATGCGTCAAAAGAGGTGGCCTTGATCATTCATCGTGTCCCTATGGCGGTTTGGCAAAACCCATCATACCACGATTGGATTCGATCGTTTGGGCCGAATACTAAGCACCTGATTGCGACCACAGATGGCTACCGGCATGACGCTGTGTTCAATTCGTCTGCGCACAACCTTTTACAGCTGTCCCTTCTCGACGGCGATATCTTCTCTCCGGTATTTGCAACAACTCCCTCGATACCCGGTGATCATTCTCTGCCGCCTAACACGACCATGCTGGTCCCGAATCATCAGGTGAAGCTACAGCCTCAGGGCGAACTGGAGCTCCTTGACCCCCATGAACGCGACGTTCCTTACCCTACGACCTTGGAAGACACCCACGCCCTGCGGCGCAAGTTCATGGAAGTCATGCCAGAGTATGCCGAAGCTTGTATGATGGCACGATCACGTTCGAGGAGAGATCCGCGGAACGGTCAAAAGACGGCGGTGCCGGGAGACGACATCGTTGTCACCACTTTAGGGACAGGTAGCGCCATTCCTTCAAAGTATCGAAACGTCTCAAGCACATATCTGCAGATCCCGGAGACCGGGGGGATCCTTCTTGATTGCGGCGAGGGGACTCTGGGGCAACTGCGACGGAAATTCGGCGCGGACGGGATGAAGAAGTTTTATGAAGACTTGAAGGTGATCTACGTCAGTCACATGCACGCGGATCATCATCTCGGTCTCCAGAGCATTCTGGAGGATCGATTCAAAGTAAGCGAGCCCCAAGGATGCGTAACATTGATCCGCAACTGACGCAAAAGCATGGCTTGACGTCCAAGCTGTACGTGATTGGCCCGCTGCCTATCGCTGTGAGTCTTTCGGAGAGCGGACCGTGGAGTTACGGTGTTTCGCAGGCCGCGCTCGACAACGTCGCCTTTATCGATACTGCGACATTGCAATATGGTGCCTTGCCCAAGGTCGGTCTACAAATACCAACCGAAGAGGCGGCGGCTATGGACGCTGCGAGTCAGCATGATGAAGTGCCCGTGGCCTCTGCGTTCTACGATGGATCTCGAAGATGGCCCAAGCTCGACATCATGTCCAGGGACTACAAGAGGACTTATGCGCTTACAGAAATCTCGGCGATATTTGAAGATCTCGGGCTGAATGGTCTGCGGACACCGCGGGTGAAACATCGAGGCTCTGCCTGGGGTCTGGTCATTCAACATCCTTCTGGCTGGAAGCTTGTCTACTCAGGCGACACGACGCCGTGCGACAGTCTCATCGAGGCAGGTAATCACGCAACCCTGCTGATACACGAGGCGACACTGGAGGACGACAAGCCCGATGTTGCCCTCGAGAAGGGTCACTCGACCTTTTCTCAAGCGATCGAGGTTGGCATCCGGATGGACGCCAAGAGGATCTTGCTCAACCACTTCTCGCAGAGATATCCGAAATTGCCCAAGTCGAAAGTGACCGCGACGAGCGACTCGGATCCAGACGTCAGTATCAGCTACGATCTCATGAGCATCAAGGTCGGCGAGATGTGGCGAATGAAGCATTACATGGACGCAGCAGAGTTGTTGTTCAAGGAGGATGACGATGGGGATGTGGAGGACGCGGTGAAGCACGACGTGAACGCTACGGTGGAGGAGAATGGGATAAACGGAGGAGGGAAGAAGAAAGGGGCGGGGAAAATTAGCCGAGAGCAGAAGAAGTCGCAGAAGGGAAAGCCTCAAGGAGCGCAGGCTGGAGCCAAGAGGTCTGCGAGTCCGACGGTTGTGGGCGGTGTGAAGAAGCCACGATCAGACGAGGGTGAACCGGCGCCCTGAGCACCATCCGGGATTGATTTTTGTTGTCACTTCTCTAGCATTCTCGCATGCATGTGGTTATGGCCATCTCCACCATTGATCTTGGGACTCCAGTCAAAGGTGACCACCGATTTTGCCACCGGGCCGACTCTTGCTCACGTGACTCCACGCGTCGCGCTTGATATCGCGTCGACGCTTCATGTCGTTTCGACATTCTTTACCTCTCTGAACCCGACGCATCTTTCGTCACGCCTCGCCATGTCCCTCATGGACGACGAGTTCGGTCATCACGACCTAGACATGGAGCATGATCTCCATCATGATCCGATGGACGAGCTCGACCGGTTCGAGATCTTCATGCCGGCCGTGCAGTCGCTCGTGAACGCGCTGGGAGGGTACGAAGAGGTGCCGACGCCCGAAGGGGGATTCGAGACCATATACAGACCCGGAGACTCGGTTGTGGCCGTGTTGAAAGACCTGAAGAAATTGTGGAGAAAGGACGACTCGGACGATGAGCGAACAGTTGCGAGGTGCATGGCCAGGGCGGGGCTGATGAAGGAGTTGATTGCGTTGTTGGTGGAGTGTACGGACCGAGGGGAATGGGGACGCAAGGTCGCTCTCGTGGCTTGTCAGTTTATGCTCCTGGAATGAGCGATGAATCTTCGGCAGACGTTTAGCTGACAATCAGGCGACCTGATCGCGGCGCTGACTTGGCCGATCGACGTGATGCAAGAATTGAAAGAAATGGAGGACGAGCCGGACGTAGTCACCGACTATGTCACCCTGCTGCGCGCTCAGGTGGAGTACAAGGTGAGTCTGTGGCCCACTCGAAGGCCATCCTCTCGAGGTATGACTGAGTCGTAGGCAATGCTACTCCAGACGACAGGACCGCTGCGTTGTATCCTCGCCTTGCTCCTTCCCTCCCTCGCCAAGCCGCGCAAGTGAGCCGTGACCCTCCACTTGTAAGTGTCAATGCTAACGGTAGGGACGAGAAGGACGAGAAGATCATCTCGCTTGGTTTGCACATTGTCCGGAACCTCCTCGCTATTCGCGATACTGTCGCCGAGGGCACGGCTGTAGGAGAGAAAGAAGAGTTCTCCAACCTCCAAGTAGGCCATGAAGCGTCCCGCAGGCAGCTGACCATCCAGTCGAGCCTCATTATCCAACTCGGCAAGCTCACATACTTCCAACTCATCCTGACGCTCGCTTCCTGCGCCAACAAGTCCGAGTTCAACCAGTACAACGTCCTCGTGCTCGACATCCTCCACCTCACGTTCCAATCTGTCAGGCCGAGGGATCTGATCAAAGACCAAGAACAGGTAAGTGACCCGCCCTAAGGACCCGTCGATGGAAAGCTGATGAAAGGCTCCGAAGGACGAGCTGAACAGATTGCTCGAAGCAGAGAAGAAACAGAAAGCCCTGCACGCTCGTACCGCCATGTCGAGGCATTCAAGGTTCGGCACTACAGTAGCTGTTCGGGCGGTAGGCCTGTTTCCCAGACGCCGATAGGATGCAAGCTGATGAAAAGGGAGATCAGAAAGTCATTCTGCACAAGCAGAATGCTATCCGTGCGAATCCGGGGAGAATCCTTGACGAGGTGAAACGCAAAAGAGCGGGCAGGATGAAGAAGGTCGTGAGTGTGATGCAGTCCTGTGGTAACTACTCGAAGCTCACCAGAAGGACGAGCTCAGCCGGGTCGTACCTCTTGTTCCAGAAGCGATGAAGGTGCTACAAGGTCTTTCAAAGACCTTCATACAATCGTGTTTCAACAGTGAGCATATCACTGTAATCCGCTCAGCTCACGATCAGCCTTCTTCGAATCGATCATCAAGGACATCCGAATGGAGCGATCCAAAGTACGGCCAGCGGACAACATCCGGTGCTTCTTCTTATCTCGTTTCTTCCTTGAGTACTTTTTGCTACTCCGAGGGCAGTGTGCTGCGAAGAACGGCAACAAGGTCCCGGCAGAAGAGGGCTTAGAACTCGGACTCGTGGGTGAGCTGGCAGAGCTCGAGTCGGTGAGATGGATTGTCATGCGGATGAGATACTCGATGGAGGACAAGGTGAGATATCTTCCACACATTTCCGGCACGACGCTAGCTGACGGGCAGCCTCCAGCGTGGAAAGAGCTTCAGGCCAGCATGGAGTGCTTTACCCAAATCGTGCGTCACCCGGCATTGCGTCCTCTCGGCTTTCTCGCAGATGCTGACTAGCAGTTGCTGCTCATCGAATCCTTGGCATCCTCAGACGATGAAGACGATATCGAGGCGGCGAGCACGCTCCAAGAAAAGCTATACTACAATGGCGACATCCTCGACTCTTGCCTCCTTGTCATCTCGCAGTACAAGGATCAATCCGTCGGGTGAGTATTGTCGTGTGTCCGGTACCTTATGTCCTGACAAGCAGATACCTCGATTCGGTGATCCATTTCGCCTACGTCTTGCTGCGAATGCTGGAGAGGTACTCCAAATCGAAGTCATACATGTTCATCCGCAAACGTAAAGCAGCCAAGAGGAAGCGAAAGGCCGAAGACGAGAACGGGTCGGCCCCTCTTCCTGAGGAGTATGGAGAGGACGAAGAGGCGGGCATCCTGGACGGGGACGACGACACACCCAGCTATGCGGAGCATGCCTTCACTTTCCAAGCTTTCGAAAAGGTGAGCGCTTGCTGGATGCATTGAAGACGCGCGCTAAAAGTTAGCGTTTCGCCTCGGAATCGGTCGTCCACACGCTGGTTTCTTACCTGGGCAGGTTCCAAGAGTTTGATGACCCTGAGCAGATCAAACGAGTGGTCGGACTCATGCACCGACAGGTTGTCAAGACACAAGCTGAAGGTCTTTACTTCAAGGTGAATAGTGCGGGAGGCATGTCAGACTTACAACCAGGTCTCGTGTCTCATCCTTTTCCAAAAGATTCTGGACGGACAGCACGCCTTGCCTCGGGGTGAGCCGACGAAAGATCTGCTCCATCTGGTCAATTTCATTCTGCGCAAATTCTTCAAGCGAGTCCAAGATGATCCTTTTGTGATTGTCCAGGCGCTTGGACCGAAGACGCGTGGCCACTGGAAGGAGCTTTCGTCGTACAAGAGCGATGAGGATAGCGACGACGATGGCATGGCTGGGCAGAAAGCTCGTATACAGGAAAAGGTGTGCCTGCAGCAGGAGATTCAGGGCCGAGCTGACCATAGATGGCACGAGCCCCGGCAGAATTGGAGTTTAAGAAGAACAAAAACCTGTCGTGGTCGGAGCAGATGGGCACTGTTATCGCCATGCTACTCTCGGCTGAGCATCGGGAGTGGATCGAGTGGATCATCGAAGTGCTGGAGGTCGCCCTGGCAGCGAGACAGGAGATTGTGCTGGCGACAGACGGTCAAGAGGATCTCTTGGCGGACGAGAGCGAAGATGAAGATGGCAGGGCGCGGAACTTTGCCGGCCCAAGCAAAGAGGCGAGAGAAAAGTTTGAGCAATTCAGTATGTCTCGAGCTCCTGACTGACGGGGCAAGTATTGACGACAGATCTTGATGCGGACGACAACGAGGAGCGGCGAAACGCCATGGCCAAAGATGCTCATTTCCGTCTAATGCTCAAGCTCTTGCCGTTTGAGCGGTCTGACGAGGATAAAGGTCAGCTGCTTGATCAGGCGTAAAAGCCTTCCGGCTGACGATTCAGCGTTGGACCAAAAATGGTTTATCCCAGCAAGTGTACTCCCTGGAGACTTGGCAACGTCATTGGGTGCTCTGCGGCAATACCTCTTGAACCCTCCGACCGTTGATGACCCGAAATCTCTGCTTCGTAAAGCTCGACCACCGCGTCCGCCCAGGCGCAGAAAAGTCACAGGGTCCGGGTCCGACAGCGAGGAGGAGGATCGGCCGCGAGTCCAACGGAAGAAGAAGGCGCAGGAGATGCAGTTTTTCAAATCCGCGGCATTCATCGACGATTCGGACGATGACGAGGATGCAGACCGAGCGTTCTTCGAGCGGGAGAAGAGATTAAGGGAAGAGATGAGGGTCATGGCAGAGCAGAACGGACATGTCATGGCTTCTACGGGGACGAAGAAGCGAAAGAGAGAGAAGAAGGGGAAGGGAGGCGAGAAAGGCAAAGCATTCAGGCCAGGTTCGGCAGATGTCGAAGGGGACGAGGATCAAGCGATGCGGTCGGATGTCAGCGACGAAGAGGCATCTGACGCCCGACGGAAGAGAGCGTCAACGGGAGGTGTAGAATCTGAGAGTGAGATTGAAAGGTTAGAGTCAGAAGACGAAGAGTCTGGGAGGAAAGGGTTCAAATCGAACTCTGTGATCGGTTCCGAGTCGGAGTAGGTTAGGGTGGATTATAGGAGGTCAGAGCGGGTCGAGTCTCGCCAGGCGCATGTGTTTTTTGTATTGTCTGTACATGCATCAATAGGGACATGAGTACCCAGCTTGCTTTCTCGTGACGGCCGATCTATTCGTTTCTGTCGTCGCTAATCGTTTGTCGTTTCGTTCCTCGCTACAGCTCGTAAGTGATACCTAAAGCATCACTCCTCGTCATGCTGCTCCAGCTCCGCAGCGCTCTGCCCTTCCATACTCGCGTCAAGGTCCTCCACATCGGCATCTAGATCCTCGATGCTCGCGTCGAGATCGAGCTCTCCTCCGGGCTCGTCCTCCTCGCCATGCGCGTGGACGGGGGAGACGAGCCCCTGATCCTCCTGCCTTCGATCGTGATCCGCATCCGACGGCGTGGGTGACTGCAATCAGACGTGTTGCTGAGTAGCACGGAGCGCCCGGGGGAGAGGGAGGGGAGGGGGGACTGAATTATTATGACTCACAGGCGCATTGTCCATCTCCATTTGTGTCTGCCGCCGCCCAATGGGCAAGAGGAAGCGATGGCCAAACATGTTGGTTTGGTCCTGCTACTAAGTTTCACACTCGTATTTGGCGGATAAACAAGACCCACCTTGTCCTGCATGAGCGCTTCTTCCTCGTCGCTCAGCTCGTCGGCCTCTCTGCCGAGACCCGTTCCCGCGGGACGTTTGCCCATGATCGCTCGTCTCTCGGCGCGACGGAGCGACCGGCGCTCGGCTTTGACTTTGGATGGATCGGAACCAAGCCCGGCCATGGGTGAGCGGGAGGATGTCGAGGAGGAAGAGGAGGAGGAGGCAAGTGGAGGGACACCACGGAGAGTTATAGGGGGTTGTCGGGGTTGGACGGGGTGTAGCGTCGCGTGGAGAGCGGAGCGGGCGTGCAGAGGGTAAGGGTGGAAGGAGGTGGTGGTGTCTGGCGCGAGAGCGGGCAAGGGGGGGTAAGCGGCGTTGTCGAGGATCATTGGCTGTGGGTGGGTATGGGGGGCGGCGGCGGATAGTGGGAGAAGAGGAGTGAGAGAGCTGCGTCTGATGTAAGTATTGAGTGAGAGCGTGGGCAAGAGGTGTAAGAGGGCAGTGGGAGGAGGGTGAGTTGGTTATCACCTTGAAGTTAGAAGGCTAGAAATGCCTCGTCGTTCCAGTGACAATTGCCTCATCTTTCCAGGCACGACAGTCGCTGGCCCATATACGAGGGTCTTTTTATACACCACCTTCGCATTGCACAATAGACGTTTATTGGTCCGAGGCAGGCATGGCTATGCAGGGGGTAGGAGCAGCTGGGCTCGACTATGCATGGGATGACTCTTGCCATTGTCGCATGACTTTTCAACTTTACCTCTCTGTCATTCTGCGTGTTGCGATTGACCACCCCGTATAACAGACGTGAACGGCGATTACTCCCACCATCCCGTAAAAGCATCCATCGAACGCTGGTTGACCTCACCGATCAAAACGATCCTCGAAACGAGCCTCGCTGCGGCATAGTCAGACAAAGGACACAGCAACCGCCCCTTTCACCCTTTGGCATCGTCTGCGCGTACCAAACGCTTGCACGCTACAATGAGCGACATGTCAGGTATGGACCATAGTGAGTCACGGCGCAAGCGATTCTCCCCAGTTCGGGTCCCCGAGTCCAGCACCAACCCCCAGTGTCCTCCACGACGGGCGGCATGTCTGCGATGAAAATGTACTTTCACGGCTCGATCGGGACGGACAGTGAGTGGTCCCGATCTCCTTTCTCATCTCGTCCTGACCCCCTTTTCAGTCCTCTGGTTCGCCTCGTGGGTGCCCAGCTCGGCCGGGGCGACTGTGGGCGTGTGTCT
This sequence comes from Papiliotrema laurentii, assembly GCA_031326905.1. Lineage (NCBI taxonomy): Eukaryota > Fungi > Basidiomycota > Tremellomycetes > Tremellales > Rhynchogastremaceae > Papiliotrema > Papiliotrema laurentii. The sequence continues at coordinate 662,226 of JAODAN010000008.1, forward strand.
CGGCGTTTTCGTGATTGCGATCTTTGAGAGATGGCTCGCTGCTCTACGAAGGGCGTGCGAACACGGCTGGCAACGTGGGTGAGTTGCGCTTCCCCCTTCCACCCCCGTCCTCGGCGCGGTGCTGATCATCTCTTCTAGACAAGTGGGACTGATCAGGCCAACAACGAATGGGCCGTACAACACCCCTCCCAGCCCTAACACGACGGGACCTGAGCGCATCCCCCTGACCTCTGGGAGTTCCCTAGCAGGGGAGAGTAAAGACTCGACCCGCCCAGATACCGTCCCCGCCCGTGACGTCGAGAAGGATACGTTGGGGGACGAATCTGGACCTTCGAATGAGACTTTTGACTTTGACCCATTGCCTCGTGCCGCCAGGCAGCAATGGAGAGGCGAGAGGAGATGGGCGAGACCTTGGAGAGTATGGGTCGACGTCCCGAGGGGATTGCTCCAGGCCCTTCAAACGCTTATCCATTACTTGCTCATGTATGTTGGACCCCCTCCCCTCCACGCTCATCACTCCCGTCTAACTCCAGGCTCGTCGCGATGACTTTCAATATCTGGTGGATCTTATCCGTCGTCATTGGCTCAGGAGTCGGAGAGATCATGTTCGGCAGGTTTGGACCGAGCAGCGCAGATCATTGAGACGACGAGTGCTGTATCGCCTCTATCCCTGTAGCATGTAGATCACACCTTTTCATGTACCACCAGCATCTCCACAGACCAACAGGCGGTAGGCCATAAAACTGCACACATGTTCGCATGTCGTCAATCAATCATTATCATTATCATGTCCGATCATTTACAAAACCTCCCCTCCCCTCATCACTTGGCTTCACTTGGCAAACCAGAAATCGACGCTTTGCGGGGCTGTCATCAATCAGCTCAACTCACCGTCACTGTCATCAGGACTCACGCAAACTATACGCCACCTTTTCCGGGACATCCACCCCGTCCCCGGTGATATCCAACAAGCGGACTTTGAGTGCCAACTCTGTCAAAGTGTGAATATAACTCGCAGTCTCCTTCATCACCGCATCCCCTTCCCCCCGGAGGACGCGGATCCCATCGGTCCATTCGGCCAGTTGCGCCGCGTGGATCGCGTCGAGGTCGAGGAGGGAGCTATCTTCTCTAGACAAGAGGGAGAAAGACAGCTTGGAAATGAGATTGGGCGAACGAGAGTTCACCGCGCAGCCAGTTTGCAGGCGAAGCTCCGTGAGCTGGGAAAGCTCGACTGTGTGGTCAGCGAAATTGCGCATCTCCGCAAGGGTAGACTTACTGCGCTCGCGCAACGAGTCGAACGCCGGGGTCTCCTTGGGACGTGAGGCGTATTCATCCCATGCCAAGACGCGTCGATTGCTGGACTGGTGGGTCAGCCAGAGCATACAGTACCCAGGAAGGTGTTGCACACGAGCTGGACATAACGGAACGGCTTTGAAGAGCTCGCCTTGCGAGCGGACGTGATTGCCGGGACGATCACCGCGCTCGCGTTGAACCATGCGCCCTGCGTCATACACCTCACTCTGCCCGTGAGACACACTCGCAATGGCTGAGTCATGCCGAGGCAGCACTCACCGTTGTTCAGTCACGAGGTCATACGCCTCCTGACCCATTTTCTCCTTCAACTGCTTGATGCTGCTCCGCGCGAACAACCCATCTTCCCTCTCGGAAAGCTCCATCTGGCGATCTCGGATCGTCCGGTAATCCGCCTCGAGGAAATCTCTCTCGAGATCCAACCATGACTTGCCGGCCTCCCCTGCCAGCGAAAAGCGCACATGCGTACGCACGAGCAACGTCACTCGGTCGAAATCCGACAGACGGGACTCGGAATCGGTCCACATCCTTGGGTTTGAGCTGCTTACCCATCAGGTCCCTTACTCACCGGAGGAAGAATCTCAGGACGAGAGAATGGAGACGGGGGAAGTTGAGCAAGAAGGGCTGGAAATGCGATGGCACTTGTTGACCCGCCTGCGGGATTTTGTAATGATCGCACAGAATCCTGACGCATTCGGCGCTGTTAGTTGTCAGCAGAGCTGATGAGGAAGCGTCCTCACCTGGCCCGTCCGAGAGGGCAGCGCCGATCCACGGGTCGAGCCTCTTGTTCGATGACCAGCTGCTTGTGAGCGAATGTTGTGAATCAGCACATACGGCATGAAAGTTCTCGTCGTGGACTGCAAAGTAGTGCTGCGTCGTCAGCTGCGCACAAGGAGGACGACCACAGACGTACCAGACATTCGAGTCCAAGATCCCCCACATCTTTGAACAACTCCGTCTCGAGATACATCGACAGACCATCTCCTTCATCTCCCCCGTCGTCGACATGCAAACCTATCCTCCTCCACCCCTCTGGGCTTCTCGCAGTCGCGTGAGGTTCGGTCTGCACCAGCTCCATACCTCGCTCGACTTCCGCCAGACGTCCCTGTTGCCAGATCTCCTCAATCATTCGATTCTGCTCGGCATGTTGGTCCGGCCGCACAGCCCTGAGTCGTCGATGATTCAGGATGGCGGCGTAGCGCGATTGGAAGCTGAGAATATGCGGTTTCACGATGTTATTCGCGCTTGTGGGAATCAGGCGCTTGGGGGTCAGCTCGATGCTGCAAGGCATAGTGCATACCGAGACATAACGCCTGACGTTTAGCGAGTCGAGAATGGAGGTGAGCACTGGGTAATAAGGGCTGTTCTCCTGCTGCGCCAATCGGAGGCACGCGTTTATCAAACCGAGGCTGTAATCAGCTTAGTGCTTGGACCAGTCGAACAAGGTCACCTTTGTGCAACGAGCTCCAAGTCCCCAGTCCCTTCAAGTCGTTTGACGACTACCTTGAACAATCCCGCAGCTCCACTTTGACCCTCCTCCTCCGTGTGCAGCACAGCCATCCTCGCCCAGACGCGTCCGAACCCGAAAGGATTGTTCATTTCAGGCGTGTCGACTCGATCCCGGGAGCCTCTTGCGCGGGCCTTGCCTTTCCCCATATCCCTTTTCTGCATCGGCGACGGAGAGATGACGAGCTTCCGGACGATCGCAGTAGCGGGCCGCAAGATGTTGGGCTGGTGAACCGAGATGAGGAGGTGAAGGAGCCGATCAATCAGTGTGTCGGTGAGGTCCTGCCATGCGGCTTGGAACTCCAGCAGACCTCTTATGCCTTGCAGAGCGTACTGCCATTAGATCTGCGGTAATCTTGAAGCAGGGTTGAGCCCTCACTCACCGCAAGAGAGTTGCCAGACAGGCCGCCGTCGCTGTCCTGGAGCAGCGAAACCAGGTCATGCACGCCGCCTCGTAGCATAAACTCGACAGAAAACTCTTCTTCTTTGACATGTTTCTGGAGATTGAACAGAGCAAGCTTCAAAGGGATGGTATGTGATTCGTCCCGAGTCGTGCCCGGAAGGTCGGAACGGAACAAGGCCTGCTGGAGCGATATGACCACTGCGAGCGCTTCGGTTGCTGGAGAAGGGACGAGCCTGACGTGAGCAGAGCCTCGCAACGGAGCTAGACCCTTAATGAGCGATATACTCACTTGAGTGTCTCCTTGCTAGCCACTTTACTTGGCAGCGTCGCCTGCGTGACCAGGTTGTCGGCCTCGTCTCGGAGACAGAGCGTGATGTGGTGCTCGGCCGTCCCGAACGAGTTCGACATGATCTCGACAATGTACCCGATTCTCTGGATTGTCAGTTCTGGCATGTCAACGAAAAAAAGGTGTGGCTCACAGCGCTAGCATCGATCCTGGCAGGGATCTTGCGTCCTGAGCGTGAGTAACCGCGACAGTCACCGTTGAAGGAGTGTGAGTCGCACCTTTATAGATGATGAGGTTTGTAGGGATAGCATTGGGGTGATGAGACGATGCTACGGTCATCGTTGCTCTTGCCTCTGAGTGAGGCTGCTCGTAGAGCGAGACGAGGAGAAGAGAAAGTAACAATCGGTAGGTAGGTCGGGAGAATGACGGATAAGAGTGGGATCGACGATGACGCTCCAAAAGTCAATCTGAAACACCTGCACCTTCTTTCATCTCTACCTTCGAGACAAACACGTCGCGACTCGCTTCACTCCTCGTACTGGTTGCACTGGCTGGTCTGTCCTGCTGGTACTATACGCAAACACTCTCCTCCATCTCCGACCCACCACCAAACACCATGGCATCGTCTTTGAAACACCTGAAGATCGCCCCCAAGGACGCCCACACTGCAACCGTCATCTTCCTCCATGTCAGTCGAGATTCGCGTGCAAGGCTGATCATCAGGGTCTTGGAGACAGCGGTCACGGATGGCTCCCCGTCGCCAAGATGCTCTGGCACGCTTTCCCCAACGTCAAATGGATCCTTCCGCACGCGCCCGCTATCCCTATCACTATCAATGGGGGTGTGTAACTGATCCCTTCCTGGAGGATATGAGCTCATACGCAGGGATGAGGATGCCCGGATGGTTCGATCTGGCTACACTTGACAAGCTCACCGATTCGATTCATGACGACGAAAAGGGCATGATGGCGAGCGTCAAGGCTGTCGATGCGCTCATCCAAGCTGAAGTCGATGCGGGCGTCCCGGAGGAAAAGATTATCGTCGGCGGGTTCTCTCAGGGCGGAGCGATCTCCATCTTGACAGGACTCACCACGAAGAGGAAGCTCGGAGGGATTATCAGTCTGAGCACTTGGGTCCCGCTCAACCACAAGATCAAGGAGGTGTGTCGGGTCAATAGTGGAGCATTGTGAATTGTGCTAAGTGCAGTTGACGAATCCCTCTGCGAGGGATATCCCAGTCTTCTGGGGCCATGGCAGAGACGACCCCGTGGTGCACTACGAGTGTGAGTGTAGCGGCGACGTCGATACATAACGGCGCTGATGATCAGTCGGAGAACGCTCGGTCGATCTTCTCACCCGCCAGATGGGATTCCCCGTTGTCCCGGCAGGCCAGACATTTACCCGACCAGGCCTTCGATTCGAGAGCTATCGAAACATGGGTCATTCGTCTTCGCCGGAAGAGATTGAACATCTCAAGGCCTGGATGAAAGAGGCGTTAAACTAGGGCCCCCAAGCGGTGGCGTAGACAGTAAGGACGTGAAGTTGCACTTGTACAAATGACAACGAACACTATTCTTGCATCCCTGCGGTCGATCTCTGACCCTCTAGAGATACTAGTATAACGATCGCAGTGCATCCTCTGAAAAGTCTCTGTTGATACCAATGTGCGTGCTTGGATTCCCAGAGGCGAAGTGAGGAAAAGATCTCTGTGACAGGAGGAGGTCGATCAACTTTGAGATTGAGCTAGGCAGTCCGCGTTCTGCAGGGACGTGAAGGACACACAGGGGAGTTCTGTAATATGCAACGTTTCAGCCGAGGGCGCGCGTTGCCGTCAGGTCACTCGGTTAGACAATCGTACATCTCTCAGTCTATCTGATAGCAGCAACGGGTAAATTCTACAGCGATAGTCCGCACACACACCCCTTCACCATCAAAAACACAGTGACATGGTGGAAACAACGGCAGGTAACATAATCAGAACGCATCCCCCTCATTGACCAATTACACACTCCGGTAAAGTAACCAGAAACGGGTAGTGAGACATTGGATCCGTGATGCAGGACTTTGATCGTCGGTTCCTGACACTGGGATTTCACCTTCGCCGGGACTGATGTTACTGGGATCCGAAAGTGAGACCTGTTGCGTGGAAGCCTCCGAATGTGGGCGAGGCAAAATTGTTAAGGATTTCGTCTTTCGTATATCCTTGGAGCGACACGCGCGCTCCCCCACGCGACGCCCACAGCTTTCCTTGAATGTCGTGCGTCTCAGGAAGCTCTGTGTCGCCGTATCGTGCCTGCAGCCTCACATCAGCTACCGTGGCCCAAGATAGAGGACTTTGACGCAACATTCGTGCTCTTCCGGAAATTTCACGATACAGCCAAAGGACTTCGGCAGCCTCTGTATCGGGTGCCCCCACGGAAGTGCTCGTTCCGGCTGCATCTATAACCTTCAAGAGGACTCGGTTGGGTTCGGCAGGCGCTATCACGCAACCGCTAGCGCCATCGGAAAGGAACATCAAAGCTGGGACCCGTGAGCTTGGTCTCACTTCGGCCGCGCGTTCCTCCCCTGGGTCCACGTCTGGCCACACTGCAACGATCGTCGTGGCTGCCGTTTAAAAGGAATAACCGTCGAGATGCAAGGTGTGGGAATTGTGATCGCTGTCAACGCATTGGAAGTAAACTTCCGTGAGGGGTCCAATATCAGCCCGTGCTTCATTGAGGAACACCGCTCGCATGACTTCAAGCGTCCTCTTAGTGTATGGCGAAGAGAGCGGATGAGACGAGGCCTCCATTTCGGACAGTGTATTTGCTTGAGGGTGTCCGGTGTGCAGTGATGTTATGTGAGCGAATGTTAGAAAGTGGGGGACGGGGGGAAATGCTTGAGGACATCCTCAGAATGGCTCTGCTCTTATAGTCAGCGAGCCCTCCCAGAGCGTGAAAGGACGTCTGCGTGCTTCGAACAAAGGTCCCAATCGATCACGAATCTGTGGCCTAGCTGATTAGTCATATGGCACCCCCAGAAGACCCACCTACAACAGATCCACGTGCCCCACACAAAGGTCCCCACCGATCGCGTGCTCGCACGGACGGGTGAAACAGATACTCCACCTTGCCTGAAAGGACGCCCGTCAAGGGAGGAGGTATCGGGTACAAAGGTCGCACATGATGGCGTGCTATGGCGTCAGGTGGAGCAGTTATATGACACTGCCTGAAAGGACGCATACAGAGGTGATGACTAATGCTCGTACAAAGGTCGCTCGCGATGGCTCGGTGGCGAGGTTGTACGGTGAGTTGACGAGGGGTGAAGGCGATACGATCATCCGGCCTGCAAGTCAAGGCGCCATAAGATAGCTTATGCCAATTCCATGTCTTGACTGATGGATTGTGGCTCTACTCGAATGCATGCCAGCCGAGTCGCCCCTCAGCGGCCGCCTTAAATACCTGTCGTGCCGGCGTGGCAAAAGCGGAAACGGGTGAGCCCCACGACGCATGGTGACACAGGCGGTGTCATTGATGACATCGAGCGAGTCCGAAATCTCATGATCTCCACGGTTGCGCCGTTCGTCAATCGCAGACCAAAGCGCTACTGCATGAGTCTCCGTGTGGCCCAGTCGGCAACGCCGAGTATAGTGCTCTTCGCGAAATGAAATTTGGTATGGTACGATGCGCTAAGCCCCCTTGGCGTCTAACTTGTCCGAGACGTGATGTGCAAGTGGAATGAACAGAGACAAATGAAGGAGGTGAATGTCATGACCATTGGCATGTCCCACCTTGCTACTCGTCCGCTCCATCTGTCACGGCCTCTCCATCCGGGATCAACCCCTCGGCCAGCATCCGCTCTAATCTTCTCACCTCGTCCGCCGTCTTCGCCCGTGTCAGAGCCTCCACCACTCGCTTCTTCTCCTCGGGAGTCATCAGTCGCCCCTTTCCACCTTTTCCAACAGCCGACTTGGCCTGAATGGCCGTCGCACCGGGTACGACTGTTGTTGTTGACGTGGATAATCGGACGGCCAGGGCGTTTGGTTGGGATGTCGATGGGTCGGTGAACTTTTCTATGGCCGCCTCTCGCGTCGCGTCTTTTATCCGTTCAAAGTCTAATGTCCGCAGTCCACCTTTTGCAACCTGGCGTGAGTTTTTGCGCACAGGGGACCTGTCGTATGGCTCACCTTCCAGACGGTAAACTCCCGATAGTGCTCGTGTTGCGTCACTGGGTTGCCTCTTAATGACAGGTGTTTGAGGTGAATGAGGGATTCGAGGGGGACGAGAGCAGCGAGGGACGCAATGGCGTTGTTGGTGAGCACTGCAAGTCAGCTGGTCCACCGCATCCTTGATGGCTGAGCTGACCCAAGGTGACGATGTTTGGGATCTGTGCGTCAGTCTGGTAATGCAACGAAGTGCACGGCGGCTCACGTTGGGAGGGAGGGAAGGGGCGATGGATGTTATTTGGTTGTTTGCCGTGTGTATCGCGGATAATCTCGTCGACAGAGGGATGTTGCCCAGAGTCGTCAACGAGTTGTCGGTCAAGTTCAACGTGTCATAGCTCCCCTGATGAGAGGCCAAGTTCTCTATCACTGGTATTTGCAGACCTGCGCGATGAGAGGGTCGTCCGAGCGATGATACGCGTTGAAGGAAGTACTCACCTCGCAGATCCAGCTCTCTCTCTTTCAGGGCGTTCAGGTGCTACTACGTTCAGCTGAGTAAGGCGAGCCATGTGAGTGTGTACGAACCGAGGGGGCTTTGGAGACGAACTGTGAAGTTAGCAGGTACAAAGAGGTTGGAGTGGAGGGCGTACTTCAGGAGTGAGACGCATGATGGGGAGGGTTCAAGTGGTGGTTGAGGTGTAGGTGTGGTGTGATGCAGCGCTGTGAGCTGTATGGTCGGGGTGTTGACTGTATAACCCTCTTTTGCGAGATGTTGATATGGGATGGATTAGATGATGTTTGTCTATACGCGTTTTGATGTCTAGCAGGTGAATCGAGGTGATCAGTGACAGCAGTGACAGTGACAGTAACAGTGAGCGAGCGAGTGAGCGGTGGTATCTCCGCGGGGTTAAATTCAAAGTGGCACTTTCTGAAACACACCTACACCTCTGAGACCTCTCGACGCGTTGCAGCTCACCACTCATCATAACCGGGTCTCATCGTCCATATAGACCAGTAACACGACCAAGCACTCGCACAACCCCCCTACCCAACTCACCCACCCTCACTCATCCCTCCCAACCCACCTCACTACCCCAGACCATCATGGCAGACTCGTACTACGAGGACCAACCCCAATCAGCCATCACCCAAGACTCGGCGGATTCGGAACCTTATTACCCAGGCCAACCAGACTCGACAGTCAACGGAACGGTCAACGGCGAAGGGGCCATTAGTCCCGAAGACTCTTATACCAATGGAGGGGAGGTTAAACAGGAGGTCAAGCAGGAGCCTCCAACTCCGGCGAGGAAGACCCTCGCGAGTTGGGTGGGCTTCTCAAACTACCCCAACCAGGTCCATCGACGCAGTCAACGGTACGTGGCGTTTCATCTGACCTCGGACGCTCTTGTCGCCTTTTGCACGACATCGCAGTGCATTCTAGATACCTATCCACTACGCTCGTATCCCGCGCATGAAGATACTGATCACACAGTCGAGGCTTCCATTTCGTCGCAATGGTGGTCGGTAAGTCTCCGCTCGGCCCGTTCCAGTAGCCATGTCAACCCCCCTACACGCCCTATACTGACCATCCAGGCGAGTCGGGTCTGGGAAAGTCCACATTGATCAACACCCTCTTTGACACTAAACTGTACGAGCCCCGAAGCATCCCCGAACCAGGCGCGGAGAGGGGCAGCACGGTGCAGATTGAATCCATCTCGTCTGGTCAGTGCGCTGTCACCTGCACAGCCGTCCATCAGGGCTGACGCACAGACATCGAGGAGGGCAACACGCGATTGAGGCTCACCGTCGTCGACACCCCAGGATTTGGCGACTACATCAACAACGATCTCAGGTGTGTCCACAAATGCGCGTAATGTCACCCATTTTGCCTAACGACCAGCTGGAAGCCAATCGTCGACAACATCGAGGCCCGGTTTGACGCTTACCTCGAGCAAGAGAACCGGGTCAACCGATCAAAGCTCGTCGACAACCGCGTCCACGCTTGCATCTACTTTATCCAACCGACAGGTCACTCGTGAGCCCACCCCTGCCCCCGTCATACTCACCTCGCAGCCTCAAACCCATCGATGTCGAGTTTATGCGACAGTTGCACACAAAGGTCAACTTGATCCCGGTCATTGCCAAGGCAGACACCTTGACCGACGACGAGGTGACGCTGTTCAAGCAACGCGTACGCTCAACATCTACCACCATGCATGCGGCTAATCATCCAGATCCTCGCTGACATCCACTACCACGGCATCCGGATCTTCCAGCCCCCGCAATACGAGAACGAGGATGAGGAAACGGTCCAGGAGAACGAGGAGATTATTGTGGGTCATTCCTTGTCACCCCCTGATTTAGCTGACTGAACCCCAGAGCAAAGTCCCCTTTGCCGTGGTCGGTTCCGACAAGGTCGTCCAGCTCCCCGATGGACGACACGTCCGTGGCCGAGCATACCCGTGGGGAGTCATCGAGGTTGACAATGAATCCCACTGCGACTTTGTCAAACTCCGACAGATGCTCGTCCGAACGCACATGGAAGAGCTGCGCGAACACACCAACGACGTCTTGTACGAGGATTACCGAACGGAGAAGCTCAAAGCGATGGGTGTTGCCCAAGACGAGAGCGTATTCAAGGAGACCAACCCTGCTGTCAAGCAAGCCGAGGAACGACAGCTGCACGAGGTGAGTGCGAGCGTCTCCCTCGAATACCGCATCGCTTACCCGGCAGGCCAAGCTGGCAAAGATGGAGGCGGAGATGAAGATGGTGTTCCAACAGAAAGTCCAGGAGAAAGAGTCCAAGCTCAAGCAATCCGAGGAAGAGCTCTATGCCCGTCACCGAGAGATGAAAGACGCGCTGGACAAGCAACGCTTAGAGTTGGAAGACAAGAAACGAAGACTCGAGAGCGGACGACCGCTCACCCCCGAGAAGGGCTCCGTAAGTGGTCTGATAAGCATTGGCCCCACCCCGCGAGGACTGACAGCGAGCAGAAGAAGCGATTCGGTCTCGGCAAATAAACCGAAAACGTCGTGGTCGATCAATTCTTTGGATCCTTTGCTTGCTTTTTCCCTTTTCCCCATTATTGACGAAATCTTTCATGTGCATACGATACCCCCTCGTTTTCGACGTCCCCGCCCACGTTTTCTCCCTGTTCTTCCGACCTAGTCGCTGGCGGCTTCACTCGTCGTGTGTTGCCGGGACATCTTGCCTTTTACGCCCATCTGCGTCATGTCTGCCAGCCGTAGTATCGCCGATGCATTGACTTGCTGAATGAGCGGAGCGTATGAGGGTACCTGGGCGTTTCGCGGTGTTTCGAAGAGGCCGGCAGGAAGGCTGGAGGCGCCTCATTGTGGGTTACGACCACGTTGAGGACTTGCCGTTGATGGCGTGCGGGGGCACTTTCCGGACGTGAGGGATTGCATGAGGTCGTGACATACTATGGTACAGACACATTATTACACTCGTACTTGCCCATTCGGTCTCCTCGTATTGACGACATTCATCGAGTATCGTCTTGCGTTCCACCGGGCAGAAGCGCACGGTACAATCTCGGTCCATACCTGCTGCGCTCAGGCTCGTCGCCTTACTCTCGCGCCGGCGACCACACTCTTGAGCGGCCTGCCATGGGCGTCCGTGATGCCCAATTTCTCTACCAAAGACGTGCCGCCTTTGACCGAGCTCCGAATCCCCGCCCCGACATTGGACCTCTCTGATGCCTTGACGGCGAGCGGAGGTCGTTGAGGTGAAGAAAGATTCTTGGTGAGATCATATATGTGTTTCGCTTTGTCAGACTTGATGGGCTCACGGCTAGCCCGCGTGTCGGGGGCCAGTGTCGAATTGAAAGACTTCAGCAGTCTCCGTCTGTCGCTGTCCTCGCGGTTGGTCGGGTACGGGTTTGTCTTGCGTTTCTTGACTGGCTCAGGCGGGCTCGAGCTGCCGTGCACGAGAATCTGGTTCGGTTGTTTGTGAGGCGACAGGTCTAAAAGGTCTACATCCGAATTAGGCGAAAGCAGAATGACGTCTGACCTATCGGTAAAATACTTGGAGCGGCTGGACGATCGCTTCTTTCCAGTCTCGAGCTCGCAGGAGATTGTCCGCGCGGTGGGGTGCCGAGACGGTCCGGCTCGAGGTGAAGAGTGGATAGGCAGGGAGGAGCTTGCCTGTGGCATGACAATCATGAGCGATTCGTCCGGACCACACGATTGATCTTGTTTCGCGGCGTCGCGCTCAAGGTACAGACCAGGCGAAATCTGGTCCAAACCATTGTCCATTGGCGAGAGGCTGCGGGGTGGATTTGTGGGTGTACCATGCGGGGAATCTCGGCGGTCCAAGTCGGCTGCACCAGCGTGTGGCTGAGATTTGAGGGTCATAGTTGATGAAGCGCTCGAGTCGAGTGCCGAGCGCAAGCGCTTGATCTCATCTTGCAACTCGTCATTCTTCTTCTTGAGCTCCTTTCTCGATTCCGCCTGACATGTGAGCCGTGAGCCTTCGTCGAACCAGTCAGAGCGCTCACGTACCTTTGCCTGGTACACCTTGATCAGCTTGGACCGTTCGGTGAGGGTCTGCTGCAGAGATTCTTTGTCCGCTTTCAACTGTGCTATCTCCCTGAAATGTCAGGTCTGCGCAACGAGAACCTCCATATGACTTGCCTTTTCAAACCCTCCATCATGCGCTGATCGTTCCGCTTCCGGTCCTCAGAGGCCGATTTGATCGCACGCCTTGCCACTTGCTCCTCCTGCAGAGCCTGTCGGACCAGCTTCACCTCCTGCTCCAACTGCTTGAATAGACCCTCCCCACGCGCTCGTTCCGCCGCCACGGCAGTCTGGACCTGCGCGGGGAGTGTGATGGTCGCTAGCTCTCGCATGTCTTGTTGAGTTGTACGTAGTTTCGCGTTAGTCTCCTTGACCGTTTCTTGTAGGGTCGGTATGAGCGGGTGAGTTTCCAAAGCGGATCGCAAAGCGTTGATAGCGGTATTGAGGCCACCGACGTAGTTCTGCCGTGAGCCAGCGCAGGGAACAGACACACTGGTCGCTCACCTTGATACCTTGGATAGCCTTCACCGAGGCCATATCCTCCCTCAACCCTTCCGCGCGCTTCAGTGCCCCCTCCACATCCGCCTCGGTGCTGTCCGCGCTCAGGGCCTTCAACTCCTGGCCGATCGACTTGGCCCGCTTCGCCAAACCCAGCACCTCCCTGTCCTGGTCTGTCCGCGTCGAAGCCCGGGGAGCATGTGACGAGGGACCCGGGGAGCTCCCTATTTGACTCGACACGCCATCCCCGCCGAAATTAATGTATAGCCGGTGGATCGCCAGTTTCCCCGTCTCGTCATCGAGGAAGCACTCGGTCCGGCATGTAGGGCATTCTGCGGGCATTTCGTCGCCCATGAGGAGAGATTCGCGTTCGTCCCGATCTTGAAATTGGTCTAAATATATTTTATTCTGGGCTGCGAACCATGTGAGGAGGCATTTCTCGTGGAACACATGTCCTGGGCGTTAGTATCGGGTGGAGGGGAGAAGGGGGCAGGGGTTGGCGGTTGGTTATAAGCGGGGTGGGTGGTGGGCTCGGGTGTGTGTGATAGCGGCTTAAGGATAGCTGCGATGGATTATCGCGTCTAAGAGCTGCAGGAGGGACGCAGGGAAATGACAAAATCGAGCAGAAGAGTATAGCTGTTTTCGCCAGACTCACCGCAATCAGGCGCTGCGATCGCCTCGACCTCGTCCAGGTCGTCGCGCTTGGTGAACAGGCTGTCCATGCAGATCACGCACGACACATCGTCGAGACGTGATGCGCGGCCCATGGCGCTGTGCTATTGCTTGATTCGGGCACCAGGCGCGTGGGTTGGGGGGAAGAATGAGCGACGTTGCAGAGATGAGTGAGCGATGGAAAGGAAAGACAGACGCGTCGGTGGTGGTGGTAGTGGTGGTAGTGCTCAGTGGGGCTGAGCGGTGATCACCGAGATATGGGTGGCGATGGCGAAGCGTGGGGGTGCTGAGAGACGCAAACGCATGTTGGTTGGAGCTGGAGCTGGGTGGTCTTACGCCCTGTGGACCAGGAGGGAGCACGTTGCAAGCTCGAGTAGTCCCCTAGCATGCATGGGAGTGAAACGGACATGGTATAGACAGTCACCCCTCACCTCGACCGGTAATTAGGTTTAAACCCGAGTGCGGGGTGGTCGTCCAAAGTGGAGGTCGTGTGTCATCGCGTTTCACCATGGCATGGCAGACCACCGAACCCCATGCGAGTTAATCTGTTTAGACCACCCATCTCTCATCCCACTCTGCACCACGATGGACCCCATCCACATCATCGTCAACCCCATCGCTGGTCAGGGGAAAGCACCCGAGTGTACGCTATGCCTCTCTGTCCTTGGCCGACCGACTGGTGAATCTCGAGCTAATTGCAGTTGTCGACTTGCACATCGTTCCACTCCTCAATGCGCTGCACGTGCCTTTTGAGGTGTACACAACGAAAAGCCCCAAAGACGCTGGGAAGATTGGGCTAGAAATTCACCAGCGCTTGTCTCGTTTCTCCCGCATCCGGGTGATCGTCGCTGGTGGAGATGGGACAGCACACGAGCTGATCGAGGGGGTCTTTCAAGGCGGGGCCATGTCTCTGCGCTGGGAACTCGCCATCCTCCCTCTCGGTACTGTACGTCCCGCCCAAAGCTGAAACAAATCCACGTTCAACTGACTCGATCCCAGGCCAACGCGCTCCACGCCTCGCTCTTTCCTGACCCTGCTGCCTCGTACACCTTGCCTCCAGACATCCAAGCCGCCTTGGGGACCGATCCACCCCAATCCGACCTGCACGCCCTCTCCTCCGTCTTTCTCCTTTTGACCCAATCCACCCCTCCCCGAAACTTACCCATCACCATCACCACCATCCTCGACGGCAACGCACAACCCACCGAGCCTCGCATCACCTCGCACATTGTCCTCTCGACGGCGTTACACGCCGCCTTGCTCTCTGACTCTGAGTCTCTACGCGCCGCTCATCCCGGCATCGAGCGGTTCAAGATTGCCGCGCAGAACAACCTCCCCATAGCGTTCCTCGCCCGCGTCGAGCTCCATGGCCCGACGATCACGCAGTACTCTCCCCGTTCCCGGCGGTTCGTCGAACCATTCACGATCCCCATCAGCGGAGGCGAAAATGGGGGTGCCGAGCTTACCGGCCCGTTCAGCTACTTTCTCTCAGTGACGACGACCGACCGTCTCGAACCGACCTTCATCATCGCTCCTACCCTCCACAACTGCCCACCCGAGGGCGCGACGCTTGACCTCGTCGTTCTCCGGCCGGCTCGGGACCCTACAGTCCAGACAACCTCAGATGAGGCGGAACGAGCCAACGCACGAGCAGCTCGCCTCGGCGAGGCAATGGGTTGGGCATACCAGAACGGAAAGCACGTCGACATGACATACTCGACCACCCACCCAGGTGATACAGAAGAGAACGGCGAGGGAGAAGTCGTATGCGAGGTGTTCAGATGTTCCGGCTTTGAATGGACACCCCAGGTAGGTTGCGCCCTCTCCGTGCACTACGTTCTCAACGCTTGAGCTGAGACACAGGATCCTACACACGACCGCTCGCATCTCGTCTGTGCGGACGGATCGATTCACACCATTCCGCCGGGTGGGAAAGCCTCTGTGACTGTCCTCCAGGCGTCGCCGGGCGCATCCGAGAACGGGTTCTTCGTTTACGCGTAGACGTCCAGCCCTCCCGTCGCACTGCTGTTTCCATGGCCCTTGATGCATACAGCGGTGTGAAGGGATGTGCGCTCAAGGCTCCACTCCTTTGCGTAGATAGATTAGACTTGTTCAGAGTTGTTTGGAAACAACAGTACCACCCTTCCCTCCTTGTAGATATTCACGACATTGACGACGCGATGCAGGCATTGGACCACCAGACAGGCCCGTTCAATGTAGTTTGCCAACACCGATGACCGCGCCGCACTTGTGACGACCCTCACGTGCACTTGACCGCTTGAATGGCAATGTTGGAGTGAGACCGGGTGAGACTGCTTGGATGCACGCAATGTTACCTAGGCAATGACATAAGGTCCGCACGGAGGGAACTGAAAGAAGCCGATCTACAAGGTTGAAGAGCAAAACGTGAGAATGATTGAAGAGATATGTTCGTATGCTAAAAGCACCGCACGGCGATACGGTAATGCACAAGATTTTGGTTGTTTGGTATGCGGCGGATCGAGAGGTATCATCCCTTTCGTGCCGATTTGATCATGTTGGATAATGAGGTAAGCGGAGCCGGGTGCTTGAAGAAGTCGTGCTGGATGTCAGTCTACTACGTCAACCCATGACCGATGATCTCACTCTCAAGAGCTGTTCCGCCGTGGGCCGCTTCTCCGCCTCGACGGTCAGGCAACACTGCAAGTAGTCTCGGAAGACACTGGAGAGCTTGTCCCAGTCTTTGATTTTAGGTGTCCCGTTCGTGGCGATCAGGTACAACGCTCGGAGGGGGTTTTCGTTCAGATATGGTGGCTCTCCTTCGAGCATTTCTGAAACGTCAGCTTGGACTTAGCAACCTTGGACAAGCCAGACTGACCAATGGCCATAATACCCAAGGACCAGATGTCGACTTTCGGCCCGTACTCTTTCCGCGTGACGACCTCAGGCGCCATCCAGTATGGCGTCCCGACCATGGTCGTTCGTTTGGTCGACAACGGGTCGGCGATTCTAGCACAGAAACCAAAGTCGGCTGGAACGTCAGGACGGTTCACGCAGGAGAATGGTGAATCTCACTGAGCTTGACGTCTCCGTGGAGCGATAACAGAATATTGTCACTCTTGATGTCCCGGTGAATCACACCTTTCGAGTGCAAGTGTCGTAATCCCTCGCACGTCTCTTTGCTGACCGCGGCGATTTGCGCCTCGGACATGCAATGCGCCGTGACCACATCCGTCAAGCTTCCTCCTTCCATGTACTCCATGACGACCCACAAGTCGCCCTTCCACAGATACGAATCTTTGAAGTTGACAATGTTCGGGTGCGCAGACTCCCGCATGACGAGAATCTCGTTGATGATCAAATCTTGCTTGGGCTGCTTCTCCAAGTTCATCTGCTTGATAGCGACGGGGAGACCACTCTTATCGTGGGCCGTGTACACTCCGCCCGATGCGCTGGGTATCAGTCGAGTGCCGCATACCCAGCCAACTGCACTCACCCTTGACCAATCTTTTGCAAATTTCGGTAAACGCTGTTGGGATCTCCTGGACTGCAGATAGCTTGCAATTGGCGAATCACCTCCTCATTCTCCTTCTGCTTGTCTCTTCTACGAGGCGTGGCTGCCCCTTGTTGTGTTTGTTTGTTGGTCGGTTGCCGTTGAGGAGCACCGCCTGGGGGACCTCGAGTAGGATGACCTTGCTGCGAGTTTGAGGCAGAGAGTGGGACCGCTTGAGGTTGAGGTGATGACGCTTTGGTTCCCGAGGCCCGGGTGGTGTTCGCTCGGTCCAGAGGCTTTTGTTTGGGTGGATGGGTGGCTGGGAGACGCTGAGAAGCTGACCGATCGAGAACCGATTGGTTGGCTGACGAGGGTCCCAATCGTGCCGGTTTCGTCAACTCTGCAGGCACTCTTCCAGGCGGCGGGGGAGGTGCTCGTTCCGCCTGTCACATGAGCTCGAGGCCTATTGTGTGGATGATGATGCTCACCGTTATTCGAGGCGTGCTCGCTGGTTTGGCGGGAGGCATGGGTGCAGCACGCTACCGAGTCAGTTGGGCTAGTACGATAACGAATGAAACATCAGGACATACAGGGTTAGCAAAGGAGGGAGGAATCCCATCGTGGCTGTTCTCCCTGGACATTTCTCTCGAAGCTGAGGGTAATTTGGGCGACTCGGCACCATGAGCCGGACCTGCGTTTCTCATCTTTGACCACAGCTCCTCCTCCTGGTTTTCCGGCTGATCGCGGTTTTGGAAGTATTGCACGACGGCCAAGACCTTGTCAGGGTTCTCTTCCTGTTCGGCTCTGGTGATCCCGTTGTCGTCGAGAATTTTCTGCCATTCCTGAGGCATGCCCGTATCTGGACGTCAGCTGAGGCGGTCTGTATCTCGGTAGCAAATTACATTGGCCGGTGTTGTAGTCGAACCCGACATGCGTCAGGTGTATAGGGTCGTACGGGGTAGAGATAACAGGCGGTTTGGTGTCCTTGGTCAAGAGGTCTGTTGTGTCAGCCAGTGCGAGATGAGCGGGCGGGTTCGAGCAACTAACCACTGAGGACGCCAAACACGCTCTTCTTATCCTTCAAGCTCTTCCCCGTCCCACTTCTGTTCCTCCCCATCGTTATTGGCTTTTCAGGCAACTCTTTATCCCTCGGCTCGACCACCCCCATCGGTACGCCAACTCCCAGCCCAACCTTCTCGTCGAAATCCTTCTCTAGCCCTCCTGCATATGGGTTGCCAGGTGCAGAGAACGGTTGGTGATGCAAGGGGGGAGGGGTCGGTTGCGAGGCGAATTGAGATTGGGTGGCTGATGGGAATCCCGTTGGACTTCGAACCGAGGTGGAAGGTGACACAGCGTCTCTCTCTCGATCGCGATAGTTGCCCAAACCATTCATGTTTAGCCCGAGCTGTTGATCGAGTGGCAATGTCCCCGCACGCGTCGGTCGAGGCGGGGGCGCGCCGTTGGACGTCATCGCCATGGACCCGGGGGGTCCGTTGGGGTTGGACGTGCCGCCAGAGGAATATCGATTCGGGTTGGGAGAGTTGGTAGCGGACTTTGATTGGTACGATTGAGCGCCACTGGGCAATGTGGGTCTCGAGGCAGATCCAACGGCGGGGGAGTAGTTGGCAGCGGGGGAGGATGTGATGCTCGAGTTGCCCATACTGGAATTACGTCGAGAGGCGTGACGCTGCACCGATGAGCCCGTCTCGTACTCGTTCAAAGGGCTGTTCAAGGGACTGGTGAGGGGAGGGGATCGGAAAGCCGAGGGTCCGTGTACACGATCCGAGGCGCCGTTGGAAGTAGAGTACCCATTTCCTTGTGGTATGTGCGGGGATGATGATGCCGAGGAGGTGTGGAGTGAGCCGGCCGGGACCATTCCGAGTGATACGTCCGCTCCTGCCGCGTACAGCGCAGATGACCGTGATGGTCGATGGTATTCTATTGTTTGAGATCGGGGGACCTGGCCATCGTGACCATTAGTCGGTGTCATCGGCGTCGCTCCGGTGTCTGCGCGTCAGTCGCGATCCATCGTGAAGGTGGACCCATACAAGGGATGAAGACGAAGCGGGAGAAGGAAGCGGAGAAGGTGAGAAAGGGAGGACAATGGAAGGGAGACGGGGTCGAGACGTACATGAAGCCTGTGGATGGCGTATTTGCTTCTTCGGGCTCGTGTTGCTCGTGGTCATGATGGCGGTGTCTGTGTGGTCGCGGGGACACAGATGGCAAACGGCGGGAGGTGGTCTGCCAGCTATGCTATATGCGTATCCAAGGTCGGATGCGAGGCGGCCGGGCGATCACGCTAGAACCTGAAGGGAAAGGTGTCAAAGTCGTCGAGGAAGGAGCGTGCGTCGGGGGGAAGGGGAAGCAATTGATGCTTTGCTTGGAATGACGGCAATGTCGCGAACGGGCTAGCTGTCTGGACAGAGCGGATCGATCAAAGGGTTGGGCGTTCGAGGTGGATTGAATGGTCCAAAGGGGCGAGAGGGGGATGGTGGAGCGACGAGACTGGGTGGAAAGGGCGCGGTGGATTGAGCTGTCCGTGTTGAATCAGACCTTTCGGAAAACAGCTGGAGCTGGAGTTGTTTCTGAAACACCAATCTATTGTCTCCCCTCTGTTCGCTTTGGATCCCTCTGTTGCTATGGCGTCTTCCTGGCCGTCCTGGTTCGAGCGATGGATCCCTTGGTGCCACGAGCAGATGATGGAGGGGGAAGTTGGTGACAGACGATGTATGGTATGTATGAGTATGAGTGTTGAGGAGATGTGTCGAGGTGTAAATGGGTTTGGGTCGGTTTAATTGAAACGAGGGCGCGACAGAGTGTATAGAGCGAGTGCGAGTGATAGGGAGAGAGAGCGAGCGAGGGGAGGGGAGGACGAGGGGGGTTAGACACGAACGAGGGGTTGAACGGGGGGTTTTGGAGAGAGAGAGAGAGAGGGGGAAGAGGAGAGGGCCAGGGGGAAGGGAGAGGACAAGAGGGGAGCCAGACGAGGTAGAGACGGCCTAGACCGACGCGCGCGCGACAGCAATAACTAGTCACCTCGTACCTGGCTCGACTACTACCCACCGCACGCGTACGACAAGCGTAATGCAGTAGGAGTATGTATAGATGGGTTCCCGTTACATGGATCTAGGCAGTAGCATGCACATTTATGTCAGATCAACGCTATATCGACGATCAGACCACAGATACATCCATGAGCATAGACTAACTGCCCTTCCACGACACTGTTATTTACACCCCCTCCCCTCCCCGCTCCCCCCGCCACCACCGACCCCCCACCCCCCCCACCCCTTGAGTGTAACCTGTCGTCGTACATGCTCCGGATTTGCAGGGCGTATCTCTCTATAGCCTGGTTTCTAATTATCCCCTTTCAGATCCCAGAAGCGGAAAAAAATACTCTGATCAGCCAAGCTCTCATTCCGACGGAATTAGTCATATCCCCGGGCATGTGGCACCCCCGCGATCAGTGGGCAAGTATGCCTACCACCGGTCAAAAGATACATTTCTCAGTACAACCCTACTGTATCATACACCGACTGGCCTAGCAACGTCCGTGAGGTGTGCAGAGCACAGACCAACCCTCTCCAAAGACAAACAATGCACACCGTCTCCCTTCTGCACGTCCTCAATCAACGTATCTCACCACACTTCCAGCTCGCCACATTCGCTCCACATCCTCCTCCACATCCTCGTCCATCCCCCACTCCAAACTCTCGTCCTCGACCAGCTCCGCAACGTGTTCCAACTCTTCCTCCAGCCTGCTCTTCCCTTTCACCCGCGGCGTGCTGGCAGGGTAGACCCTTTCATCCGCGTCCTTTCGACCCGGGGTATGAGCTGTCATACAAGGTCGTTTCCTCGCCGACAGCGCGTCCAGCGATTTCGCTCTTGCCCGAAGATGGTGCCTCGGATGAGGCGGAGGAGTCATAAACTCGTCATCCGTCCCCTCTCCTTCTCCAGACACAGGCGTGGGTAGTCGTCCAGCCGCCGTCTTGGAAGGCACAGGCGGCGGAGGCATCGTTGACCCTTTGATCCTAATCCTCGCCAAAGGCGTCGATTGAGCATGGGAGGTGGCGGAAGTCGTCGACCCGAAACTCGGGGGCGGAGTGGGAAGCGAAGACGCATCGCCGCCGCGGATAGTCCCAGACATGAAATGCTCCCGAAGTGAGCTTGCTAAAGTCATTGGCGGAGCCGACGCTCGCTGCGACAGAGCCGGCGCCAGAGCGGCCAGCATACCCGACGAAAGTCGCCCCGTGTGCTGAGACAGGTCGAAGCCAATATCTTTTGCACGCATACTCACTTCCTCGGAGAATTGTAGCCCAGATTCAGTCCCGAGCAAGGACGACCCGATCGAGCGAGCCCTCTTGTTTCCGCGCCGAGGAGGACGAGATGGGTACGCAGGTGAGGTCGCTGGACCAAGAAGCAGTTCGTCCTCATCCAAGTCGGCCAAATCCTCCTTCTCAGGAACAGGATCAGAGTGGACCGGCCGAGGTGGCGAACCAAGCGCTAGAGAGAATCGGGCCCGTTTGGAACTTCTTGGCGTGGTGTCCCTGATGCTCGAGTCGGAAGGACGACGAAGAATGCCTCGGCGGGGAGCCGAAAGTGCAATGTGATCGCTCGAGATGGACGAGCTCCTTGCACCGGCACTCAAAGGCGGGGTGGGACGTGACGCAGGATTGAAGGCTCGGATTGCGTGAGTCAAGGGCAAATGAGGCGAGGATGGAGGATTCGGCGAAAGTATCCCTCGAGGGGGCGAGCCCGGAACTTGAACTGATAGAGACGGAGACGGCGTCGGTCGAGCTGCAACCGACAAGTACGTGTCTCCGCCTGAAGGCATAGGCGGTGAAGATGGCGGGAGAGAGGCCGACATCGCACTTGATTCTCGATGATCATCCAGAAGATGCGAAGAGCCATTCCTTCGCGGTTCAGGTTCCGGCGAGTCTTCGAAGAGTTGCGCGAGATTCGGTGATGATCCGATGATCACTACTTGCGTCGATCGTCCGTATCGCGTATCGTGCGGTGGAGATCCACCGAGGTCGAGACTTTGGGACGTGATGGATTCGTTTCGATTAAGATCCATCACACCAGGGTCGATCCCTCCCTGCTTCGTTGTCCGATCGTCGGTGAACAGATCCTCCAGACCCGGCACCCCAGCGGCGGCAGAAGCCCCAGCGTTGTGGATGTCCTTCTGCTCGACGTCTCCTACAGTTCCGGTAAACGCAGGAGATCGAGGTGATGCCCCACCACGTGCTTTTCGGTCAACCTCGTTTTGTAGCCCTGTGAACGAGGCATCCGGATAGTCCGCTGGCGTTTCCGATAGCATTCGCCTGTGTTGTCTCTCGACGTCTCCCGCTCGATCTTGCGCAGCGAAAGCGCATAGTCCAGGATGTCGTCGCCCTTTACACCATGGCGCTTTCCCTCTTCGAGCCCCTCCTGACAAGTCGCATTTCGCGCACTTGACTATCTCCCCGGACGGGTTGTACCGCATATCAATGTAATACCCTTCCTCCGGACCTCCGGCGAGCGGCTTCACAGCCACCTTGTTCTCCGCCTTGACCGACTCGGATTTCTTGAACACCCTTTCCATCGGTCGTTGGTCGGCAACACCAACCGACTGCAGTCGTGACGAGTTTGGCTTCCATTCGCCATCGTCGCCTTCTTGAAAGAAGACGCATTGCTTCGCCCATGTACGACCTTTGCACCACATGGCGAGTTTGGCGCGTCGTCCACCAGCCGCACGACAGTGCCGACATTCTCTCGGGACCGTAGCGTCAAGCGATGCGTAAGCTAGATTCTCCGCGTAACGCGTGGGGTCGAGACCTGCAGGTCGTCCGTTGGGCAGGACTTCGTGTTCGGTGTCGGCGCGCGACAAGACGACACGACCAGACGGGTCGAAGGCGTCAAAGTCGGGGGTCTCGCTGTATCTCCGCCTCGATTCCTCCTCGTCCTGTCTCAACGCCTGAGCCAGCGTTGTAGGTTCAGCCTCGAGTTGGTCAAACGCATCCGGCATGGCTTCCTTTGTCTCCTGCCAGTCTTCCTCCTCGTCTTCTCCCGTGAAAGTACACAGCGCGACTCTCCAGCGGCCCTTGCACCACGGAGCTCTATCTCCTCGTAATCCCCCGGAGTACTTGCACCGGGCACAGCTTCGTATGCGTGCACCCCCATGCGTATAATGTATGTCGTTGTGATAGCGCTTAGGGTCGAGCTTCGTAGCATCGACATCAGGTATCTCGGCTGTCGGATTGAGTGCCGGCTTGGGGGGTGGCGGCAACGGGACGTCGGAGTCTGAAGCGTCCGAATCAAACGGGCAGAGATCAGCGTTCTTGCGCCCTTTGCAAAACATGGCCCGTTGAGCACGCAGACCGCCCGAGTTGAGGCACGTCCTGCAGCGTCTCGGTCGGCGATGCTCGAATTTCTTCCGCTCAGGAACCTGACCGGAATAAGACGGGTCGTCGAGTTCTGCTTCGTCGCTAGAGTTGTGTTGTGGTGGCTCGAAAGTGCAGAACATAGCAGACCGACGGCCTCGGCACCACTTTGCCCGCTCTTCTCGCAGCCCGCCGGCAGCCAAACACGGTTTGCACAAGCGAAGCGTGACATTGTCCCGCCAACGAGCCACTTTTGTATGGTACGCGGTCAAGTCGAGGTCTGAGGGCGGAGGTGAGTCCTCTGGAGGCTGTTCCTTCTCCTTGCCTTTGACTTTGAGCGTCTTTTCAAAGACTGGTTCTTTGAAGAAGAATGGCGTGCGAGATGGCAAACCAGCGAAGCGCCGCGAGGCGATTTCGCCATTGAGAGGTGGAGAGAGGTGTCTCGGCGGGGTGACGATTCCTTGTAGGGATAGTTGTGCGGCTCGAGAGGTTGTGCGGTCTGTCGCGTGTCGCTGGCAGTCAGTAAAGCCGCACAGGGTCGCGAGATACGAACAGTGTGTGAGCCGAGAGTAGACCGGCGTTCAGGCATGACTGATTCCAACTGCGGTCCCGCATTTGATTTTGCCCTTGAGGATGTCGGTGTGTCCTAATGTAGTTAGCATGTGTCATGCAAAGCGGATTGAACCCACGTCTTGATCGATATACACGACCCTCGTAGCCTCTTCAGCCTCTGAGGTCTGCGCCAGCAGCTCGTCGTCAGAGTCCGCCCCAAACGATGGCTCAGCCGCCGCCAGCTGCTCGTCTGGCTCTTCCGAGCCATTCGCGCTGCCGGGGAGGCCCAGGGGAGCATCGTCGTCCCCATCCGTCGACCATGCCACGTCCTCATCGTGTTCAGACGATCCCATGTCGCTCGTTCCTTCCCCCTCTGGGCGACTCTTCCTTACTCCCCGCCTTAGCTCCCGCTCCCTTCGTAGAAACTCCTCTCTATCCAATTGATCCAAAGGGTCTTCTTCGTTCCAAGGCCGTACCGCCGCTTTCTCCTGCTCTCTCGCTTCTTCAAGTCCTTGATCGTCCAAGCCCGACCGGCCGTCCCACTGTCCCAGCTCGTCTTCATCGCTCTCGAACTGGGCCAGGGAGCCCGTCTCGGTCTCATCGCTGTCTTCCCCCGGCAACTCTCCGCCTTGGTCTCTGAACTCCAGCAGCCCACCACGGTACTTTGTCACCTTCCCCGTGGCCAAGTCGACCTCGTCGTCGTCTTCCGGTCGGATATTCCCGTATTTCTCCAGTAACAATTCCCAAGCTGATTTCAGCCTCTGAGCCGATTCACGCCGCTGTTTGCTGATGATCTCGTTGCGGCGTTTATCTGTGTTGACGTTGCTGAACACTGAGGCGCTCCTCGCTCTCCTGTTCCTGCCGACTGGCGTCGAAGCGCGGGAGACGGAAGTGGAAGGGGGAAAGTAATCATCGACGCGGAAGCCGGGTGGGAGGTATGGCCGCGACGAGGGGCCTGGTATGGCGTTTGACATGCTTTCAGCGGCTCATCGGGGTTCTTGTCGCGTGTGATAGGTGGTCCACGACAGGGATAGGGGTGATCTAGAGGGCGGAATGTACAAGGAATGGAAGAGTCAAGAGGGGTGGATGGGGATGAGAGTGAAATGTTGCAATGCGAGACGCGTCTGGTGGAGAAGGCGACGAAGGTCCAGACGAGACCGACGAGGATTCAACCGAGAGATACCTTTGTACTCGACCTCGACCTTTCATCCATTCCTCAACTTCAGAACAAGTCGGCATAGCATCAGAAGGTTAAGAGAGAGAGCGGACCGGTGGAGACACGACAAGAACGTCACTCGACTCAGCACCAACCCAAGCATCGAGCCGCAGGCGGAACTCCCCCCGACTCGATACACTCGTCACACCCGACTGCCGGGATATCGGACAGAATGGCATGCCGATAATCCCTCAACAATAGACAAACCCACCACGTACAGGTTCTAGACGGCCTAGCTCAACGGAGCGTAGGATACGGATCGATTGGTCCATCGGCCCTCCTCAACTCGTCTTGAGAGATGGTATACACCCCGCAACGGCGACACGCCGTCGCATCGGTCAGTCTCATGGTCCCGCTTGCTACCACAACTGCAACACACCTCACGAGTCCCATCTGACAGCGCAGATATCAAGCGCGATACAAGCTCTTGCGGTCATGGAACAATTCTACACCCCGAACATACTCGTCCTGCTATCCCGTCTGCTCATCCAGGCGCAAGTGAGCGTCGCGCCATACGTCCATCCGACCCGATCGCTCGTCACCTTCTTCTTCATGCTCAGCACCATCAATGCCGCCGCCATGTTCCTCCACTTGCTAGATTTTTGGTCAGGCATGAACGGGGGCAAGGGGATCGTCCTTGACTTTGTTGGTCAAAGTGAGTCGAGCTGGATGGGATGCCAAGACCATTCCCATCGCATGCCAGTCGAGATACCAAGTCTGATCCACAGCATACCCCGCGTCCTTGACCCGGATCATCCTCATGGATCTCCTGATATATCTGTTACAGATAACCTCGTTGACCGTATCATACATCACCAATCATTCTTCCAATATCCCCCGCTCGTCCGCATTCCCTTACGACGATCTTCTCTTGCCTTCGACGGACGACCTTCTCCCCGAGGAAGCACTGGACACGGCCGAGTCGGACATGGAAAGTGGCTTAAGATGGCGGAAAGGAAAAGGCAAGGTGTCGGCGGAAGACGAGGAGAATGCGTTGTGGCTCGACGACGAGGACACACTCAGGGGCACCCGGTGTGAGTGGTCCTACTCCCTTGTCATCCTCGCCGTTAGGACTTGAATCTCTATTCCTCAGGCATCTCATACCTGTCCATCATCCACGCGGCCAAGCTGACGCCCGCAGCATCATCGACATCCGCATTGTTAGGCGGGGATAACGTCCGCTCTCGTCGGCGCGAACCACCCTTAATCTTCTCCCTCTCCCTTCCTCACCTCCTCAACTTGATATTCCGACTCCCCGCCCCTTCTCCCGGATCACGCATGACTGCAGGCGGGACACCCCTGGCCAGTCCGTCTCCCACGCCCACCTCGGAAGTCCCTTCTTCGGCCCTTCCATCCCGGTCGCCCCGCTCACCTCGGACTGCCACATCCCCGAGATCTCCGCGGCGCCAGGGTGGTGACGATGATTCCGAGACGGAGGGCGAAGATGATGATGTGGAGGAGGGCGGGACGAGGGGGACAGGGAGCAGACGGTCAAGACGGGGAGCGGCGGGGCTGATGCCGGATGTGGGTAGGATACCTGGGGATTATTGGGTCGGAATCCCTACATCAGATCGATAAATGCATGTCACTGTACTGTCTTGCACCCTTTGAGCTCTGCTGCCTTCTCGGTTTGCCTCTGCCTAACAGTCAATGGATATCGGCTGCCAATCGAGAGCAATAGTGTGGGACGGAGATTGATGACATGTCCGTCGACGTTATGACTCTTGCAACGAGTGGTTTCGACTTTTGTCGATCTTTATCACTTCTCTTCTCACTACACAACAATGTCTTTGACTATCCCTACTACGCACACTCCCCCTTGGACTCTCCTCGCTCTTGCCCTCTTCCAGGGCGTCGAGGTCAAGTGGGACCCACTGGCCGGCGAGAAAGGACACATCTCGTACAATGGCATCGAAGGTACCGAGGCCGTCCGAGCCGAGCTCGAGAAGAACATCCCGGGCAAGGAGGTATGTGCTTTTCGTCTGGTCCCTACCAGTCCTCCTGGCGTATGCAGCACAACCTGAGGCTGGCTTGAACCCAACGAACGCTGTGCTGACCCCAGATCCCCCTGCCCCCTTTGCCCACCATCTTCGAGCCGACCAGCTCGTTCGCAGACGTCAACGCCATCTTCGATGCCCTCGACGATTACCTCGCTTACCGCACCTACTTTGCCGGACCCCGTTTCGGCTTCGGAGACTGCGTCATGTGGGGTACCATCCGAAGTACGCCGGCTCTCCCACAAGAGCCCCTGCGCAGATGACTTATACGCAGGCAACAACTCTGCTCTCGGAGCGATCAAGAAGCCTGGAAGGCCCCATATGACCCGATGGTGGACTCATGTCGAGTCGCTCCCTGTTCCCAAGAAGGCTATCGAGTCGTTCAACGACGCCAGGAAGGAGATGGAGAAGAGCAAGAAGCAGAAGCGAACTGAGACCGTCGAGGTCGTCCTGCCCAACGCCGTTGTGGGCAAGGTCGTCGTCCGATTCGGTGCGTCTGCGTCTCGATCATTTTTGTCCGTGCGGTCCTAACAATCTAGCTCCCGAGCCATCTGGATACTTGCACATTGGTCACTTGAAGGCCGCCATTCTCAACCGATTCTTGGCGGACCAGTACCAAGGCAAATTCATCCTCCGTTTCGACGACACCAACCCGCTCAAGGAGGAGGTGAGACGGGTCGACTTTTGTCAGTCGTGAGCGCCGCTGACACGTAGGGAGAATTCGAGACGACTATCCAGGAGGACCTCAAGATGATTGACATCGCTTACGACGAGATTGTCCACGC
This sequence comes from Papiliotrema laurentii, assembly GCA_031326905.1. Taxonomy (NCBI): domain Eukaryota; kingdom Fungi; phylum Basidiomycota; class Tremellomycetes; order Tremellales; family Rhynchogastremaceae; genus Papiliotrema; species Papiliotrema laurentii. The sequence goes on from JAODAN010000008.1 coordinate 689,962, forward strand.
TTCTGACCACTTTGACAAGATCATCCAGTACACCGAGCAGCTCATCAAGCAGGGCGACCTGTTCATGGACGACACGGACGGAGAGACTGTACGATATTCGTTGGGTACTGAGAGCCATTGAGCTGATTTTCAGGTCAAGGAGCAGCGACGGGCAGAGATCCCTTCCAAGAACCGAGACAACTCGATCGAGGACAACTTGGCTAGGTTCCACGAGCTCTTGAAGGGAACTGAGGAGGGTCGAAAGTGGTCCGGACGAGCCAAGATCGACTACAAGCACAAGAACGGAACGATGAGAGACCCTGTTGTCTTCCGATACGTCGAGGGATCTCACCACATTACTGGGTGAGTACAGATTTGGTTTCCCCACAGCTCGATTTGACGATAAAGCACCAAGTACAAGGCCTACCCCATGTACGATCTTGCTTGCCCCATTATCGACCATCTCGACGGTGTCACCCACGCTCTCCGAGCCAACGAGTACGCCGCCCGACACGAGCAGTACCAGTGGTTCTTGGAGCGACTTGGTTTCCCGAAGATTGAGATCTTCGACTTTAGGTGAGTTCATTCACCGCTTGTCGGGGCGTCAGAGCTAATGGGACAGCCGAATCGATTTTGTCTACACCGTCTTGTCGAAGCGAAAGCTCAAGTACCTCGTCGAGAAGGGTGTCGCAAAGGGATGGGACGACCCTCGATTCCCGACTGTCCGAGGCGAGTTTGGCGTGACTCGCTCGGCTCAAAGCTGACAATAGGTATCCGATCCCGAGGTATGACCGTCAAGGGTTTGAAGGACTACATCATTGGACAAGGAGCGTCGCAGATGCAATTGCAACTCGAGTGGGACGGTATCTGGACTGTCAACAAAAAGGTCATTGACCCTGTCGCGCCTCGATATTGGGCTGTCGCCGAGGACAAGCTGTCAGTCTGCATGTTGCCTTTGTATCGCTTGAGCTGACGTGTAGCGTCACTGTCGACGTCAAGGGCCGAGACACCGAGGAGGTCGAGGTGCTGGAGAAGCCTTTGCACAAGAAGAACCCCGACGTCGGAACCAAGAAGCAGGTCTACTCTTCCAAGCTCATTCTTGAGCAAGAAGACGCCGCTTCGTTCGGCGACAACGAGGAGGTGAAATATCTTGTCCACATCGTGCTCGGGTACCTCGACTAATCATCAGGTCACCTTCATGGACTGGGGTAACGCCTTTATCACCTCCAAGGAGAAGGACGAGTCTGGAGCGGTCAAGCACCTCGATATCACCCTTCACCTCGAGGGTGACTTCAAGAAGACCTCGAAGAAGATCACTTGGCTCTCTGCCCCGACCGAGCAGAACCCCCTCATCCCCGTCACGCTCATCGAGTACGACTACTTGATCACCAAGAAGAAGCTCGAGGAGGGCGACGAGCTCGAGGAGGTCATCAACCCCAAGACCGAGTACCGAACCAAGGCCTTGGCTAGCAAAGAGGTTGAGGGCTTGAAGAAATGGGATATCATCCAGTTTGAGAGGAAAGGATTCTACATCTGCCAGGGCACCAAGGACGCAGAGGGCCGTATGGAGTTTGGTTTCATCCCCGAGTAAGCGATTTTTCCATGCTCAAAAACTATTCGCGCGGGACATCAACTCACTGTCAGTGGACGATTGGCGACCGTCACTCTCAAGGCTACTCCGGCCAAGGAGAAGCCCAAGGTCGCTGGAGCACCCAAGGGCTCTTGGGGCAAAGCTGCGCCGAAGGCCAAGGAGGCTGGATCGGGCATCGCTGGCGACTTTAAGACTGTCCTCTCGGACGGCACTTCTGGCTTTGAGATTCCCGTCACCAAGCGAATGTTCGAGGTCGATCGTGTGTAGTAAGTGTTCCCGGGCGGAGATGGAACATCTTCTGGGGAGGGAGCGCTGACATGTAGCGGAAACGAGGCCGTCAAGCCCAACACGGGCGACCTCAAGATGTTCCCCGTCGACCCGATTTACAAGCAGTAGAGACAACGAGACAGGGGTTCAGACAGGTTGAATACTGATACAATGCATCATGTCATGTGCGATAGCACTCCCCTGCGTTCCGATCCTCCTGCAGATACTTGCCCACACTGGCCCCACCCCCATGCGCCTACAGCTCTCTACAGGTCGTCCGGCCCGCTGCGATCTGAGCGTTGCACAGCGCTACCTCCGTAGGCATAGAGATGAGCGAGGCGAAGAGGATTCCTGGATTTGAGCTTCACATCCCCACCTGATGTGCTTGACACCTTACCACAAGAATCAGCCGCGCCGACGGCGCCGATCCGGAACTCTTTCTCGGTTTTGCGTCTCGCACCCTGTTCGCCATGATGACCCCCTTCTTCGCCGAGATGACCGACGTGATAGAACGTGTTGACGTAGGAGCTTCCGCCGCACAGACCTTCGAGGCAGATGAGGAGGAAGACAAAGGTGATACTCCGATCAACGCCTGTTGAGGGTGGTATCGCTGGCGGGGTGTATTCTGGGGCGGAAAAGATGAACCGAGCCGATTGGAGGGATAGCAAGACGAGGACGACGAATTGGATGATGGACGGTACGGCGAGGTATCGTCTGGGAATGGGCGGGAGACCTAGTGAGAGGGAGCTCCGGGAGATGAAGACAAAGGACTGGTCTGTAGAGTCAGTAGACTAGCGCGGGGCCGGTAAGGGTGTCGCTCACAGACGAGAGACCAGAAGGGGTAGTAGTCTCGCGGCGAGAAGAACAATCTTGACCAGAGGCCATAAGTCGGGAGCGGGAAAGTCAATGTCGGTGCGACGCCCTGCGCGTGAGTAGAGAGCATTTCCAAGACAGGAACGAAGGCAGGAAGGAGAGCAGGAAGGCATTGCAGTCTCACCGAGTTGATCACGTATTCCTCGACGTAGACGGCGAAGAGGGGGAGCATGAACCTCAGCACGAGCGGTTTGACCAGAGCGAGCTTCTCCTCAGTCGTCAGATGGATTTCGATCGGTTTATCTCTCTCCTCGTGTTCCAGGCCCAAGGAGAGGGTGACAGAGGTGGGATCTACCGCCGAGGGCGCGATACCCGCATCAGTGGGCAGAGGGGCGTATGATGCCGAGCCAGCGGTTGCTATGGCAAGGGAGGCGAATGGGGGCAGGAGGACAAAGTAAGTCAAGGGGAAGAAGAGGGGGAGGATCTGGTCTAGTCAGCGTCGTCGACTTGACCGCCCACCAAGTGGACACGCCGTAGCACATGCAATGTCGCATACTCACGCTCGATAGACCTAGACCGCCTTTGACGCCTAAACCCCGGAGCAACCACCATATCCCGGCGCCCACGATGCCTGCGGCGCCCGTGCCGCTGGACCATGCGCCGAGAGCGATGCGCGAGGTCGACGACGTGGGCAAGGTAGTGGTCAATTGGAGAAACGTCAATTCGCCCAGACCCGACGAGAGCGAGGCGAGGGAGATGCCAAACAACCTGGCGTATAGACCGGATGAAAGCGCGATGATCTGTCGTCAGTCTCCCGTCATCCACAGGTCATGCTCCGAAGGAGCGATATAAAATGAGAAGACGCACGACGATGCCGAGCCAGCTGCAGGCGGTGCAGAACAGGACGCGGCGGGCGTACCGAATATGGCCGGTGGAGATGAGGGGCCAGAAGACTTTGGTGAGCAGCGCGGGTAGGATGTTGAACAGCGCGACGATCCCTTTGGGCGTAGAGGCAGGGACGAGGTCGAGCGCGGCGGACAGGATGATGACATAGAGGACTGAGCGGTCAGTACGGGTCACGTACCAGTATCAGCTCACTCGCCATTGTTCAACAGTCCAAACGCCAGGAACGCTGCGAACAACCGGACCCGCGCTCGTCTCTGCGGGCTCTCATCATGGGCTAAAAGTCAGGATGCGCGGAAAGAGCAGTAAGAGCAGACGACTGGACAGCCATCTGTTATCCACTTACCCACGAGAAAACTGTCTAGCTCGTCCTCATCAAGCTCGAGGTCCGAATCGTGATCTTGCGACTCGACGAGCGGCCGTCGTGACGTATCAGGGGACAGGGGACTCATGGATCGAGCAAAAGGTCGCAGTTCACCGCCGTTCATACATGAGCTCACAGAGAGCTGATACGGCCGTCAAGCACGAGTGGGATGATAGGACTGGGTCGAGGAGAAGATTGGTCAATAACCAAGACGGGAGATGTGGATCTGAAACATGAAAACAACCGCCCACGTCGATTCGGCGCGACTCCTTTATCTGCACGTCGTCTGCCGACCGAGCCCATGCTTTTGGCCATCCTTCTGGTTGATGAAAAAGTAACTCTGCTGGCCCCGTGCAACCTGACCACCCCGTCCTATGAGTATGCGCAATATTCATCTCAACAAAACCGGCAGGAGAGATAAAGAAATGGGTATCAACCCCGGTAGGTATATCAAATCCACTCCATCCTCCCCATCTGTCTCCATCATCGCGACTTTAAGCTAAAGCCATCACGGATTTGACGGGAGCAAAGAACAAAGTTCGACTATAAAACTGTCCATACACAACAACGGGGCGATCAGAGCAAAGCGAAACCGAGGACCGAGGCGACGGCAACGGCCAAGCTGGAGGGGACGAGCATCGCCATGGCGCCGCCAGTGGTCTGTTGGGTGAAGGTGCCGACTTCAGAGGTGATCGCGTTGACGTAGGCGCTTCCGCAGGTCGAGTTGATGGCGTTCCACAGAGCAGACTGGCCTCCGAGGATGGGGGATTGAGAGAGACCAAGGGCGTAAGGCTGCTTGGATTCCCACTTGATGTAAGCGACCATGATCTCTCGGGTGCAAGGAGTGCAGAGAGCGTCCGAGGCCAAGGTAGGCTGGAGGAAGAGGAAGGGGAGGTTGGTGTTTCGGTAGGTGGTCGCGTTGGGGGTGATGATCGTAGCGAAGTTTTGGGTGACGGCCTGTCGAGACGAGAGGAGGTTGAGCATTCGCTTGGTCAAGGATCCAGCGACGTTGAGAGTGATGTAAAGGTGGTCGGCGGCGAAAGCGACAGGAGACCAGGTCGAGTCGGAGACGGCGAGGTTGAAAAGCGTGTTGTTGGCAACGCCAGACGCAGAGGCAGAAGCCGAAGCGGCGGTAGAAGTCCTAGCGGCGGACGAGTTCTTCTCCGCGGCGATGATCGCGTTGACACAGTACTCCTGGTTGGCCGAGTCGACGGCGCAGACAGCGGCCTGCAAGGGGTTGACAACGTAGAGGATGTCGTAGAGTTCTCGGACTTGAGCCGCGTAGCTCTCGGTCGAGGTGAGCTCGGCCTGGCACGAGGTGTAGAACGACGAAAGCCACGTTCGGACGGTCGAGTCGGAGCAGCCGGCGGTGGACTTGCAGATAGCACCGAGAGCGTAGTTGATGTCGGACGAGGTGAGGTTGCCGTCGGCGTTCGGGGAGAAGGAAGACGTGGCGTTGATCAACGGCTGGACGCAGCTAGCGAGGGTCGCGTCCGAGTTGAGCTGGGTGAGGAAAGTCGAGCATCCCTCGGAGATGCCAGAGGGGATGAGGGTGGTGTTGGTCTGGTAGGTTAGTATAGTGCTTCCATCGACACATCGCTGCGCGGACTGTCCAGGGAGAGATGGTGGTGAGGGGTGTGCAACAAGAATGGGGCTAGAATGGGGAAGTCGTCCTTTGATGATCATCCATTCACTCTTGCGCGCGAGGCGCACCATCGCATGTGGACCGATGCATGCGATTGCACGACAAGCCACGGGGAGCGTCGGGAGAGATGAGGAGGGGGAAAGAGAGTGGTAAGGCCGAGCCATGTATTCGTACGAACACGACTGTTTGATCTGGCCCCGCGTCATTGCGCACTGCGCGGTCCGCGATCAAACATCGAGCCAAACAAACCATGACCCTGGTCATGAAAAAGGGCACCACACTTACTTGGGCGTTCACCACAGCGGCGGCAGCGAGAGCGAGAGCGAGGTACTGCATCGTTGATAGGTATCGATGGGGTTGGGCGGGTACGTGTTGTCGTGTGTGTGTCGTCGAGACGGGTAGGTTTTTAGTGGTTGATTGTGAGGGGTGGTCGGATTCAGCGAGATGATCGACCCTGTCGACTGTGTTTGGTCACTTGGATGGGTGAGGTAAAGGTGGGCGAGTACCGATTGAGAAAGGGAAAAACGAGCGTGTTGATCTCTGATAAAGAGCGTCGGATGAAGGTATGGAGACGATATGAAGGATTGTTGTAATATTGGTGAAAAGAGGTGTGCTCTGGACGAGTGAGTCCTCGCTGCACCTTTGATGGTCTGGGATGGGATGGGGCAAGGGGGCAGGGGCAGAGGGAGGAGGGGGAGGCGAGGGAGGGGAGGAGGGCGGAGGGGGGAGGACAAGGGTGCCACGAGACGGGAAGGGGAGGTCCAATGGCCCAGGGCGGGGCGCTGAAACGAGGGTGGCAAGTACAAAAGTGGCAAAAAAATCAACATACAAAGAGTCATACCGTCCCGTCCCGTAGCACCAAACAAAAAAAAAAAAAAACTATTCCTTCCCCCAACACTACCCCTGATTTTGTACGCGCTCGGACGGTGCACGCCACCCATCTCATACTATACTCCGCGCTGGGGCGGGGTCTGGGCCTGCGTCTGATGCATCCCGAATCATCCGATCATCCCGAACCGGTCCAAAATGCCAAAATGCCAACATGTGGCGCCCGCCCAGCCCAACCTCCCGGACCAAACTGGAGACAACCCCCGTTTCTCACCGACCACGTGGATATTCCCCACCTCCCTCGGACGCAACTCCCACTCGTCATCCCAGTCGGGTTTGCCCGGCGATCACCGCTTGTCTCTCTCCGTCACGACGGGACCGCGACCCAACGAATGACATACGCAAGTTACAAGTCAATACTCGTACCTGCTCACCTTTCACCATCCTTCAAAATGGTCCACAGACGCATGCCCCGTGTCTACCTCATTCGCCATGGTCAGTGCCATGTCAAAAACATCCTCCGGCGAGCTCACCCGCAGGCGAGACTGAATGGTCTCTCAATGGTCGACACACCGGTGTCTCCGACATCCCTCTGACCGAGAACGGAGAGAGGATCATCAAGGAGATGGGACCGAGGGTGTTGGGCGACGACAGTGAGCTATAGCCTGGCAGAAATTAGTCAAGAGCTGACCGAAGAACTCATCAAGCCCCATAGAATCCGTCACGTCATCATCTCGCCCCGTGTTCGAGCTCAACGAACCGCCGAACTCGTGAGAGATGCCGCAATTGACGCTTTTTATAGTAAGAGGCTGATCGTCCAGATGTTCGGACCCAACAAGCCGCCCAAGTGCGCCTTTACGACTGACCCGGATGTCGCAGAGTGGGACTATGGAAAGTACGAGGGCATGTTGACCAAGGACATCAGGAAGGAGAACCCCAACTGGTCTATCTGGGATGACGGGTGGGTGGTTTCCGTCCGCTGATGGCACCACGGAGAGTCTGACCCGCAGGTGCCCGCCTGGTGAGACCCCTGGGGAGAGCCCCCAGCAGATGAGCGACCGGGTCGACCGCGTCATCGAGAAGATTAGGGAGATTCACCGAAGGGTCAGTTGCGGCGTTAACCCATTTCGCCCAAGACTGACTTGACCAGGCCGAGGAGACTGCTCCTTCTCCCGACCAGGCTGACAATGCCGACGTGATCATCTTCTCTCACGGACACTTCACCCGGGTCTTCATCGCCAGATGGTGTGGGTTCCCCTTGCAGGCGGGATACCACTTTGCCGCGGACGCGGGAGGAGTGAGTCGATGTGTCATGGATGGAACGGAAAGGTGGAGCTAATGATCAGCTCGCTGTTTTGGGATACCAGCACATGACGCTCAAGGAGCCTTGTAAGTGCCTTTCGCCTATTGATCGGTCGTTACCTACCCTTCCGTCCGGGTTCATTGGTCGTCCCGGCGAGGTGTATGCTGTGCATCACCAACAACCGCCTTTCGACGTCGGGACCGGCGATCACGCCGATTGACCCGTTCGGTTTCTTTCCCCCCTTGGCAAGGACCTACCCGTGCATGTCGTGCTGACTGCTCCAGCGTTGATGGGTCTCAACTGGTACACCGAGGAGTCTATTAGCAAGCGATAATAGCTAGATGCGTAAGGCAGCAAAAGAGATCCGGATGCATATATACAAGCATGAACCTACGTCGACCCAATGTCTGACGAGTGACAAACCGAGTGCATGTTTCATCGGCCTGATCCGAAGAAAAGGTTTGTATCGCGTCATGGTGGTGTTCCCTTTGTGTTTGGAAATCTAAACTTGCTGACCTCTTTTGCATTGTCGTGTGATCGTTGTATCTGTTGTTGTTCCTTCACGTCCAAACGAGGAATGACAGACTCACAAGATGACAGGCGGCCGTTGATACCTCCAAAAAAGCCAAGAGGCGGTGTGTACGGGGCTACCCGGGATGACTCATTCGACGTGGAGAGGGACCTACCCACCGATGGGAGCGTTACGCCGGTCGACTCGTGCTCGGACGACGGGCAGGGCAAAGACGTCGACAGTGTCAAACAGGGGCAGAAGTTTAGGGACATATGGGTGCTTTGCCTCGGCTTGTTCTCTGCGTGAGTGGTCGGTCGACGGGCGATCGAGGGGTGTTGACTCTTGCAGGACATTCTGTTCGGCCCTTGGAGCGACGGTGGTGTCGAATCTGCAGATCGAGATTGGGAGTTATTTTCGAGCAGGTTCAGTGGTACGTGTCACGGCATGGCGATACGTCGGCAGTTGAAGCCATAAACTCATCGTCAGGCTTCATGGCTGGGGACGGCGTACCTCCTCGGTCTGACTGCCATGACTCCGCTCTACGGACGGTTCTGCACGGTATTTGGACAAAAACGAACGATGCTGTTGGCGTTGGGCTTATTCTTCGGTCAGTCGTTCCACCTCCTCAACAGACATAGCTCATGCCACAGTGGGCACTTTAGCGTGTGCGGTAGCCCCTTCCATGCTGTTCATCCTCGTGGCCCGGGCGATCGCAGGCGCAGGCGCAGGGGGTATCATGACCGTCACGGCGATCATCATCTCCGACCTGGTCTCACTCGCCGACAGAGGTCTCTACCAAGGCATGGTCAACGTCCTCTTTGGTTCAGGCGCAGCGAGCGGGGCTGTCATTGGCGGCGCCCTGGCCGACAAGTACGGCTGGCGAATGGCTTTCTGGATCCAAGTGCCTCCGCTCCTGATCGCCGCTTTCTTGATCGTCCTCAAGGTGCATGTCAAGCACCATAGGGGGGAGGACAGTACGTGGACAAAGTTCAAACGGATCGACTGGGCAGGGAGCTTTGTCTTGATGAGCTCGGTGAGTCGTGCCCCTGTTGCCGGGACGGTGCGAGTCGTTGATGGTAGATCTCCTCCTTGTCCATCGGTGCGAGCCTTACCACGACGTCCGGATACCCCTTGACCCACCCTCTGGTCTCTGGCTTGTTCCTGTTGAGCCTGTCCACGCTGCCACTGTTCGTGTGGATCGAGCGACGGGCGAAAGAGCCCATCTTGCCGTTGAGCGTTCTATCACGCTTCCAACCGCGTATCGTCTTGATTGCATTCATGTTGACGACCATGACGAATTTCTCCCGCGTACGTAGTCGGTCCATCCCTGATTCACAAGCTGGAGGAGACCTCCTCACTGACCCACCAGATGTTCATGCAGCCAGTCTACCTCCACGTCTCGCGGGGGCTGAACGGGCGTGAGACTGGGTTACTGCTCCTGCCCGGCTCGATCTTTGGCTCCGCGACCTCGCTCTACGCGGGCTGGCATATGCGTGTGAGTCGATGCGATATTTCAGTTGGCTGGGGGGCTGAGCGACAGCGGTTCAAAGAGTACAAGTGGTTCGTGGTCAGCGTCAGCGTCATCCCCTCGCTGCAAGCTTTGTCCATCATGACCAACTGGGGGATCGACACGAACGTCCATCGCTTATGGGTCGAAATGACCATTGGGCAGATGGGAGGCGGCGCAGTGCTGACAGCTCTGTTGGTGGCGCTGATAGCCGTAGTGGACGTGAGTGACCCGCACGTGATTGATCCGCAAACCGGTGCGAGGCTGAAGTATCCTAGAAAAGCGAGTTATCCCTCGCCATCGCCGCGGCGTACTTGTTCAGAGCGATCGGCCAGGTCATTGGCGTGGCGATCGCAGCCTCGATCCAACAATCCATCTTGTCCACCCAACTTCTCCGGCGATTGCAGGACCAACCCGCGGATCTTATCCGCGCGATCATCCAGGAACCCGCGACGGTCATCCCGGGGCTTGAACCGACGGTCAAACTCCAAGCTCGGATGGCGTATCTGCGTAGTGTCGAGGGAGTGTTTGGGTTTGTGACCGCCACGGGGATCTGCTTGACCATGGCATGCTTGTGTATCCGCGCCAAGCGCCTGTGACAACTTAGAATTTAGATGGATAGACTGATGCATAGTGGTTTCTTCCCAAGAGTAGAGCGCTCTATATCGCGAGACTGGGTCTTCGCGATCGATTCCCCGTTGCCATGCTAATCCCCCCGTTTTGAAGCTCGCAAGATCTCACGGTCATTTCTTCTCAAACACGTACTTCCCCACTCCCCAGCTCTCCCCATTGTTGAGCGAGAAGAACTCGGCGCAAGCCATGAAGAAGACTCTGGGAAGTTAGGCCTCGAACTCGACACGTCGAAAAAGCACTTGGCGACTCACCGGAACCTGTAAAACGTCTTGCGTCCTTCCTCCTCACCGAGCGCCTCGGTCAATATCCGCAGACCCTCCTTGCTGTTCTTGTCCTGCAGCTGGAGCCACGCCTCGAGGGTCCTGCCATAGTGCGTCCCGTTGAGGTAGGTCGATCTGAGCAAGGTGAGGTCTTTTTGGAAGTAGGTGAAAAGGTCAAACGAGGGCATCGTCCCGCCCGAGAAGAATGTCTGTGCCATCCACCCATCGGATTCCTCGAAATGGTACGGCTGGGAGGTGCTGCAGAAGATGTGAATGAACAAGATGCCTTGAGGTTTGAGCCACGTCGAGACCTTGTGGAAGAGGAAGGGGTAGGCCTTCATGTGCTCAAACATCTCGATCGAGAGGATGTGGGTGAACCTGCGTGTCAATCGGGTGGGTCACGAGCTCAAGTTGAACCGTCTACGTACTTTTCCTTCTCCTCAAAGTCAAACACGTTGACATCGCCGGTAATGACCGTCACGTTCTTGAATCCCTTTTCTTTCGCGACCGAGTCAATGTGTTGCTTTTGAGTGCGCGAGTTGGACAGCATGGTGATCTCGGCCAAAGGGTAGTGCTCGGCGAGGAACAAACCCAACGAGCCCCATCCACAACCCAGATCGAGAATCTTCAAGCCCTCGCCCTCTTTCCCCACCTCCCCATTCACCACAGCCCCCTCTTGGTCTTTCGGCACGCCTACCCCGCGCAGCCCCCGGCCGAGTTTCGCCTCGACGCAGTAACTGGCAAGGATGGCGTCCTCCGCGTCGGCCAAGCTCGACTTTGCGTTGGGCCACTCGCAGCTCGAGTACTTCATGCGCGGTCCGAGACAGAGCTGGAGAAAGGCAGTGGGCACCTCGTAGTGCTGCTCGTTGGCCTTGTCCTGCTCGATCGCGATGGGGCGGGTGTAGAGATCGGCGATAAAGTCCATCTTGGCCTTGTGGTTCTCGGCGAAGGATCCTGGGGTTAGATGGGGGGTCCTAGGGGGTGAGGCGGAGGTCATGAGGGGGGGGGAGAGGGGAAATGGAGAAGGGGAGTAGTGGATGGAGGGGCAGGTAGAAGAAGTTGTAGCTGGAAGGGATGCCCATGGCCAAGCCACACGTACCATGGTCAATCTCCCTGAGGCGGTTGCGACAGAGCTGTCGGATGGCAGGCCGCAAGACCGCGTCCGGGATGTATCCCTTATCGAGCAGAGCGTAAGCGTAGTCCATGGTGTTCGAATGGCAAGAGAGTGAAAGTTCGAAAGAGGCAGAGTACAAAGTCGAGAGTATCGACAAGCCAAGGGGGAGGGGTTGCGTTGTTGCTTGATTGCAGTGACGAATACCTTGTTGTCATCGGCGGCGTGGCCAGGCACCAGCGTTACGATCGACCCGGTTACTCAATAGATCGAAAGGGCGGGGGGAGAACAGTGGGGGGGTCAGCAGTTTAGCCGGAGCAGAGGCGGCAACCATACTAGTACCACCAAGGGCAACACGACTGAGTCGACGACACATTTGGTACGTGCTTCGTGTACAAGCAAGGCCCTCGGCTCGTGGTCAGAGCACCATGCGGCGAGTCTAGTATACGATGTGGGAAGCTCTGAGGGTCAACATCACTCTAGCGCGTCGCGGTTACCCCCACTCTGCCAATACACGCTGCTTACCCAGTGTTGCCTCGCACATACCTCGCCGATGGGGCGAGGCTCATCCCTGTCACTCTTCCAGGAGATTGAAAGGTGATGGTCTAGACGCGATACGGTCACTCCGCTCCGGGATCATGAGTACCATCCCACGTCAACTCCATCGGTGATTGACTCTACACGCCCTTCTCCGTCCTCACGATGATCCCTGTCTCGCGACGCAACGCGCAAAGCAGGAAACTGACACAGGCACATGGGAATCTCCCATCCATCCTTTTTGTCTATCGATCTATCAGACAATCCCCCCGTAAGCCATATCCACCAATCCCTTCCAGTCCCACTCCTCGGGCTTCTCCCGGAACCCTCTCAGCGCCTCGGCTCGCCTGAGCCTCTCGGCCTTGCCCTGTGTTCCCTCTCCCGGCAGCTCGATCCCCGTGCAGTAGAACTTCTGCAACGCCAGCGCGAGCAGCTGGGCCTGTTGCTGCGAGAGCAAGAAACCCGGGTTGGCATCGCTGCCGACCGGACCGCCCGCCGCGACCGGGGTGATCTCGCCACGCATCAGGACGAGGTCGTGCGAGTTGGCCATCTCCGGGTAGTGCGTCATGACCAAGTACGGCTGAGCCCATTCGCCTGATTTCTTAAACTCCTCCAAGGGCGTGAAGATGATCGACGAGGTGAGGGGGAGTTTCTTGGGCTCAGAGTCTGGGGAAGGCGGCATGGCTTCGCCCGAGGTGGGGTGGAAGAGCCATTGGACGTAGAACATCTCGTAAGAGTCGGTGAGGACCTCGCCTACTTCAGAGTCGGACGTCGCGGGGCGAGGGAGGGGGAGGACGAAGAATGGGTTTTGTTTTGCGGTTTCCAGCATCGTGGTGTAGTTGCTCGTGGGCAAGAAGGCGGAGAGGAAAGAAGAGGAGAGGGTAGGGTGGGAAGTGTGGTACGCTGTCCAGATCTTGGCGATCGCGTCTCGGTCGTGTGGGGTCATGTGGAGCAGCGGGAGGTTGAGGATGGAAGAGAGGGGCTGCGGGTTAGGCAAATCTACTGAGGGAGAGTAGTCATGGACGTCTCCTCACCTTGATCCCCGATCCATCTCCCTCCTGCTTTCGTTTCTGTCGTTTCGCCTCGGCCGCCTCTGCATTCTGCTTTGCACGCATCGCCTTGTCCTCTTGCTCTTCCCTCGCCTTGTCCTCTTTGTACTGCTTGACCGACTGTTTCGCCTTCAACGCCTGCTTGACAGACGGGGCCATGACCTTGGCCTTGAGCGCTTCGAGGTCAGACACGCCTTCGCTAGACATGTCAGCTACGGTGTCATCAAGAGAAGAGATCGAGGGAAAAGGACGCACGATTCCACACGCTTCTTCAGCTTGTCGCCGTATTTCGCCTCAAACTCTTTCCGCTTGCGCTCGATGAGTTCCCGCGGGTTGAGCGTTTTGTCAATCTCAGCCATGATGTCCCTGCGCAATGGGGTGGAGCAGAAAAGTCGGGCAGGCCCGAGTCTGGACGATGAGGCGGCCGCATGGCGCAGGGCCGGAAGGGAGGTGAGGATCGTCATGAGCGTGGGGATTGGGGGTGCGTCGGGCAGAGTCGAGAGAGGGAGTTATACGTGGTGGGTGAGGTGAGGACAGTCCGAAGTGATGAGGTGAGATGGGATTGAGTGGTAAAAGTCGGGTTTCGAGATTAGATTGGGAGGGGCAACCGCCCTCCGCTCTGTCGGTCCTCGTACTGTATTTTCAACCGAAAAGTCAACCGACCTTTTACGACCCATCACCTCGAACCTCCTCCTATCGTCTATACGTCGCCATGAACATCGCTGTGAGACTTTTCGTTGATATCTTCATCCTGCAGCTGACTATAGACGTACATCCCTCCCGAGGAGCAATCGCCAACGGACCAAGCGTGGATGCGCGAAGCCCTCCACATGGTATGTCTCTTCTCCCTCCCGTCCCCCTCCTCCCTCTCCTGTGCCCGGTTACCGAGCTGCCAGCGCATTCTGACCACCTCTAATCCCGTAGGCGGAAGAAGCTCTCGCGGCAGAAGAAGTCCCTGTCGGTTGTGTGTTTGTCAAAGATGGCCAAGCGATCGCTCGAGCAAGGAATCGGACCAACGAATGGCGCAATGTAAGGGTTCCTCTCATCCTTTAGATATAATGCGTGGGAGGCCCGTTAACGAACAGGCCACGCTGCACGCCGAGCTCGAGGCTATTGATCATTTGTTGCCTACCAACCCTGCCCCTCTGTCCTCCATCACGCTGTACGTGACCGTCGAGCCGTGCGTCATGTGCGCGAGCGCGCTCCGGCAAATAGGGATTGGGAGGGTCATCTACGGGTGCGGCAACGATCGCTTCGGAGGTTGTGGAAGTGTCATCAACGTCAACTCGTCGTGCGTGTCTCCCTTAGACGTACTACTGTGTCCTAACCCACCCAGGGAGATGCTCGACACGCACCCCCCGTTCGTCGCGGAAGGCGGGTTTTACAGGGAAGAAGCGATCATGCTCCTCCGTCGCTTTTACATGTCAGAGAACCAAAATGGTCAGTAGGCCCGATACATCGAGGCGTATCTTTCGATCTACGGACAAATAGACACAGTGCGGAGCTGATACATCGCAGCGCCTAACCCCAAACGAAAGGCTACTCGAGTGCTCAAGACCGACATTCCTCCACCCCCTTCCAACACGTCCACGCCTCGCCCGTCTCGACCAGCGTCCGCTGTGCCCCCTTCGGGCTTCAGCATACCCACCCCAGATTACATAGATGACGACACGGCCGCAGCGGCCTTGTCCGGGGACAGTACAACAGTTGGCCGACAGGGTCTGCCGATAGGTTCGACATTGGCCAGTACGCCATTGCCACAATAGACTGAAGAATATGATGGGGCCGAGCCCACGACTACGGGTGTAGAAATGTTACAAGCTATGTATATCAGTAATGACCGTCTCGTGGACCATCAGACCACTCACATCATCCGGATACAGCGACAGCACCCTCTCGATCTCTTTCCGGCTCATCCCGGTCCTGAACGAGATCTCCTCAAATGTCGCTACCCCATCAAAATACTGCACGCATCTACGCCGTCAGCTCAGCGACTTGGGTATCCAACTCACAGATCAAACTTGCTCGCCCACACCCCATCTGGCGCTGACTCTCGGATCGCTCGGAGCCACCTCGTCTCGTCCTTCTGCGCCCGCGCCGGCCGGAAGATGAAAGTGCCTTGGAACGCAGGCACTTGCTTGGGTTCCGGCTCGTCCATCGAGAAGCCCATGTCGTACCGCTCAGCCGATCCATCCTCCGCATCCTCGTTCACGTCCGAATCAGCCTCGTGGTCGCTGATCACTCCTTCTGGATTGGTGAGACTCGCCCGGAAAGGTGATCGCGGCATGGGCATGCTCGCATCCAGCGGGTCGACTCGCTTCTCCGCTCTAGGCGTGGTCAGGTCGACGGGACTGACATGAGGCGTCTGCGCTTCTCGGTTTAGCCGCTGCAGCCAGCGCTCTCGTCGTCGATGCCACAGCTTGCGCCACGCCTTCTCCTTGATCTCTGGGCGGGCGAACACCCGACATCGCGTGCGCACCTGTACAACGAGATCTTGTTTGAGGAGCCAAATTAACGCGTCCATGTAGATCTGCCGGAGGGCCATACTCTGCGGGGCGTCCCTCGGAAGAAACTCTTTGAACTGAGCAGGGGTTGAGGAGAGTTGGGCGAGGAGACAAGCGAGAGGGGGTAGACGAGGGAACAACTGGGCGAATCTACCTGCATACTCGTCCAGAGTAGAGCTGGGCGTCAGCGTTGGGTCTCTGCGGAGGAATGATACTCACGTATGTTCAGCGATAGTAGTAGGCATGACAACGGTCCTAAGACGCGTGTTGACCACGTCGATCAAGATGGCCTTCTTGTTGGCGACAAGTTCCCGTGCAAGGGGGATGACTATTCCCTCCAGGTCGTACCGCAGAACGTGGGCAATCTCGTACAGCCTTATAGTCAGCGCCAGACTGGACATCCGCTGTCTTCATACGTACCGCTTTGTCACGTCGCAAGATTCAATCAGATTCTTCATCAACAACCCCTCATCTTCTTCCGCCGTGTGGGTGTCTTTGCTGTCCCGCCTTGACCCGACCATCGGAGTCGGTTCGTTATCCTCGTAGTCTTCTTCCAGACCCACGTTGGCCATGCCAAGCCCGACCAACGCTCGAGAGATCTCCTGTGCTTTACTGGCAGCGTCGTCTTCTAGCAACAACAATGTCTGCCAGGGCTCGATATGCAAATCCATTGACTTGACCCCGCCGTAAGCATCTTCCGAATCGCTATCGTCCACCGATGACTGGTCGTCCCGCTCGCCCCAGTGAGCCCACGCTTCGTCATTCTTCGTCGACCGAGGGGAGAGAATCATGCTGATTGGCAGATCGGCCACGTTAAGAGTGATCGTGGTGGGGAGGTACGAGTGGAGAGGGTTGGCCGGTCGAGTGCGTAGTTGATGGAGCTGATGGAACAGTTGAGTAAGACTTCGATCCAGAGAGCTGGTCTCGTACGCGATTCTACACAGCTCAAGCAGCGATGCGCCTGAAGTCAGAAATTAGTCATGAGGTGGAACGCCAGCGGCGCCATCACTTACCCTCGGCAAAGCACTTTTCCTTTGCGCGGACAAGGTCCCAAGTGTTCTTCGCGACCCAATCTTCCTTGACCTGCAGAGCAAACGCAGCAGCCGTCCATTTGAATGCAATCTCCCGGTAGACCTCATCGGCCCAGCTATTCGAGTTGTTCTCGTTGTCCAAACCGTTGCCCTTTGGATCGGGTTTGTCTAATATCACGACCAGATGGAACATGTTGAGCGACGGTGGACCGTCCGCCTCGTCTTTGTGCGACTTTGACGGAGAGTCGTTCTGCTCCATATCGATGCTCTTGACCACTTGTCCCTCGATGACAGTGACCAATGAGCTCTTCTCCTTGCCCATCTCATCCTTCTTCGCCATCTCGTCCTTCGCATCTCTCGCGCGACGACGGCCTCGCGCGGATGGCCTCAGATCATCGTCGTCCTCTGGAAACGCCCATTTGCCGTCCGGCCCACAGGTCACTGGATGGCCGACAAAGATGATCTCGTCGACGTTGATCTCGAATTTCCGGTTACACGCCGACCTCGGAGGCGTCAACATGTCGCCGAGGAAGTCCAGGCTATACGCCAATGCGCTGTCGTATTGGCGTTCATAGTATTCCTCCTCTGGGCTCCGCTTCTCCCTTTTCTTGTCTTTCTCCTTTGCAAGATCTCCGGGCGCCAGACTTGATCGCCTTGAGCCATCATACCTGACCGAGCCGGGACCGTCGATAGATAATTTGGCGTTGTTGAGACTTGCGCCGGCCGGGTGAGACAGTGATGTTCGTGTCGGGTCGGTCAAGTCAATGCTATGTTTGGGTATCGGGACGTTCATGGCTCTTTTCATATTGTCCACCTCGGAATCCGAAGAGACCGAGCTATCATCACTCGACTCTTCTTCTTCGGGCTCGCCGACGATGGTGCTGCCTTCGTGGATCCATTCACGGACTCTCTTCCTCTCGCGGTGTCCATCGCTCAAGCCGCGGTACGGGTCTGATTTGACCGAGATGCTCTGGTTGCTGGATTTCTTCGGCCGCAGCTCAAACTCGGGGGGAAACAACTTGCGTCGATCTTTCTCGATGATCGTGTCTTTGACGGTATAAGTCGACTGAGGGTAGTAGGGTTGCGACAGTCGGGCGTGAGGGGAGAACGGGTCTGGCGGGTACCGGAAAACGTTCCGACCTCGCGAGGACGAAGTCACGAGCAGCAGGCCTAGGATATTCTCGGCCATCTTTTCTGTATCGCTGCTCCTCAAGCTATCAAAGGTCTGGCCATGACCGACAAACAGCGGGGTGTTTCAACGAGCTACGCGCCTGTCAAGTTGTTCTGAGCTGTCCCGGCTGATATGCCCACCTCTGTACGGGTGATTACGTAAAATGTCGTCAACCCGCTTCGAAAGCGTCCCTCACGCTACTTTGACGAGAACCTCGGGCTACCGCTTGACTCTGTCCTAACACACCTTGCACCGAGGTCTAACGCTCAAAGACAGTCAGTTGAAGCACCGAAGACGTAGATCTGAGGTGTGAGATACTGTCTAAACCCCCCCGAAGCATATGACCCCAAGCTCTTTAGTATCAGCCGTACCGACTTGTTCCACCTCCCCCGGCAAGGTCTGTCGAGCCAAGGCTTCTCAAGCGTGTGAGTGGCCAGCAGATCCCCTCGAGCGATATTCCGCTCAGAGATGACATTGTGTATCATACCGACCACACAACAGCTGGAAACTCGCTGACTCGCATCTAGACCCTTATACGCCGGTCACCAAGCCGTCGTACGGGATCCTCTCTGGCGCCGCGGCGGGAGAATTCGAAGAGGATATCTACGAGGACGAGGAGTACGAGGAAGAATACGAGCTGGAAGAAGAGATTGCCAAGGCCGAAGATCAACTAGAGTGTGAGTGCGATACCTACCAAGAGGTGCCGCCTCACGATACCAAGAGTGTGATAAACCCACCTCCCCCGGATTGACCGGTAAATCCATCGACATTGATGGGAGTGGGGAGGCCGAAGGGGTGTCCAGCAACGGATCAATCGTCGTCGGCCAATCCGCTGATCTACCATGTCTCCTCGAACCTCATACCCGCGCCCGTCGTCCACTCCCTTTATACCCCCCAAACGATCCTCAACTACACTTCCCACCCCTTCATCCGCTTCGCATCTTCACCAAACAGCCGAAGACGAAGAGCTCGGAGACATCATGACGGAGACTTGGCCATCAGCCGTACCTCATCGTCTCGGTCCTTCCGCTCAGTCCGCACCTTCATCTTCAAAGTACAATGTATCCGTACGTGTCGTTGGCACCCTATCACCTTGACCTGTCAATCATCGAGCTCACGCCATGTGACCTTTTGGGTACTCTCAACCTCCACCTCGACCGTCCACCTCATCTCCTCGTCTCTCACACTCCCTATATGGTCGAACCGCCTTATCCGACTTATCCTCGACGCCTGCCATTTCTCCGTCGCCTGTTCGCCATCTGTTGCCTATCGGCTCTCGATCTCGCCGTTATTCCCTTCCTAATCCTCCGCTCCCCCACTGCTCTACCGTCACGCCGCCTCTCTGCTCCCGATCATGGACACATGGTGGTTCTGGCCCGCTGGACCTCCCTACGTCTCCCTTCCGCTCGCCCAATGTAATTGCCCAACGCCGTTCCAAAAACAGCCCGATGATCCGCGATTATCATGTCTCGGACTCCCCCTCTCCCTGCCTTACGAGGTGGAGACTCTGGCAGAGATGGATGAGAGATTAGACGTCATCGCGTGCAAGCTGGTCGAATGCGTCAAAGCTAGAGAATGGGGACTGGGGTTCAGGATGTGGGATTCTGCCCTTTCCATGTGAGTTTTCGTTGCGAGCCCTGGAATGGCGCTACTCGAGGATAGCGGAGATACGCAGCAGCTGAAGACAAGATGGACGACCATGGGATATCCTATGAAGAAGGATATCAAGATCAAACTGATCTTCCTATACTATGAAATACTCTGTGAGTGGAGCCTGCTCCCCGTCGATCGGTCGGCGGACGCTCACTCGCAGTCGTCCCGGGGCTTTCCTCTTCGTTCGTCGAAGACGCGGGCAATCAGTTCATCGGCTTGATCAGGTGAGTTAGACCGTCGAGTTCTTTACTATGATTATCCCTTACGTGCCAGCGATCGAAGCTTGAATATCTACGACTTCCGAGTACCTTGGAAACCCCTCTATGAAGCTCTTTACCAGGAGCTGTTCCCTCATCCCAACCGCCTGTCTCGATTCTCAGTCAACCTGGCGCCGATGTACCTCAACGTCGCCGAAGCAGCGCAGAGATTCTTCCATCCCGGGGATGTGGACGAGATGCTGGAGACCATCTTGCCCAAGTTTGAGCCTAGCATGGATCAGATCCTGGCGACTCAGACTTTCCTGGTCCACTTCCTGCCAATCTCTCACTGTCAGAAGTGGCTGCCTCTCGGTATGTCTCCTCCTCATGATCTGCTTCGGCATCTGACGGAAGTCTTCCAACTCTGGTACGGCTTCAACAGTGGTCTGTGGGATGATCAGGCCTCCGACTTGATGGGCCAATTGGCCATAGCACACGTGGATCCTGGGCGTTCTGACCCCAAATTGGTGGCCAAAATCCCGAGAGAGCAGTTCAACACTCCAGAACAGGAAAAGAACAACCCGAACCATGTCCGAATCCTTCGTGGACACCAATCTCGACTCCTCGATGTCGCAGGAGATGTCGTTGAGGACGAGGACGGCGTCAATTATTGGTCCAACCCCGAGCGACTCCCGGAAGAACCGAGACTGGCTGACCCGAGTTGGCCCGGCATTAGGAAAGATATCGGTATCTTCACCGAACAGGAGTTTGAATTCTTGATGTCAAAGTGTCTTCGATCACTGAGTGAGTTCAGCAAGCTTGGTTCGGATAACCTCTTACGCTCAGATGTGCCCGTTGGCGGTAATCTTGCTTCTTCTAACGCCATGTCGGTGACCATGGCCGATGGAAGGACGAGCAAAAAGGTCTTGGACGCGAAGAAACCGATCGATCGAGTGCAATCCCTTGCCGAGACGATCATCTTCTGTATGGCCGAAGACGCGCCACTGGCCATGCCGACATCCGGAACAGACACCCCTACTGTCACTCCTGTCCCACCTGCGATCGCTCGTCTGCAGAACGGATCGGCCATGAAGAAGTCTGGCAGCACGGATAGTCTGGCAGCGGCGGGTAAGAAGAGTGAGGAGGACAGAAAATACCTCGCAGGAAGCAAAGCGCTGGATCACCTGTCCCGCCTGTTGACCAGTTGCGAGACTGTAAGCAGCATCCATTGTTCATCGTGGAATGCTCTGCTCACCCTAGTTCTTCCACCCGAGCAATTCCGGCCATTGGACGGCCTTCTTGACCGTTTTCCTCTCCCATCTTGCCAGTAACTTTGTAGAAAGGTGGAAGGCAGAGGAAGAGCCTACCTGCAAGACACCCGTCGCATGGCGATTGACGCAGGAGATCAAGCGAGAGTTCGTCCTCGTTCTTCGACCGCTCGCGCTCACTGCCATGTTCAACAAGGTAAGTCAGCTGCGAAGATGCGATTCCGTTCAGAAAGTGACATCCAGGATATGGAGAGCACTACACCTGCAATCTCGGCCCTGAAGAAGATGGCTTTACTTGAGCCTGACCTGATCATGCCTGCCATCATGGAGAGAGCCGTCCCATCATTGCAGGGTCTTGAAGAAGTACGCAGACTCTTCATACCAAGATATGCCTCGTTGACCCCAGACCCAACGAACGCCAGCAGTGACTTATGCCATCGCTGCCTTGGCTCAGCCTCTGACAGGGCGGCAGGTCTGGCGCCTCGGCGGAGTGTACATCAGCGACATATTCCAACTGCTCCTACCCGGTATCGATCTCAACGACCCTGGCAAAACCGGTTTAAGTTGCATGGCCATTTCGAACATGGTCGACTTTATTCGCCTCGGTGACATCTCGGAGGTAGAGGACGGCAAGGACGTGACACCAGGCGCTCGAGCTCTTCGCCAGGCCCCCCGTCCGACTGTAGCCGATGATCCACACGACCCCGCGCAGCATGAGTTGGAGGACCTTTCACCTGAAGAGATCGATGAAAGGATCAGATTCTCCACCTCAATTTTCCGTGACTGGGTTCCTGATTTCCTTGGCCGGGTTCTGCTGCTGTTCAGCAATCTGCCCGAGGAAGGAGGCAAGTCGGGCCGGGCAGGGGGCAAAACCGAGCAGATGACGTTGCAGAGCGTACTTGTAAGCGGATCCTTCTGTCGTCACTGGACAATACTGATGGATAGCACACCTGTGGCGGAGTCTTTGCTGCTCTGGACGAGAGACTGTACGACGATGTGCTCGAGCAGGTGTACGAGTACATCACGACTACATGCCGAGCGAATGCTGTGGATGCCGTGGGGGAGCTTGTTCGAAACCTTGCGTCTTCCAATGCGTCAAAGGTCTTTGCGAAGCTTTTCCCCGTCTGTCGACATAGGATCCTGTCCGAGCTGAAATCTGGGGCATCGTCTCTTCGAACGCAAACAACTAGCATCCCTTTGGCCTCGGATGCCGGACTCCATTGGTGGCAATCCATTCTTTACGGGATGCTGATTCCTGGACGTGTCTCGGTGAGTTTGTTTTAGCAATGACGCGTGAGGCACATGACTTATGCTTAGTTGTCGAGCGATCAATACCGGTCTCAGTATGTCGACTTGCTGAAAACGATGATCACGTCCACGTACTCTGAACGAGGTTGGGCTTGGACTGGCAAGATTATTGAAAAGTCTGTCAGCTGCCTCACCTCGATCTACTTCACTGAGATGCGGATGCTTAATCCTGACGACTTTGAGAGTGAAGGTTTGTTTCCTCACCGAGCACAAAGCTTCGAGCTGAAATGAAGATTTTAAACGGAATCACACGCTCTGGTGGGGCAAGTTGTACCGTGCTGCAGAGATCAAGCCGCAATGGCGGGTCCCTACGGAAACGGATATCAGCATGGCCTTCGATCTCTTCCATCTTGCGGACGAGGCGACAACCAGACTGACGGAATTGGTCGACAATCGCTCAGTGGGAGACAATGTGTGGAGCAACGAGTTCTGCCGAGCCATCAATGTGGTCGACAAGGTTCTGCGGGGGTCTTACAACCTCATCGCCGAAATTGAATCGCGCAAGACCGGAGGCAAGGTTGCCGACTCGTGAGTCTAGATTGTCCGATACAAAAGCTTATGTCAAGGCATTTGCCAGCTGAGCTCCTCAAGCTGCCGCAACCGTACAAGTCCGGTCTTCTTCTGACAAAGGACGACGACCCGCGATACGAGCATATCCTTAGCATACGTCGACGAATGGGTGAAGCTCTGCATCGCGCTGCGTCCGCCATGCGGAATGCGGGCGAATCGGACAATTCGGTCGAAAGCGTGCGATTGCTGGTTTCGACCATCGGAACGCTTCTGACCGCCTATGGTATCCGATCCAAACAATTTTCAAACGCCCAGAATGCCTATTCGGGCATTATGGCCTCCAAGAAGATGTACGAAGGCCAGAGGAAACACCATCGATCGATATTCATGGCCGCAGCGTCTGTCCATCATCAGAATCGTCTGACCACTCTTGCCTACTACCGAGTGAGGTCGGACCTCGATGATAAGCTTATCGCCAACATGCTCGACTTCACGCTCTCGCCCTTCACTCGAATTCGCCGCGCCTCGCAGAACACCTTGGAGACGATTGCCAAGGTGTATCGGGGCACGTGGATTCTCTGCTTCCCCACCTTGTTCGATGCTCTCCAGCCTGGTTCCGACCCCGATCGGATGAAGGGCGCGCTCTATGTTCTCAGGTACAACCATGTTGGTATCTCGCGGATTGCGAGGGACTGGAGGCAGCTGCTTCAGCTTGCCGAATGCTTACTCGGCGCCCATCATGAGAACAAGGCTTCGGTACAAGCCCTAGTCTCTAAGGCGACGGAGGAGTTGATTCAACACATTCAAGAACCGACATCATTCGATCTCGAAGTAGGCTTGGCGAAGGTCGATGAAGCTGCAAACCATCTCGCCGAGGGTCTCGGACCTAAGCCTGATCCGGACGTTGTCAAGCGTACTCATCAAGGTTTGACCGACAGGATTGCACAACAAGACTTGGAATGGGATCGGTTCGTCGACAAGGTGATCGAGATTGCCGAGAACCCAACGCTCAACTGGCGATACTCGTTGTGGGCATCGAAGCTCCTCTACAGCGTCATGCGCAGGGATCGACCCATTGATGTGCGTCTCGCAAAATTCTTTGCGGGCAATGTGCAGAATGCACACCCAAGAATCAGGGATTACGGTATCCTGTGAGTGGAAACTTACATTCTCAAGTGTGAAAAGCTGACATTACAGGGGCTCGACCCGTCAATTGTACCACATCGCCTTGCGTTCCCTCTGCGAGGGCTCGGAGGAGAAGCTCTTCCTGCAAGAACCGAACGATCGTCTCATGGAGGTCATTGACATTGCAAATCCTTCGCCCGATTTCACCGACAAATACTTGGCCGCTTTCCGTGAACCGCTACCTGAGGACGAGACTCAGGCGGTCCTGCAGGACAAGCTGCAGTCCGGCTGGCTCGTCTGGGGCAAGACGCTTGAAGTATCTCGCATGACCGGATGGGATGAGATTGCTTGGGAGGCCGACCCATTGTCCAAAGATGGAATGAAGGTCTTTGAGGAGGCGATTGCGACGGACGGCTGGTGGCAGCAGGTATGTCGCGCACTTTTGGGCGGAACTCTGTTGACGGCAGGTCGCCGATCATTGGGCTCAGGAGGACACGCGAACGTATCCATCGGCCACACATATCGATCTTGTTTTGTCTCTCACACAGCTCTTTGGCATCAGGGTTTTCGAGTCGATAAAGCCGATTATCGAGGCTTATCTCTCCGAGATGGAATCGACCAAAGTCTACGATCGTCACAAGATGAGAGCTCTTTGGGAGCTGTTGGCCGGTCTGCTGAGAGGTTCGGAGGAATGGCCTGGAAGGGATCGTGCTACTTTCTGGGCATGGCTTACGCCTCGACTGCCTGAGCTCTTCAGCAATATCCGACATGACACCACAAAGTGCGCACAAGTGCCCCTTGTATATTATTTCCACTAACAAGCAGGTGCTGGGACATTTCCATTGAATACGTGCTCAACGACCATGATCCGAGACGCTTCAAGCCACTGGTCGACTTCTGCATTAGCACCGCCCTGAATGCTGATTTCAACGGTGGTTCTGCCTTTGACTGTGAGTTTACTAAAGCTGCCGACATGCTGATGATAGTGGCGCGTCGTGTGCAATTGGTCCGATCAGTGATTCGATGCTTCCAATGGCGGTTCAATGCCTGGGCCGATGAATTTGTTGACCTTTACTTCAAGTCAATCGCCTGTCCCTATGCCGAGGTAAGTGCGAGCTAGGTTGCGGTGATTCTCGAGCGTCAAGCTGACTGTTAGGTTCGAGGCCTGATGGCATCGGTCATCAATGCTATCGACCAGCTCAAGTTCCATCCATCTTACCCGTCTGCAGGTGCTCTCACCAGCGAGATTTTGGATGATTCAGGAGCCGAGAAGGATATCATGCACATCAAGACGGGATTGTTCACGCCTCAGCTGGAGGCGATCGTCGCTTCCCTGCCTGAGTGGAAAGAGCAGAGACCCCATGGTCCAAAGGCACCGCTGTCTCAACACGATACTTCAGCTCTCACAGGTGAGCCTTTCTGATCTCGGACATTGTTGCTGACATTCAGTGCTGAATTGGTTGTTGGTTGAGCTGTCGGATGTGCATGCGGTTTCTGCGTTCCCATACATCATTCCAATCTTGTGAGTCGGGTCGGTTGCGTTCCAGCCTTCTCTGCTGACCGATCAGGCCGGCGATTTTCGAACTGCGCGACTTGAATGACAATATCGACCTGCAGCGTGTCGCCGGCCGTCTGCTGGCTATGATCACCTCTATCACCCCGTCCTTGGACCTCATCGACCCGCTCATGTTTTCTCTGATATCGATCCTCCAAAACTCGGCAGTAAGTCGCCTGATGCCATGCAGGGACTCGTGGCTAATGAAACAGTCATGGAGGACTAAAATGCACAGCATGCCAGTGCTGAGCCTGGTTTATTTCCGAAACCTTTCTTTGCTCTCAGAGACATGTAAGGCAAAGTGCCTGGATGTAAGTACCGAAGTGACTTCGAGGGCTGGGATTGATTTTCAAGGTCGTCGCATCCTGTCTGAGAGATCCGAACCAAGAAGTCCGAGAGATGGCGGCACAGTGAGTTGTACTCATCATGCGAGGGACAGCGCTGACGGCTTAGAACGTTGAGCGGTTTCCTCAGGTGTTCGCAGCGAGCAATGGTGGTGGTCCTGAAAGACCGTTTCACCAGAGAGATACGGTCGATTGTTTTGCCTAAACGACGAGACGGTCCGGGTCAGATCAACCCCGAGTACCAAGCCAAGCTCGTTGAGCTGCACGGTGCGATTCTCGGTGTCACCGCGTTGTAAGTGTCCCAGTGCGCTGAAAGGGGTGTCCAGTCTGACTGTACAGGGTCGAAGCGTTCCCTTACACTGTCCCCAAGTTTATTCCTAAACTCTTGGCCGATGTCCTCGCCCCTCGGGTCTCGGACCCCGCACCTATATCGACAACGATCAGGGCCTGTGTGGCGGTATGTAGACTCTTGCGCCGTCGATAATTGTGCTAATGGCCAGTCTTTTAAGCGAACTCACGAGAAGTATCAGGACAAGTTCACGGAGGATGAGTTGTCGGCGATGAACTATGCGCAAGCGGGTAATTCCTACTGTGAGTAATGCCTCCATGGTCCTCCCCGCATCGTGTCTCCGGACGCCTCGAAGCATATGTCAGAGAAGGGCAGGGCTGACTTGAAGATGCGTAAGGAGATTCAAGGTGGATTGCTGTACGGCGGCGACGATGAGATCGACGGGATTCAGAGTTTGATATGAAAGGAAGAAGATTCAAACAAGTGATTTGATGTAGTGCAAGACCTTGAGAGAGCATCGACATGTTCATATGAGAAAGCAACGCAAGTGACCTGTATATAGGGCATGCAAGATACTGGATACTGAATATGACCACTTTGCTACAGCCTCGGTCGACACGGATGGGTCGTGTCGACCTCCACTCTCGCGTCGTACAACATCTACACCGACTTGCCGTTTCAACGTCTCCCGCTTGAGGTTCACCAACACCCCATCGCATCAAATACCCACATGGTAATCGTGGGGATTGTGATCCTCTGCAGATATCCATCGTGAAGATGGTACCTCCCACCGTGTCGCTCCATGCGGACCGGCCATTAAACGGTCCCTCGGAGGCCAGGGCGGCTCGCCGTCAAACCTACGCTTGGTACACTTACGCCTTTGCCGCTGAAGTCTTCGCTGCATGCGCCATGGCCATCTTCCTGCCCATCACGCTCGAACAGATGGCTCGGGAGATCGGGTTTGTCGCGCCCGACCTGATTGTGCCGTGTACGCGGGTCGATGAGACGGGTGTCCCTGTGGGCGATGGGGTCGGGGTGGTGTGCAAGGCGAAGATCCTGGGCTCGTGGGTGGACACTGCTTCTTTCAGGTGAGCTTCGAGATGGCTAGGCGCAGAAGTTGGGGTAGAGTGTAGAGTCTAGCTGAAACAAACAGCATGTACGTCAAGAGCATCGCGGTGGGCGTGCAGGCCGTTGCGATAATCTCCCTGGGCCCTTTGGCCGATTCTCGTGCGTCCAACCCGGTGTCACGATAGCCATCGAGTGAAGGGTTATTGACAAGCCAGCTTTCTGGAGGAAGAAACTCTTGGTGATGTTCGCCTACATGGGCTCTGTATCGGGCATAGCATTCTTACTCTTCCCGTCCGCTCCGACTTACTGGACGCCCGTGGTCGCGGCGCTATTGACCGTCGTGGGGAACATGGGCTACGCGACGAGTATCGTCTGTGCGAATGCGTTTCTGCCCAGCTTGGCACGTCGAGACCCAGACGTCGTGACCGCGGTGGAGACTCGTTC
This sequence comes from Papiliotrema laurentii, assembly GCA_031326905.1. NCBI lineage: Eukaryota > Fungi > Basidiomycota > Tremellomycetes > Tremellales > Rhynchogastremaceae > Papiliotrema > Papiliotrema laurentii. Next base: position 717,730 of record JAODAN010000008.1, read on the forward strand.
TTCCCCATTATCCCTATCGGGCGGAGCGGGCGGGCTGGGCAACAGCCGCGAGGGGGAAGACGAGCAGGAAGCGCTCTTGCCGACTCTTTTACCTGTCCTCGCCTCTGCATCTACGAGCGATCTCGTCCATCCATCTCCGAGCGATCTGGCCCACCGATCTATTGGCGATCCTGCCCCTTCATCTCTCCGCGGAATGCAAGACGAGGCGGAAGAGAGTCGGGCGCGGCATGCCGCTCTGCTGTCCCTTGCGACTTCGAGGATATCCGCGCTCGGTACGGGGATAGGCTTCGCTTCTGGGGTTACTGTCCTCGCCCTGCTCATCATCCCTGTGACTCTTGGCAAGGGCTCCACCGCCTCGCTGCAGCTTGCGATCGGCCTCGCGGGTATCTGGTGGGCTGTCTTCACGATCCCCGTATCGCTGGGGCTGCCCAGCGGGGAGGGGACGTCGGACAGAGGGAAAGATACCATGAGACCTGGTCAAGCCTCCATCGCCGTGCTGGCTGGCTGGAGACGCGTGGGACGGATGGTCGCTCCTGGGCAGATCCAGCGCCTACCAAACTTGTACCTGCTCCTCTTTGCCTGGGTGTTCCTCTCCGACGGTAAGTGTGGCCAAGGCAGGGTATCCACGCTCTCGCCATGGGGACACCGCTAACGACGGTCATACAGGTTTCCACACCACGACCTACACTGCCATCCTCTACGCCTCGGTCTCCCTCCGCATGAGCCCCTCGAAGATCATCATCATCGGCATACTCGTCCAGCTCGCTGCGGTGTTTTCGTCGATCCTCACGCCACAATGGCAAAAGCGCCGGGCTTGGACAAACCTCGCTGTCCTGCTTCGCATCGTCGCTCTTGCGCTCATTCTCCCCTTGTACGCCTGCCTCGGTCTCGTCCTCCCCTTTGGAGGCCTCCGCACCGAGGCAGAGATGTACGTCGCCGCAACGTGGTTTGGCTTGGTATGTCATTGTCCTATCTCTTGAACCCGCGCATCTGGGGGTCGGTCAGGATGGCTCATACTGCAGCTATACGGGCCGTTTAACAGCTACTCCCGGGCAGTGTACGCAGAGCTTATTCCTCCCGTATGTCCTTGATCGTCTTTCCGCTTCCATCATCACCGGGCCAATACGGAATGACCACTGAATACCGCCCAGGGCCAGGAATCCTCCTTCTTCTCCCTCTTTGCGCTCACGGACAAATCGGCCTCGTTCCTGGGACCCTTTGTCGTTGGACTGATATCCGACCGTACGGGGAATATCCGGCTTGGGTTCCTCTTCCTCCTTGGACTCTTGCTCGCGCCTGTGCCTATCCTCCTGCGGGTCAAGGTAGACCAAGGGAAGAGAGAAGCGAGGGAGTGGTCTGCCCATCAGGGGTGATGACATGAGGAAGCTCGATGTCGGAACCTGCCATGCGGATACGTCTCGAGCCGAGGAGCCTGATGGGAGTGACTGGTTGTGATTTTCTGGCTTACAAAACGACAAAACGAGAGGCGGTCTACTTGTTATAACATGGGATGCCATGATTAATGCATGCTATGCTGTCTGGATAGTGATATTGTGGGGGAAGCTACCATGCGTTGCCCCGAGCCGGCACGCCCGACCTGATAGCTTCGCGACCAACCGGCCGGGTCACTCGCAGCGGGGTGACAAAGGCGGCTGGACGTGTTCATGGCTGAGAGCGAGAATGCGAGATCCAAAGTGTATGTACATTGCGGAGATGCGAGGTCGTAAATATAAGTCACAGTCGTCAAGAGGCCCATTATTAGACGCGATTGATTGTACCCCATCAAGCAGGTGGGCCTTGATTTTCCACGGCATGTCCGTTTGGCTTGCCGTCCTGACCATCGGAACGACCGTTCTGATGCGCCAAGGCGAATCTCCGCGGGAAAACCAACGAATCCGTCCCCGTCTGTCATGAGCAGTGCACCCGAAGCCCGTTTAAATACACTCACGTCTACAAAATCCACGAGCGCTCGGTCAATGAGACCCATGCGACAGTACTCGAGGAAGTCTTGACAGAACGCTGCAATGGTCAATACAGCTTCATGAGTGAAACCCGGTGTCGCACCTTGGACGAGATGCGCGTCTTCGCCTATCATGCCCTCTTCGCTGTACTCAACGGCGAGATCAAACCTCTCGCCAAGTTCTGCAGCCGCTGACAAACCCTGTGCGAGGGTCACATTATCCAGCAAAGCGATCACCAGCGCGACCGTTCCGAATGCAATGACCCGAGCGTGATAGAGCACACAAAGCGGGGAGAAGAGTCTGCTGTCAGAATGGGCCTTGTGCCGCGCAGAGACCACCTTACGATCTGTATAAAACGATGTAAGCCGTAGCTCCTGTCTTCTGTTCCGTAAGGTCGCCAGCCGGAGGCAGACCTGTCAAGCTTTGCTGGACGATGGTCCGGGGATCCTCAATGCTCATATCGAAGCATAACGCATCGAGAGCGAGCTCCTCAGCCGTGAGGACGTCTCGCTCCCACGCTTGGTATTCTCGAGACTGGGCGGGGTAATTCTGGGGAATCAGCCGCGATCTTGCGGTCCACACGCGCTCGCGTACATCTTTATTATCTGGGTCGGGCAGCCAAGGTACAGCTGTCGGGTCCCATTTGGCTAGACAAGCATTGACGATATGCCGAAGCTTGAGCGCTTCCTCTTCGATCTTCGAGGCGAGGAACAGTAATGTCGGAGCCATGAGCTATGTAGCGTGAGATGCTGGGTTCGTGTACCGCCGACAATACAAGAAACGCACCTTTGGCTTGAAATCGCCTACGGATCGGCGCATATAGAAGCGATGGACGAGCATCGCAGCGGTGGTCATCACGCCTCTTGCTCGACTATTCTCCGGGTCTTCTTGGCCTCTGTCATGAGCTTCCTGGTCTCAGGCTCAAGGCGAGTCAACTTGCAATCCCGCTCGAAGCGCCAGACTTTCTATATAATCGATGACCACTTTGCGACATTTCAACTCGTCAGCGAGCGGGATACCGGCCTCCCTCGATGGAGTGGAATCGAGTTGAGCTTTTGTAAAGAGCCATTGCTGCTCGACGGCTGTCAACGGGCGCATCGTCAAGGGATTGTAGGTGTAGGGCCTACAGGTGTAATGTTGAATACTTGGATGGAGAGTGAGCCGGTCCGAAGTGGAGGTCATCCCACGTGTCAATACACTCCACGTGTGACGGGCATCCCGCGGGATTAAGCTTATCAGCCCCTTTACCCCCCTGCTAACCCCTCGTCGCTTTCACTCGCTCTTGCGGCAAAAGTCAGACAATCGACACCTTCGACTCGGCCTTTACAAGTGAATGACCACTCCTTTTGCATATTCTATCTTCAAAAGGTCGTTCAGCTCCTCTTCCCCACTCTTTAAACGACATTGGATTTACACAATGGCCGCTGCCGCCTCTACTGCCAACCCCAACGCCCTGACCACCCCGGTCAACAAAACGGCTCACGAGTTCGACAAGGCCATCTTGGATGCGACTCTGACCCGACGGTTCTTCTTCACCCCGGCTTTCGAGATCTACGGAGGTGAGTGGGATTCGTCAGCTTGCATCTGCGTAGCAAAACGCTTTAACGGGAGATGAGGTCGTGGCAATTGCTTGCGCTTCTGTCGCTCTAGTGCCAAGACCTTGTTCAATGTTGGATCAGAGCTGACGATAGGTGTCGCTGGGTAAGCTTCCTTGCTTGTGCGTAATTGCTAACAGCCTGATTGTACGACTACGGACCGCCCGGATCTGCCCTCCAGGCCAACATCCTCGATGCGTGGAGAAAACACTACATTATCGAGGAAGACATGCTCGAGCTCGACACGACCATCATGACCATGTCGGAAGTGCTCAAGACGTCTGGCCACGTTGACAAGTTTGCCGACTGGATGGTCAAGGACACCAAGACGGGAGAGATTTTCCGAGCGGACCACATTGTCGAGGCCGTTATCGAGGCGCGATTGAAAGGAGACAAGGAGGCCCGAGGTGTCGCCGAAGAGGTCAAGGAGGAGACCGAGGCCGACAAGAAGAAGAAGAAGAAGAAGGTCAAGTCGGTCGCGGTCAAGCTCGAGGATTCGGTCGTCGCCGAGTACGAGAGCCTGTTGGCTCAGATTGACAACTACACCGGACCCCAGCTTGGAGAGATCATCAGGAAACACAACATTGTCAACCCCTTGACCGGAAACGAGTTCACCGAGCCGGTCGAGTTCAACTTGATGTTCGAGAGCAACATTGGCCCCACTGGACACATCAAGGGGTAAGGGACCCTGTAAATAAACAGCAACGGCAACTCATGACAGATACCTGCGACCGGAGACCGCCCAGGGACACTTTGTCAACTTTGCCAAGCTCCTCGAGTTCAACAACGGCCGAGTCCCCTTTGCCTCTGCCCAGATTGGTAAATCCTTCCGAAATGAGATTGCCCCGAGACAGGGTCTTTTGCGAGTTCGGTGAGCTTCAATCCGGCGTTAGATCGCGACTACAGCTGATCTTCAGTGAATTCACCATGGCCGAGATCGAGCACTACGTCGACCCTCTCGACAAGAAGCACACCCGATTCAACGAGGTCAAGGACGTCAAGCTCATGCTCCTCCCCAAGGACGTCCAGATGGACGGCCGAACCGACCTCCGACAAATGACCGTCGGAGACGCCGTCGCCCAGGGCATCGTCGACAACGAGACCCTTGGTTACTTCTTGGCTCGAACGCAGCTGTTCTTGACCAAGATCGGTATCGACCCCACCCGACTGAGATGCCGACAACACATGGCCAACGAGATGGCCCACTACGCCGCGGTAAGTAAAAGTCGACCGTTGATGCGGAGTCAGCTGACCATCAGGACTGCTGGGACTTTGAGATCCAATCGTCTTACGGCTGGATCGAGTGTGTCGGATGCGCCGACCGATCCGCTTACGACCTTACCGTCCACTCTGTCCGAACCAAGCAACCTTTGCGGGTTCAGCAAACCTTGGACCAGCCCCGAACCGTCGAGAAGCTCGAGGTTGTCACCGACCCCAAGGCGTTTGGTATCAAATTCAAGAAGGATGCCACCTCGATCCGAGAGACTCTTACTGGCATGGACAAGGAGAGACTCCAGTGTGTCAAGGACGAGTTGGAGAAGAAGTACGTCTATGACCGTGCAGCAGCATCACCAGTCGCTCTGAAGCTGACCGCAGCCAATCGTCCATTGTCAAGTGTGCCGATGGCAGATCGCACGAGATCACCTCTGATCTCGTCAAGATCAACGCTGTCACTGTTACCGAGCACAGTTAGTCCCCCGTCCCCCATAGTATACACGTTCACTAATGGCAGTCCGAGAATTCACCCCCAACGTCATCGAGCCGTCTTTCGGAATCGGTCGAATTCTCTACTCGCTTCTCGAGCACAGCTACTGGGCCCGAGAGCAAGACAAGGCTCGAGTCGTCCTCTCTCTCCCTCCTCTTGTCGCTCCTATCAAGTGTCTCATCGTTACCATCTCCCAAGACCCCGAGCTTCGAGCTTTGATCCACGAGATCTGTATGTCACGCCTTGGTTCATCGCGGGAGACTCGCTGATGATAGCGCGAAAACTGAGAAAGCTTGGTGTCGCCAGCAGAGTGGACGACTCTGGAGCTTCCATCGGAAAGAAGTACGCCCGAAACGACGAGCTCGGAACGCCTTTCGGCTGCACGGTCGACTTTGCCTGTACGTTGTGGACTGGGATGTCATGAGGATGTGCTGACAATGCAGCCATTAAAAACGGTACCCTTACGCTCCGAGAGCGAGACTCTACCGCCCAGCTCATTGGCCCTATTGACGACGTTATCGCTACGGTCGACGAGCTCGTCAAGGGCTCGATCACCTGGGAGGATGCTTCGAGCCGTCTGCAATCGTACAGCGGTGTTCAGGATGTCGAGTAGACGGAGCAACATACAAGACACAACTCTACATGGCATCAGATATGCATTGTTCGTGCAGCATACATGTGCAGATTGCTGGGCAGCAAGGCAAGCCCGTGAACAGCTCGCACAACCAACTCAATTGCCATTAATCGTGACAGCGGCAATGCATCTGATAGTGTAGTATATAAATCCTCTACGACAAGCTCGCTCCGACCAGGGTCTTTGACTTGCAGACACCGTCCTTTGTTCGCATTCGGTGGACCGACTTTGTCGCGGGGTCGATCCAAGCAGCCTCGAGCTCGGAGGTAGTGACAAAGTCGGGCTGGAACATCTCCCAGATCTTCTTCTTGGGGTTGAGGACCGCCTCGGGCACGCCGTCTGTGGATCAGTCACCGCGTATGGAGAAGTTGGACCCTCTCGACTCACTCTCGTACTTCTCTCCCTCAAAGTAGATACGTTCACCGGGCTGGCTGCCCTCGGGCGGGGAGACAAATTCGATTCCACCGGCGTCTTTGCCGTCCTTCGCGGACGCGCAGAGGACCATACCTTGGGAGGTGACCCCTCGCATCTTGACCGGCTTCAAGCTGAATGTCAGTGACGGATCGTTTGGGCGATTTCTCTGGGTCGTGTGATGGCTCACTTGGCGATGATGACGAGTGATTGACCGAGAATGTCCTCCTCTTTCATGTACTTGACGAGACCACTGCAGATGGTTCGAGGCTCGGCCTCTCCGACGTCAATCTTCTCAATGTACAAGCTGTCGGCGTCGGGGTGCTTGGAGACTGTGCCCTTTAGCTGGGTGAACAAGCGAGGATCCATGATTCACATACCTTCGAGGACCTTGCCGACTCGCATGTCGATCATCGATGGGGCTGGGGCAGCAGGCTCCTCCTTGGCGACTGGGGCTTTGGCGGGCTTCTCCTTCTTCTCCTTCTTCTTGGCCTCTTTAGCCTCCTTTTTGGCGTCTTTGCCTCCTCCAACAATGGCATCCTTCGCAGCTGCGACGGCATCTCCAACGGCAGCAGCGGCAGAGGCGGCACCGGCCGTGACGGCCGCGACGATCCCCTCACCTTGCTGCTGACCCTCCGCGGCCGCAGCACCAGCCGGAGCCTTGGCCTTCTTCTCCTTCTTCACGGGCGCGATGACCTGTCGAGGGGGCGTGGGCAGGGCGGTAATGTCGATGTCCAAAGGGGGGAAGGCGTTGGGCAAGGCCGATTGGGCAGAGTGGACAGGAGGCAGGGATTGGATTTGGAGGAAGTATCGCAGAACGGAAGGTTGCGAGGGGTGTTGCGAAGAGGGAGCGGCGGCCTGCTTCGTGTTAGTAGATGCCTGAGTGTCGAGGAGGAAGACGGTGACTGACGATGGAAGGGTGGAGGTGGCAGTACAAGCTAATGTCGGCGGAGGAAGGAGCGTTGGAGTAGAGGTAAGTGAGAGGGTTGAGCTTCTCGTTGAGTTTCTGCGCGTCAGTAATCACCCTTGGCACACACGAAAGAGAAGTCACGCACCGAGAGGTCCTTGGCCAGTCCCTCGGTCTCGGCCTCGAGTTGGGTGATAGCCGCCTTGTCCTTGTCTGAAGCGCCTGCCAGGGAAGGGTCGGCGTTGACGGCGGCAGAGACGAATTGGGAGACTGATGACATTGTTCTGAGAGCGTGTGTATATATCCTGGTGGGTCTGAGCCTCGCGAGGATCATGCAAAGGGTGTTGTCGTGAGATGAGAGAGGAGTATAGAGTCGATGGAAATCTCGAGGACGGGGGTGGGTGAACCAAAGTGCGATGATGACGTGGTATTATGTTATCCCTTATCAGATGACCTGGTGGTCTTCCACCGCCCTTAACCCCCGGCTTCCTTTCAATGATGCAGTGGCCAACTGAGAGGATCAACCCACCTCGAAAAGTATACTCTCAAAACTTATACTCTCACCTAACACACCTCTCACCATGTCAGGAGGACCGCCCAACTTCAACCCTGGCGCTTTCGAGTTCAGACCAGGCCAAGGTCAGGCTTTCGTCCCCCGAGGGGCTCAGCAGCAGCAGCCACAGCAAGGACAGGGACAAGACCCCTACGCCATGTACGGCCAGCAGCAGCAGTACGGCGGGGGGTACCCCCAGCAAGGCTACGGCGGTTACAACCAGCAGCAACAAGGCTACGGCGGCTACGCCCCTCAACAGGGTTACTACCAGCAGTACCCTTCTCAACCGCAACAACCCCAACAGCCCCAACAAAGAGCCTTTGTCCCAGGTCAACGATCGACTTTTGTCCCCCCTCAACAATCACGACCTGTCCAGGGTTTCCAACCTCCGACGATCAACGCCAACGCCACGTCCGGCGGATCCGCTCCAAGCTTGAGCATCGGTGGAGGCGCTGCTAAACCTGCTCCATCCCTCTCTATCGGTGGTGGTGCGCCCAAGGCCGCTCCCTCGCTTTCTATCGGTGGTGGTGGTGCGCCCAAGGCCGCTCCTTCGTTGTCGATCGGAGGCGCTCCCAAGGCCGCCCCGTCCCTGTCCATCGGCGGCGGAAAGGCAGCAGCGAAAGAGGAGAAGAAGGTAGAGGAGAAGAGGCCCGAGCCAAAGGTCGAGGAGACCAAGCCAGAGTTTAAGGAGGAGATCAAGGAGGAGAAAAAAATCGAAGAGGCTCCCAAGCCCGCCCCTGCTCCCGCCAGCGTCCCTTCGACCAAGCTCGAAACCGCGCCTTCGCCAGCTCCCACCGCCGTTGCCCCCGACACAGACGCTCAGGTCAAGGTCGTCAAGTCGTCGGGCACTGCCACCCCGACCAATTTCTCCAAGGTCTCGGCAAAGTCGGACGCCGATGCCGTCTACAAGGAGCAGGCTGCCGCGGGTGCTGAGATCATGCGAGACTTGTACGGTGACGATGCCGTCGACCAAAACATCAAAACCCACTTGAACATTATGTTCGCGGGACACGTCGATGCCGGTAAATCCACCATGGGTGGACAGCTCTTGTTCCTGACCGGCGCTGTGGACAAGCGAACCATGGAGAAGTACGAGCAAGAGGCCAAGGCGGCAGGAAAGGACACTTGGTACCTGTCCTGGGCGTTGGACTCGGGCAAGGAAGAGCGAGCGCAGGGAAAGACGGTCGAGGTCGGTCGAGCCTACTTTGAGACTGAGAAGAGGTGTGTTGACTGGTGTTTTGACTACTTTCTCATGGCTAATCCACAGACGATACACCATCCTCGACGCTCCGGGACACAAGACGTTCGTCCCCAGTATGATCACTGGTGCGGCCCAGGCCGACGTCGCCATGCTCGTGAGTTACCGCAGCCACGTCCGCAGAGTGCAGAAACTAAGCATACACAGGTGCTCTCCGGCCGAAAGGGTGAATTCGAGACTGGTTTCGAGCGAGAGGGTCAGACCCGTGAGCACGCCATGTTGATCAAGAACAACGGAATCAACAAGCTCGTTCTCGTCGTCAACAAGATGGACGACCCGACCGTCAACTGGGACAAGGGACGATTCGACGAGATTCAAGCGAAGATTACTCCTTTCCTCAAGGCGCTGGGATTCAACCCAAAGACTGACCTCACTTTCATCCCCGTCTCGGCTCAAATGGGCCACAACATGAAGGACCCATTGGACAAGAAGATTGCTTCGTGGTACGAGTGAGTGACGCCATGAACCGCTCTTGCGAATAACCATGCTCATTGCCAGAGGACCCACCCTGCTTGAGTTCCTCGACAACTTCGAGGTCCTGGACCGAGACATCAACGCTCCCTTCATGTTCCCGGTTGCCGAGCGATACAACGAGCTCGGAACGTGTGTCATGGGCAAGGTCGAGTCGGGTCGAGTGAAGAAAGGTGACAAGCTCGTCATCATGCCGAACAAGAGCCAAGTCGAAGTCGCCGCTATCTTCACCGAACAGGCCGACGAGATGGAGCAGGCTTTCTGTGGAGACAACATCCGAATGAGATTGCGAGGTGTGAGCGACGAGGAGGTTCAACCGGGAATGGTCATCACCTCAACTGTCGCGCCTGTCAAGGTCGCTACGAGATTCCGAGCCGATTTCAGTGTTATCGACGCAAAGAACATTATTACCAATGGTGGGGGAATGAATAGGCGTTGGGAGGGCTTATTGCTGACGTCCAGGTTACCAAGCTGTCTTGCACGCCCACACCGTGTCCGAGGAGGTTACCCTTGTTGTGAGTTTTGGCTTATGAGCTTGGCTACGCGCTTCTCGACCCATCGTGCCCATCTCCGCCCCCATGCTGACCTTCAGTCTCTGTTGAACTACTACGACAAGAAGACAAAGAGAAAGTCCAAGAAGCCGCCTCAATTTGCCAAGCAAGGAATGTTGGTCAGCTGTCTGTTTGAGACTGCCGCTCCTATCTGCATCGAACGATTCCAAGACTACAAGATGCTCGGTCGATTCACGCTCCGAGACGAGGGTGAGTTTGGATCTTTGTCTTTGGGTTGCGGCTCGATGAAGGCTGACTGGGTCAGGTAAAACAGTCGGTATCGGCAAGATCACAAAGTTGATCCCGAAGGAGGACATGCCGGATGTCAGTGGACTCAAAGTAGAGTAAACGAGGATCTTGACATGCATTTGATGAGCCTTGTCGCGGTGGGCGGAAGGGCGAGGGGTGTTGTATGGTCTAATGAGGTTGAAGGCTATCGGAGTGATCGCTTGCAATCGTGTACAACGTGGATCCATACAACAGCATAAATTCTGTTCAAACGTCAAAATCATTTAGACGCGTTGTGAGTGCGCGTGCCATGTGTCTCGATCTCCTCCCCTTGAGCCTGTGTCACGCCCTCCTAGACTATTTTCTCGCTCGCGTCATCGCTGTCCCATCTGTGTCGCCTGACCCGCTTCGGCCTCTTCGAGCCGTTTCTTCTCGACCTCGGTGAGCTCAATGTCGATCATTCGCGAGACCGCCATGAACCTGTTTGTCAGCGCTGAATAGAGATGAGAGGCAGGGAAAGGTGGAGACACACTGAGCACCGTGATACGTCCCCAGCCGCTGTATCGCGTCCAAACGACCTGCGAGGAGTTGGAACTGAGATTCAGAGTCTGCGAGGTTTTGGTTGAGTGATCGTAGCCGAGTCGCTAGGGCGGCGTAATGTCTCGTCTTGACGTTGTTGGTGCTCATGGTAGGACGACGGTGTGGGTGTTGGTGTGCGCTTGGATAGTTCTGGTCGTTGGAAAGACAAGTAAATACGAGTAGATCGAGTATCAGGTTTTGTTGTTGTCGTTGTTGTTGATGCCCAAACGGTCGAAAGCATACACGCGCTCGGGGTGACATGCCACGCGAGTTTATCCGAGTTGACCCGTTCAAATGACTAATTTGCCACCGACTCACCGCCGAGGAAAAGTTGGAATCATCGTCACCCCGATTGGACCTCGACCTTTACGTCTCGTTCAACTGCTACACCTCTCTCATCTCTCATCTCTCATCTCTCATCTCCGAATCATGCGTTGGAACATCGGCTCATCCTCTGCATCCACGTCCACCTTGGACGCTGGACTCCCTCCCAACCACCCGGCCATCGCCGGCTCCTCAAAGCCGCCCGCCTCGTGCCCGATGCACACTGCCGACACCCCGGCAGCACCTCCCAAACCCACCTCGGCTCCGGCCAAATGTCCCGTTGACCACGCTGCGATGGCCGCGGCGGGCAAGAAGCCCGCAGCTGCTCTCGCTGGTGCCGCTGCCGCCGGTTCTACTGGGGGTCTTGCCAAATGTCCCGTGCAACACGACAAGCCATCCGATCTCAACCCATTGAACCACATTCCCAAGGAACTTTCCGCCGTCAAGCAGCCGGGTCAAACGATGGACCTCCCTACCGACCGGACGGCGTCGAGCATTCCCCGACCGAAAGACGCACAGGGGCAAGACGAAGGTGACGTGTGGGATTACCCCTCCCCGCAGCAGTTCTACAATGCGCTCGTGAGGAAAGGATGGGAGACGCCAGAGGAGAGTATCGAGACTGTTGTGGCCATTCACAACTGGTGCGTTGAGAATCTTTGCTTCTTTCACAGAGGTGATCGAGCTCATCATACCCAGGCTCAACGAGGTTGCATGGGAGGAAGTCATGAAGTGGGAACGACGGGTCCCAGGGTGAGTCTCGCCAAAACCACCCCCTCATCCCCCATCCACTCACCCTGCAGTGGAGGATCGGCCCAATTGTCAAAGTTCCAAGGCAGGCCGGGAGAGTTGTCCCCGAAAGCCCAGTTCTTCCTCTGGGCAGGAAAGATCTTCCCCTCCAAGTTCAAGTAAGCCAATTGTACACAAACGCACAACCGCGCTGACTCGCAGCTCCGAGCCCCCCTTTGACCGACACGACTGGGTCGTCACTCGTCCCGCGGCGGGAGGCGTTTCCGCCAGATATGTCATCGACTACTATTCTGCCCCGCCTGACGCCGAGGGCAACCCGCAATTCTCTCTCGACGTCCGTCCCGCCCTGGACAGCTTGGAGAGCATCAACCAGAGAATACGCGTCGGTCTCGAAGAGTGGATGAAGGGCGAGGGGCAGTAGGTAGCGGGGCAGTCAGACCGAGGAAATTAGACGCACAGGTATTGTGACAAGGAGCGTGTCTGATACGGACGATCTTTCGCACCCTTGTCAGCAATCTGAGCGCTGTTGCGGAAATCCAACCATCTCTCACTCATGTATCGTCATTTCGCGCCCCCACGCTATGCCCGTGTCATGCCCAAAGAAAACATCCGATACATCTGGAAAGCAAAACAAATCGACGTCTAAATCTTCCCACCGAGCCTCAGGCCCCGGGCGAAAGTCTCGAAAGGGATAACGTCTGAATCCGGTCTGGCAGCAGACCCATCATTACTAACAACTGAACCGGTCGTGGTCGATCGACCATGCTTTGACGCCTGGAGGTCTCGCCATGCGCTAACTGGCGAGGCGCGAAGCAGCGGCATGGCCGAGTGGATAGGAGAGGAGGTCAATGCGGAAACCGGCGTCGAGGCGTGCCGAGTGTCCACGTCGGTGTTGATCTTTGGCCGGGTCGGCGGTAAGGCGGGCGAGGAATGTGGAAGAGGCGTCTGGGACATTGGCAAATGCGAGAAAGAGGTCATGGCACTGTCGCGGCGCTCCGAGGGCGGCTGCCCAAACACCGAAAGCACTTCGCTCGGGGCGACGGTGCTCGCGCGGGCAATGTGACGTGACGGTCCTGCTGTATCGATGATGCTGCTTCCAGGGGGAACACGCACAGCTTGGAGGAGCTGGGCCGCCTTTTCGTATTCTGAGGATGGGAATGGATCGGAAGGAGAGTTCTCGGTGAACGCAGTCCCCGTCTGGCCGGGCGAATAAGGGGGTAGGTGGGTCTCGCGACGATGGGTATCGGAATCGGTTGTAAAGCTCGAAGCGAGGAGACTGCGGATGGGCCGGCTCCAAGTGCCATTGGACCCGTCCTCAGTGACGGGACTACCTTGCATGCTCTGTCCCTCGGGGAGAGCGGGGAGAGTGCGCGTACTGGGCACGCTGGGGTTGCGATGGAGCTGTCTGGAGTCGCCGGGAGACGTGGGGGAGGTCCATCGTTCCGAGAGCCTCTGGCTTCGACCGGATTCGTACGAGACGAATACTTCTTCTGCAGAATGGCCAGAGAGGCCGGAAAATCCCGACCACCCTCCCACACTCGAGCGCTTCTCCGCCTGCGAATCGGTATGACTCGTCATGGCTGAAGGCATAGGTGCTGCTGCTTTTGCACGGCGGCGACGACGGCGCACAAAGCAGAAGAGGCCGAGCGCCAAGAGGACGACGACCAGGAGTGGGGCGGCGAGGTAAATGCTGAGTTTCCCTCCTATCGTCGTGAGAAAGGACGCGTTCCGGTCGCCAACTCTTCTGCCGTCAATACGGCATCATGGACCCATGTGCTAGGGTACTCACAGTGCAGACAAGGTCGGGCCGTCCACTGACATGACGAGGAAATCGAGCGTCATCTTCTTGTCCTCCAGGCTTGTCATCGAGACGTTGAAAGGCTTCGACACGTCTAGGCCGGTAGCGAACCAGAGCAACTCGTAGGACATTGCCCAGGGAGAGGTGAGGTTCATGCGCGTGGCGACCAGCTCGCCGTTGAGGGTGACGGAAGCCGAACCGTGATCCGGCCCAACCGTGCCGTAGAGGTACACCGCCGAACCTGCTTGTCAGGATGGACCATTCGTGACAATTCGTGACGCACCTGTTCCCGTGAGAGACAGGCTCGCGCCGCTCTTGCTGGTCACTGCGAGGGAAGAGTTGAACGCCTGGGACACGTCGGTATTGCCCGACCGTTTGCCTTTCCCGTCGAGATGATCCCACGCCCCTTGGTACTGGAGCATCACCCCTTCTCTGCGCACAAAGGTGTCGTCAATGGTCACATTGGTCATTTGCGTCGGTTCGACCATTCTGCTACCTTGAACCCCCCAGAATATCACGCGATCAGTCGAACCGACTGGTCCTGAATCCCATTTGACGCGGTGCATGCCCCACGGCAGGTCGTTGAGGGAGAAAGGGATGTCGCCCGCGGCTGAAGTCGTCGCGCATGCGGAAGCTGGGACGGACGAGTTGATGCTGATCGTTGCGGAGCACCCGGGGAATGCAGGGATAAGGAGGGTGAGTGTGCTTGCTGCGATGTCAGCCCGCGCAGGTCCCTTTCGCCGTGTGGAGAGCAAGAGTCGCAGAACAGTCGACGTACCGCTGAGGTTGACCGCCAACGTCTCGTGACTGGAGACTAGATGCAGCGTCTGGTCGTACCCGTCTGGCTGGGGCGCGTAGCCTTGCGTCCAGTTCGACTTGATGCCGTCGCCATATTGGATCAGCGGGGAGGTGTCAGCGATGAAGAATGCCGAGGTCCCTTGCAGAACGCTCTGCTGCCGCTTGCTCCACGCTTGACCGGGGTGCATCGCGAGCGACGATCAGTAATCGCTCTGCGAGAGAGATGGTGGGGATGGTTGGGTCAGTTGAAGCTGGCGAGAGAAGTAGAGGACGAGTGGGGTATGATCAGACGAGAGAAGCTCGACCTAGCATCAGTCGGTGCTGGAAGGAAGGATGGGAGGCAAGGGGGCCGGTGGAGAGGCTTTGACCTTGATATTGCAAGAGAGGTCCGTTGAAGGTGTATGGACATGGTTGCGATGTTTGAGGTGGATTCTGATACCTTTCAAAGTCAGTCTGTCAGCGCCTAGATGTCCAAGCTGGCTGCCATTCCTTTGTCGGGTTGTGGGATCGCCGAAGCAATCGAGGTACCAGAGTCCCTTTGCAAAGGAGTAGGGGATGGCCATGTCAAAGGGGTCATGATCGAGGTCTTGCCCTGTCGTCCCCGCGGTGATCTGAACATAATTTAGGTGAGAAGGATGCAAGAGTAAGGGGAGAAGAGAGTGAGTGACCGGATCGAGTCTTGCCTACCCAGCCCTGTGGATCTGGTGTCGGCCGGCTAATCCCCAACCCACTCGTCGGTCGTCTCTAGACCTACTCGTACTCGTACCCACCTTTCCCTCCCCTTCCTTGCATCAGATCGATGAGCATACATCCCCACCTTTTGCCCTTGTAGAAATACTCGATCCTGCCCCCAGAGCCCAGCGCGCCGCGGTCCATACGGGCAACCATGACCCGTTCAGGTCCAGGCTTCATGCAGTACGATTCACAATGTACGTCACCAATCAATTCCCCCTCTCCGCAACGATCTATCTTTTCTTCTCCAACACAAGTCGAGGCGACGCTTCTAACGCACCCAGACCCGCTGTATGGCTTGTCGTTCTCCCACTCACCTTCTCACCCGCACCGCGCGGCTTTGACGACTCTCCATCCGGGTCCGTCAAACAAGCTCCTCGTGGTGGACACGAAGCCTGGCGAAGCGTCGGACGAGTTGCATTCCATTGCGAGCGTCAACCTCACTTTCCCGGCTACAAAAGTGGCGTGGGAGCCCGCGCAGTCGGTGGCTGGGAACGCGTATACCAACGGCCAGACCGAGTTGCTCGCTACGACGGGGGATGTGCTGCGGATATGGGACCTCGGGCGGGACTGGAAAGGCGACACTTCGAGGGGTTATGTTGGGCGAGGAGGAGCAGGAGGCGGAGGGGGTTACGAGACTGAGCAATACGTCTTGAACACCCGCAGCGTCCTCACCAACGTGAGTTTATGGTCAGAATAACGCGCTTTTAAGCGACACTCTAGGCTCATGTAGCAGAGTAAAAGTCCGCAGACGAGTCTCCCGCCCATCACTTCGTTTGCGTGGAACCCAGACAAGCCAGAGAGCATCGTGACTTGCTCGATAGATACCACAGCCACCTTGTGGGATATCAACACCAGTCAAGCCATCACCCAGCTCATTGCGCACGATCGGGCAGTGTACGATCTGTGCGTCGACCCATGATCACCTGCGAGAGTCGACAACTGACGTACGTCCAGGGCTTGGCTGCCGCAGAGTCCCGACATTTTCGTCTCTGTAGGAGCCGACGGGTCACTCCGGGCGTTTGATCTGCGCCAATTGGAACACTCGACGATTCTATACGAATCCCCCGGAAGCAACCCTCTGGCTCGTATAGCCTTTAGCAACACCGAGCAGTGAGATCTTTCTAAGCCGTTCTTGATCAACAGTACCCTGCTGACACGCCATCACAGACACATGCTCGCTTGTTTCGGGCTAGACGACTCGAAGACGTTCATCCTCGATATGCGGTCCCCAGGTCAGCCCGTCGCTGAGCTCATGGGTCATTCCGCCCCGCTAGGCGCCATATCATGGGGTGGAGGACCACCCGACTCGGAGTCCGGCGGCGGCTGGATCGCCAGCTGCGGTGAGACATCTATTTCGTCAAAGACGTGATGTGATACTGATACCCCGCTCTAGGTGACGATTGTCAGTTGCTATTGTACGACTTGACAGGCCCGTTGCCTGCCCCTCGACAAGAAGCCAAGTCGCAGACCGCCAAAAGCTCGAGCCCCGCTAACTACGCCTTTTCCCCGCCCGCGACGCCCAATGACGCCCAGTCCCCCCCGCCCGCCAAGGCCGCAGAGATCATGCCTGCCAAGGCGTGGACCGCCGACTCGGAGATTGTCAACCTCGCGTTTACAGACTCGGGTAACCAGATCGGCGCGATCTCCGGGTCAAAGCTGTCGATACTGGACATCTGAAGGCGCATCGATCTGCAACCAGGGCTGAGAGCGAAGAGCTCAACAGGTCAGAGCGGGAGAAGGGGGCTGTTAGGGGGGACGCGTGCCTGCGACACCTTTGCATTTGTATCGACCGTAGACAAGAAGAGCTTTACAATCATGATGAATAGATACGAACATTCCGCTCCACAGTACGTGCTTGGCTCGTCGAGGTGGATTTCACTATGACTCAAAGGGCGGGAACTGTTCGAGGATCGATGGGCATCGGGTTGCACAGGTCAAGCCGGTACATATGTTTACAGAGCTCTCGCAACACACACAGATATTTACGGATGAGGATGATCACTTCGGCTTGCTGAGGCGTACCGATCATCCCATTCTGACCAACACCCATTCGCTGTTTCCATCACTCCACCTACAAGCTACTGCCCCTCCTCATCTCACAAATTCACCGAGATTTCCCACCAGATTCCACCTCGTCTCGGCGTTCGAAGTACGCCGTCTGTAGGCGCCGTGGATCATCCCGAAGTTCGTGGCATTCGCGCCGGGCCCGGATACAAGCTTGGAGATGCTGATTCCACAATCAACTTACCCCCGCGCTTCTTCTCCCTCAATCTCTTGACCTGCACGTCAGTTGAGCCAATCTCCCATGCTCACCTCTGACCAGACACTCTCCCTCAATTTGGCAAGATCAGACGGATGCTCCGGCCTGAAGCCACTTGTTCTCAGCATCATGCACCTGAGCAAAATAATGACACACACAGGAAAAGGTTTCTCGCAATATCCAATGCCCGTAACGAGTTGTTCGTCTTGGTCTCTGCCGTTGTCCACTCGGTCGTCGTTTGTTGGCCCATCTCCATTGGGTCACGGATCTTGTACTGGGGCCAAGCCAGCTTGATGGCGTGCCACCCTGGACCGTCAGCTTGGTCCAACCGAAAGTGAGCCAGGCGCCTTACAGCGGAACGGCCTTCCGTCATGCTCCTTGTTCTCATGCGTTACACGATAGCTCCTCAGATGACCGGTGGAGAGGTCGAAGCGGTGCGCAATCCAGATATCCGGCTTTGATCAGCATTGTCTGACATGATGCGGTTTTGTGAGATTGAAACGCACGTCGTTGAGGTGACGGGTCAGAGCGATGATGACCCTCGGAGGGTCTCGAAACAAGAAAGCTAGTCATGAGTACATTGTCGACAGTCGCATAGCGAAAGCTCACGGTACCACAGCTCCTCCAGCATCTGTTGCGCTGCCTTGTATTGTTGCTTATCGTCAGTCGTGCCCCGACAGCCAAAACACCGACTCACAGCATGTACGGCTTGATTGATGGCTTCAGCGAACGTGGGCGGTACAAACAGCTTGTCACAAGTACGGTGGGGTACCGCGGAAAGGTTACGCTTGACCATGCTAGGCTTTCAGTCGCCTTCTGGATCCTGCCACTCACCGCTTGAATGTCATCATGACGAAGATTGTCAGTGCAAACTCTGCAACCTAAAGATTAGATTCACTGTCAGGTGTTCAGAAGTGTCACTCGCCTGTTTGTTCAGACTGATGTCTTCCATGGCCTTGCTGAATGTGCTCTCCTCCCAAACCACCGCCCACGAGTAGAGCCTTTGCAACACGAGGTCCCATGGGTTTGGCAGCACAGGCTCTGAGATTATCGGAGCATCCACCGTCCGTTTTTCATTGGTAGTACAGACCGATCCTTTGGGAGGAAGCGACTGCAGGGCTGTCTGGTATGCAGTAGGCTGGCTCTCGAGACCCGCGGATGAAGACATTACAGGCTTCTCTATCGGTGGGACGGTGGCGAGATTTTGGTCTGCTGAGAAGGTGGACTTATGAGGCAAAGCAGCATTCGGCCCCAGCGTCTCGGAGAAACCTGAGTGCTGTGTGCCGTTATGGCGAGTGGATGGTTTGGTCTGAGCGTACGACAGCTGTGTCGACTTGGACACGGGCGAAGGTCGATGAGAACGAATGCTTTCGGACGGAGGAGGCGGGAGATCTCGCTCTAATGGGTCCGGGACCGCCGCCATTGGCAGCTTTGTGACAGTCGCCACGCTGGAAGAATGGTGCGATCCCTGACCGAGACGCACAGTTTCGACTTGACTGCCAGAAACATCCTTGACGGATTTTCCGATGTTGCTCTCAGTCGGCGCCTGAATGTTGATCGTCGGCGGGCCCATCTTGGGCGTTTTCGGCGGAGAGACCCGATCCTCCGGAGCAGGAAGTTCGACGTCGGCGTTAGACCCCCATGATAAAACTCTTCCATTGGTATTCCGCTGTTCACTCGGGATGGACTGGATGAATGCCCCGCCGTGTGGAGTAGAATCGCCATTGAAGGAATTCAACCCGGGGAACGGGAAGCCGAAAGCTCCAAGCGGGAAAGGTATACCGTGAATGTCGCCCGCTCCCGAGTTTGAGGGACCGAAATTATCTCGCTCGGGATTGAAGATGAGGTCGTTCAGCAAATCGGTCGGAATGTCTTGAGTCACTTCTTCCAAATGCTCGCCCCGTTCGGGTGTGTGTTGCATTTCGAGCCGGTTGAACCGCTTGTCAAACGCTGTCAGCCGATCGATGATCTATGATTAGTTCCTTTATCCAATGATTCTCATTCACATCTCGAGCCCACTGAGGTGGTATGTCGTCCTGGTTCATGAGTAGACAGCTCTAAGCATTCTTTAGACCTCTTACCTGATTTCCATGATGTGAAGGCGGCTGGGACGCATGACCTTGCCCTGCGTTACGGTTGTGGACAGGCTTGGGTAGGCCATCGTTGCTGAAGGAGTGCAGACTAGCCCTCCGCGCCTTCTTCTCCTTGGATCGAATGTTCCCCTGACCCCCTTTGCTGTCACGACTTCTCCTCGCCGTGGTCGTCATGTCGCTGTCGAGGCCCTGCGCTTCAATATCCGACCATGCTTTATGAATTGATATCAGCTCACCTTTTCTTTCATATCCCGTAACTCTATGACCCTCGCCCGTGCAGCTCGATTTAAAGCCTTCTTGGCTTCCTCTCCAATCAGGTTGAGTCTTGCCGCATCCAGCAGTTGACAAAGAACGTCGTCATGGAACTTGCTATCCGCCACCAGATTTTTCACCCTACTCGGGGTAGTTGAAGCTGAGATGCCGCTGACAGGAGACAGTGCAGTCTCGAGGGGAACGGGCCGCATTGACGGCGAGCCGTGGACGGGCTCTTGGGATGTCATCGAAGGCAACCGCGTTGGGTTCCCACCAGTCGCGGGCTCGACGGGGGTAATCGTACCGTGAGTGGGCATTTGAGAGACCATCGACGGCATGCCAGAAGACGCAGGATGGTCACGGGGGTAGATTGGCGATTGAAGTTGACAGGGGTTCCCAATTCCCGGATGATCGACAGCGATAGCATCGAAGAAAGGGTTAGCCATTCGAGGCATGCCGGGCGTGGGCTGTAAACTGAGATGTCGCTGATTCTCCAGCGTCTTATACACAGGATGAACAGATCCTAGGTTTGTCCCCCCAATCTCATTGTGGCGCGACTGTCCATGCACTTCGTAATGAGCGCCGTTTCTATGAGAAGTCTGGCAGCTGGACTCACCGGAAATAGCATCAGACTGATTGCGAGGGCCCGAATCTTCCACATCAGCAGGAGACTTGGTTGTGGTAGCTCGGGGTGTCAGTCTTATGGCTTCTTTTGCTGGATTGCGGACGTCAAAATTACCTGCCCGGGATGCAGTCATAGGCGGAGCCGATCCTGGAGAGTTATTACCAGATTCTGTTCGAGAAGGCGTCCCCGTTGCCGACCCAGGTCCTGAAGCATTCGGGACTTTGCTCCCTCGAACTGTACCTGGCTCTTCGTCCTGCGTGCGTCAATAGGGTCGACTGTCTGCTTGTGCCAACCTACATCTTCCACAGTCTCCACATATGCACTGCGATCTTCTCTCTTCTTACCCGATTCGCGCGCCTTTTTGATTGGCGATAGTCTCCCTGGTACATGGCCGAACACACCAGTAGCTAATGCTCCTGGACCTTCGAATAGAATATCGGGACGGGACAGGCGAAGGCCGACAGTTGGACCCCAAGGTATGTGGAACAGGTGAGGGGCATTTGGGCTAGAAGGAAGACCATCCTGCTGGTAGGAGATATTCCGAGGCATGGGCATGCCGTCTCTGTGGAAAATATGTCCGAAAGAAGGTCCGCTGGTTGTCGTTTCATACGTCTCCCTCGGGCCTTTGGGACCTCCTGTAGTGGTAGGCACATGAGGCTCACCCGTAGCTCCCATCAATCGCTCGAGGGCCTCTACCCGAGCCATTGCCTCGGCTTCTTTACGGAGGGCTTCGGCCAGAGAGAACGGGAAGTCGTCATGAATCTTGACGTTTGCCCCGATGTCTAGGTGATCGATATCAGGCGCCAAACCTGGACGCTCTCCAGTCGAACGCCGATCCTTGGAGGATGCCCGAACAGTGCCGGGAGATTCTGGGGGCGGCTTGCGATATCCCCTCGTCGTTTTCGCCTCCGCAGACTTGGGCGGTACTTGGGGCAATGCCTTTATAGTTAGCCTATGGCAGTACGAGGATATGTGACATACTTCTGAGGACGAGACAGGATCCTGACTGGCTTCCCGACCAAAAGTGCCCATTCCCACGCTACTTCCCCCTTCGCCTCTCGGCCTCTCCAGGTGGTGGCCGGCACCGCGGCTCAGCACCTCACTCTCCCGATGCCTACCCTCCGCAAACTGTTCCTGGATCACCTTGTCCACGTTGATCTCACTGGCAAGGGCTGAAAGGGGAAGAGTATCTTGGGCATTGTAAGCAAAGGGATGGACGCTGCGTTGGGCCTGAGGAGGACTCCCGGACGGGTGTGTCTGGTGACGGGTCGGAGGGCCTATTGGTCAATCGCGCATACCGGACTGATACATTCGGTCAACATACGAGACTCGTAAGGACCAAACATTCCTTCCGGCGGGACGTAACCTTCAGTCACGACTTCGTTGACCCACGGCAAGACTGGTGGTCAGCCGTGAAGCTTGCATCAATAGCTCACCCTTCTTGCTGACCGGAGGGGTTTGTGTGGTGTTCTTCAGGTTCTCTAGATACTCGTTCTCGATAAGCTCGCTCTTCCGTCCGCTGACGGCATTCCCTAGTCGTCTGCCTGATTCGTGACTCTGCTGGTTGTCTTGGGCTTTGAGGGCGATGGGAGTAGAAGGAGGATCGTATGTGGATATAGTCAAAGGTTGAGATTGAATCAGCGACATGATCTAGTGGAAGACAAGAAACATGGGGCTGGTCGGTCTTTCAACAGACGTCTGAGGCACGAGGCCCACTGGAAAGAGCAAGCAATGAGGAGTGTATTGTGCGCCGGATGCGGGTGAGAGTGACGAACAAGGTCAAAGGACGTTGAGTGACGACAAAAAGGGGTCAAGAACGAGTACAAAAGGCTCGTCTTGTTCCTTCAGGCATCGTGTGTGAAGTCCCCATCGACAGGGCATGGGAGCGAGATCTCGGAAACGAACAAAGCAGGAGAGTAGGAGAGCACGACAGCCGGGTGGAATCGCTGCGGTGGCGTAGAAAGGTAGTGTAGATCACTCACGACATTCCCTCTTATCCTTGCCAACCAGCCTTTGCGCTGATTCTTTGCCTTTCGCGACATGTTGTTTGGATGCGAGGAGGACTTTGACCGGCATTGCCTCGATTGTTGAACGACGAGGCTTTAACAGTTGGATGACTTGAAGAGAATGAAAGGTCGAACGGGAACTAGTGATAGTCCGTTTGGGAGTACAGAGTGACTGTTTCAGCTCGTTGACCATAAGGCGCGTAGACGGTCGCTCAACCTCGACGCTCGAGCCTGTACTGTAGGCCGATTCCTGCAGGCAGAGGCGTGCACAATCATATTCCGCGCTTGTAAGCATCTGTTCTTCTCTTGACACAACTTCTAACCCGGAGAGGGGAGAGGGAACGCAGGGGGGAAGCACCATCCGCATGCGCGCTCAGCCCGACCTTGATGGTCAAGATCAGCAGGTCCTTTGGCAGGTGTGAGAAGCGTTCAGGCCGCCATCAGCATGAAAATTCCTCGAGCGACCATATGAGCACAGCTGACAGCCCTGCGCTTGTCGTATGAGTAGCGTGGTGACGATATAGCGAAAAGATCCATTCTAAACATCAGTCTCAAGCTGCGATGGCATGACAGGTTCCCGTGTGGGATCTCTGAAACACACGCACTGAGACAGTCGGCGATCGCCGACTTACCATTCGACGCGTCCACGCGATTTCAGAATCACCCGTTGTCTCTCGAGCTGCTGTTGACTTTGCTACGAAGTCGCGCCAGGCGATACAGACAGCTCGGGTCCATACATCAGACCTTGACGTAGAACCGACCTTCCTAGGACCTCGACAATGGCGTCCATCCTTGAAGAGGATGCGGCTGCCGCTCTAACCGCTCCTACCGGAGGAGGTCTGAGCTTCGACACTGCGGTCTTCAGACAATACCTCGAATCACTACTGCCTCCAGGTACGTCCCCGACGCCCGTTCGGAGCGTAGAGAGTAGTATACCACTTTGCGTCTCAGAAATATCGTAAATTAGTAGCAGTCGCTGACGACCAGTAATGTCGGCGACGACTCAGGAGCTCGCGGACAGCTTGTTCGAAGATCCCAGCTTCGATGAGAAGGTGTTGCGATTTGCTTCGGACGCCGCTTGTCAAGTTGTCTATATTACACGGAATAGACACGTCGATGTTGAAGACGACGGTGAGTCGTATCTCGACGAGAAGGAGCTGCTTAGGCTAATCGCAGACACACCTGTGGCCAAGATCACCTATCAAATACACCTCCCTCCTACTCCACAACATTCCCCCAACACACTCTCAACACTCGCTCTGATCAAATCCTCTGCGACTCTCGACTCGATATCACCACTTGGCACGCAGCTTCATTTTGTGCTCCTCTCATCTGCCGCTGCGCCACGTCTTGTTGCGGATGATGGCTCACCCTCTGGAGCCTCCTCGGTAGTGACCACGCCGGCCGCGCAGGCGACGCCGTACGACGGCTTGCACAGTCTGGTGCACTGGGGAGTGGCCCCCTGGTTTGACAGCTACGTCAGCTCCAAGGCCGGTCTACAAGATGGTCCCGCCGTCGCCAAGAAGGGTGGTGACGCGCAAATGGGTTTGTAATCTCCAAGCCAGCAAGATTCCTGAGCTCATGTTTCAGGTATTCCTGTAACCAAGAAGAAGTTTGCGGAACTAGAACTGTCTCTGCTTCATCTGAAGCAGAACGTTGAGATTCCTGAGACTCATCTTTCAGTGCACCCAACCGTTCGCAAAGCTGTTGCCCAAGTAAGCTAGGAACTACAAAGAAAGGAAATGCTCACAACCAGTGCAATGCGACTGGCAACCGAGTCTCGATCGACGCGATTGAACCGCAGAGCCTCCTCACCGACCCTGCCTTCCTCAACAAACTTCAAGCTGATGTCAATTCGTGGATCAAAGAGGTGCAGGCTGTCACGAAACTCTCTCGCGATGTCGCATCCGGAACGGCTTCTCAGGAGATCAATTTCTGGCTCAGCATGGAGCACGCATTGGAAGGGATCGAGAGTCAGCTTCGTGGCGAGGAAGTGACACTGGCTCTGGACGTGCTCAAGCACGCCAAACGATTCCATGCCACGGTCAGCTTCATCGCTGATACTGGATTGAAGGAGGCCGCTGATCTGGGTAAGTATCGAGTCTGAAATGCGTCGCCATCTGACGGGCAGTACACAAACACAACATCCTGATGAAGGACTTCCCTTTAGATGAGCTTTTAGCTGCGACGGATCTGGAAAAGATCCAGGAAGCCATCTACCTCATTTTCGGTCACATCAACAAGAAGCTGAAGCTATCGTCAGTTCCAGGGGGTGTACCATGGCATATACTGATCATCAGGCCGTATCCTATTCGAAGAACACTTCCTCTTGTGGAGGCCATCTCACGAGACTTCAACGATCAACTTTTGCGTGTTCTGGGCAGCCAGCGTTTAATGTACATGGATTATGCCAAGTTCGAAGATGTCATGGCTCAGGTGGCCGATGTCTTTGGCACTTGGGATGAGAACATGAAAGATTTTACCAATGTCGCTCGAGAGGGTAAGCGCTTTTGGCCGTCCGTGGCTCTCTCAAGCTGATCCGAAGTTTCGCGAAAGCGTCAAGAGCGGTTCATCTCCATCAAGATCAACCCCGCCCATGCGCAATTGCAAGAGCGGATCACCTATCTTCGGGCATTCCGTCGATCGCACGAGCAACTTCGCGTCATGACGGGCTCGACGCGTGGCTTCAGCGGACTGGGCGGTGATGCGCCTATCGAAATTGACATGGACGAGGAAGTCCGACTCAGCTATGAAAGCGTTAAAAATGTCGATGTGCTGGATGTCTCACCAGGTAATTCATCTCCTATCTCCGACAGCAGCGCTGACGCTCGCAGAGGGCTCGGAAATCTGGTACACGGCTGAGAGCGCCTATAACGACCGGGTTGCCCGGATTGAGAATCAAATCATCTCGAGGCTGAGGGACCGTCTTGCTACAGCTCGAAATGCGCAAGAGATGTTCAGGGTCTTCTCCAAATTCAACACGCTTTTCGTCCGGCCAAAGGTGAGACAGCCTCCAATGGTTATATCTGATGGTCAGATCCGAGGAGCTATCCAGGAGTATCAGACCCGTCTGATAGACTCAGTGAAAGACGATATCAGCAAACTCCGGCAGACGTTTACCGCGAACTATAGGAACTCTGAGGCATACCACATGTCGCAACTGCGTGACCTGCCCTCGGTGTCTGGCGCTATCATTTGGGCACGTCAAATCGAAAGGCAGCTCCTCACGTATATGAAGCGAGTCGAGGATGTGCTCGGAAAAGGGTGGGAAAGCTACGCCGAGGGTCACAAGCTGCAAGTTGAAAGCGCCTCATTCCGTGCCAAACTCGATACCAAACCATTGTACGAGGCCTGGATCGGAGAGATTACTCGTCGAGGCAATCTTACAGTCAATGGTCGACTGTTCGACGTCATTCGAACTCGGGCCACTTCCGCCAACGCGCAGGGGCAATTACAGCTTGTGGTTCAATTTGACTCCCAAGTTATTGCCTTGTTCAAGGAGGTTCGAGGGCTGATCTGGCTTGGTTTCCCGGTCCCTTTGACCATCAGTCACCGAGCGAAAGATGCGAAGCGAGTCTACCCTCACGCTGTCAGCTTGATGGAAAGCGTCAGGACCTATACACAGACCTTGGATCTCGTCGACAACAACCCGGGCATTGCGATTCTGCTTGCATCGTACCGCAACCACGTGCAACAGATGATTGGCAAAGGTGAGTTCATGCTTCTAAACCCTTCGGCTAATGTCAGGAATGAACATGCAATGGGACCACCTTGTCAACGCATATGAAGGTCATCGATATCTGCCCGGCGGGAGCGTGGATGGACGAGAATCTCGACACTTTGTATTCGTCCGAGAATTTGCCAGTGTTATCTCATTGTTGCAAGACAAAGCCACCGCCCTCATTGAGATATCTCAGGACATCGATCGGATCGTCGAGGAACTTGGACAATGCGAGTTCACCTCGGAAGCGTTCGCAGGCCATTTGGCTCAAATTCAGAGGACGGTACGCAGCTCAATTTGACTCCAGTGTTGACATATAGATTGACCACCTCAATCTTGAGAACTACAGCAATCTTGACGCTTGGGTCACTGCGCTGAACGAGCGAATCGACGCAGTGTTTATCCAACGCCTTGGTCGTGCTATCGAGAACTGGTGTGCGGAATTCGGCAAGAACAATGAGGAGAGCTACGGGGACGCTTTGCTCCCTCAGACGGTTGAAAAGGTATGTCTCGACCTTCCAAGCCATGCTGAACACGTAGCATGGCAAAGCCCAGATAAAGCCAATCATGCACGAGATTCGTATCCGAAATCAGGTCATCTACCTTGATCCGCCCATCGAGCTCGCACGTCAGCAATGGCTTGGGCAGTTCCAGGCCGCTCTTGGGATTGTCTGCAACCTGACTCGGATCCGAAGCTCTCGATACGAGATATCGCTGCGGATCCAGGAGGAATCTCCCGAGGATTTGACTTATTTGAGCTTGGTGCGTTTGACCTCGCGGTGTGGGCCAAGCTTATATATAGCTCACATCGTTGGACGAAGGTGTCTTGAATAAGCCTCTCGCGCTCATCGAGACGAAAGTTCAAGTCATCAGCGAATATGTGGACAAATGGCTTCAGTTCCAGTCTCTTTGGGATCTTGAAGTCGAATACGTTTATCAGGTTCGTCCAGACCCACATGTTCAATCGAGTGACTCATCGTAGCGATTGGGTGACTCCCTCGCGGACTGGGGCAAACTGTTATCCGATATCCGCCAGGCACGATCTACTTTCGACACTACCGACACGCGCAAGGACTTTGGTGTCTGCGTGATTGATTACGCCAACGCTCAGAGCAAGGTCAACGCGAAATATGATGCTTGGCAGCGTGAACTTCTCACCCATTATGGGGGAAAACTCGGTACTGCGATGAGGGACACCTATTCCTCGATCCTTAAGTCTCGAACCGATCTTGAAACGTTAGCCATCGAAGGCAGCTCGACCGCTCAAGCTGTTTCATTTATTACCTTTGTCCAGGAACTTAAGAGGAAGGTCCAGAAGTGGGGTCCCGATCTCGAGCAGTTTGTGAATGGCCAAAAGACCTTGGAACGGCAGCGATACGCCTTCGCTCCTGATTGGCTGTATGTGGATCAGATTCAAGGAGAATGGAGTGCTTTCTCGGAGATCCTCAAGAGGAAAGACGATTTGATCAAAGAGCAAGTCGGTGAGTAGTCACACTTCACGACCAAGATATTTACTTATTCTCAAGCTGGGCTTCAGCTCAAGATCGTCGCGGAGGACAAAGTCATCGATCAGCGCATAGCTGACTTCGTGTCAGAATGGGAGACCAGCAAGTGAGTTACCGAGCAAGTCGCGTGATTTAGATTGACAGTCAAGACCCCTTCAGGGCAATATCAAAGCGGAGACAGCAATCAACACCCTCAATGTTTTCGAGGGTCGCCTCAACCGCTTGACAGAGGAATACGATTTGGTGCGTCGAGCTAAGGAAGCTCTCGACTTGGAACACGTCAAGGATGATCGCCTGCAGCCGGTCACTGAGGAATTGAGAGATCTTAAGGCGGTATGGACCGCTTTGTCCGGCATCTGGAGCAGACTGGGCCAACTGAGAGAGACAGTCTGGTCTGCTGTTCAGGTACGTCTTGTGTTGCCAGTTTATGCGGGCTGATTGTTAGCCTCGAAAACTTCGTCAGGAGCTCGACAGCATCCTCGCATCGACACGCGACATGCCAAGTCGAATGCGACAGTACGCTGCATTTGAATTCGTCCAGGACACCATTCGATCACTCCTGAAAGCCAACATTCTCATTGGCGAATTGAAATCGGAGGCTTTGCGCGAGAGACACTGGTCAAAGCTGTACAAGTCTCTCCGTCTACCTTCTGGCTACTCTGCCTCCAGTATGACACTTGGCCAGGTCTACGACCTGGATCTTAAGCGTAATGAAGGCCTCATCAAAGAAGTTGTCATGCAGGCTCAAGGCGAGATGGCGCTGGAGGAATTCCTGAAGCAGGTCAGAGAGACCTGGACATCTTACTCGCTGGATCTGGTGAACTATCAGAACAAGTGCCGGCTGATCCGGTAAGTCACAGGCCTTTTTCATGAACAATGAACAAGCTTATATCAGTGGATGGGACGAATTGTTCAACAAATGTGGCGAACATCTTAACTCTCTTCAGGCGATGAAGCTCTCGCCCTATTACAGGGGTATGCTTCTGCAACTTGCAAAAACGAGACTAACGTGTAGTGTTTGAAGAAGATGCAACGTCATGGGAGGAGAGACTGAACCGCATACATGTCCTCTTTGGTCAGTCGCCTGACAAGCGGTGGGACATTGGCTGAAGTGACAGATGTTTGGATCGACGTCCAACGACAATGGGTTTACCTCGAGGGTATCTTTTCCGGTAGTGCCGACATCAAACACCTCTTGCCCGTCGAGAGCTCCCGGTTCCAGAACATCAACTCCGAATTCTTGACTGTCATGAAGAAGGTCAACAAATCCCCATTCGTGCTGGATATTCTCAACATCCCCGGGATCCAAAAGAACCTCGAACGCTTGGCAGACCTTCTGACCAAGATTCAAAAGGCGCTTGGCGAGTACCTAGAGAAGGAACGATCGTCTTTCCCACGGTTCTACTTCGTCGGAGACGAAGACTTGCTCGAGATAATCGGAAACAGCAAAGACATCCGACGGGTCATGAAGCATCTCAAAAAGATGTTCGCCGGAATCTCCACGCTTCAGCTCGACGAAGAAGAAACTCAACTGCTGGGATTCGCATCCAGAGAGGGCGAGGAGGTCGCTTTCCGCCAGCCAATCCATCTGAAAGACTTCCCTAAGATAAACGACTGGTTGGCAAAGGTCGAGTCGGAGATGAGATTATCGCTCGCTGTACTCTTATCGCAAGCGGTCTCCCAATTACGATCCTTTTTCACGGTGGGATCGGAAGTTTCTCACGACACGCTATTAGCTTGGATCGACGCATATCCGGCCCAACTTATCGTCCTTGCCGTCCAGGTGGCATGGACGGACCTCGTCGAGACGGCCCTGGCAAAGAACGGACTCGAAGATGCTTTGGCTTTGGTGGCAAAGACGCTCGACCTCCTTGCCGACACTGTGCTTCAAGACATCGCGGTTCTACAGCGACGCAAGAGCGAGCATCTCATCACCGAGTTGGTCCATCAGCGAGATGTCATCCGATCTTTGATCAGCGCGGGCGTGCGAGATGCCACCAACTTCGAGTGGCTCTACCACATGCGATTCTATCTGGACGATCGTGTCGATGAACCGCTGTCTCGCCTTGAGGTTCGCATGGCGGACGCAGTCTTCCCTTACGGGTACGAATATTTGGGTATCCCCGATCGACTTGTCCAAACGCCGCTCACGGACCGGTGCTACCTCACGCTCACGCAAGCTCTCAACAACCAGCTTGGAGGTTCGCCTTTCGGTCCAGCAGGTACCGGAAAGACGGAGTCAGTCAAAGCACTCGGTGTACAGCTTGGCCGATTCGTCCTCGTCTTCTGTTGCGACGAAACATTCGATTTCCAAGCTATGGGCCGGATCTTTGTCGGCCTTTGCCAGGTTGGGGCGTGGGGATGCTTCGACGAGTTCAATCGACTCGAAGAGCGCATCCTCTCTGCTGTTTCTCAACAAGTGCAATCAATTCAGCAAGGCCTCGCCGACGCAGCGACCAACCCGAGCGCAGAGGTCGAGCTTGTTGGAAAGAGGCTGAAGATCAACACGAGGACAGGGATCTTCATCACAATGAATCCTGGATATGCGGGTCGATCAAACCTCCCGGACAATTTGAAGAAGCTGTTCCGAAGCATGGCGATGACTCGACCCGATCAAGAACTCATCGCGCAAGTTCTGTTATTCTCCAAAGGATTCAGGACTGCCGAGACTTTGGCCTCAAAGGTCGTGCCATTCTTCAATCTGTGCGCAGAACAGTTGTCGGCCCAACCGCACTACGACTTTGGACTTCGTGCTTTGAAATCTGTTCTCGCTAGTGCCGGTATTCTGAAACGAGATCGACATCTTAAGACCGGAGCAGAGACGTCGGCCTCACAACCTAACGTGGAACAGCAGATCATGATCCAATCTGTAACCGAGACCATCGTACCCAAGCTGGTAGCGGAAGATGTTCCCTTGCTGAAAGCGTACGTTTCAATTGTGCCTCCCTTTCGAACGGCAACTGACGATTCAAGGCTACTTGAAGATGTATTCCCAGGTGTCGATTACGCTCCCGTCGACCTCGACGCATTGAAGGCAAAAGTGCTCGAGGTCTGCGCCGAACGACGGCTTGTACCGGGTGCGCAATGGATCGACAAGGTCGTCCAATTGTATCAAATCCAGAACATCTCCCACGGTCTCATGATGGTCGGGCCTTCCGGCTCAGGGAAGACGCAAGCATGGCAAGTTCTTCTTGCAGCGTTGGAAAGACTCGATGGAGTCGAAGGAACCCCGTATGTTATCGATCCGAAAGCGATCGACAAAGAGGCGCTGTATGGTACTCTGGATCCTACGACTCGAGAGTGGAATGATGGTCTATTCACGCATATCCTCAGAAAGATCGTCGACAATGTCCGTGGGGAGACGACCAAAAGGCATTGGATCATCTTCGACGGAGACGTTGATCCTGAATGGGTGGAGAATCTCAACAGGTATGTTATCACTAGGTGACTCTAGCTGCGTGAAGCTGAAACATAGTGTGCTCGATGACAACAAGCTCTTGACGCTGCCGAACGGTGAACGACTCAATCTTCCGCCAAATGTCCGAGTGATGTTCGAGGTGGAGCATTTGCGGTACGCAACTTTGGCGACTGTCTCGCGCTGTGGCATGATCTGGTTCAGTGAAGAGGTCATCGACACCAGCATGATCTGCCGACATCAACTCGACGTGCTCTTCACCGCAGCTATCGGTGCGGAAGAAGATGATTCGCTCGATTACTCTGCCATCGGTGGCGCTGGTTCTGAAATTGACGAAGTGCAGAAAAGCATCGTCTCGATCTTAGAGCCTCACTTTGCGGCCGATGGCCTCGTAAATACTGCGCTCGACTTTGTGCGGCTCAAACACCACATCATGCAGTTTACGACAATTCGAGCCCTCAATACCCTCTTTTCGCTTCTGCGAGCGACGATTCGCAACGTGCTCGAGTACAATGCTAGGCATTCGGACTTCCCTCTGGCTTCCGATAAGGTCGAGTCCTACGTCAGCAAGAGACTTCTCTTAAATGTGGTATGGTCATTCGCCGGTGATAGCCCACTGGGCATTCGGGCGGAGCTCGGGGAACACCTGCGCCAACATTCAGGTATCGAAACACCAGTGATGGCACCGGGAAGCTCGCTCATCGATTACGATGTCGACGTGACGAGTGCACAATGGCAGTCTTGGCAGTCTCGGGTCCCCACGGTGGATGTCGAGACGCACGCCATCACGTCTTCCGATGTAGTCATCCCGACGATTGACACTGTCCGGCATGAAGACGTCCTATACAGCTGGCTTGCTGAACACAAGCCCCTCATGCTGTGTGGGCCTCCGGGATCCGGTAAGACAATGACGCTCTTCAGCGCCCTTCGCAAGCTGCCGGACCTCGAGGTGGTTGGTCTCAACTTTTCGAGTGCCACGACACCGGAACTCATCCTCAAAACGTTTGAACAGTACTGTGAATACCGCAAAACGCCGAATGGAGTCGTGCTGGCGCCCGTGCAGATTGGCCGATGGCTCGTCGTGTTTTGTGATGAGATCAATCTTCCGGCACTTGACAAGTACGGCACCCAACGAGTCATCTCTTTCTTGCGTCAATTGATGGAGGGCAACGGCTTCTGGCGCACTTCGGACCTCTCGTGGGTCAAATTGGAGCGGATCCAGTTTGTCGGAGCCTGTAACCCGCCCACCGACCCGGGGCGTGTGCCTCTCAGCCTTCGATTCCTTCGACACGCTCCTGTGGTCATGGTGGACTACCCCGGCGAGATCTCGCTCAAGCAAATCTACGGCACTTTCAATCGTGCTCTGCTGAAGGTGGCGCCGAATTTGCGAGGTCATTCCGATGCGTTGACCGATGCCATGGTATCATTCTACCTCGCATCACAAACACGATTCACCGCAGACATACAGGCGCACTATATCTACAGTCCCCGAGAACTCACACGATGGAGCCGGGGTATCTACGAGGCCATCAAGCCGCTGGAAACGCTTTCTATCGAGGGCTTAGTTCGAGTTTGGGCTCACGAAGCACTCCGATTGTTCCAAGACAGGCTGGTAGCAGAGTCCGAGAAGACTTGGACCGACGAACTCATCAACTCGGTAGCTGCTCAGCATTTCCCGAACGTCGACCTCACCGAAGCTCTTGCTCGACCTATTCTCTACTCGAACTGGACGTCTCGTCATTATATTCCGGTTGACCGCGAGCAACTGCGAGAGTATACAAAAGCAAGACTCAGGGTCTTCCACGAGGAGGAACTCGATGTGCAGCTCGTTTTGTTCAACGATGTACTCGACCACGTTCTTCGGATCGATCGAGTGTTCCGCCAAGTCCAAGGACATCTGCTGCTCATCGGTGTCAGTGGCGGAGGAAAGGTAAGTCTAGTCGAGTTGTCCAAGACTGATATAAGACTACTCTCTCCCGATTCGTGGCGTGGATGAACGGACTGAGCATTTACCAAATCAAGGTATCCAACAAATATACCGGGGCCGACTTTGACGAAGATTTGCGGACGGTTCTGCGACGCGCAGGTTGCAAAGGCGAAAAGATTTGCTTCATCATGGACGAATCGAATGTTCTCGACTCTGGATTCCTGGAGAGAATGAACACGTTGCTCGCGAACGCTGAGGTTCCGGGGCTCTTTGAAGGCGATGAGCACGCCGCTCTGATGACAGCATGTAAAGAAGGATCCCAGCGAGATGGGCTCATGCTCGATTCGCACGAGGAACTGTATCGATGGTTCACCCAACAGGTCGCCCGAAACTTGCACGTTGTGTTCACAATGAATCCACCCGCCAATGGCCTCGCTTCCCGTGCCGCGACTTCTCCGGCGCTGTTCAACAGATGCGTACTCGACTGGTTTGGGGATTGGTCTGATCAAGCGTTTTACCAAGTCGCCATGGAGTTCACCCAAACTCTCGATCTCGAGTCTGCCGCCTATTCCCCGCCGGCCTCATTCCCAATCGCCTTTAGGGATCTAGCTGTGCCGCCATCGCACAGACAAGCGGTCATCAACGCTATGGTGTTTGTCCATCAGTCTATGCAAGCTGTAACGTTGAAATTGGCGAAGAGGCAGGGCAAATACAACCACGTCACCCCGCGACATTTCCTCGACTTGTAAGACGATTAGCAGTAGGATTATCAGAGCGCAAGCTGATTTGCAGCATCAACCATTACGTCCGTCTCTTCAACGAGAAAAAGGAGGAGCTCGAGGACCAACAGCGACACCTCAACGTCGGTCTCGACAAGCTGCGGGAGACGGTCAGTCAAGTCAGCGAGTTGCGGAAGAGCTTGGCATCCAAGAGCTCGCAATTGGAGGCGAAAAATGCCGAGGCAAACCTGAAACTGCGCCAGATGGTTTCTGACCAACAAGAGGCAGAGGCAAAGAAGGCTGCATCGATCGAGATCCAAGCGGCGCTCGAGCAGCAGGACGAATTCATCAGAGAACGATCAGCGATCGTCAAGGAAGACCTCGCCCTAGCAGAGCCCGCCGTGCTGGAAGCTCTTGCCGCTGTTGGCAACATCAAGAAGCAACACTTGGCAGAGGTACGATCGATGGCGAACCCGCCCGAAGCTGTCAAGCTTGCCATGGAGTCAGCCTGCTCGGTACTCGGACATCAGATCGACAGCTGGAAGACTGTGCAGAGTATCATCCGCAGAGACGACTTCATCTCGAGCATTCAGAACTTTGACACCAAGAAGATGTCGAAGGCTGTCCGCGACAAGATGATGCGCGATTACATCGGCAAGCCGGCCTTCAATTTCGAGACTGTGAACCGAGCTTCCAGAGCTTGTGGACCCCTCGTGCAATGGGTTATCGCTCAAGTCCGATTCTCCGAGATACTCGACAAGGTCGCTCCTCTTCGACAGGAAGTTGCATCTCTCGAACAACAGGCAGAGACCACAAAGCAGCAAGCTCAGATCGTCATGGAGACCGTTGCCGAACTGGAATCAAGCATCGCTCAGTACAAGGAGGAATACGCCCTGCTTATCAGCGAAACCCAAGCGATCAAGAGCGAGATGGATCGGGTACAAAGCAAGGTTGACAGGAGCATGACCCTGCTTCAAAGCCTGTCCTCTGAACAAGAAAGATGGGACGCCGGAAGCAAGACGTTTGATACGGAAATGGGCACGATTGTTGGCGATGTCCTCATCTCGGCCGCGTTCCTCGCTTACAGTGGATTCTTCGACCAGCATTACCGAGATCTGATGAGGCGTGAATGGACAGAGCACCTCGCGGAAGCTAACATCAACTTTAAACCGGACCTGGCGTTGGCCGAATTCCTTTCGACAGCAGACGAGCGACTGGCATGGCAGTCAAACTCGTTGCCCGCTGACAACCTCTGCGTGGAGAACGCCGTTATGCTCAAGAGATACAACCGATACCCCCTCATCGTCGATCCGACCGGTCAAGCGACAGTATTTTTGCAGAACGAGTACAAGAACCGAAAGATCACCGTCACGAGTTTCCTTGACGAGGCTTTCCTGAAGAACTTGGAGAGCGCGCTGCGATTCGGAAACCCGCTTCTCATCCAAGATGTCGAGAACCTGGACCCGATTCTTAACTCGGTCCTCAATCGAGAACTGAGGCGAACAGGTGGCCGTGTTCTTATTAGGATCGGCAACCAGGACATCGATTTTTCGCCATCGTTCACCATGTTCCTCTCCACTCGGGATCCGTCGGTGGAGTTTTCGCCGGACATCTGTTCTCGCGTAACCTTTGTCAATTTCACCATGACACGAAGCAGTCTACAAACGCAAGCTCTGGACAAGGTTCTGAAGGTGGAGAGACCGGAAATCGATCAGAAGCGCACAGACCTCATGAAGTTGCAGGGCGAGTTCCGTCTTCGACTTCGACATCTTGAGCGCTCTCTACTCCAAGCCTTGAACGAATCGTCAGGCAGCATCCTTGACGATGACAAGGTTATCAGTACTCTCGAGACACTCAAGAAGGAAGCTGCCGAGATTACTCAGAAAGTCGAAGACACCGAGGTGGTGATGAAGGAAGTCGAGGCGGTGACCGGGGAATACATGCCCCTTGCTCAAGCTTGCAGCGGCATCTACTTTGCCCTTGAGCAGTTGGCTGCAATCAACCACTTCTACCAATTCTCCCTCGCCTATTTCCTCGACATTTTCGACTATGTCCTGTTGCAAAACCCGAATCTCAAGAGCGTTACCGATTCCGGAACCAGGAAAACGGTGCTGTATGATGATATCTTCTCGGTCACGTTCGAGAGAACTTCGAGGTCCTTGCTCCACAGAGATCATGTCGTTTTGGCGATAGCCCTGGCGCGATTGCGACTGCGAGGGGAAGAGGCAGAAGCGGTGGCCGAAGAGCTGGAAGCGGCAGCGGAAGTCCCAAGCGGGAAAGGAGGCTTCAAAATCTCCCCTGAACAAAGGCGGACTTTGGAAGGCCATCTCGGTCAAGAAGTTGTCAAGGCTCTCGAAGACGATCTTGTCAATAACGAGAGAGGTTGGAAGGCCTTTGCGGAAGGCGAGGCGGATCTGCCTTGGCCATGGCAGCAAGCAACCGGTAGGCACAATCGAAAGACAAAGCTCATTGCAGACTTGACAGTCGCTGCCCGCAGCATTGTCATAACCAGAATGTTCCAATCCGACCGATTGGTTCAAGCGGTCACTTCTTTCTCAAATAAGGTGTTTGGCAAAGACTTGACGGATTTGGCGACTTACGACCTTTCAACCATGGTTCGAGACGAAGTGAGGGCGATCAACCCGATCGCGCTTGCGTCAGTGCCGGGTTACGATGCCTCCTACAGAGTCGACAATCTCTGCAAGCTCGTTGGCGCATCGTGCTTGTCTGTCGCCATGGGTTCGGTCGAAGGTTTCCGGCTCGCCGACCAAGCTATCGCTTCTGCAGCTCGAACAGGAGGATGGGTCCTACTCAAGAACGTGCATCTCGCGCCTGGGTGGCTCGGACAGCTGGAGAAGCGTCTCCACAGCTTGTCGCCCAACGCGGGTTTCCGGTTGTTCCTTACGATGGAGACGAACCCTGTCATCCCCGTCAACATTCTGCGTCAGTCTCGTATTATCATGAACGAGCCACCTCCCGGTGTCCGCGCGAACCTGATCGACACGATCCGCGGTCTTCCCCAGAGTCGATTGTCGTCGGGACCTGCAGAGAAAGCTCGACTATTCTTCCTCTTGGCCTGGTTCCATGCGGTCGTTCAGGAACGACTCCGTTACCTTCCTCTTGGTTGGTCGAAAGGGTATGAGTTCAACGACTCGGACTTTGATGCCGCTCTCCAGACGATAGATCTTTGGCTCAGCGCCTTGTCGAAAGGGAAAGCAAATGTGGACCCTGCCCAGATTCCTTGGATTGCGCTCCGGACTTTGATCAAGCAAGCACTTTACGGAGGGCGTGTGGACTCGGACTACGATCAACGCGTCGTCGATGCCTTCGTCGACCGAATCTTCACAGCCAAGGCGTATGACTCCGGTTTCAAGTTGGTCGAGCATGTCGAGGGCGATCTAGAGGTTCCGGAGGGAACGCAAATGAGCCAATTCCTCGACTGGGCACATGCTCTGCCTGAGAGAGAGCCTCCAGCTTGGTTGAGCCTGCCCGCTAGCGCTGAGCGAGTTGTCGCCGCTGCCGAAGGTCAGTCAATAGCCACGGATATGGGAATGATCTAATCACCAGGCGAGGAGACTATGCTCAAGCTGCGGAAAATGCGCACGACAGATGATGATGAGGATGATGCGCCTTCCTCCGCTGCCTCTTCCGGTCGACCAGGCTGGATGAACGTCCTCAAGACTCATGCCGAAGAGTGGCTGAACCTCTTGCCGACTCACCTGGCTTTGCCTCCCTCCGAGTCTTCTCCTCTAGCCCGCTTCTTCGCCCGAGAAGCAGCCACTGGCCAAAAGCTTCTCAAGCGGATCAGACGAGATTTGACGAATCTGCAAGGAGTCTGCAATGGGGAGCTCAAGCAGACTAACGAGTTGCGATCACTCATGTCGGATCTGAACAAAGGTTGGTAATCTCGGTAGATAGAGAACACCGCTGACGTGTAGGCACGGTTCCAGTGAACTGGAAGCAGTACAAGATGCCGGCTGGCAGCTCCGTTGGAACATTCATCGTCGATCTTCAAGCCCGCCTCAAACAGCTCCATTCGATCGCTTCGGATCCTGTCGCTCGTCGTGGTATTTGGCTAGGCGGGCTATTCCGACCGGAGGCCTACATCACTGCTACGCGACAGGCCGTCGCGCACGCCAAAGGGTGGTCATTGGAGCAGCTGACGCTGAGCTTGGATGTGGAAGACAGCAAGGGATCGGAATCGTTCGTTGTTGAGGGTGAGTGATCAGGTTTGCACTTCAAGTACCATCCTAACCGTGCAGGGTTGAGACTTGCTGGTGGGAAATGGACCGAGGGTCGATTGGTACTCAGCGACGGCACGCCGGTTGCCTTGAAGCCTTCTCAGTTGACGTGGACAAGAAACGATGCGGCCCGCAGGGAGGGACAGACAGTCAATGTTCCAGTCTACTTGAACGGCGACAGAACTGATGTTCTGTTTGGAGTGGATTTGGCGACGGACGAGTTGAGTCAAGACGTAGCTGCTCAACGAGGGATCTGTATCACTGCGGTCTGATAGAGTGTATATAGACTATGCACATGTGTATTTCCTAGCTGCAGCATGCTATCGGTATGAGGATGGTGATCCGAGCAATCATAGGGCGCGAACGTCGACGACCGAGTGGGTTCTCACTTTGAGATATTGTTGTGAACCGGTTGATTTCGGTTGGTCCCGTTTGTTGCTTTCTTTGTTCGCTTTCCTCATGTCCAACGCGGACTACAATGCCAAATACGACAGAAGAAAGAGTTTGCGAGACAAAGTCGAGACTTATTGGCTCGAAGAGCCAAGACGTGAGTGCATGGGTCCCTGGCATGGCATGACGACTGAACACCCAGGTCCGGCTGGCTCACTCGACTCTTCCTTGAAGAGACACACTACGCTATTGAATCGCCTGAAATCTTCGCTTCTCGTCGGACCGGCAGACGCGTTGATCAAAGAGATAGATGGCCTGACGTTGACCAAGTACCTGGAGGAGATTGCAGCGGCGATCGTGGAGGGTGCATCCAAAGGAAAGGGGGATGCCGAAGTCGCAGTGGACGTAAGTAGCTTATGGTCTCTCGCGCTGACTATAGGTCATTGTGCACCTGCATACACGCCTGACCCCGAATTTTCTCCCTCTGGTACTAGCCCCGCTGACTGCCGCGCTGGCGCCGGCGCCGGCGTCGAAGGATGGAGAGAAGGATGATAAGGAGAGGATCGCGAGACAAAGGGTCATTTTGCGGATCGTTGCGGAACTTGGTCTGATCAGTGCGTGGCCAGAGGGGATCAAGAAGGGAGCAGGCGAAGTTGGCAAGATATTACAAACTCTCGTGAGTTGTGTGGATCCCTTGAACCCCATGACATTGCTGAATGCTCAGATGAGCAATGACCCCCAATACAACAATCTTCCCCTTCCAACGACGTTTCTCAGATCTTTTGGTCGAACCTACCTCGGGCCTGCGCCCAACACGCAAGAGGCTTTAGCAGACGGAGTGGAGGAGCTTGTCCCCAAGGAAATCCAGGCCAAGATGCGGCAGTTGTTTGTTGGTTACTTTGAAGGGGCCAGTAAGACGTTGATCAAGGGACAACACGTGAGTCTCGATAGTACAAGTTCAGCTGCTGACCTGATAGAGATTGCTGGAACAGGACAAGCGGAACCACGAGGCGTACATCAAGTCCGGCGAGATCTTCGAAGACCGACAACAAGCCTATGAGAAGATGACAAAGGCGGTCGAACGTCTCACCGCAGGTGTCCAGTCACTCTCCGAACTCCTAGGTCTTCCCATGCCAGCTCTCCCTACCGCCGCTAGTCTCGCCAAATCGGGTCTACAGATTGTTGAGGGTCAATCGTCGTTCACCGTTCGGGAAGACGGAGCTGTCCCGGGCGGGATATGGGACGACGATGAGGAACGGCGATTCTACGAGGAAATCTTGGATCTGAAGCAGGTCGTACCGGCCAGCCTGCTGGGACTCAAGGAGGAGAAAGGGTCTGCAGATGGAGAGTCCGGCGGCTCAGCGGAGACGACTGCCGAAGCCGACGCGAAACGCAAGCAGGATGAAGAGGACATTCGCAGACAGCTCGAGCAGATGGAGCACGCCCCGGATGCGGGATCCCAAGCCGTACCGATGGAGCGCGCTGCGTCAGACGCTACTGCTGCGTCCCCTGCTGTCGTCTCAGATCCGCTTCCGGAAGAGGACGAGGGCCCCGCACCGACCGACGGGGCAGAAGATGACGGGATGCAGTCTGGCCCCGCAGCTCGGCTCAACGTCCTATTCGCAGCCTTGCCAGAAGCCGTCAACCGGGAGATGATTGACAAGCTCGCAGTCGAATTCGCGTCTCTCAATTCCAAGGCCGCTCGAAGGCGGCTGGTCAGGTTCATCGGCGCGGTTCCCAAGAACAGGACGGACCTTCTGCCTCATTACGCGCGCTTCGTCGCAACCCTCGATCCCTATATGCCTGACGTGGGAGCCGGGGTTCTCGAGATACTCGAAGAGGAACTCCGGTACCTGCAACGAAAACGCCATGTCCGAGAACTTGACAGCGTTCGATTGAAGAATGTGCGATTCTACGGTGAACTGGCAAAGTTCAAGGTCGCCAAGCCGTATGCCATTCTGCATGTTCTGAAGGTGTTTCTGGACGACTTCAAGTTCAACATCGAAAACATTGCCAACCTCCTCGAGAACTGCGGTCGATTCTTGTTGCGATACGAGGGTACCGCAAAGACGGCCAAGGACATGGTGGGTGGCCTGCAGCATCTGTGGCAGATAGCTAAATGTCAGGTCGAATTGATGAGACGGAAACAGAGCAACTCGCACCTCGATCAAAGACACAACGTCATGCTGGAAAATGCCTTTTACATGTGCAACCCGCCAGAGCGAGTCGTGCGTGAAGTCGTGCAGCTCTCACCAATGCAGAGCTTCATCCAGCATCTGCTGCATGATGTGCTCGCAAAGCGGACCCTGGACAAGGTGACCAAGCTGCTCCGGAAGCTACACTGGGAGGATCAAGAAGTCTATGATTACCTCATCTCCTCCTTCACCGAAGTCTGGGAGGTCCGATATAGCAACATACCCTTCTTGGCCGCCATGGTATACGACTTGCAGAAATACCACCCTGAATTCAGCGTGATCGTCGTCGATCAGGTCATGGAGGATATCAGGACCGGCATGGAGGTAAGTCCGAGAAGCAGCAACACGCTGATTGTCAGGAGAATATCTTCAAACACAACCAGAGACGTATTGCCTCTATCAGATATCTTGGCGAACTGTACATGTACAGGGTCATCAACGCGACCGTCATCTTTGACATTTTTTGGTCACTGATCAGCTTTGGACATGGCGAAGGCCTTCCGACGCCGGGACGTGACAGCCCTATCGATTCTGTCGACGATTTTTTCAGAGTCAGACTGGTCTGCACCCTCCTGGAGACCTGTGGAGCGTGTTTCGACCGGGGCTCCAGCAAGAGGAAGCTCGACCAATTCTTGGTGGTGTTCCAGGTAAGCTCATTGGCTGCGACTTGGCTGACCCCAGCTCTACATTCTCTGCAAGTCGGAGATCCCCATGGACGTAGACTTTATGCTAAATGACACATTCGACGTACGTCTCTCAGTGTCGGTCCCGCTAAATGCAGGTACTTCGGCCCAAAGTCCAGAGGCTCAAGACGTTTGCCGAGGCGGCCGCGGCGGTCGACACGCTTCTGGCGGATCAAGCTCAAAGAATTGACGATGCGGCTAGCGACGACGGGTCAGAAGACGGCGATCGTAGCCCGGTGCGCGATGGCGACGAGGAAGAGGACGCTGCGGTGGCACCTACAGAGGATGACCCGACTCTTGAAGAGGAGCAAGAGGACGAGGTGGTTTTGATCCGAGAACAACGCGTCAAGGACGAGATGGACCAAGAGGCCGAGGGCGATTTTGATCGAGAATTCGCGCGGATGCTGACGGATACCACCGATGTCCGACGGGCCGAACGAAAGGCAGCACCGATCTTTGACACTGCTGTTCCTCTCATCAAGAAGCGGCATGGACAGCCGACCGCCCACGAGGCCTCAAACGCGCCCTCGCCCCAGGACAATGCCACTGGAGGCATGCACTTTACCTTGTTGTCTAAAAAAGGAAACAAGCAGCAATTGCGAAACCTAGACATTCCACTCGATTCGGCCATCGCGGTCAACTCGATGTCTCACCAACAGCGAAACAAGGCAGAGCAGGAACAGCTCAAACGACTGGTCCTGCAAAACGAGAGGAGACAGGAAAAGTCGGAACTGCTGTGTGAGTGTTGTGCATTCGGCAGTGGCAGGAGGCAGCTTATGAATCAGCGATTCAAGAGGACGCCCGGCAGAAAGGGATTAGACTCCGCTTTGTTCCTTCTTGATGGAGCTGAGAGCCTGTGAATTCCGACGAGCAGCGGTCGCCGCGATCGTTAATGCTATGCGTGTGTCTGTACCTTGAGAGAGAGCTCGATCGTGAGATGCCGAAGCTTTTTGCGGGTGACGGACGCTACGGGAGGATCTGTAGCAGATTGTATGTGCTGGTACATGCATTGACTCTGGTCTCGGAGACTAGCGTAAAGCCGATAGT
This sequence comes from Papiliotrema laurentii, assembly GCA_031326905.1. Lineage (NCBI taxonomy): Eukaryota > Fungi > Basidiomycota > Tremellomycetes > Tremellales > Rhynchogastremaceae > Papiliotrema > Papiliotrema laurentii. The sequence continues at coordinate 760,064 of JAODAN010000008.1, forward strand.
CATCGCAAAGATTCCCTGCTGCGCAGATCCTCGTACGCGGGGCATACCAGTCAATTCGCACAGATGGACAATATGTTCGTATACTCGTTACATACGTTACAACATGTCATCGGAGGGATTCTTCTCGGCCCTCGGGGCTACCAACGAGGTCCTGCCTCGAAGCTCCACTTCTCCTTGGGCTGCGGAGGGGCACAGGAGGCGATCCTGGAGTAGCCGAAGTCTCGCTCGTCACCGAGGGTCTTGGCCGTCGTGGCGATCGAGGATTGATTGCCAGAGGGGCTGTCTTCCCTGGCGTCCCGTTGGTATTGTCCGCATCCTGCGCGTCCTCCGGAGGCAGTGGCGTATCGTTAAAGGGAGGGTAAGGGGATGGATCTATGTGGTAAGCCGGGGAAGGTGTGGGAGCCGAAATGTCGAAGATTGGGTGAATGACCGGAGCATTTTGTTGTGACTCTGGATCGGGCGATAGCAAGCTCGAGAGGAGAAACGTAAAATCGAGTCCAACATCTCGAAGCAGCTGTACTTGAGCTACGTACGTCAGGTTCGGCAGCGAGGGGCTTACTTTGCGGTTATGCGAAGCTACGATTCTCATGCATTCTTCCGCAACACTTTGGGGAATTGTCGAGACGTAGACTTGTCTCCTGAACAAGTCGCCAAATGTCTCGATCTGATCCTTTGCCCAGGAGATGAAACCTGGGGGTAAGTCTCCGCGCATTCCAGCTCGGATGACAACGCACCAGAAGCCATGGCGTTCTCCTTGAAAGCGGTCATGTACCAGTCGCTCGTGTGTCTGATGATGGTGAAACACACGATGGCCAGCTCCGAGATATATATCGTCGTGTCGCCGTCGCACTTGATCCCCCGAACCCTCTCCAGCATGACCTCACGTCTCGCGTTGAGGAAGGTGTCTCTTGCGAGATTTGCCGAGTCTAGCCGTGATAGCAGCGAGATCAGACGAGCAGCGGTGGCCTTTCGCAGACTGTGCGAGGAAAGATCGTGAAGGATCTGAAAGACGAGCTTGGGTCGCAGATGTGTGAGGCGGGAAGCAATGAGCTCGGCAGCCGCGGGGTTGGGCGCAGCAATCTTGTCCAACTCCCTCGCTAATCGTCAGTGCAGGCGGAACAGCCGACTCACATTTCTCCACAAGCGAAACGGCAGCATCCCAGTCTCGCATGGCAATGGCCATCGTGAGCTCGTCGCCAAAATCCTCTATCCATCGAAGGTCTTTCGACTCTGACATGGTCATGCCGAGGCTCGAGGCTGGTCGGCCGGGACTGATCAGCGCAGATGAAGTGCCATTCTGAAATCAGCTGAAGTCGTTCCAAGGCGGGCGCGCAGTCCATTCTCACCTCTCCCTGCCACATGCTCTTTCGCCTTTGTTGCTCCCTTTCGCTTTCCTTGCGTTTCTTCTCGCCGAGCTCCTGCGAGACCTGCCTGAAGGCGGCCAGCAACGCCTTTTTGTCCTCTGGTCGAGCGGTTCGATATACGCAGACTTCTTTCCCTCGCTTGATCTTCAACGCATTGGTCAGATCTACCGATGAGTATTGCATGACGTGTCGTGCGGTCCCTTGACCCACCTCCAGAGTCCTTGACGTCGACCACGACCAGCTCTGCCAGCACCCAGCATCGTTCAGCGACCATCCGACCTCGATCTCGCTCTCTGTTTCTCTCGTTTGCGCCATTCGAACCTGGCGTCCCAGCCTTCATCCGCCTTCTCCCCGCAATGAGCAGCAGGTCGTTCAGCAGAAACATGCTGACATTCTGCTTGGCCTTGTAGGTTGCCGCATTGAGCTCGACAAAGGCGTGAGTTTCGAACACGAGGTGTCGACCCGGAGCCAGAGGGACGTATTTCTGCGACCCTTCGACTGTCGACCAAAGGTTTGAAAGCTGCGCTTTGTACATTTGGGCAAGGTCGGCTATGGAGTTGCGCTGTGTCCGTCGTCGTTCGACTGGGAGAATCAGCGGGGACGTGATTCTACTATCACCGATACGCACGATTTCCATGCTTGTCCAAAGTGGGCGCCAGCGTGCTCTCCATGCCCATGAGCTGAGGCAAATCTCTCCATTGATTCAGCAGATCCTTCAACTCCAGCATATCGTTCTCCAGCGTTGCAATTTCTTTTGACATGTTGACGAATTCTGCGTAGCTGCGTCTTAGCACACGCAAGGAGGTATGAAATGAAGGATCTCACTGCTTGAACACGTTCCTCTGCAGCTCCTTCGCGTTGGTCTGCTTTGCCCTCTGCAGAGCCGCGTTGAACCGCTTGATCTCGGCTGCGTCCGCGCCCGTCATCGTACGCTTGACGAACGCTTGAACGTCAAAGCCATCCTTTCCCAGCTCCTCCAGATCCCACTCTTCGTCTCTGGTCATATCCGCCGCTCCTCGCCGCTTGATACCCTCCTCTCCCCTGTCTGTAAAGCCCCTCGACTGGAACTCTGATGAGGCGAACTGGCCAAAGCGACTCGAACCCGCGATGTCGTCCTCCCCTTCATCATTCCCCGTAGTGATACCTTGGTACGGGTCCGAGTCGAGAAAGCCTGATTGTCCTGGGAGAGGAGGCACAGATCCTTGGGACAGGTAATCCTCGGTACCCGCATAACGCATGGATATGCGCTTCTTGATCTTGTCGCCGACTTTTGACTTTCGGGCATCGCGCTTTTGTATAGCATCTCCGGGCAGTGGCGGGCGAGCCGTGGACTGAATAGGAGGCGCTTCGTTCTTGGGTATGGCCAAGGATGGCCTGCGTAACGAGGCCATGTTGGTTGATAGGTGGTTGTTGTCAAGGTGGGTCGTAGTGAACGTACTTGTATATATGGAGATGAGTGACGACGATGGTATGCCGTAACCTGTGATGGCGCACGGGATCAAATTGCCAAAAGTCGGCATTCTACGCTTTCATCGTTGGCCTCTATATCTCAATCTCATATTCAAGTGTATACCATCCTCCTCCCACCAGCACAGCACCATGGCAGAAGTCATCATGTCAGAGCCAGCAGAGGCTTCCTCCTCAATGTCAAGAAGAGACCATCTGCTTCAGACTTTCGAAGCCTACCGAGCGGAACTCGACGCCGATGTGGGTAGCCGACCTAGATCGCGTCTTGCCCAAAGTTGACGAAGCAGAACGAACGACGAGAGAGGCTCATCATTATATCGCGAACAATCACTCAGCTGTCGAAGAAGCTCATCTTCCACCTGCATCGTGGCGCGACCGCTCCCAACCCCGGTCTGCGCGACAAAAACATCAAAGAAGCCAAGGGCAAGGAGAGGGAGATTGCGACGCACTTCGTTAAAGTCAGAGATGAGCTGCGCGTCGAGCGGGCGGAGAGCTACTGGAGATGGAGCCGACAGGTGTATGTGCATCATTGACGTGACCGTTCACAGCTGACGACAGGTCGCCTGGATTGGAAGAGTACATCGAGGGATTGAGCTTCTTGCATTATTTGGACAAGCGGGAGCTCGTCACACTGGACGAGGTTCAGAAGACCTTGTCTGATGCTGAGACCGGCGAGCCTGTCAGTGCAAGATTCTGGGCGAGATCTAAGGCTAATCTTAGCTCGTGATGGTCACTCCGGAGGATTATGTGCTCGGAATGTCAGATTTGACTGGCGAGTTGATGCGATATGCCACGAATGGTGAGTTGACTGTACGCGCCGTTGGCCGATGAGAAACTCACTTGTAGCTCTTAGTACCGGCGACCACGAGACACCTCTCGAGGTATGCGACTTTGTCAGATCGGTGAAAACTCGTTCGTGTTCAACTGCTACCCTTGCGCTGTAAAACTCATTAGACAGGCTTCGATGGCATTTCACCCTCCATGCTTTTCAAGCTGGCAAAGAAGCAAGAAGAGACGACGAGATCGTTAGAAAAGATTGAAAAGGGTAAGATCTCTGATCTGAGGGTCGGATCTTGCGCTCATCCCAGTCTGTTATGCTTTGCGACTGCGACTGGTCGAGTACGCAGATCGACCCGAGATCCTCAAGCAGATGGCAAAGAGGGCGTTGGAAGATGCTAGTCAGAATGATGGAGGCAAGAAGGACGACTGATCGGAGATTGAGCACGGAGAGAGGGCGGCACTGGCTACTAACGAAGGTTGGATGACAGATGCATCGCCGGTACCCAGAGTCTTTCGCACGCCGTCTTGAAGAATCCATTTTTCGCTCACGCCGATCCATCAGCTGAATTGACGTTGGCAGACTTGTCTCGCAGCCAATGTGTGCAGTATCGGCGGCGTTAATATCGCAGTAACGGTAAACCCATACCGATGATAGCTCAATGATACTTGATCGGCGCATCTGCCCCAAAGGAGGGTGGGTGGTCTGAGCAAGCGACAGCTTGAGGGCCATCATCATCGTGTGGGCTTTTGATTGACACGGCTAGGCACACACAACCCCCCTCGATCCGGTCCGGGCGATGGTCTGGGCGCCTCGGGCATATAATGGGGCGACGCTGTTCCACTTCCACGTCGACTTGACTTCGCACTGTCACTGACTGGCCTCACCTGTAAAAGCAATGGATCGCCAGCCCGGCTCTCAAGGCCGAGCCTGTCGAATGGACAGTGAGTCGGTCAATCGTTAACAAATTCGAGATCAATTTCACTTACTTATTTCAGCTTGGACCCCAGCCGCCTCTCCACGCGCAGGAAGGCCCCACCCTTCCCCTCTTGCCTCCACGCCTGTTCAAAATCTGGGGGAGACTGGGAGGACGACTGCACTGCAGAATGCGCCCATGGAGACTAGCATGCCGGACAACGCCCTGGATCCGATTTTCCACTATCCAGGATGGGCGGAAGAGGACTTTCCCTCTCCGCAAGTTAGACCATCTCGTCGTGAGTACCTCCTTTCCAGCCCAACATTGGCTTATATCAGGCATGGTACGCAAACAAGTCTGACTACGAGGAGAAGCTTGGCGACGAAAAATGCCACAAATGTCGGCAAGTTGCTTCGGCGAAGATCGTCCATCTTGAGCTAAATAGCTCCAGGGACTCTGGACTTCCTTGCTTCGTTCAAAAAAGACTGCGGGGAAAGCTATCCGCTGCAAGAGCTGTGTCTCCAATTATTGCAGCTTCTATACCAGTCGACATGTCCCCAGCTCGTCCCGTGAACCCGCCGACAGCAGTCCGGGCGCCGGGTCGGCTCCGCAGAACTCGTCGGTAGACTTTCAATATCTCTACCAAGCGAATGGCGGTCTCCAAGCTTTGTTGACCTTGGCTCGGGTGGAAGGCGTTGCCCCATGTTTCGATCCGATGATCCAGAAGGTCATCGAAGACCTGGCGGAGTTCCGACGGCAGTTTGATGGGTAGCGTCGAAATGCCGATCTTCTACGGAAGGTAGCACATCAGCGCAAGAGTCTTGTAGCCCGAAGAAGGCGTCTGTCGATACAGAGTTGTTTTCTTAGTCTGTGCATGATATTGAAGCATTTGTCGGGATCTCCTACTTGCCTGCCAAGCAGATCACTTCATCCCGCTGGATCTTGGGACTCGCCACAATGCATCAAGCACGGATGCGGTACCCATGGCGAGCATATGAGTTGTCTTCTTGGGTGTCGTGGCGAGATAGGGGGGTCGGAAACAGGGGCGCTGGGTTCCCCGGGATTTGTGGGTACCAAATGGCCTGGGAGCGTGTACTTGTACCACCCCGGGTAGGTCAAAGGAAGACTCGAACGCAGCGAAGAAGCCATTCATACAAAGAGTTACCAATCGCCCACGAAACAAGAGACTACGTATACTACCTAATTGAGAGACCACGATGGAGTCCAAGTACTGCCGCCCAGTGAATAGCTGGCCATAGGCCCAGACCTTGTCAGAGTGAAGTTGTCCCCCGACTCATGATTGGTCACACCGGCCTCAATATCAATTGACACCCAACACGAGTCCCCCTCTTTGAAGCCGTAGCCGACCAACTCTTCGTAGGTCCATCCTGCCCAAGTTCCCGACGAGAGCAGACGACTCTGGTCCGTTTCCTTGCCGTTGGTCTTGACGCGGGTTCTGCCTAGGACTCCACCGGAGATGTAGGTCCTGACCGCGTATTTCGGTGCCGGGTTGCTGGGGCCGTCCCAGCTCGGAGTCCACACCCCGCCAGTCACAACGTACGTCAAAGTCTGAGTGGTGGTGTTCGACAGAATGAAATTGCCGCCGCTTTCGTGGTTCGTCTCTCCAGCCTCGATATCACAGGAAACCCAACAGTTGTCGCCTTCCGCAAAGCCGTGACTGAGGAGTTCATCGTACGACCATGTCGCGGTGAAACCTAATGATTTCGAGCCGCTCTGCGGTGTTTCTTTACCGGTCGTTTTGACCCGAAACTTGCAGACGAACCCACCACCGTTGTTGACATGGATGCCGAAAGAAGGATCGGGCATTTTGCGAAGGGCAGGCAAACCAAAAGAGAGTCTATTGCAAGAGCAAGGAAGGTGTAGCCAGTGTCGTAGCTTTTGGGGAAAGGGCAGAGCTAGGGACTACGAGTCTGGGAGTTGTCTGACGAGGGATTGGGGGTTATATAGGGATGCATGGGTTGTTTATAGCCTCAGGGGACAGTAAGACTTTCCCTTTAAGATTCCCAAAGGATCGGCTGGGATCTCTCATCCTAATGTGATCGATCATGGCGCCGCAGCGAGTTCCAGGCAGCTCCCTCCAGCCACAGTCCTCGAAAACTCTATTGTCCCGGTTGACGTGATGGCCGTAAATCAGGTGCAAACCGCGTACGCTTCCACCGTTATGGGAATCCGCTCACAACCCGCCAAGTTTTCCGGATGACATCCTCGGTACGCGTTGTTCCTGTAACCATACACTGAAAGATGTATCTACCAGTGACAAAAGCCGTATGGGCGGAGCCACATTCTTAGCAATGCGGATGCAGGGGTTGTCAACATGAGCCTCAATCTCTTCATTTTCCACCTCTGATCTCGACAAGTCAGCCGTCGGGGACCTGTGTGCCCGAGAAGCGAAAGGACACTATTGTCGCAAGCGCAACTATAGTGGGGTGCAGGAGACGGTGCAGAATGGGCTCGAACCGAGGAAGTTCCGGCTTGCAATCTCGTCTCGCCGTTTCCTCTTGCTCCCTCTTACTGCATCATTTCCCAGGACCTGGTTGACTCGGAAAATGGCGTGTCACGGGCCAGCGGGCCGAGGTCGATGTATGCATACGACGCCTTCCGACGAATCAGATGACCTAGACCTATAGGCTAGAACGACATATGGGAAGTAGATCAGAGACCACAGCCGAGTGATTACTCGTCGACATCAGGTCGCTCTGACGTGATGGTCTTGGCTTGGAGGTGATACTCCGTACAGTACCTACCCTGTCCTGGGTGATCGGGGGCTTGTCGAGATTCCCATAGCCACAAGTCTTGAGCAGGTCCCCGTTACGGCGTGGAAGGCAGACGTGCTTGGGTTTCACTATACCGGGCCTCCCGTCAGGTACCGCAGTACCTTGTTGAGTCATGGCGTGCCACCATCACCGACGTACAGCGCCTTGGCTATAACTTCTGCCATAAGCCTTCTCTCGCGTGCCACTATCGGCGGTTACAGTACATCTTTCAGAGGTGCTGGTCGACGTGCGCTCGGTCAGTCCAGCCCCTTTCCACAGGAGCATGCAGTTTCGAACCCGCAACGCTCCGGGCGTCTTTCATGTACAATTGATGCATGAAACGTAAAAACTTACATAATTCGTGAATCTGCATAGTATGTGAACCTGGTACTCCATACGTTGTGGCCGAGTTAAAGTCACCTCGGTCGGCTCGCGACACAGGTCCCCTGCAAGCGGAGCTGAACCTAGCCTCGCCCTTCGGCATCCGCCTTTCACCCTGCTTATTCGTATGCTCCGGGACGCTCCGTTCGTGTCTGAAAAATGTGGAATCTTCTCGCATCGGAATCGTGGCGAGAGTGGATGTCAGAGACCTAATGTCACTTATGGGTTTGTTTTGCTTGGAGCCGTCCCAGAGTATACACAAGACCAGAGTCGGTAGACAACAATATATATTCTTCAAGGGACCAGTGACTCGGGTGTCCACAATTACATACTATGGTTGACTATGGAAGTAGGTCAAGTGACTCAAAGGAGGTAGTCGTAATGTACACTAGGTCTGGGCCCGTGACAGTGGATGAGTGATAGCCCAGTCGGAATGGCGCATATTTTTTCTGATTTTCGGTCTGTTTGATCAACATGGATGTACAATACTGCTTTCTCACTCTTCACACGTACGCATGGTGTCCTCATCACAGGCCTTTCACTAAGCCTTCGGATATATGGTCCTTGTTAAAAGAGATGGGATCGAGCAGGATACCATATCCCATCGCCACAAAGGTCCAGCATGTTTGCATATGAGTCCTCGTTGCCAGGCGGTCAAGGGGTCCTCGGTCGGCGGTACTCTCTTCGTGCGGTATAGACTCCAGCTCGATGGAAGAGCGCTTCAACCGCTCCACTTGCTGTAGGAGTATGCCAGGCGTCAGGATCAAGGAGTTCGACAATTCTGTTATTGAATCCTTCGGCATGGTATTTGAGGAGATGCTGCTGGGTAACCTTCCGGCCCTCCGGCTCGTACTTGATCATCGTCGATAGTCGCAGTAAGGGCAGATGAAACGGCCCTCTACGAGGTCAGTGATACAGAATGATGCTTTAGCCATCTGTCAAGCACGACTCGCGGAGCGTGGTACGACACCTTGTCTCGCCGGTGTTTTGATCCATCGGGTGGGTAACGGAGACGTTTGTTTCTCGGGCTGGCTGTGGCGTCGCTCTGGCAGTGGGGACACAAGCTGTGCTCCGAGCCATTTGAAAGACCGATGAGGTGTTGATGAAGTCGATCCTGGTCTCCCCGACGAACCTGCCACCCGTGTCAGGTTCCAAAACTCGTTCGACGCCGAGATTTCATCAGGAACCTGGAGGTCCGTTCCGGTGGATGTTGATGACCCCTCGGAAACGCTTATCGTGCGGACAAGCATGTCGGTGTCCTCTTGAAGGGCAACGTCGACGGTCATCTGGACGACAGGCCTCCTCAACTTGAACGATTCCTCCAGCACTCCGACCTGCTGCGAGCCCAGTTTCGGAGTCATTGCAACCACGCTTACAGCATTGATGAGGCGTTTATTTTCTACCCGTTCGTCGGGGGTCAGGGGGGGCGAAGCAGCGAAACCTGGGCATTCAGCGAATGCAATTAGGGGCATTGCCTACTGTACGCACAGCTTGGATCGCCGTGGCAGCAAGCTCTCGAAGAGTCGTAGTCGTCTTGTGGTAGATACCTTTTCCGTTGGTCAGGATCGGCTGATTGTGCTCGTCACAATCTTGCGATAGCTGCACGCATATTGTCAAAAAGTCTGTGGCTTGTCCTGCATGTTAGCTTCGTCGACTCGCAAGGGGAACTTGCCGCTGAAGCCCCCCCCTCCTCCCCCCCCCCCCTTCCTGCCTTCTCTCCTTCCCAACCAGCTTGCTGCCACCCAAAGGCTTCCACCCGACTCTGTGAGCCTCCGCAAGCTGTTCTAAAAACTCGAGGATTCGCTTATTGAGTCGATTTTTAGGCGTAGGTTGATGCTGAGGCGCAGGCCCGGTACCACCCGCTATCTCCCTGGACATTGATTCTATTGTCTCTTTGTGTTTCACCCATTCTTCTCCCCGCTGGACCTTTTCGAAGGTGAGTCGTCCCCGTTTTATCGTTGGCGGTTCGCCACTCTCGTCAAGCGCTTTGAAAAGCTCGTCTATGTCACACCCAATGATAGGGTATATCTCGCGCATGGTAGCACGGTATCAAGAGAGAGAGAGAGAGATGGGAGAGATGAGAGTGGTGGGGGAGGGGGAGGGTCTTTTGGGGTGAGAACACCGATTCGCCACGAGTGGCGGGGATAACCCCGGTCATCCCAACCCGGCCAATGCTAATTGCTCGACTCATCCTCCACCGCGATGCCCGAGAAACCGACACAAACCCTCGGTTAATGTGTCGCCTCAGAGTGAAGGGATTCATGGTGGGGATGGGCGGGCTTCCAAGGGGCACAGGGGTGGAGAACCAGATGAGTAGCACAATCCGACTTGAATATAACGTCAGAAAACGAGAGCATGGCCGAGTTGCTCGACTATCACAAGAAGATGCTCGAGAATTCTCCGGTGGTCCGCTCTGCAGATGGAACATCTCGGTTGACCACCACCTCGCCGACACTTTCCGAATGGCTGACCCTCCCAAGGGCTCTTTGGTAACGCTATCAGCCAGGTGAGTATGGTTCGTGCTCGACTGCACCTCGCGTACAGTGGTACAGGCACGCCCTTGGGCTACAGAAAGACGACTGCGCCGAGTAAGAAAAAGGCTTGAAGTGTTGATCTAGGGCAAAGACGTCCCCCCGGATGAGGACGTTCCCCGTTTTCCAGAAATACATCGATCAGCTGCGCCGCGAGAGGTCGGTCAAGCTCAGGAGGGTGGGGGAGGAAGGGGCTAAAAGAAGAAGCTACTCCAGGGCGCGAACAGTGCTTCAGGAGGTGCGGCAGCTGGAGCGTAAACTGTAGCTTGCAAGGACCCAGAAGGGGAAAGGGGATTCGACCTGGAACGCACGATAGACATGGATCATGTTTCGCTATGTATGTATAAATATGCGACCGTGTCTAGGTCCCGAACCCTTTCATATAACCCAATCTCTCTGCTAGACGTCTGAGGGAGCCCCCATCTCGCCCCTGTTCTTCCTCGATTCGAGCTCAATATCCAGAGCAACCAGTCTCCGGTACATGGATTGCGTTTGGAGTCGGCGCTCCGCTCGGCCGTGTCGACCAGCTCTGGGCTCTGGGCATGAACCGCGTTTGGTAATGATTGCCATGAAGCGGATCTCGCACCGGATTCCAATATGCGATCCAAAGATTGTGAGTCCATTGGGGCACCAAATCCCGCAAGGGACTCTGAAGCACATGCTGGAGATAGGGGTGATTAAATTCTTGTCGTACATCGGTGATAAGGGTGGACCGAGGGAGCGCACAAGAAGCGAGGATCATTGAATGATTACGGATCATTCATCTATCACCATCACCAATCCAATCCTCAATCACCCTCACACATCAACCACCAATCACCTCACCGATCAATGACCAATCGATCGATCACCCATCAATCCATCAATCACCCACCTAGCTCCAATGAATCACCAGTGAATCACCAATTAATCAGCACCATCACCATCAAACATAAACCAATCAATCCCCACGACTCTATAAAATCATGGGATAGCGCTCCCCCAACACTTTCAAGCCCCCCACCCCCTACGGGTATATAAACTCAAGGGTGAACCTCGTCGCTCCCCCATTCCGAGTCCCACTTAGTCCCCCTACTTGTGATTCACTTCGACAATCAACAACATATGGTCTCAGCGAACATCTGCTCCCACGTCCCTGGCATTTTGTCCAGGACGAGGCAGGAAATTTCCCGACTCCCGATCCTGAACGCACCAGTGGCGAAGAATCCCTGGATCCTCGGGATCTGTCATGATTAAGTCTCCCGATACAACCGACAGTACGGACTAACATAACAAAATCAATCTTTCCCGAGTCTTTCACCTGGTGCACCGAGCGGGGGAATGAGGGAACAAAGACAGGCTGGTCGAGGGGGTCGGAGCACGCCAAAACACCCAAACATGGCACTTCCCAGCCCGGGAAAGGTCGAGGCGACGGCACATATGATTAGGCATGACGCACGAGCTGGCAGCCAAATACGGGGACTGGATAGACGGATGCGGTCGGGAAGGCGACAGCTACACAGCACCCAGTCGGACCGAGATCTTGTCTCGATGTTCGAGGATGACCGAGGAGAACTCGAAGTGACGAGGCCTCCCGCTCCGGACTGAGACGCATACCGGCTCATCGAATCTCGGCCCACCTATCACATCCACCGACCTATCCCTCGGTGCCTCAGCCTAGCTGTGTGGTCAACACCTCTCGCTGGAGCCTGGAGTCATCACAAGACTATTGGATCTCGATCATCCCTTTGGGTTCGAATCACGGTTTGAACTTCCACTCTGTCGATTGCGGAGGTCGTCCAAGCACCAGTTAGCAACTCCCAGTGGGCCTTAGGACTGAGCTTCCCCGGGCGTTAACCATCAGCTCACATCTGTCCCATCTTCACATCAACGGCATACGTCAGGGGTGTAATGGAGAGACGCCGCGGATTCCCCCCCCCCCGCGCCCCCCGAAAATCAGGAAGCGCACACGCTCAGCGGGTGTGGGCCCACTTCAACGGGGACGGTCAGAGCCGAATAGCGTCCGGACCTATGGACCCGCCTACGTGTCACCCTTAATGGGTGATGCTTGATGGTTGCCTTCCTCGCTCCGTACTCTCCCATCTGCCGATACCCCAAGAGGGTGCGCCAGGAGGTGTCACGGAGTGCGGTCGGTCGTAGCGTCGAGACTTTGTACGGACCGTCTACCTAATCGAATTGGACAAGTAGATACACCTCTTGAGCCTGTGAAGTAGGGCGTAGGCTTAGACACCAGTCGCGCATCCTGTGCTCGGCGCCCATGAGCAAATGAGTAACCCCAAGGACGGGCGGTGAGACACAGGAGTTGTAATGGGGAGTGTTGCCATTGGTCCATGACAGGGGCAAGGAAGCTTCGTTGTGAGACAGCAAGGGTCGCTGAAGCGGAAGCAGGTACTCCCTTAGGGGACTTCTTGTGCGCTAGGCAGACTGGAGAGCAGGCAGTGGGACGTCCAGACGAGGCACCGCCTGTTCATAACTTGTGTATGTAGGTGAACTCGAGAACAAGGAAAGCAATGTACAACACAAGCATCGCCCAGCCGAGGAAGCGAGCAAATCTCCCTTGCAACAATACTGTCAGGGTCATTAGTACCGCCGATCCCAACATGACCACAATCTCCGATGTGGAAACATTCGCTGGACCACCGTCACCGCTAGCTGCCGCCCAGGTGATCCCTAAGCAGAGCGTGAGGAGGAAGATATTGCTCCCGACGGTATTGGCGAGAAGGATATCGGCATGACCCTTGTACCCGCTCATAAGGGCTACAAACTTCTCCGGAATCGTTGTCGCAATCGACAGGATAACTACTCCTGCTAGGACGTCCGAAATACCGGTTTCGTCAACGAGATTGGAGGTTGCGCAGGAGAGGACGTATCCGCTGATGACGACAGCTACGAAGCCACCAGACAGGAAAGCGAGGTGACGGATGAGGATCCTAGCCTGAGAGGCTGGCGGCCTGAACCGGGACCTACGCGCAAGACCCGGGTGAGGAGGTCGCTGGTGGTCCAGTAAAGGACCGGTTGACCGTGTAGAAGGGTTGTCGATGCTCCCATATCCGCCAATAGTCCCTGACTGCAGTGGTCTCTCCTCGTCACTGTCGCTATCTGCTCCCAGTTCGCTGTCAGAGTCAGAGTCGCTGTCCGACATTTCCTCGGGGGCTTTGGCGAATCCCTTGGCGATAAGGTAGGAGATAGAAGTGATGTATACCCCAAAGACGGCGATGAACACGAATCCGACCGCTCTCCAGTGAATATGCTCTCCCCACGCCAAGACCGCAGCTGCGACCGTCGCAATAAGCAGCAAAGCCACGCTGTATATGACAGAGCTTCTCTCGAACAATCGATTTGTACCGGCGTCGTCGGCAGGGCGGTAGAAGATCAGCCCAAGAGAGAACGCGCCCAAGGTATTTGCAATCGTCGATCCGACGACATTGCCGAGTGCTAGACCAGGGCGGTGTCTTGCTATAGAAACGACCACCACGACCAACTGCACAAGTCAGTATCGCTGGACCGGATTGACGGTTCCGTCTCGCTTACCTCTTCCCATTCGGCACCTGCAGTGAGCAACGCGATGGCTGATTGGGGTATGTTTGTGCGCCGTGCTAACAAGGCCGTGTGATCGATGAACGCGTCTGCTCCTCGTTCAAGCAGAAACAAGGAACAGAGTAACGCAGCGGCGTTGTACGCGATGACTTCGACATTGGGCATAGTGAGTGTTGAATAGATATTCGGATCGTTGTGATTGAGGTAATGAATCGTCGCGACGTGTGTTCTATTTTCATCCGCTGCAGTCGCGCATGACGTCGTTACCACATTTGAACGATACTTCGGTCCCGCCAGTCTGTCATTTCTCGCCCACAGACGCACAAGCAAGTGATGGCGATGTGACTGACACAGGGAGTCAGAGTCAATAAGATGTCGCCCTTTTGGGTTTGGAGCCGTTGGCGATCTCAAGGTTCCCTCAAGAAGTTTCCTAGACTGAGCTAGGACGGGCGATTAAATTCGTCGCCGCGGGAGAGAATTGAACCGTGATCACATACGGGTATATAACCATTTGGGTGAGCCGGCCATTTGGATAGGTCTTGGTTAAACAGAAGTGGTAAAATAGTCAGCTGCTTTCGGTGACGCTGCGACGGGACGTTGTCCTCTGTCACGTCACTCCGCTGGATGCGAGAACTGCCGTGACCCCAAGGAGGTGCACTGAGGAGTGAAGGAAGATGAGCTGACGAGCGTCTGAAGTGCGCTCGGCAGAGAAGGAAGAAGATCGCTAATAGCGAAGGGAGATCGCTTGTAACTGAGCTAGCTGAGCTGGAGATAGGAGAGGGCCAACGGCCGGAAAGGCAGTAATGCAAAGAAAGAGCTACGAGATGGAGCAAGGAGATGTCTAACTAAGTTAAGATGACAAGTTGGGAAGAAGCTAAAGAGGGAAAGAGATAGCTTGCATAGCGAGCTATATGACAAGAACCTCATGTCCGTAGAATCCGCATCGACCAACGTAGATCATCAATCAACCAACGCCTGTCCCCTATTCATCGAGCGACGCGTTGGCGCATCGCTGGGCAAGTTGGTCGGATCCGAAGGTCGTCTCTTGCACGGAAACAGAGCTAATGCATGAACGAGAATCATTCATGCGGAACGAGGATAGCTCGGTCGGGGATGAAGGTGAGTCAAGGAATGGAACGGAGAGCGAGCGAAGTCCGTTGCGTCATGAGCGCAGCGTCACCGGACTTCGACTCAGCTCCTGAGCTCCAGAGTGCCGCTGAAATATGCTGGCGAACCTTGTAGATATACCTAGTGTCCCCAAATTCCACGTAAATCTATCACCGGACTTGTAGATCCTTGATTCTTGTTACTATCCAAAGGCTCTCACCGATTGTTGAAGCTTTACCGCAAGACCCCGTGGTTCTCTCTGAAGATCCCTGATCCCCGTCGATCCCCGTTGTAAGGTTGGAGCAAGTCGTTGTCGCGAAGTGACCTCTAAAAAAGGTTGCACTAAAATGGCATTTACTGCAATAACAAGGAAAGCTCATCTACTTTCCGCAAATTTCTTATATTCCGTCTAATCCCCTTTCTTGCCAACTGCCTCTTGGAGTTTCTCTGAAAGTCACGGAGTTTCGCTGAGGAAGCATCCTCCTTGAAACTCCGCAAATCCCCTGATTTTCCTAGCTTTTCGCTGACTTTGCTTCTTCGTTGACTTTCCAGGATTTTCCGCATCTTGCGTTGATGTCGATTCTTTCTACACGTGTCCTGTTGATTTTTGATGATTACCCGTGACTTTAGCCGCACACGTGCGGGTTTATCCGTGTTGTGACGGGACGTTCCGTGACACTAGCCTAGACTAGGGCAAGTTGGGATAGGGTAGCCACACGACTCTGAAACCTTTCACGCTCTCTTGTAGCCCTCTGCTGTCCATCTGCCTCTGGGTCTACTTGACACCCATCAGGGACAGGTCGCAACAGAGCCCGATTGAGTGGCCCTTCCTAAACTGCCAGTCATCCCGCACCAGCATGACTGGACGCAGAGACACCGTTCCCTGGGAGGCGTCGCTGGGAGAGGGAACAGAGCCTGAGTGAGGCATGGATGACCGTAGGCTTGGTGACAGATGGCGAGAGCCAGGTACAGGAGGGAGCATCGAGCCAGCCAGCTGAACCTGAGGACAGGTTGGGAAGAAGCTTCCAACCCGACTGCTCATCTCACCGGCGGTCCATGTATCAGTCAAACACGGCATCCCACCCTACAGGGACGTACTTGAGTCGTCGAGTCACGGCGATGATTTGTCCGCGCATCGAAGAGAAAGAGAGTGCCGGTAGCAGCACGGGATACCGGGGGGACGGTGGAGACAAGGTCTGATATAGGGAATGAAGCTGGTAGCGACGTGGCGAGGCTGTCTCCAGGTCACGTTCGCGTTTGTGTGGTCTGTACTACTAAGAATATCGTCCCGATCGGACGCGTATGAATGAACTGCTTATCACACGCTGTCTGAGTTTACTTCGGCCGCTTGGCGAGAGTGCGGTGTCAGATCGTGACCCCAATCACCCGTCGACTAGGGTATCGACCTATCGATGATAAAGCTGAACCACTGACGGCAAGCTCGCGCCCGCAGAGCACACAGCGCTTCGGTTTGGTATATCTGCAGTCTCTCCGACCAGGTCAGGGCGTACTCGGTTGGTCGCCTCGAACACGACGTCCGCCTGTAGAGAACCAACACTTTAAAAGCAAGGCAAGCGACGAAGATGCGAGTCCTGACGGACAGACTCTGTAGATCGCGGTCCTCGTACCTTCCTCTCCCCCCACCCACCCCTCCAGGGTTGGCCTCAAGAGCCCTTGGAAGTGGAGATCAAAGCGGGGGCTCATGGTTGTTGCCCGCCTCGGACACGCCTTTCACCGCCAACCGCTCTAGTACGATCGCTCTCCAAATGCCGTTCGAAAAGAAATACATCGTCTCGCACAACACATCGTCTGGCACAGCGTATCGCTGCGATGCGACTTGCCCCTCTTATAAGTACCATTGAACTATCCCGCAGTCCTGTATGCATTGCCCAGGACTTGCCGTCATCGGGCAAGACGGGATGGGAACAACGGTCCTCATTCCACCGATGCGCCGCTCGAGTGGCGAAATTCAGAAAAAATCGCGAGAACATGCACCAAACGCGCCAACAAAAAGAAAGAAACAAAAAGGGGCCAGCCGCGATTTGAACGCGGGACCTTTCGCACTATTTTTGATTACGTCATCCGTGTGACGTAATACCCAAAGCGAACATCCTACCACTAGACCACAAGCCCGTTTACTTGTTGTTATTCAGTCCGAGTAAGTGTGATATATATATGTATATGGTATATTACATATCACAGTGGACTGATTTTGTTTCACTTCGAGGACGGCCGTCTTCCTCGTCCCTGCTCGCCAGGTCACCTTCATGTATTACATGGATGCCGACAGGACTGATCGCATGCAGAAGTAGTTGATGTGGAGCTGTGAGCCCATCGAGGCTCGGGACACCCGTCTTTCCCTACAGTGTTCAGCAGTCACGGCAACGCTGCCACACTGAATGCCTGGCGCGTCATTTACGCCGACGATGCACGCTTGTCACCGTTTCTCCCACTTCTGCGACTTTTATTCGTACCACTCACTACATCCATTCACGATGACTGTCATCGATAAGGTCAAGAACGCCGTCCACTCTTCCGACTCGTCGTCCCAGCAACCTCCTGCTGCTGCTCAAATGGGTCACGCTCAGGACAGCGACAAGCTTCCCGAGCTGCCTGAGCAGCCCGCATTTGACCATGAGAAGATCACTGTGATTTTCGTCTTGGGCGGTCCGGGAGCTGGTGAGGTTGGACTGTCCCTCAGCGAGCCTACAAGCTGACATGCAGGCAAGGGCACGCAGTGTGAGAGGCTCGTGAGAGACTATGGCTTTGTGCACCTGTCCGGTAGTGTCCACGCGTCTCTATACCCCACGTAGTATGCCACTGACAACCTCCAGCTGGAGACCTCCTCCGCGCGGAGCAGCAACGCCCCGGCTCGACCTATGGCGAGATGATCCAGACGTATATCAAGGAGGGTCAGATCGTCCCCATGGAGGTGACAGTCAAGGTGAGTCTTCCCGTCCAATGCCTCAGCTAAATGTTGACCTACCCAACAGCTTCTCGAGAATGCGATGCGGGATGCCCTCGCCAAGCCCCCCTCGTTCCCCGAGGGATCTGCCCTCGCCGAGGGCTGGACGGGCGGTCGGGGTAGATTCTTGATCGATGGGTTCCCGAGAAAGCTCGACCAGGCGCACAAGTTTGACCAATCCGTGCGTGCCTATCGCTGCTACATGACTGCTCATGCCATCCTCATTCCACCATCGCACCATCGCGCCCTCCTAGTCTCCCTCCCCGCCCACCCTAACCCCAGGTCTGCCAATCCTCCTTCGTCCTCTTCTTCTCCACCACCGAAGAGGTCATGCTCGGCCGCCTGCTCGAGCGGGGCAAGACCTCTGGCCGAGCAGACGATAACAGAGAGTCCATCGTCAAGCGATTCCGAACATTCGTCGAGACCTCCATGCCCGTTGTCGACGAGTACCGAGAACAAGGCAAGGTTGTCGAGGTCGATTCGTCGCCTTCGGTCGACGAGGTGTACGCCAAGGTCCGAGTCGCACTTGCCCAACGTCTCTCTGGGCCTCAATCCGTCTCGGCTTAGATCGGCGTGTCTTGTCTCCCGACTGTTGCGTGTGACCCCCCGGAGTCTTAGAGCCTTAGGGCGGAATAAAGAGTACAGGAATATACATGCATACGCTACGTAAAAATCATGGGCACCAAAACCTCGTAAAAACATGAAAACTCGGGTCAAGCCTGACCCATCCGTCGCGCCGTATCAAGGCGAGTGACGGTAGCAGCTACCAGCCCATGTCCACATCGACATTCCGCTGCAGCAATCCCGACTTGTAAGCGGTCTCGAACAAGAGCGGTTTCTTGGTCGAGAGCTTGGGCGCTTCCGTGACAATGGATGCGCTGATGGTTAGCGACCAGGCTCTTAATGTACGACTGAACACTCACAGAGAGGTACCGCAGCCGGGAGCCGGAGTGCCCATGATGATACACTCTGATACACCTTCGATCGCATCTCTCTTCGAGAACAGCGAGGCGTCAAACTGCGTGTCAGTCTAGAACCCCGACTTCACAGCTCGAGCTCACCAAGTGATCGGTGGTCTTCTCGAAAGACGCCAACATGAGCACCGAGTCCTTCATCTTCTGCACACCGAATCGCGTGATACCGAGCACCTCGCCCTTGTAGGTCATCACATCACCCAACAACATGACGTGCCGGGGATCGATCGACATGCCGTGCGACTGCATCGTGTGTTGAATCTCGTTGTAAATGGTCTGTCGAGCTGCCTCGATACCGAGGACCTCGCAAGTCTCCATGACGTGGTTCGTCTTGGTGAATTTGCCGTCGACACCTGGCCATCAGCAAGCTGCGACGCCTCTTGGCAACCTCACCATCCGTGCCCATGACTTCTGCCAATCCGTATCCCGTGACGAGCATCTCGCAGAGCTTTTCGTTCTTTGCGTTTCGACTGATGACACCTCGGATGATTTGCGGGAGACCCTTGACTTGAATCAGAGGCAAGACTCGCTTGAGCGCTTTGAGACGCTCGTAAATTCCCTCGGCATTCTGGCCCGTCTTCGTCTTGGCCTGGCTGTGCTCCTCAATGTTGATACGAACACGGAACAGCTTGGCGTTCTCTTGCACCATCTGTATATCAGCCGTCACTCCTTGGTGTTATTGCACAAACTTACCCCTGGCAGGATCTTGAGCTTGGGCGCCTTGCACAAGGCTTCGCGGATCGAGTCGAGGGTGATTTCAAGCTATCATTAGCCCGGTCATGGCATTTGCGACCTCTCGACTCACCTGGAGGCGTCGGATCGCATCTCTGTCGATGTGAATCTCGATGTATGCTCCAGAGGGTGTCCAAGCTTCCTCGATACAAGAGGCGATCTGAGCATTAATGGGGTAGCCCACAGCAAGAGCTTCCAACTTACATCACCCAGCACCGTCCTCTCAACTCGGCCCTTGACGATCCGGGCAGCGGTCTCACTCTCGGCATTGGTGAGCGCGGCAGTGATGATCGGGGTCGAGATGATCTTGGCAGCGTTGATAATCTCTTTGATACGGGGCACACCCAGTGTGACGTTCATGGAAGCGACACCGGCGAAATGGAAAGTTTTCAACGTCATTTGCGTTCCCGGTTCACCGATAGACTGCGCTCCGACGGCTCCGACTGTGGATCCTGATGATCAGCAAGACTGCCCCGTCCTCGCTTACTCACCTGGCTCGATCTTGGCTCGGAGATACTTGACCCGACAAATTTCAAGGAACTCTTCAATCTGCTCTCGAGTCACCTTGTGCGTGTTGTCCAATACCCGTTGCACGACGGCTGTCATCAGTACAAGCCGCAGGTGAGACTTTTCATGGCTCACGGTCAGAGCACTCCAGATCATACTCCTCCTCTTGTCGTGCGTCGGATCCATCCGGAACATTGTACTGGTTCCGTTGATCGATCATCGGCTGGATGATCTTTTCCTTGATGAAAAGATACGTGTTCTCTCGGAACTTGTGGTGACAGCCCTCCCACTTGTTCCTCCATTTCTGATACTCAGTACGGATTCAAGGGGCATGATTGGGAAATATCTCACCTCGTCTGAGAGCAGACTCTCGCGTCCCGTACCCTCTGGCCAGATGTCCTTGACAATGTCAAACAGCTCGTAAGGGTACAACGCCCGTGTAGAGCTCTTTGCAACTTTCTGCTTATCAGCGGCCACACTGCCAAAAAACCGATGGACACGTACACAAGCATGCGTCCAACTCCTCACATACTCCACCGGCGTTGCGTCTCCTTCCAGACAAGCCGGGTCGAGCATATCGTCACCATATTGGAATTGGACCACTCCACCGACCGAGTTCCTAACAGACAAATCGTAGTGCGTGCACAAGTCTTCCAACGCCTTCATCAGACGTCGAGCCATATAACCCGTTTCGGCAGTCTTGACGGCCGTATCGACCAGACCCTCACGACCAGAAATAGCGTGGAACAGGAATTCCGTAGGGGTGAGACCGGAGAAGAAACTGTTTCTGACAAAACCTTTCGAAGGTGGGTTCTTGGACTTTTTGCGGAAATGCGGGAGCGATCGATCCTGGAAACCGTTCGGGATACGACTACCCGAGATAATTTGTTGACCGACACAAGCAACCATTTGAGCGACGTTGATGACGGAACCTGACCGTTAATCAATTGAGTCACAACTCTGACCATCCACTGACCTTTCGAACCACATGTAGCCATGATGAGGGGAGCATTGTGCCGACTGAGCTCTTTCATACAGACATCTCCGACGTTTCCACGGACAGCCGAGAGCGCACCAGAAATCTTTTGTTCCAAAGTGGCTTCTTGGTCGCAACCCGGAGCGTTCTCCAATTTACCCTTCTTCGCTTGATCGATGTAATCGTCGCAGGTCAGATAGGCTTCTTCTACCATGTTGTGCTTTCGGCTCTGCAGTTCGGGTCCGGGGATGACATCGTTGATACCGAGCGAAAAGCCTTGAGTCGCAAGCCATCGTGCGGCCACTTTGGCAAGCCGATTCATGGCTAGAGACGCCTCTTCCGTACCGAAATCTCGCAAAATAACACCGAAGACCGAGTTTTTCTTTCCGTCTCCAACAGTGTTCTTGTCAAACACACCGCACATGATCTCCGAGTTTCGAATGACCAAGTAACCGTCGTTGCTAGACATGTCGCTCGGGTATCCCTTGGGAGGAGCGTGCATCGTCTTGCACTTGGCTTCCAAGTTGACGAGGACCTTGCTCGACTTGTTCGGTCGCATGAGGAGGTTGAAGATCTGTTTGCCGGTCCACAACCGCACGGGCTTCCAGATGGTAGGCGGAGGCAGATCGATCTTGGCATTCGCGTCGCTCAAGTAGGAAGCAATTTGGGTGAATTGAGCCCGGTCGAAGAACCGATCTCGGCGAGAGAGAAGGTACGAAGCCGTGATGAAATCTTGGATAGCTGCGATGATCGGCTCTCCGTTACGCGGCGTGACCAAGTTTTTCTTGACCGACATTAATTCCAAAGCCTCAGTTCTCGCCTCTTCCGTCTGTGGCACGTCTACAAAATCAGGATTGAACGAGTAGACTGCAATTCGACTTACGCAAGTTCATCTCGTCTCCATCGAAATCAGCGTTGTAAGGGTTACAAGCACATTCGTTCAATCGGAACGTTCGCCAGGGTCGGATCTTTGCCCTATGACACATGATGGACAGCTTGTGCAAACTCGGTTGTCGGTTGAAGAGCACGATACTGACAAGATCAGATTTGCACAGGAGGAGCAGCGCCACACTTACTCTCCGTCTCGGACATGACGGTGGACCACGTCGCCAATCTGGATGCCCCGAGCAACTTTGACACGGGCTTCTTCCTTTTTCATGTTCAGAAGCGCAATCTTGATGGCCTTGCCGTGGCGCTTTTGCTCAATGATGTTCGCTCCCGGATGCATCTGAGCCCCGTTGATGATGTAGGATCGCAAAAGCTCGATGTTGTAATCGGTGACTCGCTCGGGATACGACAATTTGATCGCGACCTTCTCCGGCACGGCGACCTGCATGTCAGCGTCGGAACGGTTATGATGGTTGCCAAACACACCTCGTCGATCCGCAAGTTCGGGTCCGGCCCAATGACGGTACGACCAGAAAAGTCGACACGCTTTCCGGACAGATTTCCACGGAAACGACCTTGTTTACCCTTCAAACGTTGAACGAGACCACGCGAGGGTTTGGCCTGGCGGTCAGTGACTGGGGTCTACGGAAGCGGGACGACTCACATTGTCTTGAGTTTTGATACCCGGAGCTTGCGAGTTGATGTACAATCCGACCAAGTTTTGCAAAAGCTCCCAATTGTCCTTCGTCTCAGCGGGATCGTCCTTATGCAAAACAAGAGCACACTTACCGTCAACGCATCCACACCTTGTCCTCGTTCCATGATCGTCTTGATCATCGTGTTCGCATGGATAATCTTCCCAAGACCGGCAGTAAGATCGTCCTCGTTGCTACACATCAGCACAGCTCATATAGCTCGTTTGCTTTTGCTCACTTTCCAGCTTCAGAAGCGACAGAAGGTCGGATACAAGGGGGCGGTACCGATATGTATTGCCAGAGATAATCCTCCGGACGTCCAATTTCAGGATGCAAACCCAAAAGCTCGGCGTCCTGGGCATCAGCGGGTGACATCTTTTGTGTCCCTTTTACAGCTCACCTCGGCAGAAATCCTCTTGAATAATTCCAACACCTTCAACGGGTTCAAGTCCTGTTGCATCTTCTCGAGACCCGCCGCGAGATTTTGATTTGCGCCGACAACGGTCGAAAACTTCTTTTGCGCCTGCTCCTTCAAATCTTTGTTCTTGGTCGACCGGTAAGGCTCGTGACTGATCTTCAAAGGGCCCGACTTCTTCACTGTCCCGTTTTCTTTGCCACAGTAAGGGCATTGAGCGACCTTTTTGCACTGGGTCAGGACGGCTTTCATCGCGGCTTGCCGCTGCAGAGACTCGATTTTCGGGCGTCGGAATCGAGGGAGAAAAGCCGCTTTTTCTTTTGGATCGAGCAGGATACGAGCGCATGTCTGCGGTCAGCACAAGGTCAAGACTTGAGACTCGAGGACAAACCTTGCAGATACACGAGAGCATGTTAATGGTGGGCCGGAAGTATCCGATGTGGAAGACGGGCAGGGCGAGTTTGATGTATCCGTAATGTCCAGCGCACCTTGAGCTGTCCTCTCCACACGTCTGACACGTCGCGCTCTTCTCATTCGGACCCTATGTTATTAGATGATGATGCCAAGTCTCCAAAATGTGCAACCCACCATGCGTCCATCCAGCGGACCATCTTTGGCCGTCGTTCTCAATCCATTGTCGTGATTCGTATACAGCTCCTGATGGACGACCTCCACCTCGGAGATTTTGACGATATCCGCAGGCTGAAGCGGCTGAAATTGGATATGCTTACTGTAATAGTCAGCTCCGCGTTGATAAATGACACGAAAGAAAGGCCGACTTGCATTCGCTTGGGTGTATCTTGCGAGACGTATAGCTTTTGGTTGTGGTCCACGGCCCTTCGCTCGACAAAAGGCGGCATGGCGCCAGATTCTACCTGCGACTGTCCAATCCCCTCTGGACGATGGCAAAGTGCTCGGCGGACGAGGTGAGGAGAAGATGGGGAGGGGTATGGAAGGACGAGGGGAGGTCGCAGGGAAGGGGGATGAGAGCGTTGCAGCAAGAATATGGTGAGTTGAAATCTCGAGGAGAGCTTGGAAAGATGACTTTGAGTGGCAAGCGGGATCAAAATTCCCCTCTGGCAGACGCGCCGCCGCTTTCTTTACGTAATCAGTCCCCCCCGCCCTCCCCCTGTTCCAGCCCCTGGGTTCATGATGCAGCGGTGTCCACAGTTGTACCCTTGCCGTGTAACACTCTCTCGCCTGTTCGTCCCCCTCACACTCAGACGGTACCAACCTCAGAGGCAAGACCACGGCCCGAGGGATCGTATAATCAGTCAACATGACCCGTCCAACGCTCCTCCAAGCCCAGACGAACGCTCTGTTGACCTTGTTAAACCTCAACCAACCTCCCCCATCCTCATCGTCCACCGGTCCATTCCCCCGACCATCCTCTCCATCAGTCGGCATCGACGAAAGCGTGCAAGGACCGCTGGTATGGAAAGTACTCGTCTTGGATGAGCTCAGCAAGGATATCCTGGCTACGAGCTTGCGGGTGCAAGATCTGCGGGAGCAAGGAGTCACGTTGCACATGCAACTCCACTCTCCTCGACCTCCCCTCGCCGACGTGCCTGCGGTCTACTTTGTATCGCCCACCCTCGCAAACATTCGTCGTATAGCAGAGGTGAGGACGAACTCGATGATCATCCAGAGCTGATGGGCAGGATCTCAACCCTCCACTGTACTCCTCATACCACCTCTCCTTCACCTCGACTCTCCCACGAGCTCTTCTCGAGGAGCTCGCATCCCTGATGCTCGCCAATGACCCTTCCGGTGCTACTGGACAACTCATATCATCAGTGCACGACCAGTACCTCGACTTTCTCGTCCCTTCCGCCAACCTCTTCTCGCTTTTGCCTCGCCGGGAGACCGTGCCGGAAGCAAACGGAACTGCAAAGAAGGGCGCACAACCGAAAGAGAAAGAGATCGAGGGTCGACCAAGCTATGCTGTGTTGAATGATCCAAAGGCAGGCGAGCTGGAGATTGAAGCGGAGGTGGAGCGAGTCGCCAAAGGCTTGTTCAGTGTCATTGTAACCATGGGCTTTATTCCCATCATCAGGAGTCCTAGGGGCAACGCAGCGGAAATGGTGGCGCGACAGCTGGATAAGAAGCTCAGAGATCATGTTGCCTCGCAGCAGAATCAAAGAGGGGGACGAGACGCGTTCGGCTCGGACGGACTCAATAGCTTGCAAAGACCTTGTGAGTGACTCTGCGCGATTCCAACGATCCAAACCACTCATCTGCAGTGCTTGTCATTCTTGACCGAAATGTCGATCTGGTCCCGATGCTCTCTCATTCCTGGACCTACCAAGCTTTGGTTCACGATGTGTTGGACATGAAGCTCAACCGAGTCACTGTCGAAGTGAGTGGGTTCTTGCGCGACGCTTTGAGTGTGGACCTGACCTCAGTCACCGGAGAACGGACGGCTGCAGAAAAAGTCGTATGACATTGATTCGAAAGACTTCTTCTGGGAGAAGAACGCGCCCAACCCTTTCCCCCAGGTCGCCGAGGACATCGATGCGGAGCTGTCACGCTACAAGACCGACGCGGCTGAGCTTACCCGTTCGACGGGGATCAGCGATGTGAACGATGTTTCCCAAATAGACTTTTCGTCAAACACCGCCAACCTCAAGACTGCTATCACGGCTCTTCCAGAGCTGACTGCTCGAAAGCACACGCTCGATACGCATATGAACATTGCCACGGCACTTTTGCAAGCGATCAAGGAGCGTGGGTTGGACAACTTGTTCCAGGTGGAGGAGACTGCGGCGAGGAGTACCAAGGCTCAGGTCATTGCGACGATGAAGGGGCAGACCGACGACCCTGCGCAGCCGGCTCACCCGACTCCGGACGACCAGCTTCGTCTTGCCATCATCTACTACCTTTCGACGACCGACCAGACGCTTTCGAAGGATGATCTGGCAGAGCTTACCACATTGTTGAAGGAAGCGGGAGCGGACGTCGCTGCTTTGGAGTATGTGAAAAAGGTCCGAGAGGTCACTCGGATGACGATGATGGCGAGCCAGCCGGCGGTCGCGCCTCCGCCTCAAGGAGGAGAGTGGACCAAGGGTTTCAGCGTCCTCGGAAGCAGGGTGAGTCTAAGAGTTGATCAGGACATACATGCTGATAGCCAGATTACCGATCGACTGAGAGAAGGCGGTATCACTGGTGCCGGGTTCGATAACCTGATCTCTGGGGTGAAAAACCTCTTACCGGCTCGAAAAGAGCTCACTGTCACTCGGCTCGTCGAAGCGCTCATGGAGCCCTCGACGGCGGCCGCTCAGGCTTTGCAAGATACCGACGATTACCTGTACTTTGACCCCAAGGCTACCCGTGGCAGGAACCCGACCCAGGCGAATCGGGGCAGATCGCAGTACACCGAGAGCGTCGTGTTTGTGGTCGGCGGAGGAGGGTATGTCGAGTACGGCAACTTGCTCGAATGGGCCGGACGGAGCGCGAGGGAGGGCGGAGGGGGTGGTAAGAAGGTCACATATGGCTCGACCGAGATTCTGAACCCCACTGCGTTTGTAAAGACACTGGCTGAGCTTGGAGCGGCATGAATAGACGTTGTTCCGTGCTGCGACCGGGGAAGAACCCCGAAAGGGGATGATGATAACCACTGGGCAACAGGAAGACTTTTGCATGGCAGTATTAAAGTAAGGTATAAGGTAAGCTGTGCAGGATACAAGTCAAACATAAAAAAAGGAGTTCTAAATGTCCTTGTCGCGACGACGACTTTTCATCGGAGCCCTTCCCGCCCTCCCCGAGATCAAAGCGGCTCGTGGAACCCATGCGGGGTCGCCGCCCTGCTGGCATTTCTCTGGGCCAAGCCCAATTCACTCAGGTTGACTCGACTGCTCTGCCTCGAAATGTTATGCTCATAACCCCTCTGAGCGGTCGGCGTCAACGTCCCTCCGTCCTCATGGGCCAACAAGGCCATTGGCGGATCGTTCCAGCCCATGCTGTCCGGGACACCCAACTTTGCAGCTTGATGCCCACTATGCGAGTTGGTCCGGGTCCGAGGCGACGGTCGACCGCCCCGCGTGCGAGGTGGGCTAGTCGTCACGGCCCCCCCAGGCGAAGGGCTGGAAGATTCAGAGGGTGTCCCGCCGGGGATACCCAGGGCGGGCGTGAAGAAAAAGCCGGAGCCAGTGCGAGGAGAAGGCGGCTGAGAGGACCATGGCGTGCTTGAAGCTCGCGAAGTCGTCTTCAGCGGCATCGAGGCGTGGCGCTGGGTTCTTCGAGGTTGATCGGTATGAGCAAACGAGGCTCTTTTGAGCGTCTTGGCAAGCCGGCGGGACCATAGTCTCCAAGTGCCCGTTTTGCCTTTGGACATGGACTTTGCAGCGGCAAAGTCCAGACCGTCCTCCACAGAAGTATACTCTTCCGCCTTCCACGGCCACGTCCACCCGGTCGACGCGGATAGCGGCACATCTCGGGGTATACTCGGTTTTCGACCTCGTCTCGGCGACGACAACGACGTACAGCTCCATCGCAGCTTTCTCCTGACCGAGTTGAAGATGCAAAGGACCAGGAACAAGGCGAAAAAGCCGTACGCCCAGATAGTCTCGATGCCCATTGCGTTCAAGCGCTGTTCGACGTGGCCGAGGCCGAGAGACGGCAGGCGAGAGGTCCAAGCCGCCTCCAGCGCCGCCGAACGAGGCTGAACAGCTTTACTCGCTTCTATCACCATCTTCCCCAAGGTCCAAGAGATAGCAGTCTCGCCAATTTCGTCCATACTTTGGAAATGGTGTTTTCGTTTCGCTTCGAGAAGGCCTTTTTGTCGCGCGCGTCGCTCGGCCTCGGCGTTGGTGTCGCCCACGTTGCCGCCGGTAAGAGTGTCGTTTCCGCCGTGGTCCACCAGCCGCGGGATGCCGATACCTTCGTGCAGGACATTGGATATCCAAGCCCCCTTGAAGCATTGCATCTGCAATCGACTAAGCTCGACCTGGGATGTGAGCTGTAGAGCCATGTACTCAGACTGCAAGACATACCTCTGCGGCGGTACCTCCTTGATCCGTCTCGACCTGCTTTTCGATCTCTGACCATTCCTTCCCGCAGAACCCATTCATCCCTTTCTCCCACTCGCCCCAATCCCAAATGCCTCCGAGACCCAACACTTGCTGCGCAGTGTACCAGTACTCTGAAATCCCAATGAAGCCTCGCTGGTCGTCTCTCTCAAAGTCGATATGCGGGGTGGGGACTCCTCCGAACAGACAATGGTGCGCGGGGCAGGGATGCGCATGGTCGAGTAGCGGTTTCAGCTCGGTCAAGCATGTCGCAAAAGAACCGGTTCCTAAAAATCCGGGATGTGAGTTCGGGCTGTTTGAAGGCACCAAAAGGCCCTTTGGAAGACAGGGGTCGGGAATCGGGGCGTCTCTATCCACGGTACCGCTTCCCATTGCCTGCCAGTTGGAGACGAGTTTTTCCGCGTAACGGTCCCTCACTCGGTTGGTCCCAAAGTCGAGCCAGGAGGCGACAAACACCGGCCATTCGACCGTCTCCCCGGACAACAAGCGAAGAGAAACCTTTGTCAAGTCTTTCGGTGGAAAGCCGGAGCGTTGGAGTTCCAACGGGGTCGGTGAGAACGCCAGCTGCGTGGACGCGCCGCCCATGTCCAGGAAACCAAAAGTGGGCGAGTGGTGGTTGACATCGACGGGTGTAACAGAGTCGGTGGAGGAGCTGGGAGGGGCTTCGGCGAGGGGCGCCAGAGGCAGAAGATTCGTTGTCGACGACGAGGCGGCAGAGGTGGATGGGTCTGGCGCATGACCGAAACCGTCCATGAGGTAGTTGACAGCGACCCAGCCCCACATTCCTTCCTCTTCACCAGAAATCACCCGGACATTTTCGGTGCACGACGAGCTGTCGAGAGCAAAAGGGTAGGACTGATGCAACGTCTCGCAGGTCGCCGCCAATATCGCATCTCTGGCAGAAGGGGAGAGGAGTCGCATCCCTGCCGTGGCCAAAACGTAAATTGGCGTGGTGGCATGCTGCGAGGGAGGAATTTGTTGAAGAGCGTGCGAAAGAAGCGGGGCGAGGTAGGAAGGTATGTCTTCGGGAGAGATTGTCGATATCCCTGTGCCCATCAGACACCCCTCCATCAACCGTTCCCAGACCAGGTCGACCTACCAGGTTCCACTCTCTTCACCCAAGCGTCGCCTTCCACGCCCTTGCCGACACGGACGAGCCGTCTCAGCGCCGTCCGCTCCATCGACCGTTCCCTCTCCTTGCCCTTGCCCTTCCAATTCGATGAAATCCAGCTCTTCCACCACCACACATCGGGTTGTTCGCCGTGCCCGGATTTTGCTCGTTCGACCTCTTGTAGTATCTCTGCGCGTTCCAGATCGGGGTCACGCCATGAATAGATCTGTAGTCTAGATCCGGAGGATCCCGCATCGATGACCAGCGCGTAGTGTGTGGACGAGGGCGAGACGGAAGGCGCCATGGCTGTCGTCTGGATTGGTCGAGGGTCAAGCTGATCGTCGAGGGGGAGGGGGTGAATTGTTTATCCCCTGTAGAATCCCATAAAGCAGCTACCGCCTCGCGCGCCAAGCAGCTTTATGTCCGGAGCTGGGAACAGGCGACTGAGCGATATGATCGAGGTGGGTCTATGTATTGAAGGGTATGTATGGTAGGGGGCAAGAAAGGAATAGAGATGAGAGCCATAAAGTCGAAAGACACGACGATGAGGTTTTCAGGGATACATGCCGGAACGGGAACGACCTGGATATCAGGTGATAATAATGGGGGGAGGGGGGACAACCACCAGCCCGGCGGGATAACGGTATCCACCTTGCAGCGTACAGCTGCTATCCCGAAGCAGCGGAGCAGAGCGGACGTCGTGTGAGGTGACAGCCAGGGTATCACATGCATTCAGCGAGTCAAGGTGGAAAGAGGTTCATCCAAAATCGCATCGCGCTCGTTCAAATCGTTATAGTCTACACAGAATCAACCCTCTTCCACGTCCACCACTGCAGTGCTATTGCCCGGGATCCTGCAGAACCACTAGTAGATATCTCTCATCTGAATGTCAGTATACAACAGCACAAGGGGAGGGTTGGAGGAGCGAGGCGGACTACCTACCTGGCGTGATGATGAGCTCGTGTCGCTTGGTCCGTATACGCATAAACTTGAGCTCGTCCTGAGAGTCAGTATTAGACTTCTTGATTGCATCTCGACCCTATTGCGCCGGGCAGATAGGGTGCCAGACGTGACGGTGCATTGTGATCACAACAGAGAGCAACATACCCCTTCGTCGACTTCAGCCACAGCACTTCCCACGGACGCGACTAGCCCTTCGACCACTCGAGCGTATTTCCTGCCCCCTTCGCCTTCAAACACCGGTCCTGTGCTCTGCACGACGCCTCCCGTCTCACCGACATGGGTGGCCCGTGAGAGGATCATCACCCCTCGGACATTACGATAGGCAGAGAGGCGCGACAGGGTCGCTTCTAGTTCTGGCGGTGGGTTGACGGCTGGGGGAGGTGCTTGGGCCTGTCCGTTGAGCACCGAAGTGGCTGTTGTATCTGACATGATCGAATGAGGGGTAGATCAACGAGATGGATTGCGTTGTTGTTGATGTTGTTGCCGTTGGTGGAGGCGACCGCGAGATTGGGACCCGGCGCAACCGAAGATGCTGGAAATTCACCCCTTCTCCTTTCAACTCTTTCAACGACGCTTCCAAACCCTCTTCCCCCCTTCTAACCATCACAAAGCAAAGATGCCAAACACTGTCACCTACTTTGATATCACCATCGGAGGTGCCCCAGCGGGTCGGATCATTTTCGAGCTCTTTGACGATGTCGTCCCAAAGGTGAGTAGAGATTCCAAGGGGTCCCCCGTCGGGATACAGGCCCTGCGGTCATATGTCATGATCGGTCGAGCTGATAGCTTCCAGACCACCGAAAACTTCAAGCACTTGTGTATCGGCGACAAGACCAACAAGGACGGCGTCAAGCTCGCCTACGCGGGCTCGGGCTTCCACCGATGTATCAAAGGGTGAGGAGATCATGAGGCGACAGAATCAAGCGCTGACCAGCAGCTTCATGCTTCAAGGAGGAGACTTTACGAGACACAACGGAACGGGAGGGGAGTCCATTTACGGGGAGAAGGTGAGTTTGTCAAAGCTTTAGATCGAGGCACGCGCTAACAATGTCAGTTTGAGGGTAGGTGGACCGAGACCAGGTCGAATACGCGCGACTGATCATCCCAGACGAGGCGTTCACGTTGAAACACGACAAGCCGATGTTGCTGTCCATGGCCAACGCTGGACCCAACACCAACGGATCTCAGTTTTTCATCACCACGTATGTATCCTCCTGCACTCTCTCTCCTCCCCCTCGATGTACTGACTCGCAGTGTCCCCACCCCGCACCTCGACGGCAAGCACGTCGTGTTCGGCAAGGTCCGCTCGAACAAGGGTCTCGTTCGACGCATCGAGAGCATCCCGACGACCTCGGACAAGCCCAACGAGGATGTCGTCATCGCCGCCGCGGGCGTGCTGAGCGAGGAGGACCTCGCGAAAGAGGCCGAGGAGAAGAAGGCCGCGCAAGATTCTGCCGCCGGCGAGGATATCTGGGAAGACTACCCGGCCGATGAGGAGGGCATCGATGTGGACAAGCCCGAAGAGGCGCTCAGCGTCGGTATCAAGCTAAAGGATATCGGAACAGCGTGAGTGCACGTCCTCGACCGCCCTCGCTTCCTTGCTAACAATCAGCGAGTTCAAAAAGGGTCAATTCGCCATTGCCCTCGACAAGTACCAGAAAGCCCTCCGATACATTGACCAGCACCCCGTCCTCCCCGACGATGCGCCCAAGGAGCAGGTCGAGGCTTTCCGAGCGACCCGAGTCCCGTTGCTCACCAACGCTGCCCTCGCTGCTCTCAAGTGCTCCCCCCCGGCTCCTCAACTCGCCGTCAAGCTTGCTACCCGAGCCCTGAGTCTCCCAGGTTTGTCCAACTCGGAGCAAGGAAAAGCCTTGTACCGACGTGCGTTGGGCAACGTCGCTCTGAAGAACGAGGAGGATGCGGAGAAGGATCTGAAGAAGGCTGCCGAGCTGGTCCCTGGAGATGCGGGTATTGTCAAGGCTTTGAGAGATGTCGAGGCCAAGCAAAAGGCTCGAAGGGAGAAGGAGAGACAGGCTTACAGCAAGATGTTTGGGTAAGCCAAGGGACACTGTCGAGGGCGGGCGGTCGTGAGACATGGCCAGGATAGTAGTGACAGCGTGTGACTACGCATCAAGTCATTGATCTCTGGCCCCTGCACATGCATTAGTACATTTCATCATGCCACTCTCACCGTCCCTGCTCATATGTGACCACCGAAATGACTGTGTTGTCACTTGAAACCTCCCCGCCTCCACCACCCACCCACCCTCGTCGACCTCCACCGCCACTGTCCACTGCCGCCGAGGTGATTCCTAGATCTTCGACCGAGCCCTGTCCATCTATGTCATGCAAGTCGACCCTCATAACCCATCCATCGATCCAAATGACCCTCTATCCCTCGTTGTAACACGTCTCGACATGATGGCGCAGCAGATGCAAAGTCCCGATGTAACTCTAGTGCCCCCTGTATGCTTATCCCCCCTCTCGGCCTCGTCATCGACCGGATCGACCGACACAGCTACCGAGATTATCACTCCGGAACGATCACAAACTTCTTTGTCTAGCTGCCCCTCAGCTCAGCTACAATCCCCTCTGCTCCGCACACCTTCAGAGGTGGGTGCAGCTTACTCGCGAGAGATTTGGCTGAAAGCAGATCATCCACCGAGTCTTGACTTCCTCTGGCGCCGATAATCTCCCAACACTCGCAGCGACAGCCAAGACATGCCGAGAGCTACGCTCGTTCATCTATCAAGTGAGCGCCCACTTTCATGTATGTCATTCGAGAAGCTGACAGCAGAATCCCGATTGCGCGTTGTGGAGAGACATCCATCTCAGATGCTGGGACGACCCTCGGGCGGCTGGGGCGTTTGTCCAGCCTCGCACCGAATTCGACTGGCAGAAACGCGTCCAGGACAGAGAGTTTGTCAAGCGTCTACTATCTTTGCCCGAGGAGCGGTATAGCGAGCTGGTGGGTCTAAAGGCTGTTTGCGGTGGTTCTCGACTTGAAGGCTGATGACACAGGACCAGCATCTCGGTACAATTACCGAAACCCTCCTGAACCTCTACCTCGATCTGCCCGCCAGCCCTCATCGCGATCCCTCTCCCGGTCCTCTTGCGGAAGATCTTGTCCGCAACGCGCGGCTACTGAACCAGCTGCTCGGCTCGCCCGCTTTCCGATACGTGATCCGCCACCTGTCCACTCGAGAGAAACGTCCCTTGCTGCGGCCCCTGCGCGCCCAGCCTGGGAATCCCAATCGAAAGCCCCAAAGGGAGGCTGTCGACCCGAACTTGTGTCGTCTGCATGCGTTGACCACCCCGGCTCTTCAAGATGAGGATCCGGAAGACCGGCAGTTCCGGGGCCAGATGAGGGAGCTGGTGTACACGGCCGCTAACTTTTCCGAGGCCAACGATTGGGGTCCCTTTCGTCCCGACGGCACGGTGGATTGGGTATTGACTGACGCATTGTCGACGGTAATGTGTAGGTCTGATGATTCTTTACGCCGTCTGCGTCGCTAAGGACAGTGATGAATGCCAAGGACGTCTTATCAAGCGGAGAGGACAGCTGGAGGGCGGCAAGGATGCCGCTGTCATATTGCGTTGATACAGGCCGGGGCTGGGGTTTCAACAACCTCCAACGGCCAGAGCATCTAGGCGAGAACGACGTGTGGGACTGGGCTGGTGTCGAGGGACAGTGGTGCGGCTCGTATGCGTTTCTAGAGTGAGTCGACGACGTTTGCCTATCAAAACTCCCCGCTCACCCCAGCTACGCCGATTGGATGTCGTTGAATGAACCGCGTCTCATTCTCCTTCGTCGAGCGATCAACGAGCTCGACCTGTCTACATACAACGAAGCGATAGGCGACTTGATGCGACTAGAGCTGGTGCTGGACAGACCCTCCGACCTGCCTTCAGACCTCCCACCCCTTTCCACCGCGCTCCCGACGTCCGACCTCTTGCCCAAGCTGTACTTTCACGGCTCGAGTGCCTCGAGCCCCCTGTCGTCAATCCAATCAGGCACGTCAAGTTTCGTCAGGGGGGTCGTGCAGCTCACGGCGGATGATCCGCCGCAGGTACGCTGGACTCTGGTCATACGGTATGGAGGCGAGGATCGATGGAGATTGGAATGCGTGCAGCCAGGAGGGAGGGGATCTCCGAAAGGGTTCTTTGGGACATGGACGGACGCGCTGAAAGAGGAGCACTCGCCCAATGGCCCAGTGTGGTATTGGAAGACTTGAGCGATCAATCTTGTATAGCCTATACCCAAGTTGTGATCATGATGTATTGTTGCCCGTAAGCCCTGCCATCGAGCGCCATGTGCGAGACAAGGACTTGATCCGGCACGCAACAACTCTCACGCAGCGGTTTGTGTGTCCCGTGCTGGTCAACGCTCCAAGCAGCGCATCGAACCACCTCAAGCCGCCCTGGCTGCCACTCGCCCCTCCAATAAAACGTGCACAGACCTGCGACATGATGATGGCACACTCGTGGGCAGACACGGACGGCCAGTCACTTCAATTCCAATGCGAATGTGCATAATTGCATGCCGGGGAAAGTAATAGAAACAACCTCCCTCTGTTTATCTGCCCCCTTCGCTCATCCACGCCCTCGTCTTGCCAGCACGCGCCATCCTTCAGACGTGCGCGCGCCACATGTCCGTCTGCGCCTCAACCCCTCCAGTCTACCGGGACCGCACCTAGTGGTGGGTCTCCTTCGGGGGGTTGTAGAACAACTTTCGGTTCTTGATTCCGGCCCACTTGAACTTCTTGACATACAAGGCAGCGGTGAACAAGCCGGAGAAGATGATCATAGCCTGCAGTCCCATCTTCTTTCGTTGGTCGTGCTCGGGCTCGGCGGTCCAGGCGAGGAAGGTGGTGACGTCTTTGGCCATTTGAGAAGTGGTGGCTGCTGTTCCGTCGTCGTACTCGACGAGACCGTCGTAGAGGACTCGGGCCATGGCAATACCACCTCCGGGGAAGTATCTGCCGTGAGCTTTTGTCCATCACGATGCGCGGTCCTCAGACTCACGGGTTGTAGTTCATGCCCTCGGCAACGGTGACACCGGGGGGAGGGTCGACGTAACCAGTGAGCAAAGAGTAGATGTAGTCGGCTCCGCCGTGTCGGGCCTTGACCATCAAGGACAGATCAGGAGGAAGACCACCGTTGTTTCCGGCTCGGGCGGCCTCGTCGTTAGGGTAAGGAGCGGGCATGTAGTCGGCGAGCTTTCCTCTGTCCAGTCAGATTACGTCCTGCGCCTGCACCACTGCTGGATCTTCCCGATGAAAATGTAAACACATACGGCCTTTGGAACATCTCTCCCTGGTCGTTGGGTCCGTCCTCGTACTCGACCTCCTCGGCCATGGCCTTGACCTCATCTACAGTGTGCGAGACACCGACCAAGTTTCGCCAAGCGATTCGGTCGAGCGAGTGACAAGCAGAGCAAACCTCTCGGTAGACTGGCCGTCAGCGCCTTGATCTCATTCCCTTATCTTTTTCCATCCCATGTCAACCCATCGACAATCCTTCTGCCTTCTGCCTCTCCCTATAATTCCTCTCCACCTCGTAACCCCCCTCCCCCCCTCGAATCTCCAAAAGACAGTCCGACTAACCCTGGTATCCACGTCGGATGGCCGAGTGGTTGAAAGTCTCAAAAGGTCCCTTGTGCTCCCAAGGGTAAGCAGCCGGGTGAAGGCCCTCGTCGGCGGCCGAGTTGGCGCTGGCCGTTTGGAGCAAGCTCGGCAGTCCATATTGATGCGAGTACCACGCGATCGATCCGGCGGTGACCAAGGTGGACGCGGCGAGAGCGGCCTTGGAGGTGAGAGGGGAGGCGGAAGGGGCGGATTGGGAGGAGAATCGAGCAGTCTAAAAGCAGTGTCAGTACAGATCGGACGTGTAGAGAGCTTGAGGGGGGGTGGGTGGGTCAAGATGGGGGATAGTGTGTTGGGGATTTTATAGGTCTTTCGGGTCGGGATAACGTGGGGAAAGAGCGAGGATCGATGCGTACTTGAGCAAACTGTTTTAATGGGCTCGCACGGGTCGCGAGACGCGCGAAGGATTGAGGGAGCATCGCGCCGAGAGTGTCTAAGGGGGAAGGGGATGCGAATGAGGATTAAGGTGAGTGAGATCGAGGTCAATCTGGGCGCTGTAACGAGGTGCAGGCAAAGTCGATGCCCAATGAGCGTGAGCCCGTTGACGACTCTTGACTATTCCCGCGGCGATTACGCCCGAGTGGCACATCCAACCTTAACGGAAGGGAACGGAGAGGGGCGGGGGGAGGGGGAGGAGGGGGTTAGGGTAAGGGGAGATTTGACCCCGTCCGATATAGGTGCGTGTGGAATAGGCTTGGATTCACCCACTTGGCCTATCAGGAGCATCGGATAGGCCGGCATATCCCCTTACCCCGCCTACACTTTCACCTCGACCAGCTATACTCAACCCCGTCACTCTCCCTCTCCCTCTCCCTCCCTCCCCCTCCTCGCCCCCCTCACCCTCATGCACGCCCTCCTCTCGACCGTGCTGCCGCCGTCGGCAGTACATCACTCTCTCTTCTTGCCAAACTTCACTCCCTCCACCATCTACCCCCTCCCTCGCCCGCACGATGACTCGCCAGAGATCAGAGTCGTAGGCAACCTCATAGTAGCCGGCAGCGAGGACATACGCGTGTTTGAGATCAGAGAATCGACAATAGCCATCCCCGAGACCCCAACCGCGCCCAATGGCGCGGACGGCACGGCGCTCAACGATGTCAAGGGCGGACCAGAGGAGATTGACGGGATGGACGAGGATTTCTACGATACTGGGCCTTCCGAAGTGAGATTACTACCTTATGCATACTATCCCTGCAGCCACTCATTCCCAGCGCGCTCCTGTCAGATTCGAGACGACCCGAAAGCTGCATCTGCTGAGTCGGCACCAGCTGCACGGTATCATCACTGGCCTGGCGGGCTTGCGGACAATAGACAGTAGCGTTGACGGCTTGGATAGACTGCTCGTCTCGTTCAAGGACGCCAAGGTCGGTCGAAACCAACATGATCGTCGCTACAGAGCTAATGTCAGATGGCAATCCTTGAATGGTCCAGAGGTGACTTGGCGACAGTTTCGCTGCACACTTACGAGCGATGCCCTCAAATGTCTGGAGATTTACAAGTCTATCAACCGCGACTACGCGCGGACCCACTGTCGCGTATGGCAGTGTTGTCCTTGCCAGAGGACTCGCTGGCCATATTGCCCCTGCTGCAGGAGCAAACGGAGCTCGATATTCAGGAGAACTTTGCCAGGTGAGACTGGGTGTTCGCAATTGGACACCTCAAGAGCTAACATTTAGGGACGTGCCGTACTCACCTTCATTCGTGCTCTCCCTCGCCGACGTCTCGCCAAATCTCAAAAACCTGACAGATCTTTTATTCCTTCCTGGGTTCCACTCTCCAACCCTGGCACTGCTCTACACCCCCGTCTTCACGTGGGCGGGCCGGTACAAGACCGCCCGAGATACTTTTGTTCTCGAAATCCGCACGATAGACCTATCGACCGGCGGCTCGTATCCCCTCCTCACTTCGGTCAAAGGCCTCCCCCCAGACAGTCTGTATATTGTCGCATGTCCGGCCGAGCTAGGAGGAGTTGTATTGGTCACTGAGACTGGAATACTCCATATCGATCAATCAGGACGGACGATCGGGACTAGCGTCAACGCGTGGTGGGCTTATTCGACTTCGCTCAGGTCGGACGGCAAGTCGGAAGACAGGAAACTGTCCCTGGAAGGGTCCAGATGTATTTTCGTCGACGGAAGGGACATGCTTCTGGTTCTGCAGAACGGGAATGTGCACCAAGTGCGTTTCGAGATGGACGGCAGATCTGTCGGCTCGATCAAGGTGGACGAGCAATCCAGCTCGGTACCCCCGCCCTCGAGTCTCGTGGTTGCAGGAGACAAGGCTTTGTTTGTCGGATGCGCGGAAGGCGACTCGCTCTTGGCGAAGATCGACCTGATTCGCGAAGTCAAAGACGTGGAAAAGAAGGAAGACATGGAAGTCGATTGGGACGAGGACCTTTACGGAGATTTCAACGAGGCGATGATCAATGGAAACAAGGCCAACGCCGTGTTGACAGGTCCTGCGACTGTTCAAGTCTCCGAGTACGACAAGCTTGCGGGAGTCGGAAAGATCATGGATATGCAGTTCGGCATAGCCCTCACTGATCAGGCGGTTAGTGGCCTCCTCTCCTTTTCTTTGAGGATATGCTAATAGTAGGCGCGTACATACCCCCAGCTCGTGGCTATCGGGGGTGGAAGCAAGGCGTCGACCTTTAACGTGTTCAGAAGAGGTATTCCGATTACGAAACGAAGACGATATAACGAGATACAAAACGCCGACGCCGTCTGGTTCCTGCCAATCCAGCGTCCCATGAGTCAGAAGCTCAAGGACATACCGGATCATGAACGGACAACGTTGCTTTTCAGCTCAGAGATGAATGCTACGAGAGTGAGTTGGATCAGGGACTTCGCAGTGCTCATCCCAGATCTTTGCCTTGACGACGAAAGTGACGCCGGAGCAAATCGGGCGAATCGGCAGCAGGACCTTGAATGTCGCGCCATTCTTCGGACGTTCCAGCGTAGTGCACGTCTCGCCTACCGAGGTCAGCTTGCTGGATCAAGGTAGGGCTGTGATGCTGCAATAGGCCTACCGCTAAGACTGCAGATGGGAAAAAGCAGAGCTCTGTCTTTGCTTCAGGGGACGTTCACATCGCCGCTGCGAGCATCTCCGACCCGTTCGTCACTGTTCGACTGACCAATGGCACCGTCAAAGTGTTTGTGGGGGACAGTGTCGCCAGGCAGATCTCGGAAGTCGACCATGATATTGCACCTTGCCAAACGGTGGAAGTCTTCTCCGACGCCTCGGGCATCTATCGTACATTTGAAGCTGGGCAAGCGGACAACGATGCGGCTACTCGCTCAGTCAACCTCAGATCAGGGCAGCAGTCCCGCATTCAGATCACGCAGCAGCAGATCCAACGTCTTCAGAATGAGAAGCCCGCGATCACAGTCGACGTGCCCAACATGGAGAGCGCGATGAACGCGGCTCGCGGAACCCAATGGCTCGCAGCGCTGACGACTGCCGGGGAACTGCAGATACGCTCTCTGCCGGACCTGGGCATTGTTTTGCAGTCGAAAGGTCTGATGGCGTCCGAGCCGAGTTTCACGGACGATCACGCTGGAGAGGTGATTTCAGAGGACGAAGAGCAGGATACAGTGCAGCAGCTGCTCTTCACCCCGATTGGCAAGGAGCACCCTCGACCGCACTTTTTGGTCAGTCGCATACTTAGGTTTTTATCCTGGATCCAGCTTATGATCAGGCATTGCACGCGTCAGGCCGGCTCAACATATACGAAGCTCAGCCTCGCTTCACGGTCGACGCAACGGCCCAGTCTCGTCGATCTCTCGCGATCAGATTCAGAAAGGTCTATACGTCTTTACTGCCGCTCTCGTCGTCTTCACGCCTCCAGTACAACATGATCCCGTTCGCAGATATCGAAGGCTACACGGGCGCTTTCATCACCGGTGACAAGCCCCAATGGGTGATGTCTTCCGACGCTCACGTTGTCAAATCGTACGGATTGAAACAAGCCGCTTTTGCATTTGGGAAAACCACCCATCTAGGGGGCCAAGGCGAATACTTTATTCGTATCGAAGACGGCTCTTTCATCTGCTACTTGCCTCCTTCGCTCAACACCGACTTTGCTATGCCTTGCGATCGGTTCCCGATGGAACGCGTTTACACCAACCTCGCGTTTGATCCTGCCTCGGGACATTATGTCGGCGCTTCGGCAATCACCGTGCCTTTCCAGGTGTACGACGAAGAGGGCGAGATCCAACTAGGCCCTCAAGGCCCGAATCTGATCCCTCCCACCACCGAACGATCGTGCCTCGAGCTGTTCTCTCAAGGCTCCGATCCGTGGAGAGTCATCGATGGGTACGACTTTGACCAAGGCGAGCAAGTGCTGTGTATGCAGTCTGTTACGCTCGAGTCGCCCAGCACGCCTTCTGGATTCAGAGACTTCATCGCTGTCGGCACGGGCTTTGATCTGGCGGAGGATCGAGCGACGAGAGGGAATCTCTACGTGTTCGAGGTTTGCGAGACTGTCAGGGCGCCAGGCGAGCTTGGGGGTTGGAAGTTGAAGCGGCGGTACAAGGATCCGGCGAGGAATCCCGTCTCGGCCGTGGCCAATATCAACGGGTATCTTCTCAACTCGAACGGACCGAAGGTGAGTTGTCTCTGCCCGACTGAGAGAGAGGCAGATCACTGATAGTAGATCTACGTCAAGGGTCTGGACAACGACGAGCAACTGATGGGTCTCGCTTTCCTCGATGTGCAGATCTATGTCACGCAAATTCGGGTATTCAAAAACCTCATCTTGATCTCGGACGTTCTCCGATCCATCTGGTTTGTATCGCTGCAAGAGGATCCTTACAAGTTTACCGTGATCGGCAAGGACCTGCAACAGGTGTCGGTGATGACGGGCGATTTCCTGGTACACGAAGGGTCGGTGACGTTCATCACGACCGACAAGATGGGTATCATGAGGATGATAGACTTTGATCCGGCCGATCCGGACTCTCTGAACGGGGAGCGACTGCTCTTGCGGACGGAGTTCGCCTTGGGGAAGCCTACGACGCAATCGAGGGTCATTGCACGAAGGCGAACAGCCGAGGAAGAGGTGGCACCGCAGACTCAGATCATCTACTGTAAGTGTCCTTCCCCCTCCAGGCCCTCCCGTAGCTGAACCCCCCCAGCCACTTCGGACGGCGCGTTGAGCACCCTCGTCTCTGTCAAATCGGCGCGATTCAAGCGTCTCCAACTGGTCTCGGAACAGCTGGTCCGTAACGCGCAGCACGTGGCGGGTTTGAACCCCCGAGCGTACAGGACGGTACGGAACGAACTGGGCAAGCCGTTGTCCAAGGGCATTCTCGATGGGAACCTGCTCGAGCATTTCGCGCTGCAGCCTGTAGGGAGACAGCGCGAGATGATGAGGCAGATAGGCACGGATGAAGTGACAGTCGCGAGTGACTTGGTCGCTCTCGGAGGGTTTTGGTGAGACGGGGGAGAAGAGAGAGGGGACACTGTTGTATAAGGACTTGCTGTCATCGGTCCGTTTGCATGTGTAGAGAAATGCCATCTAGGTTCATCTCGCGCGGTCGGGCTTGTCCGTCGGATTGCGGTTGCTTTTCACTCAACGGAAACCGCTCCCTTTCGTGCTGGCTTTGCGGAACCATGCCAGCAGTGAACCAAAATGCAGACTTGCCGGCGAGAGAAACCAAAACTGTGCATACCATATATCGTGTCGTATCAAATAGGAACAGAACCGCACAAGAGCTATAACCAACCAGACCGTCTGTCCGTGTCCCCGCTTCTTTACCCCCCCCTCTGCCCCTCCCCTCTACTCCACCCTGCCGCATTCCCCCCCCTAAAACTCATCCGGCGCGACAAAGCGCACGCGCGTGCCATTGGCAGTTCGGACAAGCACCCCCATGTTCTCGTACTAGCCATTAGCGCTGTTTTGATGGCCTGTCAACCCAGACACTCACCTCCATGACCGTATCCATCAACTGAGTCTCTGTGAATCCTTTTGCCAGTACGCGCGATCGGACATCCATCATCGCCAACTCTTCCATCTCTTCCTCGTCCTCGTCCTCCTCCTCGAGGTCTCGGGGTCCTCGACCTCCAGCACCCGACGCCATATCCTTGATGATCCTGAAGATCTTCGACGTATCCGTCTGGTCCTCGCCCGTCCTGGTCCCGCTGCTCTCGTACAAACTCGCCTTTGACACATCCATCAACCTCAAAGCCTCGTCCACATCGCCCTGACCGACCACGCTGTCCATGCGCAATCGCGCCAACGCCTGCGACAGACGCAGCACGGCGAGGAGCGTACGCGCCGAGACATACGCGTACTGCTTGTCTTCCGCCTCGTCTTCTTTTTGTTGTTTTCGCATCTGAACGTACGACGAGACAATGTACTCGGACATGGCGGGCGGGACGATCGGTCGGACCTTACGACACTCGGCAATGTAATGACGCATGAGGGTCGGTTCGACCGGCTCAAAGTCGAGTTCCGGGTGAGTGTTGTGTATGTGCACATATGTGACGTGCTGGGCCAGTCGCTCGTCGTCGTCTCGCGAGGGCGTGTCGAGGATCAGGAAGAGGACATCGAATCGAGACAAGAGCGCCGCGGGGAGGTTGATGTTCTCCACCGGCGAGATTTTCGGGTTGTATCGACCGTACAGCGGGTTGGCCGCCGCGAGGATCGAGGTTCGGGCGTTCAGAGTGGTCGTGATCCCGGCTTTGGAGATCGAGATGGTCTGCTGCTCCATGACCTCGTGGATGGCCGTTCGGTCCGATTCGTCCATCTTGTCAAACTCGTCGATGCAACAGATTCCATTGTCGGCCAAGACGAGCGCTCCTCCTTCGAGCACCATCTCGTCGGTGACAGGGTCACGCATGACGGCGGCGGTCAGACCGACACCCGAGGAACCCCGACCGGTCGTGTAGACACCTCGAGGCGCGACTTTGGTGATGTACTTGAGCAATTGCGATTTGGCCACACCGGGATCACCCATCAAGCAGACGTTGATATCTCCTCGAATCTTCATCCCGTCTCCGACCGCTTTCGTCACTCCTCCGACGAGCAGCAGGAGCAATGCCTTTTTCACATCCTCGTGCCCGTAGATCTCGGGGGCGATCGAGTTGGCGAGTCGAGAGTACAAGTTTGGGTCCTCTCCCAGCTCGCTGATCCTCTCCTGGATCTCTGGGGTGATCTCCATCGCGTGGTATTGCTTCTTCAGCTGGTGAACGTGCATCGCCTCGAGGAAAGTGTCTTGGAGTAGTCCCGCACGGATCGCCTTGAAGCCGGTGTATGGGGTGGGCAGGAATATTCCTGCGATATTGACGACATCGCCCGGGTTGACGGTACGGGTGAGGGTGCCGTACAGGTGGATGGTCATGGATCGGGGGATGTGTCCCACGGGGACTTGATCGGCCATTTCCTGTATCTTGACCTCTTGGAAGGGCCTGAACCGCGAGGCCCGGGTCTGCATGTGCAGCTGTCCATTGGTCTGGTTCTTCTGGCACGTCTCCGAGGGGCACGAGGCGAGCGGGGTGAATGATTTCGAGGCGACTTCCTGGAAGATTTCGTTTCCGCACGAGTCGCAGGTGTACGCGTTGACGAGGAGGAGGGGTTTGACCTCGGAGACTCGGGTGACGATTCCGCGGACGGTGATGAGTTTGCCGAGGTGGGCGCCGCGGACAGCTCTGACGGCGAGCACGTCGTTGTTTCGCGGGGGACGGAAGTAGACATTGCTAAGGGGTGAGCCCGGGTGTCATTAAATGGACGAGAGCAAGGAACGTACTATCGACGCATGAGCTCGGGAGGGTACAAGCCCGCATTGGAAGCCTCTCCATTCGGGTCGTTGACAAGCTCGGCGTTGA
Source organism: Papiliotrema laurentii (assembly GCA_031326905.1). Taxonomy (NCBI): domain Eukaryota; kingdom Fungi; phylum Basidiomycota; class Tremellomycetes; order Tremellales; family Rhynchogastremaceae; genus Papiliotrema; species Papiliotrema laurentii. Next base: position 803,644 of record JAODAN010000008.1, read on the forward strand.
GTTGCTGTCTCTGCTCCATGATCAGGTCCAACACGTCGTCTGTCCTGTCCAGCCCCGCGTCTGGCTCTGGCAGGAGTTTGTCAATCGCCTCGCAGAACAGCTGGATGTATCGACGCGTGTTTTTCATGATATTGACAAGCAGCGAGGTGTCGTTGGAGAACTACGGGTCAGCACGAGCATTAGACGGAATGGTCCCCCACGAGGCATACCTTGCGGAGATCGGCGAGGTCAATGACGACCTCTTCCGTCTGGCGGTTGGCAACCCGTCTCAACGCTCTCATATACTTCGCCTTGCTCCTCCCAGGGACATCGTGCTCTCCCACGCCGAGATCAGCCACATCATCCGCGAGCTCGTCCTCGTCTTCCGCCTCGTCGTCGTCGTTGCCGGGCAGATCGCGTCGCGCAGCGCGTGGCGGGGGAACGTATCGTGAGAGAAAATCTGTGATGGTTTCGAGCTCTTCAGCGTAATCGATCTGAATCCCCGCGACGGGCAACACGCCGACAGTGGCTGACATGGTGTAGAGGGCGGAGTTGGGTGGGGAAAGAGGAATAGGTGAGAGAAAGGCGACGAGGTGTGCGAGTGAGAACGAGGTGAGAGATGGGGGTCGAAGGGTAATCGAGTGAACATGAAATCCGAGTGGCTCGTTGGAATCGCGTCGCGTCTTTCCATTGGGTCATGTCGCGTGAAATCCCACTGGCGGGTCGGAATCAACCTTGTTCTCCGTCTACAAGCTCTACACTCAACTCAAAGAAAGACTGGTCCATGCATCCTCCTCGCTTCATGATCATGCTCAATGCATTCGTAGAGTTGTACACACATGGTTTTGACTATCAACGCGATCACGGGACCGTAGCCCGTATCGGCCGCAATTACATAGGAAACTTTCCCCTTTTCCTTCGCTCCCATCCGCCCTCTCTTCCTCACTATGACTTATACTATATCAACATGATTGTCCACAGAGACAAAACACAGCTATGTGATTGCCCAAGGCGCGCCTCGGGCGATGGGGGAATCGGTGGAATGAAAGGTATAATATCGACCCTAGGGTCGAGCTTCCGCGCGCATCGAATGCTTGCCCATCGGTCGCAGGTCCGAAACATGATGTCCAATCGGCAACATCGTTCCGACCTCACGACCAGTCCTATCGCCTCGCGAGCTCGCTGGCAGACAGGTCCAGTTCAAAAGTCCTCTTGAAGCCTTTTGTCGGGACGATCAATTTCTGACTGCCCAGCTTCTTCTTCCCGTTCATACCCGCATGCGGCGTGTCATTGGCGATTCTGGCAAACAGGGCCCGTGCGAGAGGTTGGGACTTTGGGAGAGCGCCCGTGCCGAGGGGAAGGGCCGAGTTGCCGGGTGTAGACAAGGGGGTGAGACCGGCCGGTCGGGGTCGCGTGGGTCGACCAGAGCCCAGTGTCGGGGCGTAAGCACGCGCGGCGGGTCTAGCAGGGGGGACAGCGTTGGTGCGGAGCTTGTCGGGGGGCGAGGCGGGGGGAGAGTGGGGCGGGACGTTGGGGTCGCTGGCGTAGCGGGAGGAGGATGTGGTGGCGGAGCGGGAGGGGTACGAAGGTGGGTCGGAGGTGTTCGAGCTGTCAGAGTCGGTAGGGGACGGTGCGTCCCAGTGGAAAGAGTCTTCTTCCTTCTCCTCGGGCGACTCGGAGCCAGACTGGCGGGCGGGGGGGTGTCCGACCGGCATTGAAGGGATGGTCCAGATGGAAGGTGGAAGGGAAGGGAAGGGAGGGAGGGAGGGGGAGGGTGAGGGCGGATGGAAAATTTGGCCAAAGCGCGGGTATATGCCAACGACAAAGGGAGGTCTGAACTGTCAATGCTCGTCGTTGGACGAGTGCATAGGGTTGCACACACCTTGGTCAGTCACCTATCCCTCGTGTCGATGATGAGGGGGTATCGTGTGGCGCACGAGCGCGACCGGGTGGAAGCTTTGAAAGCAATCGACGATCCCGTGGGGGTGACTGAGGGGCACTCGAGTGGGACGAGTCGAGTGGGGTGCAGCGTATGCGGGGGTGGTGTGAATGGAATGCAAGAGCGAGGTCGGAGTGGTGGTGAGATGGAGAGAGGATGGGACAAGAGTCTGGTACTTGTACGAGCTGCGTGGGTTTTCGTCGATGGATGGACCGTGGAGGTGTTGGCCCGGCGCAATTGAACGAACTTTGGGGAGTGTGGAGTCCCAAACGCCATCCAAACATGGGGCAAATCCCTCCCCCTTCCCCCTCTCGGATCCCTACCCGGTCCCATCAATCACCGAGGGCCGGGGCGACTAACCCGGGAGCCTAATTCCCTGACACCCCGTGCCTAACACACTTCCTTTCGCGCCTAAACGCTTCCCCACCACCTCTCACCCCGGAATAGGCCTCCCACTCTTCCCACCTTATGACGTCGTCTTCGCGTTTCACCTGTACGCACCTCACCAACTCAATCACGCTGATCCTTTGTCCACCGTGTCCAGACTCACCTCCGCCCGAGTCGTTTTTTTCCCACTCTCCCATGCCACCGACCGAGGACCAAGAGACCTCGGCCAAAGCTCTCGCTCAAAAGCTCTCAAAGTACGCCTTCACCCCCACATCCCCATCTCCCCTTTCCTCCTCCCCAAAGGCACTGCGACCGCGTGACGCCCAACCCGTCGGTGGGAACCCTACCAACGCGGGTCCTTCGACGTTGGAGGCCCGCACACCGCCTGTCGAGCGCATATCCCGTCGCAAGCGGAAAACCCCGAGTGCCGATGTGACGGACCCTTCTGATGCGAGTGGGAGTAGTCCCAGCTCGGCAGCCACTACGCCGGTCAAGCGGAGGCCCAGGCCATTTGCGGGGCCAGAGGTGTATGCGCATCTTAAACCCGTCACGGACCATCTTATGCCGGATCTGAAGAGTGAGTAGAGGGGTGTTTTCTCACCCAAGGGAAACATGGGAATATTTCTCACCGCTCTAGTCATCTTTTGCGGGATCAAGTGAGCGCTCAGTCCAAGGACTCGACGGGGCGCTCGAGCTGACCGATCGACAGTCCAGGTATGCCACTTCACCCGCCTTCCGCGCAGCTCGGTCCGACTGACGACACAGGCAAGATGTCGTCCACCCTTGGACACCATTTCGCCCATCCCACGAATAAGTTCTGGGTGAGCACAAGCGTGCCCAGGTTCACTACACCATTAACGGGCAGAAATCTCTCCATCAGTCGGGTAAGTCGCCGACACCCCCTGCCTCCTTACCCCGTCACACAAGCTCAAGGGAGGTATCACCGATCGCCTCGTCAGTCCATCAGAGGACCACACCATGCCAGGGGTGTACGACTTTGGCCTCGTCAGTCGGACCTTGCATCGAGACCGGCATTGAAACGCTCATCCTCAGACAAACCTGTGCGGCAGGCCGACCGCCGAGGTGAGACGCTTTGCTGAACAACCCGTCTCACACGCCCCCGACTCATGCTGAGCAGTAGCAATCGGAACTATCCCCCTTGGAGATGAAGTTGAATGTCTCGGGTCTTACCCTGAAGATCCTGGCGAACCGGCCCAAGGTCGTCTGCTTTGTCGGGAAGAGGATATGGGATGTATACGAGAGCGTCGTGGCGAAATCCGCCGGACCGCCAGTATCAAGCGAGACGGCTCCTTCGTTACCTCGCGAGTCGACCCCTGCACTAGGAATGGCTCTTGACGCGCGCGTCAAGGAAGAGAGGATGGAGCTGGGGGAGCAGTCCTCCGCGGACAGCCTGTCGGTCGCTGTTGACGCACACCCACTCGACCCCGTCAAGCTCGAAAGGTCCGATTCTCCTCTTGAAGAAGCCGACTCGGAGCTCTCCTCGCGCGATACAAAACCGAGCCGAGCGTGTCGCGGTAAACCCCATGAGCCAGTCGAGACTTCATCGTCCAAGTCAGATCTTCGCCCCACCAAGGCAGCCCGTGACAAACCGCCCCCCATCGACTGGACGCAGCCTCGGCAGTTCCGTTTACCGCACGAAAAGGGATACACGTACTTTTGGGTCACGCCCAGCACGTCGGGGCTCGAGCGTACGCCTGTAAATGCACTTGTCATTGCCCGATCACGCTGACTCTGGGCAGTTTTCCCAACAGGTCCAGATCTTCTCGCATCTACGGGCGTTTGCAGAGGCCGCAAAGAGCGATACGTCTGTTCCAGGAACGTACCGCGATATCGACGTGCAAGGGGTGATAGAGACGGTGGAAGCACTGCGTGCGTCTGCCATAGCCAAAGGCAAAATTGTAGCATAAATATCAGTAGAGACAATTATGTATCGTTACTCGCGCGTTCTTGCCAGTATACAAGTTGGAGCCCGAGGCAGAGCGGGGCAACACTACGTCCCGACGCATTCTATACACATGATGCATCCAGTTCTGGACAATGGCCTCTGACATAAATACAAACCACAAACAGCTAGCACAGAGTCCTCAAGAATCACTCGGCAATACACATAAGATGTCTGAATCCAATGATGACTATCCATCTATCGCTCCCTATCCACACCCGGCGTGCCTCTGCTCGTAGTGCAGCAGAGTCTGCCCGCTCTCACTCCCGTCGAAAAGCGCTGTCACCGCTGGAAGGCAAATTGACCAGCCTGCGGGCCCGCCATCATCGGCATAGGGCTCGTCAAGGTCTGGAAGCTAAACTGATCGTGCGACGAAGAGGGTCGAGCGTGAGGGTAGGGATTTTGAGCAGTCGGGGTCAACGTATCGTCCACCTTGAACCCTTGCATGTTCGGCGCGATGGGCATGTGGCTCGGGGCCGAGGGTCTGCGCACAGCAGGGGCCGGGTTGATCATGCCTGTCGCATAGGCATTGCCGAGCGGGACGAAACGTTCGTCGGACGAGGCGACAGACGACGAGGTGGTGGGACGGGAGGAATCGCCCCAAGTGTATCCGGGTGCGTAACTCACGGATCCGCGATGCGACGAGTAGTCGGAAGTGTTGCCGGACACGAATGAAGCGTCGGATTCGCGACGCTCGTACTCTGAGCCTGAAGACATGGATCCGCGAGGGTTCCAAGTCGTCGTGGTAGCCATATACTGGACATTGGCCGCTGCGGCCGCTTGTTCCCTCTTCTTCTTTCTCCAAGCTTTTCGCATGTCCTTGAACTCTGCTTGTCAGTGATGCACAGGAAGCGTAGCTGGGTCGAGACGTACCCGATGGCAGGCGCTTGTCACCGTGCTTTTGCATAGCGACGTGGGCGTTGAGATGGTTCAGCGTTCCATACGACTTTTCACATCCATTCCATCCACATCGGTACAATCGCTCAATCTCATCGTATCGTCGCCTGGGCCGCTTCTTGGGCACAGGACCCCCGAGAGGCATAAAGGTGAGCTCGCTGCTCTTGCCTTCGGGCTGGGCATACTTGTCGGTCGAGCTCATGGAATAGTGGCGGTTACCGGGGAAGATGTTGGCGGGTTGAGCGTGAATGTCACCCAGAGAGGCCGCTCGGGCATCTCGGAACGGCATGTAAGTGGCATTGCCGTTGAAGTACGGGCTACCTTGGGCGCCGCTGATCGGTTGAGACGGGTCGATCTGGTTGACAATGGTCCTGGCCGATGGCAGCGAGATGCCATTAGGGTTGATGCCGCCGTACGACGGCAAGCCATCGCTCGTCTGGGGTCGGGTGGCGTAGGCCATCTGGGTGGGCCGGCCGAGCTGTTGCAGCTGGGTGTGGATGTTTGGTTGTCCGACCAGGGGGAACCCGGCCATGTGCGCGGGCGCCGAGGCGAGAGGATAGGCAGAATGGGGCGAGGCATTCGCGCTGGAGTGCATTTGTTCAGGCGTGTGAGTGTGGTTCTGGTTCCAGGTTGTCTGAATCGAGAGCCCGGGGGTGAAATGCGAGGCCTGAGGTTCCGAGGCTCGTCGGCTAGGCGGGGCAAAGTGCGGGTCCAATCCCTCCTGGGACACCTGCTTAGGGTTCTCCTTGGCGGCGGCCGTGTCGAAAGGATTGGAGAACATCGTCTCGTTGGCTTCCTGGATCGTGGGTGGTTTACCGTCCGCCTTGTTCTTCCTGTCGTCTAAGAATCCAAACGACTGCAAAGCGCCACCGGCTGTCGCTGGGCGGCGGGTCTCGCTGGTAGATGGGCGGTGAAAGTCGCGGGATATGGCCGGGAGCGCGTCGGTCGAGGAGAACGAGGTGCCGGTCGAGGTGGACGAGAAGGACGAGGTGGACGAGTAAAAGTTGGGTGGGTAGGGCTGCGCGAAACCGTCGTTTTGGGTCAGAGTGGTCGGGGAGATGCCGGCCGAGTTGAACGTCGGGGTCTTGAGGGAGACGCCGTCGTAGGAGGCCGTAGAGGACGGGTCAGCGGAGGCGGGGGGTTCAAAGGCGAATTCGGGGGTGGTGGATTCACTGGCTCCGGCTCCCGTCATTGTCATGCGGGGGCGGTGAGCAGGCGAGGGAAGGTGTTGGGGCTGTGGGTGGGATCGGTCGAGGTGTGAGGGTAAGGCGGAGAGTGCACAATGCGATCGGATGGGGAGAGGGGGTAGGAAGGAGGGACGAGGGGAACGAGAGATCAGTGTCCGATCATAGGGGATCGAACCATCGCAGACTCACCGATTGACAGGAGTGATCGCCGTGACCAGGAAGAGATATTGGGTGGTCGAGCGAGCGAGCGCAAGAGAGTCTCGGGCAAGCTCGAGTGGGATGAGGCAGGGGGGGGTATTGACGACGATGAAGCGAGATGGAGTTGCGAGGGGAGCCTTGACTGTTGCGCTGAACAAAACGGCGCTAAGATAGGGGGTTGGGTTGGGTTGGGTCTATGACTCTTTCTGAGTCTCTCGCTGTCTCTTCAATATCGATTGGTTTTCCAACGGGTCATATGAAATGCTCCAGCGGTCAGCAACTGTAGCCGGGGGCAGGGGGGCAGGGGGGCAGGGGGGAGAGGGGAGGGGAGAGAATAGATGACTGGATTTAGGAGATGTACCCAGTGAGATCCCAGGCCGAGGAGGGTAAAGGCAGGGGGGGTGGGAGGGAAGGTGTGTACGAGCGGGGGGGGGTGCGAGACCGAAGCGGACCAATGGGTTTGAGCAGTGTGTGATGGGTGTGGTCGACTTGGAGGATGGTACAAGGTGGGTGACGGGTATCCCCCCCCCCCCCCACCCCTTGGACCCTGACTTTTAGCGTGGTTTAGACTTTGGGTATTTCCCTTGACGCCACCCGCCTCACCCACTTTGCACCCTGCACGGACAACGTTTCGACAGGTTAAATTGAAATGACCAGCGCCTCAAACGGCCGGAGAGAGAGAGAGTGGGGGGGGGGGGGGGGGTGGCGAGTGCTGCCCACCTCCTCTCTGGCCGTCCGGCGCCGTATCGGGATCTTTTGACTCACCCACCCTATCCACCCTACATAGTGAGTGAGTCGCTGAACCGTCCAAATTCCGATGATATCACTCTGAGCCCCCCGACACCCCTGCTTCTTCCTCCCTATCCTCCGCCTTTGCTTCCCTCCCCCCCCCCCCCCCTTTCCCCCCCCCGTTCGGCCTTTGCCCCGCACGTTACGTCCTCTGCTTACCGCGTGATACGAGGGCTTTACGCGTGGTCAGGTCATCCCCCTCCTCGGTGTTTTTATGCGACGTGTACGAGAGATGATAATACATGCGCGAACGTCCTTCTCCTCTCTCCCCCCGGTTACCTGCTGCCCGCATCCCATCTCGTGCCGTTCTCCAAATTAATCTATACGCTATAATTTCCCTCCCCGGCCCCGCTTCACAAATAAAAAATGCATCATCGGCCGACGAGGCGACCAGATTGATGAACCGTCAATTGGAATTGAGATCGACCGTGACAGACAGACAGACACACAGCTCCCGGCCCCACCCTCATTATCACCATCCCTATCGTCCCTCTCTAATCCCCTTTGCTGTGCGCTCTCGACATGTGGAGTCGGTCACCCTACACTCTCACCGCACAGACAACCCGCATGCTCCTCTACCGTCTCTAACGAGATACCCTCGCTAGCGCCGATCACGCTGCGCAGACCTCTCCCTCCCCATCATCGGTGCATGCAGAAAATAATGTCTTTCTCGGATCCGGCAAGACGTGCCATGGTACGCTGGAACCCCGCGCCTTCGTTCCTCCCACAAAAAGGACATGCGCTACTGTCCAACTGCCGGCGCTAAAAAACGAGAAAGGAACAGAAAAAATCAGAATCGAGCGAAACACCGTGCGTGACATACCGTGACGAGGTTGATATTTGGTCATGCCGCTTTTTAGCGTCCAGCTCAAACACGAGTGGCATGGGATACGCTTCAAACCTACAGACACCTTGACTTTTATCGACATGTCTCATCCCACGTCACCCGCTTCCAGCTGATACAGGCCAATCTGGTGCCTATGGCGGCGAGCAACAGTGGTGGTGGCGTGTCGAACAAGTCGTAGGAGGAGCATAGCGTCGTGAGGTGATACATACATGTCTTGGATCCCGTTTGTCTATGCCAGAGGGAAACAGACGGCCGTATCGTACAGAAGAGCAGACACTCGGTCGTTGTCCGCGCCCATCCTTCGCGCAAAGGCAACGTCAACAGGCCGTCTTCTCCTTTCCCATCGAACCACTAAATGCTACGTCTGATCCCCACACAAGCAAGCCCCCCGCACGCCTGACAATCTCATGCGGAACCGAGATCGGGGCTGGCACATCCCAGCCTTCCGTCTCAAACCCTGCGGTCCAATTACTCTCTCTCTCAGCGATCACCACCCCTAAGCATGGGCAGGTCTTCACATGAGCCTTCCCCCTCCCGCTCAACCCATCATTTGCGAAATCTCCTTGGGCGGTCGCACAGTTTGAGAGAATGTCAATAACCTGACGTCAGACCGACTGCAAATGGTCACGAGAAACCACCAAGACTCACCGCTTGACCGCTTGGATCCACTTCCGCGACACCTCGTCGTTCAGGACATGGGCGACCTTGTCGACATACAGCTTGTCCTGCGACGAACGCTCATGGATACCGACACTGGTCACACCGATGGGCCAGGCCGCGGTGCCGATCGACAAACGCAGATACGCATCGTTCGCCTTTTGATAATGGCGTGTTTGCATGTGATGCACGATCTCAGCCATGTTACGAAGCACGTCTGGCGGCATGTCCTGTGGTTGTAAGCTGCTGCATTCTGTGCTGGGGTCGCACGTCTCGCTCGACTCACTCTCGATCGGAGCTGACGGAACAGCGGTTTGAGGTTCTGCGCCGAGGAGACTTGAGTCGCTGCTGCCATCTTTCCCTGTCCCGACCGCTTGACCTCGTCGGGTCTCGCGTCCATCCATTCCTCCCATTCTTTCAGGACGTTCTGTCACGTGAGCGGAATACGCCGGGGAGACTGCAGTGCCAACCCACCTTCAAAGCGTAGTAGATCAACGGGTACAGCTTGTTCGGGTCCTCTTTCACGAGCGAGAGGTCAATCACGCCCGTCTCGACGTACTTCTTCTCCTTCTCCTTGACGGCCTCTTCGATCGGTTTGTCCTGGACAGCTTTCGCGTGCAACAACTTTGCCATCTCTTTGAGACTCTTCTCTTCCATACTCGTCTCCATCCCTTCGAGCGTGCGTTTGAAGTCATTCTGCCCACCTTCCCCCCTCGCCTCGAGCAACTCCAACGCTCTCAACCGCAACTTTCGATCCCGGTCCGTCTCGCCAAACAGCCGGATCGGCTGGCCCTTGAGTCGTAGTCGCCGCACGCATTCTTCTGGGGAGATGTTGAACGCTTTCTCTCCGGCGCCTGAACCAGATGGCTCGGGCGTGTTGGATCCGGAAGCAGCCATACGCGACGCCGAATCTTTACGAGCTTGCTCTGCCTGCTTGTCAGCGAAGGGTTGTTCCATCTCTAGCGAGCGTGATGTGATCGCGTGCCTGCATACCTCTTTGCGCATTTTGATAGCTCTGCTCTCCGCCTTGAGCTTCTCCCTCTTCTCCTCGGCCTCTGCCTTTTTCCGTCGCTCCTCTTCCTCCTGCAACGCCTCGAGCTCCCCTCGACGCATGTACTTGCGAGGCGGCTCGGCAGACGACGACGAGCTGGGGCCCGGGGCCGTGTCGAGCTGCTTCCGCTTCGCGTTGATCTCAGCTAGCAGTCCGTCCATCGTGCGGCAGTTGTGAACAGAGAGAGATATAGACGAGGGGGGCAGTTGGGCCAAGGTATAGATGAAACGATGAAATAGGTCAGTCGGAAACCACGAGAATGAGCGCGACTTTAAGATGGAGGGTATTAAATGTGCCGTATTCAACATTGACAAATTGCCACTTTGAGTAATGTTCTATGTGGGGGTGGATTCAATCGACACGTTACGTCGTCGTCGTTCGGTTGTTGGGTGAGGAAGCACTTTGAGATCATTGACGATTCAACCCATCCTCAATCCACCCTTCAACTCCCCCTTCATCCCCGTACACCCATCGACCAAGGCTATCGTTCCCTATACTCCTCCCACTTCCACCCCGATAGCCTCATCCACCATGGCCAAAGGTGAGTCCCACCTACCGCTCACCTCTGCATCCCCTCTGACCCCATAGTCCCACGAAGCTTCCGTCTGTTGTCCGAGCTCGAGCACGGAGAGAAAGGCATCGGAGACGGATCCTGCTCCTATGGTCTCAAGGTAGGTATCGCCACACATCCACCTGGTTCTTCCGCATCGTGTTGGAGCTCGACAACCCTTTCATTCAGCCCTACCACCCCAGCATGGTCACACGACTCGATTCCCATCCCCTCGATCCAATCTGACACCACAGGACGGCGAGGACATTGCCATGTACGAATGGAACGGGACGATCCTGGGCCCCCCTCACTCGGCCTATGAGAACCGAATCTTCTCGCTCAGTATCTACTGCGGGGACAGATATCCCGGTAGGTCCTGTCCTCTATCTCTGCGCGCGCGTCATCGTATTCTTCTTATTGCGCTTCGACCCCATAAGCAAAATACTCACCCCAGACGTCCCCCCTCTGGTCAAGTTCGAGTCAAAGATCAACCTCCCCTGCGTCGACCAAAACGGCATGGTGCGTACTCTCAAGCTCCTGCCGCCCCCACCCCCCTTGTAACCCCTGACCACCGTCCTTTCGCCCGGCTCATCGACCCGCACGGACCGTTGCGGCCGCGACCACCTGTCCGCAATCTGGTACTGACATACCAGGTCAACTTTAGCCGTGTGCCCTCGATCGCCAACTGGAAGCGGGACTTTACGCTCGAGACTGTCCTCGTTGAGCTCAGACGGTGAGTCGGGGTCCTATCTGCCACCATGATGTGCTGGGTGTCGTCCCGCCCCATCATCTGCGTGCATCCCGATGGAGCTGCTGCTGCTTGTCGCTCGTAGTCAGATCCGCACACATCATATCGCTTCGCCAGACAAGAACAAGAACAATGCTGACTCCAGCGACATGGCCTCCCCCTCGAACCGTAAACAACCCCAACCAGCCGAAGGCTCCGAATTCCCTCCTTTAGATCTCGCCCAGCTCGCCAAGCAGCGAAAGGTCTAACACATTGTCGCGGCGGTATCGACGATCCCTCTGGTCATCGAACAACACATACTGGGGAGGTCCCCGCTTCTCGATCGACGTCTCCGTGTTTCCCACGCGGAACCCCCTTTCCCACGTCTGCGTCCCATGCATTATGCAACGAGCTAGACCGTTTATCATTTTAACCCCCTGACATTCCTCATGGAGCTGGATGTGGATGCTGACGACAATGGCGGTGGCTGTGTGGAGAATAAAGGGGGGGACGGTTGTGTGGATGACCCCTTGAAACGGCGCAGATGGGACGCAATCAGAAGTATCAACGGTCATGGGCACCTCGCGTCTATCGGCTTTTGTCCTTTGACGCATCAGTCGTGGGAAAGGCTCACAGGATAGATTGGGCCATCATGGGCCGGTCGATGGGTGACAGACAAAGGACCTTTGGGATGCGTAAGTGTTCCTTGGTCATTGGATCTTGGGAAGGGTTATGAGCCATTCACATTTTGACCTGTCCTTGCCTTGTTCCTACTTAACCTCACGTCTTTTGGTTCTACAAGAGTCCCCCTCTCCTCCCCGCAGTGTGGTACTGCACCTCGAGGATCGATCTCCGCCCGCAAGCTGGTAGCGAGACTGTCGGCACTGACCATTCCATCCCACTCAACCCTGTCATACATCATCAACCACATCACCAACATGCGCGAGGAGCCGTCTCTCAATCTACGACCGCCGAAGTCGCCCAAGCGGTTCAACTTCCTATTCTCTCCTACGAAAACCCAGCCACCGCCTCTGCCTCCCCTCCCAACGCTTACCCCCTTTACGCCCCCTTGGCCGCTCGCTTCCTACCCCTCCTCCGAGGATACGGATCGGCAGAATCGCAAATCGCATACCCCCAGCTCGTCCACTTCATCCGCCAGAGTCGGGGAGTTGGGTCAGGGAGCGCAGGTCGTCCGGACCCCTTCGGACGCGCTCAAAGGTATTAGGCATCATATCACCCCACTCAGCCCCAGTGCTCGATGGAGGGAGCCGATCACCCCGACGTCAGGCAAGGGCTCGAGTATGGAGGAGCTCCGACAGGGTAGACCTGATACGGCGCCGCTGCTCAGACACCAAAAGTCGGAGATCCGCCCGGTGACCCCCGGTAGGTCCTTCGGCTTGATAGGAGGAGGAGGTGACGGAGACGAGCGGGCCGCGCCTAGGCTCAAAGACCCACCGAAACGGCAATCCGTGTCGAGGAGAAAGAGAGATGAAGCGGGTGAGGAGGTGGAAACGGTCGACTCGCATTCGTCCTTCTCGTCGTTCGAGTCTGCGCACTATGCCCGGTTTCCTCCCTTGTCGCCGGCTGCTGATGAGGGGGAGAGCTCGGTGCCGCGAGAAAAGTACCATCTGTCCACTGGGTTTGGACAGTCTTTGACTGGTGCGTTTGCGGTGGACATGCCCTCTCGGTTCGAGCCGTTCCGGACCAGCCCCAGCAAGATCGCTAGTCCGCCTGCATTGGCTCCTGACGAGGCGCGGGAGAGGACACGATCTCTACGTCGAACGACCATCAGGCCCGCACGCAGGGACGAATCCACAACGTCCGCTGCTCAGCCTTTCACAGCTACTTTGCTTTCCAAGACGGTCAAACCCAGTCCGACGGCATTGAGTCATATCTTGATCCGCCTGGAGTTCGGGTTCAGCACCGACGACCCGCCCGATGCCACGGGGGTGACTATCCCCTGGCCGACGCTCCGTGTACATGGAGGCGAGCTGGTACGGTGGTTGGATGCGCTCATCCCCGACGGAGAGGCGGAGGGTAAGGGGGAGGGTCAGCCGGAGATGACGGACGGGAGTAGCGCCGAGGAGAGTGACTCCGACGAGTTTGACTTGAACAGGCTTCTCAGGTGGGTGCGAGGTTTTCTCATGTGAAGCGGTCCAAGGGGTTGGGCTAAGTCGTAGAGAAGAGTACCTCAAGTCGCTGTTCATTTCCTCCCCCTCTGAGCTCGACTTTAACGTACCACCGGTGCCCGCGCGTCCGAGTCAACCTGCAACCATGGCACCGGGCCCTACTGCCCCGCTCAAGACGGCCGGTCTGGCGATCCAGCCCAAGAAGCGGGCCGCGACGCGTAACCAATACACCAAGCTTCTTCCTTACCCTTCGCCTCTCTCGCCTTATACCCACACGGCAGCGCTCGGGGCTCGACGACGAGCACCGCCATTGCAGATCACGACGGAGGAGGTCGACGGGGGAGGGCGCGTGACGACGTACACTGTGCTCTTGAGCCGCGATGCCGGGGTGTACCACGCGATCGCTGCGCGGTTGAGTACGGGGGATTGGGGGAGGATGGACGGTGTGAAGCGGAAAAAGGTGGAGGAGGAGTGCGGGTGGTTGGGGATGGAGCAGTTAAGGGAGGAGGTGGTGGGTTTGAAGCAGAAGAGCTCGGTGATCCGGGGAGGAGAGGGGTATGTGTAGTGGGAGGTGGTGGGTGTTGTTGAGGTGTGTACTCGAGTATGTTTGCAGTGCGGGTCGAGGTCTAGGAAGACGTAGGCGTATAGCAAGAGCTGGACTCGGTGGGAAGGTGTTAAGTGAGAGATACGATGCAGCGTTGTAGGACGGCCTCACAGGGACGCGGACCGAATGAACTGACGTCCTGGATCGGTTGCGACTTTCTACAAGCATTGAAGCTTTAGAGCTCAGAAGCATTGAAGCAATTGAAGCATCGCCAGGTGCTGATAGAGGTTGCGATCGCCGTGATCGACGCACGCTAGAAGGGATCTGTACAAGTACATCATCACCTCGCAAGATGCATCGATCGGGATGGGCAGCCGAGACGACGAGTCGCAAGCAGTCACGAGCCATGAGTCATAGGGTCTAGGGATGACGAGACGGTGCAGGTCGCGGAGTAACCACCGGGTTAGAGTCCCGCCCAAACGCGCCGCCAGGTCGCTACTGCATGGTGAACCATGTACGCGTGTATGGGATGTATGTAACCCGAGGTCCAAGTGGTGAGTCATCGTGGGCTTCAACGGAGCGAGGACGAGAAGGGGAGGGGGGATAAACCGCTGTTTGGATTCCCAAAACCCCGAGCGAGAGCGGAGTATGAGCACGCAAGAGCAGGCATGCGAGCGGGCGAGCGGGGGATTTACCCCTAGATCGACTCAAATCGCCATACCCTTGCTCTTCCCTCGCCTTCCCCCTCCACCTCGTCCATCGGGCATGGCGCAGTGAGAGCGCCTCCGCGGAGTAAAGAGTGATAGACGCGAAGAGAGCCTGTCCAGCAAGAAGAGCCTGCATCATTTTCGGCCTCTTTTTTTGGCAATACACCCACCCACCCCTTGACCCGCCTTGTCGCCTGGGCCGATATTTATCGGTCGACGTTTGGTCATACCCCTGCCCTGTCCTCTTCGACCGTTCCCCCCAAGCGAGCGTCGCTTTGGTATCAACCCTTTCGTCTTGATCATCAATAATCCTCTCGGCACGATCAGCTCGTGCAGCAGCAGCAGCAGCATCATCATCATCATCAACAGCGACATTCCTTGGTGCTTTGACATTTCCTTTCACCGAAGTTAGCTAGTCCCCTTTACTCCTCCTCACTCCTCCTTCCCCTTCCCCTCCCCCCCTCCCCTCCCTCCCCCTTCTGCCCCGCGCACACGACAGGGATGTCGGGAAAGATCCCTGCGAGTGGGTTCAAGTCCCCCGCGCCCGTCCTGCCAGGCTTAGGGCTGCATAGCTTCCACAACGATTCGTACGTCGCATTTATCTCTCTCTCTCTCGCTCACACACACACACACACACACAAGCACTCTCCCTCACAACGATCGAGCTACACAACACCAATCCCATGAGCCCCGCTCATCACAGACCACCCTTTGCGCCCGCGAGTCAACATGCCAAAGGCGAGCCTGACCATCTCTCCCTCGACTCTCCCCCCATCTCCACCGGCAACACCTCGCCAAAGGCCACCCCTGTCAAAGGCGAGGCGCACGCTCTGCGCAACAATAACAACCACGACTCGTCGGCCCACCCGCCTTCCCCCGGATCTCTGCCCCCCGCTCGTCCGTCTCTCTCGGCCCAGGACCGCCCAACAAGCGCGGACCAGCTCGCCCACCCTGTGCCTATCCGACAACAGGGCTTCGACCCTTCCCTCGTCGACGGGCGGGGCGGGCTGGACACAGATCGTCCCACCCCGTCCCGTCTGCCCACGTCGACGGCAGACGACGAACTCTCAGTCTCACGCTCGAGACGTCTCGTCTCGGGATACCTCTTTGGCAACCCACCTTCTCCCCTCGACTCATCGCCTTCCAGCCCGGCAAGACTGATCCCCGACACGACCCTCCCCACCGCCCCTCACGTCGAAGACGAGGCGGGCGCCAATGGTGAGACGATCGAGGGTTACGCCAACCCACCTCCTCCCTCTCAGACGCGCGATTCCACCCCAGTCTCGACCGTATCGTCGTCGCCCGAACTCGAAGACGGTCCGGACGAAAACGTCGCTGCGCCGCCTGCCGGTCCCCCCAATGAGCCCGGATATCAATTCATAGAGGAGATCAACCGGAACGCTTCGTTGCGGTTGGAAAACATACGCCTGGACGATCAAGACACCGTTGTTCCAGCGCGCAAGCCCCCCTCGACGGTCAACGAGCAGGTCAAGCAGCAGGACAAGGAGAGCAACAAGGGCAAGGGTACGGCGCAGGAGGAGTTGAAACGGCGTAGAAGCTCGAGAGTGCGGGACAAGGAGATTGGCTACGACGCCTTGACGGGGTATGACGATGGAGAGGCCGATGCGGACGACAACGCACCTCAGGCGGTGTTTGGTTCGAGACAATACTTGCTGGGCGCCGAAGGGGAAGCGGGCGAGTACCGATTCCCTCGACACCGTCTTCGCACGCGGATGAAGGGTGAGCCGTCTCGTGCTTCACTCGACCTGGCCGGTACACCTGACTAACCCGCATAGATGAGAGCAAGATTCCCCTAGTCATTGTCGCCTGTGGAAGTTTCTCTCCGCCCACATACCTCCACTTGCGTATGTTCGAGATGGCCAAGGACGAGATTGTCGAGTCGCAGACGTTTGAGATCATGGCCGGTTACTACTCCCCAGTGTGAGTTGACCCTTTCGTCTGTCCTGCCTAGCTAATTTGCAGCTCGTCGTACTACAAGAAAGCAGGGCTCGCGCCCGCCGTCCACAGAGTGCGGATGTGCGAGTTGGCCGTCGAGCACACCTCGACCTGGCTCATGGTCGACCCGTGGGAGGCGGGCCAGCCGGAATACACGAGAACAGCCGTTGTACTGGAGCATTTCAACGAGATGTTGAATGTTCAAGGAGGGGGGTTGGTCATGTCTGACGGCAAGAGGAGAAAGTACAAGATTATGCTGCTTGCTGGGGGTGACTTGATCGAGTCTTTCGGAGAGCCAGGCGTGTGGTCCGAGCCTGATGTGAGTGGAGTGTTGCAGTTCAGATATGCTGGGCTGACGGGCAGTTGCACATCATCCTGGGCAGGTTTGGCTGTTTGATCGTCGAGCGGGCGGGCTCAGACGTCTGGGCATTCTTGCTTTCACACGATATATTGTATCACCACCGGTAAGTGCTGATCAGCTACTCTGACCAGAAGTCCATTAACCGCCAGGCGCAACGTGATAGTCATCAAGCAGCTCATCTACAACGACATCTCCTCGACCAAGGTCCGACTATTCGTCAAGCGGGGCATGAGCATCAAATACTTGTTACCGAATAGCGTCATTCAGTATATTTACGATAACAAGCTTTACCGATAACTTGGCAGGGTGGACCGCCGGTGATAAGCGGCCGAGTGAAGCGACGTCAAGCGAGGTGGAGGCGGTGAGGAGGGGTTTCGAGGGCGGGGGCCAGCTGCGTTCAGGAATGCCTCGAGATCGATGAGCGCTGAGGCGATCGCAGGGTGCTGGAGGGGATCACAGAATGCAGCCCGAACGGACTGCGAGCTGATCCCCGGGGAAGGGGTTGGGCTTCGGATAGGAGACGATACTAATAGAACTCTACACTGAGCGGTGGAGACCATCTGTACTGCATTTCAATGCCATTGTAATTATGCGACTGGTGACTGTTTGCGTTGGTTGCGGCGTGAGCTGGCTCTGTGTGAGTGTGTGAGTGTATGAGTGTGCGAGTGTGTGAGGGTGCGAGTCTAGTGGTTGATGTGATGTATGCGTGGGCTACAAGGTGTATGACAAATGCACAGGCTTATCGATGACAGCGGTCATCTGGATCGGAAGTAGAGGATGGCGCCGATAGCTCCTATGGCGAGTCCGCTGACGAGACCGCCCGCGAAGCCCTTGATCACAGACTGACTGCCGAGCACGTCCTTGCGTTTTCTTCTGATGCCGACCTGTTCTGGGGTCACGACGACCTTGCCGTTATCCCACCCTTGATCCAAGACTTTCGTCCTGACCTGCTCGTCCTTCAATCCGGCCATCTCGCCGAGCCCCCATTCGTCGCATATCCGGATCATCCACTCCATGCGCTGTTTGCCCAATGGCCCGCCGACGCCTGGGGCCCGTTTTCGCAGATCCCCACGGAGCTTGCCGACCCCTTCGATCGCTTCTTCCAGGTTATCCGGGAGCGCGTCCAATATCATGTCTCTGACCATGGCGCCAATCTTGGGTCCCTGCCCGCCCGTCGAGATCATCACCTGCAGAGGACCCTTTCGGAGCTGTGCCCCAAAGTAGAAATCACACAGGGGAGGGACGTCGGCGACTTGGACGATGACTTTTTGTTCCTTGCACATCTCCCATACGAGCTTGGACATGTCATTGTCGTCAATGGCGGTGAGGACCATGACAAAGTCCTCGACTTTGACGGGATCGTCCCGACCGCGAAACTCGCGGTCGTGCCAGGTGATATCGCCGGCGTTGGTGGAGAGCCGGTGGGTTATACTGGGGTCGAGTGGGGAAGGGGCGATGAGCGTGACGTGGGCGCCGGTCTCGAGGAGGAAGAATAGTCGGCCGGAAGCGACGTTCCCCCCGCCGATGAGCAGGACGGGTCGTTTGTCGAGCCGGTACCCGATCATCAGGGAGGAGCCTTTGACGACGGGCGGGTAGGCGGTATCGGGGGGAGGGGTGGATCGAGGCGTCGGCGTGGGCACCATCGTGGATGACATCGGGAGGTGGGGGCGTGGGGGGTGACGCGTGTCGGGTACTTCAAGGGTCGGTACTGAGGGATGAGACTTCGACGACTGACGCTTCGACTGACGCTTCGATGACTGATAGTGGAAGCAAGTCGGTCCATTCGACTTTGAAAGATCGCGATATCGCGATCCCATATGAGTGGGTAAACGGGTAAACGGGAAATCACCACCCAACATTTTATCGCGGATCCGACTCGACGACGTCCGACGGGACGTTGCCGTCGTCCGACATCTCTACCTGGTCTCGTCTTCACGACCACGACTGCCTCTGTCCACACCCTTATCACCTCCCCACCCCCTTGACAAACCACAATCAACATGGGCTACACACTCGCCGTGCTGGGTACGCACCCTTCCCGCCCACGCCCCACGTCAAGCTGACAGCAGGATGCGGGACTATGGGGATCGCCATCCTCTCGGGCACGCTCACGTCGCTCGAGAACCGGGCTCGTCTGCAGCATGGGCAAAACTCCGAACCTCCCTCGGGGATCTCCACGCCCACTGCCTCGCAGTTCCTCGACGCGCCGGACGACGCGCTGCCGAGTCGGTTCATCGCCACGGTGGGACGAGAGGAGACGGGGCGGAAGCTGCGAAAGACGTTTGAAGGGATGGGCGCGCTGGGATCCCAAGTGGAGGTGCAGGCGGGCAAGGGGAACGTCGCGGCGGCGAAGGAGGCCGATGTGGTTCTCATCTGGTACGCCGAGGTCCATCTCTCCATCTCTCGTCACGGTGCTATCCTCTCGAATACTCCGCGCTGCCCTTTCCCCCTCACTGACCCCCACCAGCTCCAAACCCAACATTGCCAAACTCATCCTCTCCGAGGACGGGATGGACGCCGCGATCGATGGCAAGCTCGTCATTTCCATCTGCGCCGGAGTGACCATTGCCCAACTACAAAGCTGGGTGCCCGAGAGCTGCGTCGTCGTCCGCGCGATGCCCAACACCCCTTGTAAGATCCGCGAGGGCATGACGGTCGTCACGCCCATCGCCGACCCGCTCTCGCGCGCCCTCATCCTCGCCATCTTCACCTCGTGCGGACGATGTCGGTTCCTCGATGAAAAGTACTTTGACGCGTGTACCGCCGTCGCGGGCTCGGGTCCGGCGTTTGTCGCCCTCGTCCTCGAGGCCATGGCCGATGGAGGGGTCATGATGGGTCTGCCGCGTCCCGAGGCGCTGGAGCTCGCCGCGCAGAGTGAGTGGATGTCCCGCTGACCCGCCGTCCGCGTAGCGGGGGTGGAGGGAGAGGGGGTTGGGTGCATTTTGAACTCGCTCACACGCAGCGATCCAAGGGACAGGGCGTATGGCTCTGTACGGCGGACTGCACCCGGCTCAACTCAAGGACTCGGTGACGAGTGAGTCGGCGAGACTAGCTTGCCCTCTTCAGGGTCTTGCCTAGAGATATCATACTGTGGGCCAGACTGACCGCGCAGCTCCGGGAGGATGCACCATTGCCGGGCTTTTGACCATGGAAGATGGAAAAGTCCGTTCGACCATGGCCAGAGCGATCCAGGTCGCCACGAATCAGTACGTTGGTGGTTGTGCAACCTTCTTGACACTGATCCCAGCGCCTCTGGCCTTGGTCAAGACAAGACCAAGTAAGCGTGTGCGATGGGGCGGGATGGGATCGGGAGGTATGAGGTGTCTGAGCAATCGATGCAGTTGACGAAGTGACTCGTGGCTGTGCGACTGCGCTCGCGATACTGTGTAACGATCTGTAATGATATGGCTGGGCTGTACATATCCGATAATGCAGGATTGTCTGGAGCGCAATGACCATGCGGGATTGTTCAAAGCCAAACTACTCTCATGCTCTGAATTCGCCCTCCGCAGTGTCACCAGCAACAGACTCGGCTCGGGCAAAACAATCAATAGGCATTTCCTACAACACGCCAGTACCTCTGACCTCGCTGATCCCATCGCTCATCTATCCGTGTGTGAGTTGACATGAAATTCCTCTTCCCTCTCTCGCCTGATACACCCTCTTATCGGCCCCGGCTCCGTGCCGTCGCTTAGAAGAGACACGCGCCGAGGTTGAAACACAGCAGAGCACCACAGAGCGCGGCTGTCATCAGTCGAATTGTTCCATTGTCGTCAGGCTTGGCAAAGGAGGGACGGGGATGAGGTCGAAGATGGCCTGGAAAGCGACGACGACTCACCGAGACAACCGCCCGCGCCGGCCGCTCCGGCACCTGCTCCGCCGTGTTGCTGGACGTAGACGGGCTGGCCCTGGCCATAGGGCTGTTGGCCGTACGGCTGCTGTCCGTACCCCATCTGTTGCTGGCCGCTGATGGTCAGCTCGATCGCTTCGATGCGGGGGCCGGCGAGAAGGGGGGCGTGAGCACGCACTAATACGAGTTTCCTTGGTTTGGTTGCCAGTTCTGCGGCATAGCGGAACGGGGGTACCATTTACCATCCGAGGCTTGGTACATGTCCCCCCCTTGCCCCTGTCCCTGCCCATACGCCTGCTGGGGGGGTTGCGGGGCGTTGTAGTTGTTGTTCTTGTCCATGGTGGGTGGGGGTCCCTACAGCAATGTGAAAGGAAGAGAGCGCGCGCGTTGAACTGCTGGTACGAGGGTAGGAAGAGATGTAGACAGGTGCGGAAGGGTCGAGTTGCAATGGGTAATAATGTTGTGCTTGCCGCGGGATACGAGGACGAGGTCAGGAGGTAGGAGAGGCAGAGGGGGGAGAGAGGGGGAGGACCGGTGGGTGGCAAAAAAAGTCTTGGCTGCGTGGCGGTGCGGGTGCGGCCGATCCCATCGAACCGTCGCGTCTCCGTACGAGGGAGGGTCCGTACGATTCCGTGCCCTCGGATGCTATCCACGTCGTCTCGGAGATTTCTCCCTGTCTATATCTGTCTATATTGCATGCACAGCACCGTTTGACGATTGAGCGGGAATATCTAACGGTGGGCCGAGAAAGATCGCCGTGTGCCTCGGACGAGATGTCCCTTTTAGGCGCCCCTGCTTTCCCTGGGCCTATTTCCCCCTGGGCCTATCGAGTAAACAATAGATTGCCCGTCCTCTCTCGTGCCTGAGCCCTTTGCCCACCACGTCGAGCCGTACTCGCCGGATCCCACCCTCTCACTCCTATCATTCCAAGACATTACGCCCATCCACTGACTCCCCACTGTTCACTCTCCCTCGAGACGGCGATCCACCCCGCACGCTCTCTACTTCCCATCCTTCACCCTTTCCATCTTTTCCTCATTTCACCTCTCCCCCACCCCTCCCCCAGGATGATCCCCGCGCGCCCGCACAAGCAGACGATGCAGGAGCTCAAGCTCCGTCGTCTGGCGGAACACAACGCTCGACTGCGAGAGGACCTCGCCCGCCCTCGACAACGCGTCTCAGACGCTAGCAAGAGGTGAGTCGGGGTTTTCTGTCGCGGTGGTCATTGGGGTACATGCCGACAACCGCGACAATCGCCACGACTGCAATCTTCCGAGCAAAAGAGGCATATTGACGTCCAGTTTGATCGACTACTGCGCGAGCAAGCGCGATCCTCTTGTGAGTGACCATTCATTATCCGCCCTGCCCTTCCCTCCAGATCCCCCGGGCCGTCCTGATCCCAGCTGCCCAGCCTTTGGGGTCCGTTGCAAAAGGGCGAAGACCCGTACGCGCCTGTAGACCAAGGGCAATGTTGTTCCCGTGCGTCCCGCCTCGCTCGTCGTGCAAACGCTTGCACGATGCAGCATCCCGCGCTCATACTGACGCGGCAGTCATGTAATGCGCCTATGTGGGTGATGGGCAGTGAAGTCGCCGTACATTCCGTGAAAGTCCCAAAATCATTTCCTACAGTCCCAATCACGTGTATTCTGCCTTACTCCCTCTACACAAATCACCTTATTGTACTTGGCTCTCGACTCCCGGTCCCCCCCCCCCTCGGATGCATGGCTCATAATCCTGTGAGATTGGCACATCCGCATCTCCGCGATTCTCACTCCAACCCGCCCCGCCCCATCAGTCGATGGCGTACTTGCGCCTCGCGGCCGGCTCGACGTACAGCCAGCCGAGCGGGGTGTCGCGGACCATGAATGCCAAGCGGTACTGCCAGGGGACATGCACGAGGTGCTTTGGCGGGGTCTTGAGCCAGGAGATCAGGTTGAATGGAAAGTAAGGGATCAGCGGGGCGGGAGCGGGGTTGATGGCGAGTTGCTCGAGAATGACCTCGACCACTGGTATAAGCGATATAACCATTCGTGGCCGACAGTCATTGACTTGCCTTTCTCAGGAGGAAGCAAGAGCTTCTCGAAAGAATGCTTCACACCCGCATGGACCTCACATGCCCCGCCTGTCTGGCTCGTTGCAGTCTTCAGTCGGAAGCCGTTATCAATCGTCCCGGGCAAGAGGGAGAAGAAGCGCACCCCGCTCCCTTCACATTCGACCCTGCAGCTCTCCACGGCCATCAGGCCCGCGGCCTTGCTGGCTGCGTAGATTGTCCTGCGCGGGGCGGGGACCGTCGCCGCCACGGAGGACAGGTGGTGCAGCACCGGCGAGGGGGATTGCGAGAGGAGAGGGAGGAAAGCGGCGAGCGCGAGGGTTGTGCCGATATAATTGATCTCTCCGCATGCCCTCGCTTCATCGGCGACACGCTTCAAGCCCTCGGTGTCTGGGTCACCGGCGAATCGCTTCGTAGCGAGAGGATTGGTACTCGAAGGGGAAGATGTCAATGGGCTCCCGGCAATATCAAGGAGGGTCGAGGTGGAAGGCACGCCAGCTAGGATATGGACCGTGTCGATTCCTCCCCAAGCTGGAAGTGTCAGATCTGTCACATAGCGCAGAGATCGATCACCGCTCACCCTTGATGACCTCGTCGCGCACTCGCACCAGGTCGTCCGGGTTGGTAATGTCACCCGCGAGTTGGAGGACATTGGAACATCCCAAGGCGAGACATTGCTCGTACACCTCGTCGAGGGCTTGTTTCCTCCTAGCAAAAAGGCAGCTGGGGTGAGTGAGCCGATGTAAAAGCTCAGAAGGGACGAGCTGCCATGTCACGTACATCTTGGCGCCTCGTTTGGCATAAGCCAGAGCGAGGTCTTGACCGACGCCAGAACTCGCGCCTAGTAAGACGACGCGTTCTTCGTTGGGCTTTACGATTGTTTCCCGCGACGGGAGGGATTTAGATTTGGATAGCTTGAGCAGCACGGGGATAAGGATGGCGATGAGCCATGTGGGAGGAGTCTGCATGGTTGGGGGCAGGGGTTAAGGGGAAGGTGAGGTGGGTGTAGGAGAGGTTGGGATGAGGGTAAAGATGGGGATGGGATAACCGGTGTAAGAGGTAAGGAATTAACATTTCACCCTTTGAACCGATCTGTTCATCCGGCCGGAACCCTGTTTCAGGCTTGACCCCCGTCCCAAAGATTCCATATTGATTCCCTTGCTTGGCTGGCTGGGCCTGACTTTACCCGCCCTTTCCGCCGCCCCTCCCCGTCCCGTCAAAAGCCATCCTCAAACACATCCATCATAGAGCGACCCGTCACTTCGTGCATCAACCCTCCCAACCCTTATCCCCACCATCACTCGGTACACGCGCCGTTTCACTACTCCCCCATCAACCCTTTTCCTTGCGACGACGGCGACGAAGGTGAGGTGAGTGCAGAGTGTCCAAAACACCGAGGCAACACGCGTTTTTTTTTCCCAGACTCAAAGGTGACATCACGATTCCGCACCTGGTCGTACTCGCACACACAAACTCATCCAGCCTCTTTCGCCCTCGTTTCCCCCTTGTTTCCTCCTTTCCACCCTCCTTCTCCTTTCTCATTCCAGTCCTTCCCCTCCTGTCCTTGCCAACCCATCGTCAACGACCACATACATCGTCACTCTCTCTCCACCTCGTATACATCTCGATAGTCACACTCAGCACCTTTTTTTTCCTTCCCTTCGCATTAAATCACAGCACAGCACAGCAAATCACTCATCGCACAGCCCAGGTTTCCCACCCATGTCACCCAACGGAGAATTCCCCAACGGCGTCAACGGCTCTCACGTCGTCAACGGCACCAACGGCACCAGCGGACACAACCACATTGACGAGCAACGCCTTCGTGATGAGTACGCCGCCGCCGGTCAATCCCACGTTTTCACCTTTTTCGACACCCTCAGCCCGTCTGACAAAGCCGCCTTGTTGACTCAACTCGCCGGTATCGACGTCCACCGTGTCAACAGGATCTACACCAACGCCGTCGCAGCCGACGGACCCATCACCCCCCCCACCCATTCCATCCCCCTCGACGAATCGCTCGCTCCAGGAGGGGCCAACCTCATCGGCCGATCTCGGACTCCCTCACCTACGCCTGAGTCTTCGGAACCAGAGCCACTCCCCGAGGCGGCATGCGCGAGCGTTGTCGGCAACCCGGCGGACGAGAAGAAGTGGAGGGATATCGGCCTGCAAGCCATCGCGGACAACGAGGTCGCCGTGTTGCTCATGGCGGGAGGACAGGGCACGAGACTAGGGTCGACCAGTCCAAAGGGCATGTATGACATTGCCCTGCCGAGCGGAAAGACTCTGTTTGAGCTGCAAGCGGGCAGGATCAAGAAGTTGGAAGAGCTCGCAGAGGAGAAGGCCGGCAAGCCCAAGGGAAGCGTCAAGGTCAGGTGGTATGTCATGACCAGTGGACCGACGAGGACCGAGACCGAGCGGTACTTTGAGGAAAAGGGCTTCTTCGGCTTGGACAAGGACGACGTGATCTTTTTCGAACAGGGTGGGTTGGGTTCATTTGCATTGCACCTCTGCTTCCCCCACGCAAGACTACTGTTCGGCCATGGCTGACCCACAGGTGTCCTCCCTGCCTTGTCAAACGAAGGCAAGCTGTTGCTCTCTACCCCTTCCTCTGTCTCCGTCGCCCCCGATGGCAACGGTGGTCTTTACGCCGCTCTTCGTCGACCTCTTCACCCCGGCACCACCACCTCGGTGCTCTCCGACCTCCGAGATCGAAAGATTCAATACATCCACGCCTACTGCGTTGACAACTGCCTCGTCCGCGTCGCCGACCCCGTCTTTGTGGGATGCTGCATCGCCCGTCACGCTGCGGCGGGCGCTAAAGTCGTCCGCAAGACTATCCCCACGGAATCAGTCGGCGTCCTCGCCAAGAAGGGCGAGGCCTACGCAGTGGTCGAGTATTCAGAGTTGTCCAAGGAGAAGGCCGAGTTGCGGACCTCGGACGGTCAGCTTGCTTTCCGAGCCGCCAACATTGCCAACCACTTCTACACGACCGAGTTCCTCGAGTCGGTCGAGGCGATGGAGAAGAAGATGGCGTTCCACATCGCCCGAAAGAAGATCCCAACCGTCGACCTGAAGACTGGCGAAGCCATCAAGCCGTCCGAGCCCAACGGAATGAAGCTCGAGTTGTTTGTCTTCGACGTCTTCCCGTTCACGAAATCGCTCTGTGTGCTCGAGGTCGACCGTAAAGACGAGTTTTCGCCATTGAAGAACGCTCCGGGATCCAAGGCCGACTGTCCAGAGACGAGTCGACGGGACTTGCTGGCTCAGCAGAAACGGTGGTTGATCGATGCCGGTGCGGAGGTTCCGGAGGACGTCGAGGTCGAGGTGTTGCCCAGTGTCAGCTATGCCGGAGAGGGGCTGGAATGGGTCAGGGGGGCTCGGTTCACCCGATCAGGGGTGTTGAGCGGGAAGGAGGATTTGAAGGTGTTGGCTGCATGAGGAGTGGAGCATGACCATGGACTGTTTTCTCTTTCTCGCTCCCCTCAAACGATACATCGGGGTGACTTGTTTGCATTATGGACAATATGTTTTGATGGACATCTATGCGTTGCGATGCAGGGTCGAGTGTATAGTTGACACTGGGATGGATTGAGCAGTGATATCGCGTCGATGGTCCACGTCGCGTCCAGATGAACTCGGTGGTCATGTCCGACGCATCGAGCTCGTCGACTTTTTGGCCTTCCTCCTTTTCCATCATTCTCCATGCCATGGACGACTATGTCAAGTCGGGCATAGGCGCAGAGGCTACCGACCGCTCGTTCGCGTGAGTCATGTCAGGCTGTGGCCCATGCACCAAGGAGGTCGGTGAAGAACGAGCTCACAAGCCAGGGCTGTCAATATCAAGCCGGTTTGGCATCTCACCCCGCTGGTCGTGAATCAAGAGGGCGCAAGACCATCGCCCGCTCGAGCCTCATTGCAATCGCTATGCCTCGGCGTGATATCCCGCAACTTTCACCTCTACACCCCTTCGCACCTCTCCACTCTCCCGGCGGTATTGCTCGGGCGAGTGCTGCATCGCGCGCGCAGTGATCGGGGCTACGAAGCGCACGGTGCGGACCGTCAGCGCAATCCCGACGCGACGACCTTTTGGGCTTACATGGCGCTTCTCGACCCCGGCGGAGGAGACACCGACCCGGATCATACGCTGGCAATGCCCCTTGCCCCAACGTTGCATTACCTCAAACCGGACGAGACGCTCGCAGAGCCCGAGCACCCGTTGATATCACTGCCAAAGCTGTACGAGCGAGAATCGCTCGACACGCGATCCCCGCTTTCGTTCCTCACGACATTGACGCTGGACGGCATGAACGGGAGCGTGAATGACACGACGGTGATGAATGTGCGATACTGCACGCACCTCTCGTTGTTATGGACGAGAGGGTGTAAGATCACCGACACGGCCGTGCGGCTCTTATCCTCCTCGCTGGACTTGCAGCGCAAGACGGGCTTATGCCGCCTGCGAGCTTGGTTCCTCCCAGGCTGTCGGGGTGTGAGCGATCGGTCCATGCGGTCATTGGCCCGGTGGCCCGGGCTGACAGTGGTGGACGTGCGCGATACGTCGGTCACAAACGCAGGAATGGGCGTGTTGAATCGCTTCTCCCAGTCGTATTTCAATGGCCAAAACGCCGATTTCCAACCTTGCACCGATGGTCTCCTCCCTGTATTCTCCTCGAGATCGACCCCGGCAGAGATCCTCGAGGCGTTATGCCTCACCCTGCTCCTTCCTCCGACGCCTGGGCGGGGCCAGATTGTTGGCCGTTCGCATACCCCACAGAGATGGTGGATAGCGCTGCATCTCGTGCCTACTACTGAACCCCTCGACCCGAAATGGCTCCCGCACCCGCCAGCTCGGATAGACCCCGCCACCAGCGCATCAGCCCAATCGACCCACCCCTCCAGGATATACCGTCCCGGCGTGGGCATGATCTACTGCCAGAACGCCTCGAATGTCCCAGACGAAGTGACAGCCTACCGGGCCAACCTTCGAACGGCCTTGAGGATTCAAGCAGAAGAGGAAGGACTCTGCGACCCGCTCTACCCGCCCGACGGTTGGGACGACCCGATCGACTCGTTCGGCGATTGGGACCCGGACAACTCGTCCGATGATTGGGACGACCCGATCGACTCGCCCGACTATTGGGATCAAGATCGGGATTGGGATCGCGAGGAGCGCAAGCACGCGCTGAACAGGGTCAAGGACAGGTACGAGGCCCCCATGTTTGGTACAGATCGTTCCAAGGCTTTCGTCATGGGTACAAATGCGAAATCTACGAAATCTGCGAAATCGGCCAAGGGCAAGGCAAGTCGCGGGCGGGAGAAAGATGTTACGGCCAGAGGCACTGGGACGAGGGTGGACGACGAGCGCGATGCAGAAGTCATCGGTGGAGACAGGGAATTGATGCTTGTCCGGATGGTGGCGCAGAACTGGGAGATGCTCCAATGGACCTTGGGGTCAGAAGCCCGGGACACGAAAGGGGCTGTCCCGGTCAAAGTCGGGGGCAATGCGCAGCGATTGACATCTGGTGACTTGGTCGCGGCGATCCTGGGTACACGCGGGGCAGCGAAATGTGACGGAAAGCCGGATCGTCCGCCAGGACGGTACGACTTGTCACCTGGCTCATCGGCTGCTTCGCAACTCACATCTACACCATCGGTCCGGCATGGACATACCTCGCCTATCAATCCGTTTTCGGCGGCGCCGTCTCAGGCTAGCAGCGGTGCAGGGTCTCAAGCTTCTACCGCTTCTTTCCCCTCTTCGGGGTCGTTCGCGACTCAGGGGGGATTCAGCAGCACGGCGCAGAAGAGGCGGTTCGAGGGGGGTGGAACGGCGGTGGAGGCGAAACGACGGGGGATGAAGATGTTCAGTGTAGGCGCGAAACCGTTGTAAATTGGCGTTTGCCCCTCCATCGAATGTACATGTATCTAGTATCTGCCCCTCACACCGATGTCATACTGCTCACCGGTGTCTACAGTGGCCATCGTGCTCGACCCGAGTCTCCTGTTCACGCGGCCCAACACCAAAAGGTACGCCTATCCCCTTTTCGTGACGGATAACCTGAACTGCCAGCTCATCGTGGTCACAGTCTCTTGTATTTCCGACTGCAATACTGTACAGATAGCTTTTGAGACCTCGGCTCTCCAGTTCAGAAAAGTGGATCTCGGTCTCAGCGTCGCTACTGCCACGTGCACACTAAACATACATCCTATTCACAAGTCATCAACAATCGGCTATGTGCAGTCAAGGCAGGTATAGGTGCTTCAATTCCATCCTGGAAGAGTCCTTGGCTCCAGGACCATGTAGATCGTGCGGTAGTCAGAGAGTAGTGGTGGTTGCTGAGAATCGTCCGCGATCGTTCCAGGCATGACAGAGACCCGGGACATAAGCGTCCATTGGGGAGGGTTCGTTTGAGATATACGTGTCAACTCCATTGCGAATTCCCAGTTGTGAAGCCCTTCACGATCAATGGATCCCGGAAGGTGCCTGAGGACCTCTGGAAAAGGCGAAGCGATTTCTTTCGTGACACTCAGGGCTCTTGTCTTCGCCGTCGACCAGCGGCTTGAGAGTACATCAGCAGGTCTTTTGAGCAGAGAGAGGGTGTCCCAAGCCGTCTTTACGATGGTGCTCAACGTGTCGGTGGCGTTGGAGGGGATTTTGACCGCCTTCTTTGCCGAAAGCCCGGGGGATTTGCGGGATTCGGGGGACTCGGACATCGTCAATGAGTGATCTGGGCTGTCCGAGTAGGATGTTTTCTTGCTGGTGGGTATCTTGGGGGTGAAGTTTGCCTGGCAAGACATATTGTTACAACTGAAAGATCGAAATCCGTTCGGGAAGAATGTTCCCTCCATGAAGCTGGCAGGGAGGACTGAAGGCGGAGCTGATATGGCTGAGCGCATTGAGACGCAGAGCTCCTCGCACTCTCCACCTCCTTCCGTGCTCATCGGAAAATATCAATGGATTGAAAGCATTTGTTTATCAAGCGTGAGTAGCAGCGGTGTTCGAAGCTGGGGGGGGGGAGGGGGAACGATTGCTTTCGGCCGAACAATCCTTTGTCCGAAGCTGACATGAAGCGATAAATGAGCTCCACCCAGCGTCGCTCGGCATATTGGCAGATACAATCCTCCGTCACCTCCACCGTGGTCGGCGATGATCGGTAGAGTCCCCCCTTGAGTCAAAGGAGGTGTCCGCGGGGGGGGGGGAGGGGCGGCCAGGACACGAGATAAGAGGAAGTGGAGAGTGGCAAAGCCATGGCGCGTCCACTGCTGCTTATCATATCGCGCCAGACTGCCCCTCCTTACTGCCCCATGCCCGACAAGACCGGCACTTTGAATCGTGTATTGAGCCGTCGCCCGCTCTCCTCGGCCGATCAGATTGTTGAAGGGTCTTGTATCAATCCTGGACGAAGGGTGCAGAAGGGCGGGTTGTTGGGGGGGGGGGGGGGGGAGGAGCAGCTCGACTCGGTCGGTTTTCCCCCCCTTTCGCACCGAGGCCAGCTCAGATCAGCAGGAGGCCACTTCGGTATTAGGTTTTCCGGCGAAGTACTGTGGACGAGCGACGATGGAGCTTATGTTGGGAAGCACATTGACTCACATACGATAAGTAGGTCGAGATGTGGCAGACGTCGATCTTTCAGTTCATCCTTCAGCCAGAGGAAGGGTCAAAGGGCCACCCAAGGAGTCTTCCGTCTCTCATTCGTATAATGCAAGGGGTGTGGGTTGAGCAGACACTTTGCGCTTAGGGGGTGTACTGAGCGGTCCTGACCAGGTGTTGCCACTCAGGATCTTCATCCTACTGATGATCAGCTCGATCGGATGCTGACCAATACAGTGAAGCGCCAAGTTCTGGCGAAAGGATCTCCCCGGCATGCACGTTTCTGTGCTGTGAACGCGACTCGAGCGTAGTTCTACTTTACCCCGTTGGTTGAACTGATAACAGCTACGCACCAAAGGAAACGAGGGGTGTAAGCTACTTCGAGAACGGGTGGAAGCCGCTCAAAAGCGACCTTCCAGACGGGTGAGCCATATGTCGCGAGTTCTCGCCGGGGATTGGCATGCCTTACAGACCTGTGCAGGCGCAAGCCAATGGAAGGCAAAGCAGGTGGGGAACTGTCCCGCTGGAAAGGGGAGTGTCATGAACCGGTGACATACTCCTAAAACCCGTGTCTCAGCCACCCATACTTAGGGTGCCGTTACTTTCCCACCGGGTACCCCATACCCGCTGGGCGACTACCACTATATATACCCGCATGATACACTTAAGACTACAGAGATGTATCTGTTTGTCCTACTTTGCTAGATCGCCCGTCCGTACAGAGTACTCGAGCATCGACCGACCTCACATCGTGACAGGGAGCTGGTTGATCAACGCGCTATGCCTTCGTCCTGCCCTGGGGAGAAGGTGCAGATCCTCACCCTTATCGTTGATTCCCCGAAGGTGAGGCGATAGCTCGAGGGCAGACAGGCCTTTGATCCGGCGGGGTGGGGGAGGGGAAGAGTACCGCCAGACAGCTTGTCGCCACTCGATAGGACGTCCTCAATACATACTGTACTGGCATGTATGCAACGCTCACTCCCATGGTTTGTCCTCTCGGACCGTAGGGCCCCGGCCGATGACAGGAGTAAGAGCAACCGAGACTCGATCTCCCGTACCGCATGCATACGTCCCATCAACAAGTCGTATTCATAAACAATGCGCTGTCTGGATCCCAAGCTTGTGCTCAATTCCCCCAATTGATCCTTCGCTCCAACGGTTCCTTCGGCACAACCAGCACCTTGCTCGCAGTGAAAACCTCTTCCAATGGCTCGAGCCCGGCAGGCACACGTTCCAGACTGAGAGTGTAGGTCAACTCGTACCGATCTGGCCAGATGGTTTCTTGATACCGCAGTTCCGTTTGCAGACTCCAGACGACCTCTCGGGTCTCGTGGTTCGGATAAGAGGGCCACTTGGCACGAGACCTGGTGTAAAGAGTTCGGGCATCGTTCTTTGCGATGATGACCGTGTTGTCCATGACTTGCTTCCATGCGAACATGTTCGTCTCGGCGGGCTTGGTGTGACTCTTGACTGATTCTTGACTCTTCGTAGCGAAGGCCGTGAACATCGCCTCAGCCTCCGAAGCCGAGCGGGGTTCTTTCGTCCTGAAGATGGTCGGAGGACTCGAGGAGACGAGCGACATTGTGTCTGGAGAGTGTGTATGGCTCACTTAGGAGTTTGATGAGTTGTGGTGAGTTGCGCAGGGAAAACCACAGTGTCATCGGTCTTTATACCTGATCAACGGGTGTGTTATGGCCGGTCGAGGCGTTGAATCGCCTTCCTTCGCCCTAGGCCGATGGACGCTACGTTCGAACACTCGCCCGATTCAAGCTCCCGTATCATGCAGCTTATCGCTTCGCGCCTTTGTTCAGCGTCATCTAGCTCCACCTTCCGAAGTCTTTCTCCCCGGCCGCCATACTCGTCTCAGGAAGTCAAACCGGGTGAGTGAAAGGACACGGCGATGATAAATGAAATGATCGAGATCCAGGGGTAAAAGCCTGGTGTGCCGACCTCTGAGGACGGGAGATATCGACCCATCCGATCGCTAATCGCAGACGAAGGGCTTCGAGTCAAGGCTGGCCGTCGAGAGAAGTCGCTCGGGTGCGCAAGGGTCGGAGCATTTAGAGTGCTCACAACGGACGCTTATCTGCGTGGCGTATCATGGACGATTGTCGTTCTGAAGGGCCGTCCGATTTCTGAAACACGCACTGCAAGGGGTAACGCACGGCGTCTAACGCACCTTCATCCAAATGGGCACTCTCTGGCGGGAACCTTTGTACTTATTCGATAGCTCTTAGAAGTCGATTCGTCAAATCTCGGTCAAAGGGGGAAGAAGGGGAAGCTTGAATGCGTTTCATCGCCCCTTGTTGTAGACCGTTTGAGCAGGGAGCGCATCAGTGCAAGGTCAGGCGCTTGACATGGTGCAGAGTCGTGAGGCGTGTGCCCGTGGTGACAAAGTGTCGCACATTCATCGATCAGGCGAGTCGTTCCACTGGGGTGACCCACAGCCTATGCGTGCTGATGTTATGGGTGCCGACTCCAGAGATGATCAACAGCTTGAACCTCGTGGTGAGGTGGGTCTCTGGCGATCGCCCTCGGCAAGCTCAGAAGCAAGGCTTGATCAGGATCCAGTCGTCACGTCATGACTATCTTACCATGGGGATGTCGGACGCACAGAGGGCTATCGCAACCGATCGCATGGCACCAAACGGCGCAGAGGCTACGGCTTCAGCAGGTCATCTGCACGGAAAGACCGGGTTCCGGGGACACCGGCGTAACATGTTATTGGCATGCAACGCCTGTCCTCATCGGACAAAGTGGTGATAGATGGGAACAAGCCTAGACCTGTGCAGGACATCCGTCTCCTCACCATCCAGCAGTGAAAGGGTCAGTAGAAGGATCAATGCCGCCGTGATGTCCGATGACTCTTCAGTCTCTCTCTCCTCTCCAATGGCGGACTACCCGACACACCATCAGTATGTCCCCGTCAAACCCCTACCAACTCCTCATCTGCTAGTCAATGTGGTGCATACAACGTCGTCGTTACTCCTTCCCCCCTGCCCACGCCGCTTACACGCCCATAGCCGCGAGCCAATTCCTCGGGCCATTCGCTGCACCCCCTCGACCGATCCCACGTCCTGCGCCTGGCGCGGTCAACATAGACGGTAATAAGGGGTTCGCCGATGCCGCCGAAGCTTTCCGATTGGCCGAAGAGGCGCGGACTGCGATCAGTGAAGAGTCGGTGAGACGGAGATTTGACACTCACCACAAGTAGCTATCTCGTTGATATTCGTCTCGAGCACCAACCCGCCCTGGATGATCTCGCCCAGCACATGATGCACCTGGAGATTAGACGATGATGGCACACCGGACACTACTGCAGCCTACCTCGTCAAAGTGGAATATCAGGTCGAGCTCACACACGTTTTCAAACGCCCGATCCAATGACTCGACGAAGACCTGAGGGGTCAGTTCTGCTTGAACGACAACGGGAGGAGGCGCGGACTCACCTGGATAAGATCCAGTATACCCAGCTCAGACTCCGCTCCATCCACCACGAACCTGTCCGTGTCAGCTTTTCACCACTCGTTCAGGCCGACTAATTAGCGTACACAAAGTACAACGTCGCGTAGTGCCGGTAAATCACCCTCACGTCGTCTTCCTCCTTTGCAACCTTCCCGACCTCCTTGCCCTTCCCGCTCTCCCCCTTTCCCGAGGTAGTAGACGGCGAGGGGAAGACGAGGTCGGGTGCATCGAGGAAATTGCACAAGCCAGCAGGACGGTCGGAGATGTAGGAGAAGATTTGGGCAATGAGCGATTGTTGTACGACCGGTGGGAGCGGGGTGTAGAACTTGGACAGTCGCGGCTTGCCTGATGCGTCAGTCGACCTTCCAAACAGCAAGCCTATGGAGGGAGAGATCGGGAGACATCTGAGCGCGTACTCACCGTGAGTGTTGAATATCAGGACGGCGTGAATCATGGCGGTGAATGGTGTCTTGACAACATTGGTATTGTATAGAATAGCTCGAGCTGCTGTGACTTCATCGCATCTCACCTCCACCGGCACTTCAATCTGACTCCGTCGGCTGCTATATTTCACCGGTCAAAGGTTTGTACACATCGACCGTCTCTCCGTCCCAGCTCAATATGCCATACATGCAGATCACGACGGACAATATGGTACATAATAGGAAGAGACCGTATGATGAACAACCCACGTCGCTGCGGAGGAAATTGGGTTTAATGTGGGTAAAAGAGGAGAGAAAGCAATGATGTTAGAGTGACTGCCTGATGTGCTAAAGGAGACAAATCGGGGACGACGGGTCTCTTGAAGTGTTTGCGAAAACGTCCAATACGTCGTATGTGGCCTGGGGAAAGGGGATATCTCGTGCGTGGTCGTATAGGTCGGATGAATCATGGTCGTTCTAGGGGAGGGGGATGTAGGTCCCCGGCGCGTTCGCCGTCAAAAAGATGTATCGACGTGCTTTATTGGTCGCTGGTGTTGTTCAAGTTCATGAGGAGCGTCGAGAGACATCGTTTGGTGACCATGTCGCCTTTGAGCAAAGCGTTGAAGGATCCATCGCGGAGAGCCTCGGGCAAGCAAGCTCGAAGAGCCTCTCGAGCGCTGACATTTAGCAAGGGGCATAGCGCATCAGAGGGGGGTTCAGCTCACCGAGGGTTATCACTCATGCGAAGATAGCATCGTACGACGTGTTTGAGTAATCGGACCGCTTGGCTCTCGACCAGCGCCTGGACCATGTTTGACAGGACCGCTCCGACGGCGTAGAATCGTTCGTACGTCTGGCAGATATATTGCAGGCCGAGGTCGTCGAGCAGGATCTTTTGGACGATAAAGATGGCCACGGTCTTCGACAGCTCCGAACCAGTCTCCATGATGCGGAGACAGAGCGGGATGATCTCGGTGGACAGGAGAAAGTTGATCACGTCGGAGTTTTCGTTTTGCTGCACACTGTCAGACCAACCAAGCAGAGAGGAAAGAGAGTGGCTTACCTTGACGAGCGCCCCGATTACTCCGAGGGATGTCAGGCGGAGGTATTCGAATGGCCGGGTTTTCGAAGTGGTGTTCAAGAAGGGGTAGAGGAAGAGGGGGACGTGGGCTGATGGTGAGCGTGGGCGTCACTTATAGCGACTCGGCGTACCATTTAAAAACAGACTTCTCGTCTCAGAGTGGCTCGCTACGCATTGCAAGAGAGCGAGTGCGTTACAAACCCTGTTGGAAGCGTGCGCGGTGAGGCTCGGCGGTGACAGGGCCGGGTAGACGTTGACAATCTCTAATAACAGGCTCGACATGACACCTGATCTATCAGTTTCCTGCCAGGGATCTAGCGCCAGGGATGACAGAACGAAAAGCCTCACCGAAACCGCCCCACAACACCAACGCAAGGTCCTCGTACATCTCCCTTTTCTTGCTCAGCTCCAGCAAGGCCGTCTCTCTCGTCTCCGGGTCGAGAAGCTCGGTGATCAAAATGTAAATCTTTTCCTCCTCACTACCTGCCGGGGGCGGGGCGCCATTCGGTAGCAGCAAAAGCTTACCCCCGGAGACTGGCTGGGGTGTCTGCCCATAACCCGTAGTAGCAGCCGGCGCGGGAGGGTTGTTGAGGTGTTGCGCGAGATTATTCAACAATAAAGGAGGCTGTGCCGACGACGCCTGTGAAGCGTTCGAGGGGTTGTACGACTGTCCATAGGGACCTTGAGCCGGAACGCCGGGTCCTGAGCGCGGTCTAGAATGCTGGTCGTACATGAATTGAGGGGGACCGAGGGAAGGGGGTAGGTGGGATTGCGGGCCGTGGGATTGAGACGAGGCGAAATGGGCCGAGGCTGCGGCCCAAGAGGTCGAAGGGTCAGTCAGATCAGGAGTCGGAGACGTGGTGGATGGCCGTCCTTGGAACATAAGAGGCCGGGCGTGGGTTGGGTTAAGAAAGGGTTAGAATTATAGGTGATAAAGTCTAGGTGGTATATGAGCGAGGCGAAGTGAACGAGATACGAGTATGGATCGTAGGTGGTGGTCCAGTCGGCCTGGCCCAGAAGCAATCTCGGAGTTGTCCGGCAAAATCCCAATGTGGCACTTGTTCCTCCCCATCATCACATTAATTCTTGGCTCATCTCTTCAAACAGATCCAGGCATTAATTCACATAGGGCATCGACTATGGAGGGTATCTTCATCAAACCGAGCAGGTCGAGATGTATATAGCCCAAGGCTTACGAGACATAGACATACACCTTTATTATCCCCCCACTCGATCGGTCGTTATGTAATCAAAAACAAACACAAAAATGCCTTGACTTCTCCCTTGTTCCCCCTCTATTGATGCTTTTGTCTAGAACCCAGCAGCGGCCACCTTGTCCGGGTACTGCGTCTTCAAGTGATCGATGAGCGCTCTCAACTCCGCCTTGGTCTCGTCCGTCAGGTCGTCCTCGTGGCTAGCGTCCAACAAGTTGTAGGCGAACGCTTGGAGCAAGTGGTCCAAGTGAGGCGCCAACAGGTCGGGTTGAGCTCGGTAGACGGTGAAGATGGCACCGTAGACGGCCTTGTTCTCTAATGTGTCGAATCGCAGGGGCATGACGCTGATAATGACCGGGAGAACCTGGTCAAGGGGAACAGCCGCAGCGTTCTTAATGATCATTCGAGAGATTGCACCGGCAGCGTTGTCACGGGCGTTGTAGACGGCCGGGGCAGAGTGGTCGGGGACGGAGAAGAAGGGTTGAAGAGCAGTGAGGAGGGCGAGGTAGTGAGGGGAGAGATCGGCCTGCGAGTTCTCGACCAAGACACCGGAAGCGAACGCGGCGTTGGATCGGACATCGGGCTCCTCGTCTCGGAGTCCTCGAGAGATGATCTCGAGGAGCTGTTGAGTGAACTGGGTAACACCAGCCTTGAGACCGACAATGATCTCGCCGAGACATCCAACAGCCATAGATCGCTCCGAGGAGTGTCGCTTGGGGTTGGAGTAGTTTGAGATCAGAGGGAGGACAGAGCCAAAGGCTTGGGCAAAGTCGGGTCCAAGGACGGTAGCCATAGCGCCGAAGACGTCGGCAGCGTTCGAGATGAGGGCAGCCTCGTACTCGGAAGAGTCCGAGTCGACACCAACGCTCTCGTCGTCTCCATCGGGGTCTTGCTGGCACAAGGACTTCTTCTCCAAGATCTCAATGGTGAAAGTAGCGATCTTGTCAAGGTCTTCCCATCAGCAACGCGTTTCTGAGAGGTGGTGGATACACTCACGTCCTTCAACAAGAGCGGGACCACACTTGTTCATGGTCTCGGCAAGCTCCGAGCAGATATAGGTGACAACGCTCCTGACAGTCAGCTTCTGTCGATATAGCCCCTAGAGATGTTTGTATGTGTGGAAGAATCAGAGAAAATGTTTAAAGTTTGTCTCATTCGTTTCGTCGAAGTGAGCTGAGTAATGATTCTCATCATATAGAAGGAGAAGGGGATAGGGCAAGAATGAAAAGACGCGTACCTGTCGTCCTCGGTTTGCCAAGTCTCAAACAAGGAGGGAAGGATATGGTCGACAACCTTCTTGACGTCGGCGTGGAGGGGGACCTGAACGACACCTCCGGGGATCCAGTCTTGAGGGTTGGAGAGCTCGTAGATGGTTTTGATGAAGGTGAAGAGGGAACCGATGGCGCTCTTTCGGATACCCTCGTAGTAGTGGTCCAAAAGCTCAATGAGAACTTGAATAGTCTCCTCGACGTAAGGCATGAAGGCCTGCTTGGTAGCCTCGAACAGCTCTCCGATAGCGTCGGCGGCGACCTCCTTCTCGATGGCGACAGCGCTGTTGACGTTGGCGAACATCTTCTCGTAAAGGTCGAGATCAGTCTCGTCCTCGATGTCCTCCTCGTCGTCCGCACCTCGGGACGAAGGGCCCGCACCAGTGGCAAAGGCCTCGGCGGCGGTCTGCGGGGTCTCTCCGTCCTCGATGAACTCGTCCGAGTTCTCGCTCTGTTGGCACGAGGCAACGAGAGCAGGAACGACCTGAGGCAAGTAGGTCGCAAACTCGCCCTCGAAGACCTGAGCCATGACACCGAAGAAGATGAAACTGGACTCTCGAAGACGGGTATTGTCCATGGTGAGAGCCTCGAAGGCGGGCTTCATGAGCTCGTGGAAGTAAGGGTGGAAGACCTCGGCGCCGACGGCGTCCGCGATCGTACCGATAGTGTCGGTAGCGACACCTCGGAGATCGAATTGCTCGTCGGATCCTTGCAAAGCAAGGAAGGGTACCAATCGCTTAATGGTCTGGTCGAAGTAGGGCTTGAACTTCTCCTTGGCGGCGTGGGCAGCAGAGCCAATGGCACCGGTGACGGTGATCTTGACGGGGATCTGGCCACCTTCCAGGAGGACAAGGAGTCGCTCCATGAGGAGGGTCAAGTAGTTGACAATGTCGTCACCCAAAATCTCGAGGTACGAGTCGAGACAAGTGCAAGCTTGCCTTTGGGTAGCATCGTCAACGATGAGGTTGAAGAGGATGGGAACGATCGACTCGTGCTTGGTAGCGCACTCCTCGGAGAGCCACTCGCAGAGACAGCCGAGAGCGATACAGGCAGCTCGTCGAACGATAACCTCGGGGTCCTGGAGACCTCCCTCGATGACCGGCCAGAGCTGGTCGACATGGGGTCGGATGTAGTCGGAGCAACCCTCGACAACAACACCGAAGGACATGAGGGCAGACTTGCGCATGTTGGGGTCGCTCGAGGACATGTAGATTTGGAGCTGGGAGGTGAGGACGGGGAAGACTTGTTGAGGGGGCAGAGATTGGGAGAGGGTGTCGAGACATCGGAAGGCAAGTCTTGACGGCGAGTCCTCGTCAATGTCCTCGGGGTCCTCCTCACAACCAATCGGCAACAAGCCCTCGACGATAGGCTTGGCGAGTCCAAGAGCCTGGACCTTGCTCTTCTTGTATCGGACGACCCAAGAGAGAACGTTGAGCGCACCACATCGCATCGAGTCCTCAACCTCCTTGTTGCTAGCAACGCCGAGGAAGAATTGGACCAACTCGGTGACGTGCTTGGCGACAAGCGGGGTGTCGAGAATCAACAGAGTCTCGAAGACATCGTAAGCGTGCTTGACACCCTCGTCGTCGCCTTGGTTGACCGCTTGTTGAGTGACTTGAAGCATGGGGACGATCAAATTTTGGAAAGCCTTGACGTGCTCCTTGTCATCGGTGGAGATGTACTCGGCAATCTTGGCAAGACCTCGCAGAGTGGTGATTCGGACCTCGTTGGACTCAGGGTCGTGCAGGGTGCTAGCGAACAACTCGAAGACGGGTCTAGCGTAGGCCTCGACAGAGTCATAGATAGTGTCAAGAACGGAGAAGAGGACGTAGACAGCGGTCTCTCGGTGGGTGGCGGTGGGTGATCGAGCGGCCTCGGTAAGACCAGGGAGGAGGTTAGGCCATGAAGGAGGCTGAGCGGCCAGCTCAAACTCGGCAATGGCAGAAACGGCCCGAGCGAGGGCATGTCGGACAATAGCTCTGAGGGGTCAGCTTGATCCGCACAGTAATGCCTTCCTAGTCACTCACGATGGCTCCTCTGTCAGTCGACCGAGAAGGGCAGCCTTGATCTGGTCTCTAGTGGAGACGTCGGTCTTCTTCCAGAATCGGCCATCACGGTTAGAGATCCGCTTTCTCAGCTCGACAGCAGCAAGTTGTCGGATCTGGCAAAATTTAGCACGGGAATCTTGACCCGCTCAAGTCAGGCTCACAGCTTGGTTTTGGGAAGTAGCAGCGATCTCGTAGAGAGCAGGGATACACCGAGCGTCCTTGTAGAACTGAGTGTTCAGCTGGGTGGTAGCCTGGCACATCAGTAAATGTTCAGCCACCTTCCCGTTGCGACCTGCGGCGACGAACCTGTCTAATAACATTGGTGTCCGGGGCGATGGTCGCCTCCAGTAATTGGTGGAGGGTATGGACGTATGTTGGCTGACTAGTCAGTGAGGTGTTGCTACGATACCACTCACGTCCATCGTGTGGAGAAATGGGATGTAAGAAGGAGGAGGGTTTCGAAAAAAGTCTGAAAGGATTGTGTGTGGTCGACCCGCGTGGGGTGATACCCTCAGGGTTGAAAAGTGGCACAATTTTTGATAGTTTTGCCACGTCACATATACCTCTCTCCACTTCGCTTGTCACAAGGCAGCGAAACTTCCATACCCGCCTCTGCTTCGCTTTCAACAACGACAAACAACTCTGTCCCATCTCATGCTTTCACTGAAATGGTACGAATGATCAGGATGCTCCCTGGCCGGGGCGACGATGTCGAATCGGCCCAAAGATATCTGACCCACACTAACCTACCTCTCCCCCTCCCCTCTCTCATCCTCCCCCGCGGCCGTGCTTACGCTCGTGCTCCTGCTTGACTCTCCCATAGTCTGGCGGTACAAGCGGGGGAACAGAACAAGGCAAAACTACTTTTTGACAATAATACAAAACGCCATATGACCTTGATATAAGCCGGAGGATATCCGTCTTTTCATTTCCTCTACGAGGGTGGAAATAGTTGGAGTTCCTTGACTCGGGTCCAGCACATTTAACAACGTTGATGTATACGTATTATGGAGACAGCCTCTTTGCAGATGCATCATATGCCTCTTGCTGCAATTGGAATTATCCCAGGAGCAAGCACGCCAGATTGTATTTCCACTTTCGCCTTCGAAGAGTGCCTACGTCTCCGAATCAACTGTGAGAGGCGGATAATTTCTCCCTGATGAGCACCACCGCCGGTCCGCTGGATTCTGGATCCTATTCGCTAGATAGGTGTAAGCGAATCGGTGCTTGGGACATTACCGTAATTGCGAAAGAGGCCAGACGACTCGACGGATTCAAAGTTGTGGTACTAGCAGCCAGTTGACAAGAGGTAGGAGTTAATGTACCTCGCATGACCGGTATGCGCTGTGTATGCTGTAGGAACTGTCATTTGTGCACCAACTATGCGGCTGGAGACACAGAGCCTTGCATCATCGGCACAATCATATGCCATGTCGCTCGCCCGGATCTCGACCTATGGATTTTTGAAACGGGACCAGCGGAGATGTAAGCGGAGGCCCGTTGTAAACGGAGCATCCGGAACCAAATGAACCCCGCCCCGCGTATCCGGTCTACCGGGTATTCGGCGGGGTTGAGACCCCGATAGGGCGCCGTAGCTGGTGCTCGAGGTGAGAGCCGTTGACAGGTGACACCGTCGTGGTCGGGATACATGCGACAGTAGAGGCGGGAATATTCGGTTTGGGGAGAGGTTCTTGACCGTTGATCCTCTTTGTTTGGTGTATGTTGGCCCGACCAAGGGGGGGAGAAGGCGGCAAGATGAAGGTTGTACGTCACCCAGATGACCCGATTGATAACCTGAAATTGGATGTTTTGATTGGATGCGATTGGGGCAAGGGTTCCAACCCAGGGGGGGAATCAACTTGCCCCTCCCCCAGATCCGGACCGCTCTTGACACATCCATTCTGACTCGTCACCGATAACCCTCTTGAAACCCCCCCTTCACACCCTTCACCGACGACATTTACCTCGACATCTTATTCTTTTTTTTTCCCCTCTCTCCTGTCCAGCAAACTCATACCCACCCCCCCTCTCCCTACTTCATCACTCTAGTCCGGCCATACTTCTGATCATCACATCACATCATGGCTGAGACGAACACTCCGGTAAGTGGTTAGAAACCCCCTTCCTCTCCCCCCTTCCCCCTCCCCTCCCTTTCCGCTTTCCGCGCGATGGGTACACAGATCCCCTCCTCGAACACGAGGCGGCTAGGCGGCCTCACGGCGTCACTCACAAAGGAACCCGCATCGTTGTTCTCAAGCTGACACTGGTTTACCCCTTTCAACTCTTACCTTCGCCCTACACTTCCACCCCCGCCCTCCATGCACCAACGACACCCATCCACCCACAACCAGATCGAAGCCTGGGTCAGCCACACTGGCTATGACACCTCCCGCCCTTCCACCCCGGCCGGCACTGCCGCTGCCGCCCACACGTGAGTCGACTTCCGAGTCTCAGCAGCCTTGGGACAGGCGGGCGTGGGAAGCGAGGATGTCATTAATATCAGCATCACTGGTCTGCGAAAGAAGCAAGCAGGCACCTCGGGTCCTCTCAAGAAGGTCCTCGTTGCCAACCGAGGAGAGATCGCTATCCGAGTCTTCCGAACCGCCCACGAGCTTGCCATGTCCACCGTTGCCATCTATTCTCACGAGGACCGAATGGGTGCCCACAGATACAAGTCTGACGAATCGTACCTCGTCGGCAAGGGCATGGCCCCAGTCGCCGCCTACCTCGCCCAGGACGACATCATCCGAATTGCTTTGGAGCACAACGTCGATATGATCCACCCCGGTTACGGATTCCTTTCCGAGAACGCGGAGTTTGCTAAAAAGGTCGAGGACGCAGGAATCGCCTTCATCGGTCCCCGACCCGAGACCATCGACGCCTTGGGAGACAAGACCAAGGCACGAACGCTCGCTATCAAGACCAACGTCCCCGTTGTCCCTGGAACCCCAGGACCCGTTGAGTCGTACGAGGCAGCTGCCGACTTCATCAAGGAGTACGGGTTCCCTGTCATCATTAAAGCCGCCATGGGAGGAGGAGGACGAGGTATGCGAGTGGTCCGAGACCAAGCGAGCTTCAAGGAGAGCTTCGAGAGAGCCGTCTCTG
Organism: Papiliotrema laurentii; assembly: GCA_031326905.1. Classification (NCBI taxonomy): domain Eukaryota; kingdom Fungi; phylum Basidiomycota; class Tremellomycetes; order Tremellales; family Rhynchogastremaceae; genus Papiliotrema; species Papiliotrema laurentii. The sequence goes on from JAODAN010000008.1 coordinate 846,606, forward strand.
AGGCTAAGAGCGCTTTCGGTGACGGAACCGTTTTCATCGAGCGTAAGCCATACCTTTGGCCCTGATATTGGCTTTCCGGAGCTAATCAAAGGATTCCTCGACCGACCTAGACACATCGAGGTCCAGATCCTAGCCGATGCCGAAGGTAACACTGTTCACCTCTTTGAGCGAGACTGCTCCGTTCAACGTCGTCACCAAAAGGTACGATACCGTTAAGCGAGCTGTCACGGAGACTCCGCTGACCCCAGGTCGTCGAAGTCGCTCCGGCCCCGCACCTCGACGAGGACGTCCGACAAGCTATTTTGAACGATGCCCTCACTCTTGCTCGACACGTCAAGTACCGAAACGCCGGTACTGCCGAGTTCTTGGTCGACCAGCAAGGCCGACACTACTTCATCGAGATCAACCCTCGTATCCAGGTTGAGCACACCATCACCGAGGAGATCACCGGTATCGACATTGTCGCTGCCCAAATCCAGATCGCGGCCGGTGTCACCCTCCCCCAGCTTGGCTTGACTCAAGAGCACATCCACCGACGAGGATTCGCCATTCAGTCTCGATTGACCACTGAGGACCCTGCCGCCGGCTTCCAACCGGACACTGGAAAAATCGAGGTCTACCGATCGGCTGGTGGTAACGGTGTTCGACTCGATGCTTCGTCTGGATACGCTGGAGCGCAGATCACTCCCCACTACGACTCTTTGCTCGTCAAGTGTTCCGTCTCTGGAGCCACCTTCGAGGTCGCCCGACGAAAGATGCTCCGAGCTCTCGTCGAGTTCCGAATTCGAGGTGTCAAGACCAACATTCCCTTCCTCATCCGACTCCTTACTCACCCTGTCTTCGAGTCTGGTCTCACCTGGACCACGTTCATTGACGACACTCCCGAGCTTTTCAAGCTTGTTCGATCCCAGAACCGAGCCCAAAAACTCTTGCAATACCTTGGAGATCTCGCCGTCAACGGATCCTCTATCAAGGGTCAAGCTGGAGAGCCCGGTCTCCGAACCGAGGCCATCATTCCTCAAATCACCAATGGTGAGGGAAAGATTGTCGACACTTCCGTTCCCTGCCAGAACGGATGGCGAAACATCATTGTCAACGAGGGCCCCGAGGCTTTCGCTCGAGCCATTCGAAACTACAAGGGTTGTCTTATCATGGACACCACCTGGCGAGACGCCCACCAGTCTCTTTTGGCTACCCGAATGCGAACCGTCGACATGGCCAACATTGCCAAGGAGACTTCCCACGCTCTTCAGAACGCCTACTCTCTGGAGTGCTGGGGTGGTGCCACCTTCGACGTCGCCATGCGATTCCTCTACGAGGACCCGTGGGACCGATTGCGAACTCTCCGAAAGCTCGTTCCCAACATTCCCCTTCAAGCCCTTGTTCGAGGTGCCAACGCTGTTGGCTACACCTCGTACCCGGACAACGCGATCTACGAGTTCTCGAAGAAGGCGGTGGAGGCGGGTCTCGACATTTTCCGAGTTTTCGACTCGCTCAACTACTTTGACAATTTGAAGCTCGGTATCGACGCCGCCAAGAAGGCCGGTGGTGTCGTCGAGGGTACCATTTGTTACTCTGGAGATGTTGCCAACCCCAAGCGAACCAAGTATACCCTCGACTACTACCTCGACCTGACCAACAAGCTTGTCGGCGAGGGTATCCACGTTCTTGGTATCAAGGACATGGCCGGTCTGCTCAAGCCTGAGGCTGCCAAGCTCCTGATCGGCGCTATCCGAAAGGCTCACCCCGACCTCCCGATCCACGTCCACTCCCACGACACTGCCGGTATCGCCGCCGCTTCTATGCTCGCCGCCGCCCAGGCCGGTGCCGACGTTGTCGACGTGGCCATTGATGACCTCTCTGGTCTCACCTCGCAGCCCGCCATGGGAGCCGTCGTTGCCGCTCTCGAGCAAACCGGTCTCGGCACCGGTATCTCTCACGAGAACATCCAAGCTCTCAACACCTACTGGTCGCAGATCCGAGTCCTCTACGCCCCCTTCGAGGCCAACGTCCGAGCCTCCGATTCGGGTGTCTTTGACCACGAGATGCCCGGTGGACAATACACCAACTTGCAGTTCCAGGCTTCGCAACTTGGTCTTGGTACCCAATGGGTCGAGATCAAGAAGAAGTACATCGAGGCGAACCAACTCTGTGGAGACATCATCAAGGTCACTCCGTCCTCGAAGGTCGTCGGTGACTTTGCCCAGTTCATGGTCTCTAACAACCTCTCCAAACAGGACGTCCTCGACCGAGCGTCCCAACTCGACTTCCCCTCTTCCGTTGTCGAGTTCTTCCAGGGATACCTCGGACAACCGTACCAGGGATTCCCCGAACCCCTGCGATCGCAGATCATCCGGGACAAGGAGCGAGTCGACTCTCGACCCGGTCTGAGCATGAAGCCTCTCGACTTCGCCAAAATCAAGGCCGAGCTCCGAGAGAAGTACGGCGCTCACATCAACGACTTTGATGTCCAATCGTACTGCATGTACCCCAAGGTGTTCGAGGAGTTCCAGGGCTTCATTGAGAAGTACGGAGACTTGTCGGTTGTCCCTACCCGACACTTCCTCGGCAAGCCCCAGATCAACGAGGAGATGACCATCTCCATCGAGCAAGGAAAGACCTTGACCATCAAGCTGTTGGCCATCGGTCCCTTGAACACCGAGAAGGGAACCAGGGAGTGCTTCTTCGAGCTCAACGGAGAGGCCCGAGCTGTCGTCATTACCGACACGAACGCAGCTATCGAGCACGTTTCGCGAGAGAAGGCCTCGTCCGACCCGGGAAGCGTCGGATCGCCCATGTCTGGTGTCGTCATCGACGTCAGAGTGAAGGAGGGCCAGGACGTCAAGGCTGGAGACCCCTTGTGTGTCTTGTCCGCGATGAAGATGGAGTCCGTGGTCTCTTCGCCAGTTTCTGGAAAGGTCAAGAGGGTTTTGGTCGTCGAAAACGACTCGATCACCCAGGGTGATCTTGTCGTTGAGATTTCGCACTAGGTTTTGGGTACACCGGCCGGGACCGGTGTGGCATCGATTAGAGGGGTTTGATTGTGTGATAGAAGAACTGTGATATGAATTCCTGATCCCTGCATCCGCGCACGTCGAGGTAGCAGTGAACCCGAGACCCGCTGGCGGTGGCTATAGACGCAAACCGTCGAGGTCGTCTTGCGCAATGTGAATGTATGGGCGCCAAGGCCTGTGGATTCTCGGCTTTGTCCGTGACATGTGATGAAGTGAGTATTCACATTAAGAGGGAGAATGTCTACTCAGACGCGCAAGTCGGGGCGTGGGAACTTGGCAATACCCGAGGCGAAGCAAGGTGCATTTGACAGGATCCCGTCTCGCCCATGGCGGCTCTAATCTCAGATATGTACCCCCATTAACGCTGTCGATTGTTTCAGCTGGACAATCCATCGGCTTGCGTGAAGGGGTTGTGGGAAAGACGGGCGAAAAGGCGCGCCTCACATCAGCCAGATCAGCGCTACAAGATCACTGACTCTCAGGATCTTCAAATCGTCCACGATGAGGTTGAAGAGGTCGAACCTTCAGCGCTTGACGAGAACGATTACATGTAGTTTGGATGCCCTGTAACACTGACTTTTCCTGATGCTGTAATTCGCTCCGAGAGGGTGAGAACAGTCGTTCAATATCCTGCACGGAAGCGCGATCTGGCAAGACCTCACACCAATCACAATTGAATGACATCCCCAAAGTATAAAGAGTAGCTGTAAATGTACACAATATCAGTGGTGCAGCGGTTATGCAACCCTGATGCAAAATCATGCAATCGGAGAAACGGGCAATTGAGACGTAGGAATAGCGGTGCGGCGATCATGTATCCCCGCCTGGCGGCACACATTACGCGTCAGTTCCACAAGTGCTTCAATCTGTCTTGGCCGAGCTGACTGTGATCGCAAGAGGGGCCGGTCAGATTGTCAGCTCTCTCAGCGCCGGTTCTGTCCTCCTCCTCCGAGTTATAGGTAGCGCAAGTCAGTGCAATCTCCTTGTTAGCCTTGCCGTCCTTGATAGTGTTGTAAAGGTTCTCTACCACCGTGTTCTCGTCCTTCCCGTATGTCCAATACAACTTGATCTTGTTCCCCTCCAGGTTTGAGCTGATCCCAAAGGTCAAATCACCAGCAGGTGCAGAGCTCCCGCCTTGTTCGAAAAGTTCCTTTGTTGCTTCTGTGAATGCCTTCGTCAATGCCTCCGTGTTTGCTTCTGACCCTCTCAAACCGCGAAGAAACCCCTCGTAGTGTGTTAACACACCAGTCTTCACGGCAGCAATCGCTTTCTCTACGTCGGTGGCGGATAATGTGACAAAATCGATGGTTCCTCCCTTGCGCTGGACACTCCAGGTATGGTATCCATTGGACTGGGAAATCTGCGAAAGCCGCGAAGGGTCGGTAACACGCATGATGGCACACTTTCTGAGACTGGGGGTACGTGGAATATGAGAATAAGTACAGTAGTATATGTGTAAGTGAGCAAGTGAGTAAGTGAGTGGGGATGCCGGAATTCTGAGGAGGGTCAACAGCCTTTTATATCTCAAAGGGGTTAATGGATCCCCAATTCTTAGTCACCCAACGGGGCTGAGGACAAATCGGGGTCGAGATGCACTTCTCCGCATGGTCCTTGCTTCTCAGATGACAGACGTAGCCCTCCGCCTTATCAAGTCAACCAGGGAGCGAGTGGGGGAATTGCTTCGCAGCGAATCACGCAATCGCTGGCTTTGAATTTGGTGTCTCAGCACGACTGATAACAACCCCTGCGATACCAAGGGACCGATAAGAAAAGGGCGATCATGAATGTCTCTTACGTGGAGTTGGGTAGCTCCTTTGCTGGGAGGGGGTGTTATCGCCACCCAATCCATAATGGAGACGCCTGACGAGTGGGGGAATTGCGCATCACGAAAGCTCACGCCATCGCTGACTTTCAATTGCGATCGAGAATCGTCTCCGCGATGATCGGGTCCCGATAAGACGAGATAGATTACACGACATGTTACATAAAAGCGAGTGGATCCGTTCAGAAGGATTAGAATATGCTGGATACCGAGTGGCGAAGCGTTTCGGGCGACTGCCGCTTTCTCGGTAGTGTTCCCCCAGCTCGACAGCCGCAGGTTGAGCTCCTCGATCTCATGCATTCACCTGTCATCATGCATGAACGCTGGGGCCCCAGTATCAACATCCAGAGGAGAGCTTCCGGTCAGTTGCCGAACGAATCGTGGGGAAGCCCTCAACCTTCTATCACCCATAGAGAGGAAAACATCTCGACGGGAACGTCTGCACCCCCTAGAGCCTCTCTTTCACTCAGATGGCAGCGCAGATAGATGAACGCATGGCTACGCAGACAGAGGGTGTCATGCGGCCTTTCCCCATGACAGAATAGTCCCATCTATGGCAGGGAGAAACGACGTTGCTCCGAGACTGCTTGGAGAGGATGCTAATTGTTTTCCTAGCTTGCTCTATATACATCGCACATGCTTGCCAAATATCAATGCTCTCTAGCTCTCATGCCGATGGGGAAAACAAAGATCGGCTGAAATGAGGCTAGAGAGGAACGAGGGATATTTGCCCCGAACACTAATAATATACGGTAACGTGGGCACCGTAAGTTAACCCTTAAGTCTTGTGATACGCTTCAACTATCGCATTAGGTCATCTGAGCCAGAGGAGGCGGTCGCCCCACACACACTGATCTGGGCTTGTGACCGTTAAGCAGTTGGGAGATCGAATCGAGCAACTGGCAGACATCACCGGTGCATTCTTGGAGCTCCATAAGCTCTCCACTTCCACTCAATTTTCACGTAGTACTGTGGGTGGAAGACTCCGAGCCCTTCCTGCCGTCGGGGAGGTGTTGGAGGAGGAAGCTGGCGTTGTACAACCCGGCCTCCCAGTCCTCCAAGAAGTTCGCCCCAATGACCACTGCCTTTTCTTCCACGGGTTCGTCCTGGCGAACGGGTTTGATGCTTGCCCTGACTTCAGCGCGTATGGATGTCGGAGTTGCAGCGCGAAGCTCGTCCTCAGTGAATGCTTTCCAGGACGCTCGTAAAGTCCTGGTGCTAGGATGCCACCCTGTGAAATAGGCGACGGTCGTCGGAGTTCCAACGTTTGCAGACTGCTTTGCTGAAACCGTCTTCAAAAATGTCTTGCCACAAGTGCGAGTGAATCGGTCCCAGTCGGTAGGAGAGTTGGCTGATCCATTGAAGAAAATCTTGCCAAAAGCATTCCGGGTATGCGTGACGCCGGAATGAACCAGTGTTGCCACTTCAGCGTCGGTGAGGCCAATCGGCAGCGTCATTTAGGTCAAGCTTGCTGTTGTGGGATCGCCCAATCGGCACCCCTTCCACTTGGGGAAGCTTGCTGACATGTTTATAAGATGGATGCTTCGAAGTGAGAAAGTGGGACAAGGATTGTGATGATACGTCGATAGTGGACTTTGTACAGCAGCTGCGCCAGACAGGCATATCGTATGTCTTTTATATGTATGTGCATGAGATAACGGAGCCAACATGACTCATCTTTCAGTACGTGCGGAGTCTTGATCGGACATGAGCGTCTCTGATGCACTTCTCAGAGATACACTCCCTACTCAGGTGAGAGAAGTAGTACTCCGTCGTGTCAAGGCAAAGGCGAAGCAAGTGGTGGAAGTTCGCTTTGCGGATGATCACGCCATGGCGGACTGCGTGAGTTGCCTCTCGGCGCCCGAGACGATAGCTAATCGGATAAACAGGGAGAGATAAGAGGAGATGACTGAAAGGATGTGTTGTAAGACTTTCAGGCGCTCCTTTTCGGCACGAGATATCATCCCCTCACCTCCTCGTGTCTCCATCATCTGTGAGGGGAATTGCGTATTGCAACGGATCACGCCATTGCTGGGTCTGATTCTGATCTGTCCCGCCGTCGGGTTCGATGAGAGGAGACCGAATACAAGACATGCTACACGGGAGCGAGTCGATCCTTTGCCAGTGGTCAGATAACACCCCCTTCAACGACAAAGGATACGCAAGTTGAGTGGGGGAATTGCGGATTGCGACTGATCGCGCCATAGCTGGCGTTGATTTTTGACTGTTCGCATCACGATCGAGAATGTTCCTTCAAGACTCCGCTGGGTTCGTTGAAGCTGGAGGAGCAGAGACGAGTCAGGAGGGGGCAGAGGGGGGGTGTCACTCGGTCGGTGGCAACCCCCCCCCCCCCCCCACCAAAGAGCAAGTGGCGAGGTTGACACTGTCAATCTCGGCTCAAGCGGCCGCCACGCCTGAGAACATGTCGATCACATCTCAAGCGAAACGATGCGGTACACCTCGAAATATTGCACGTTTGCTCCTGTACGTATAAACGTGTGAGGAGCCATGCATGGACACCGCACGCGACTGCGATCGTGAAATGAGTTAGTCCAACCCCTTGCCGAATCTTTTAATTCTCCTTCTTCCCGTTGTGTCTATCACAGGCTAAATATAGCCTTTCCACATCCGAATTCGACACGATCGGTCGGTTTCTTCTCGGCAATGCCACCGACCCGACACGGTTCTCTGCGTCTGATCTGATCTTTTGGATCGCATAGACGCTGCATCAAGCCTCTATCCCCACCTTTGCCTCCGCGTGAGGGAATCAGTGTTCGGCGCTCCACTGCGCTTTGCGCTCTTCGGAATGAGCATCGCTCAAACGTTCGATCTCGTGGGCTGTACAGTCGAATCAGCTGGCTTTGCGACCCATCGGGACAATATTGCTCTTGCTTGACCATGCGCGCTGCCAACGTGTTTCATGTCGGCAGAGTGACGGCAGGACTCGTGAATCTCTATAAGAAGGGCTTGGTTTTGCGAGTGATGGTAGTCGCCCGTCACAAGACATCAAAAGTTGCGAAAACGACATGTCGTCCAAGGACCTCAGCACGCCTTCTACCCCGTCCGAGGACAAGGACTACCAAGTCGCAACGTTGACGAACGACAACCTCGAGGAGAACCGATCGGCCACGGATGTCCAGCGAGGTGAGTAGGATAGCCGTATCTCGCAAGCTCGTGACTAAAGGAACCAGTCACGCGATCCGACTACTTTACGCTGCTCGCTTCTGGGTTTGCGCTCGTTTCGGATGGATACCAGAACAACCTTGCTACCGTCTTCAACCCCATCTTTGTGAGTGTCCTGGGAGCGATATGAGGTGCTCGGCTGACCTGGCAGAAAACCCTCTACAAGTCGTCGTACACTAGCGCTGTCCAGACGAGAGTATCCAACTCTCTTCTCGTCGGCGGTAAGCTTGTCGCCTCGCTCATCACACACACCCCTGACGAGCAGAGATCATCGGTCAAGTCGTTGTCGGTCTGATCTGTGATCGAGTCGGGCGAAAGACTGCCATGGTCGGAACGACGTTGCTCATTGTTCTCGGTGGTATCTTGTCGACCGCGTGTCACGGAGCGAGTGAGTGCATCGAGTTCCATACGGCCGACTCGAGACTGATCTCAGCGCCTGCCGGCATGTTCTGGATGCTCACGGTCGCTCGAGGTATGACCGGCGTGGGAGTTGGAGGCGAGTACCCCGCGTGCTCCACTTCGGCCTCCGAGTCTGCCAACGAAAAGTTCGGACGAGATCGAGGAAAGATCTTCATCCTGGTGACCAAGTGAGCAGCCGCGTCATCTTGCCCAGAAGTGTGCTGACCTTGTAGCTTGATGTTGTCGATTGGCGGGCCGATCGTCATCTCGCTGTTTCTCCTCATCATCAACGCCGCTGGGTACAAGGGCACCAAGTCGGCCGAGGACCTTTACAAGCTCCAATACACTTGGCGTATCCTCATGGGTCTCGGTATCCTCATCCCCCTCAGCGTGTTCTACTTCCGGTAAGCGTCTCACATCTTGCGACGTTGCTAGAGACTCACGAGCCAGACTGCGAATGACCAACCCCAAGCTGTACCGCCGAAACGCTATCCGACGATCTCCGCCATACTTGCTCATCATCCGTCGATACTGGAAGACCCTCCTCGGCACGGCGGGTACTTGGTTCCTGTACGACTTTGTGACCTTCCCCAACGGAATCTTCTCTTCCACCATCATCGCCTCGATCGTCCCTGGCGCTGGCTTGGTCCGCACCTTCGAGTACGTCGCGCCATTTCTATGACTTTTGAAGATAGACTGACGGGCAGATGGAACCTTTTGCTCAGCATCCTCTCCCTCCCCGGAGTCTTCCTCGGCGCTTACGTCGTCAAATAGTGAGCATCCAGCTTCCAACCTCCCGAGTCAGCTAATCCGATCAGCACTGGCCGACGTAACCTCCTCGTCATGGGATTCTCGGGATACATCATCTTCGGTCTCATTGTCGGTATCGCCTATGACAAGATCACCAAGGTCATCCCGGCCTTCATCATCATGTACGCCATGATGCAGTCGTCCGGCAACTTTGGCCCTGGAAACATGGAGGGCACCATCTCGGCCGAGGTGAGTAGATTAGCTATAGCTTGCTTGTCATGAGCTGATCCGCCAGTCCTACCCTACCTCTATCCGAGGGACATGTTACGGTCTCTCCGCTGCTATCGGCAAGGCTGGAGCGGCCATCGGAACCCAATGCTTCACCCCCATTCAGAGTGAGTACTTCAAGACGGGTAGATTGGCCCGATTTGACCATCAGACCACCTTGGAAAGCGATACACCTTTATCATCGCCGCCTGCTGCGGAGCGCTCGGTGTCGCCCTCGCGTTCTTCTTCGTCGAGGACAAGGGCGCGGACATGCTGGAGAAGGAGGACGAGGCTTGGCGACAGTACCTCGTGGACCACGGGTACGGTGATATCCAGATGGGAGATGGTACCGAGGGCGAGAAGACTGCCCAGGCGAACGAGGAGAAGGGCGAGTTGGAGTATGCCCAGTAGGTGACAGAACACAGACCCGCCGGCGGGCACGAGCTTTTAGATTTTATAGATTATAGATAGATGCGGGTGACTTAGATGCGAGCATGTCTTCTCGGTAGCGAAGACCACGGATACTGCTGTGCCCAAGGGCCGAGCCCCTCGCAACTTGCTGCGAATGCCGTATCCTAGCTGCCGTCTATTCGAACGCACTTTGAATGTGCATAAACTTGATGCCGATTGTCCGTCATAATCATAGGCTCAAGACCGATGTGTATATACATTGTCGACTCGCACCGCAAGCCGGTGTGATGGTGAGGAGGCACAAATAGATGATGAAGAGGGTGCCACGCGTCGATAACGCCGGAAATCGCCGATGGCCCCCTCTGGACCGGGTGCTTATGGACCATTCTCGTCTTTTGCTATATACACTCAGCCGAAAGGATAGCGTCCAACAACATGAACAACGGATACGGTGAGCGTGGACGGTGGACTCGCACTCGCGCGTACTAATGACCAGACGCGCTTGAAGCTGCCGCTTCGTCTTATGGCGATGATGGTGAGTCGGCTCTATCGTCGGGCGTATGTCTAAAGGACATCCTTATTGACCCTCAGGCCGTGGACACCGAAGCAGCAGAGATAGAGATTATGACCGACGTGACAGTCGGGACGATCGCGACAGACGACACCGAGACGACCGGGATGACCGGTACCGCGACAGAGGAGATCACCGAGGGGGAGACAGAGACAGGGATAGGGGACGGTACGACCGGGATCGTTATGAGCGGGAAAGGTACGAGCGGGACGGTCGAGGAGGCGCGCCGAGGAGAAGGGAGGATGAGGGCCTTTCGGCGGAACCTATGAACGCTGGTGGCCCCCCTCGAAGGCGATACGACGAAGGATCTTACGCGGCTCCTATGCGAGGATACGACGCGCCGCCGCCCAGACATCGTCGTGACGAGAGGGATGACAGAGGTCATGGGGGAGGTTACGGTGGTCCTGGAGGTTACGGCGGTGGTGGTGGCTACGGTGGAGGGGGAGGGGGAGGAGGTGGAGGGGGATATGGCGACCGAGGTGGCGGAGGAGGATACGGTGATCGAGGAGGCGGAGGCAGGGGTCGAGGCGGCGCGCGCAGAAATAACAGTCCTCCAAGATCACCCACCCCGGAAGGTGCTATCCCCCTTGAGGAGCGTGTACTGGAGTTCACATTATGGGATGTGCGACCCCCTCAATTCGAAGGTATCAGTGGTATGGAGGCGAAGATGACAGGTGAGAGAATCTGCTCCTCGTGTAGACTTTGTCCCGCGACTGACGTCAAGGCATGTTCACCTATGGTCCCGGACGTGTCCCTCCTCCTGCCCACCTGGGTCTGCCCGAAACCCTCATCGCTGGCTCGTTTGCCCCTGGCGTCGTTGGACGAATCACCCCAGCTCGACAGGCCAAGCGACTGTACATCTCCGGTGTCACAGAAGACATGAACGAGGAGGACATCAAGGCGTTCTTCGAGAAGCTCATGCATGAAAAGCAACTCGCCAGTCAGAAGCCCGGAGAGGTTGTCGAGAAGGTGTCTATCAACAAGGAGAAGCTGTACGCGTGGATCGAGGTTAGTCTTTGCTTCCCTTATCCGATCGACTTTTAACTCATGGCAGTTCCGTACACCCGACGAGACTACTGCGGCGTTGCAGCTGGATGGCGTCGAGTACCAAGACGCCGCGTTCCAGTTGAAGCGACCGTCAGAATACGTCGGCATCGACCCAGCTCTCGGCGGTGGCTCGACGTCCGACTCGCCCAACAAGCTGTTCATTGGCGGTCTGCCCCCCGACCTCAACGAGGACCAGGTCATGGAACTCCTGAAGTCCTTCGGAGAGTTGAAGAGCTTCAACCTCGTCAAGGAGACTGTGGACGGTCAACTCGTCTCGAAAGGATTCGCCTTCTGCGAGTACCAAGATGCGTCGGTCACGGATATGGCTATCCAAGGGCTGCACAACTTTGAGTTGGGCGACCGAACGTTGACCGTCCAACGTGCGGACCAAGGGAAGAACACGGGATCGGACGGCCTGCCCGGAACAACGCATTTCCTCAAGTCCCGTGAGTCGCTTCCCCCACTTTACTGCTGGGCAATGTCCTAACGTCCAGTCAAGAACATCCTCGCCGAGGCCGAGGAAGGCGCCCAGGAAGTCACGTCGCGATGTATGGTCATGCTCAACATGGTCACCCCCGACGAGTTGCAAGACGACGAAGAGTACAAGGACATTCTGGAGGATATCAACGAAGAATGCTCCAAGTTTGGTGAAGTCGAAGGCGTCCGAATCCCTCGACCCGTCGCGCGAAAGCAAAAGAAAGGATGGGCCCCCGAGACCATGTCGGCTGTGGAGGCCGATCAAAACAGGCGAATGGACGAGGCGAACGGTGTCGGCCGTGTGTACGTCATGTACACGACAGTCGAGAGCGCAAAGAAAGCCATGGAGGCGCTCGGCGGCCGACAATTCGGTGGACGAACGATCCTCGTCGCCAGTGTTTCCGAGGTGAGTCTTGGGGTGTACTCATGATCGTCCATGCTGACTTTTCCAGGACGAGTTCATTGGAGAGAAGCCTCCACCTTTGCCCGCGCTGCCGGCTCCTCCAATCGAAGACTCTGCCCCTCCTCCTGCTGCGCCGGCCCCTCCCCCTGTCCAGGCTCCCCCTCAGGCTACTTACACGCCGCAACCCCCTGCACCGAAACCTAAAAACTTGGATGAGGAAGCTGACGACCTTCTTAATGATATTCTGGGATAAAGTCGTCAGCGCCGACTGTGTAGAAACATGCATGTTCGTTCGCAGCAGATGTGACTGTTTGATTGACCGGCTTTTGTCCATTTTGTTTACATACACCCTTTTACTTGACCGGCTCTGGCAGACACGCCCAAGACTTGCTCAATTACAGATCTGACGAAGGGTTGCATACTCTTCGGGCGCCTGGAAACGGCTGTGCTCCTCTTGGGTGGGTTTGAGACTCGTCGAGAGTTCGTCTTCAGCTCCTCGACAGCCACGGCCTTCTTTCCAAAGCTCGTGGATTGACGACTAGTAGGGTGAGCTTCTGAGACTCGGTCAATAAGTCCGATCGCGACGACCGAAGCACAAACGGTAACATTCCCATGATTCTTCTCGAACGCGCCGACCTCACGGCAATCGCTTCGCTGTATGACAAGCCATGCATGCAATAAAGACCCCCATCTATATGATCATCATCCCGTCAACAGCAATCTCTACACCGCGGTTGCGGTCTTTTCTACTCCTCGTCTACTCCTTGTCGGTTCCGAGGTAACCCTCGGCCGGGACGTGGACCTTCTCGGCAGGGATCGACTCGTCCTCAGCCTCCTCCTCGGAGATGAGTCGCTCAGCCTCCAACGCGGCCATGCAACCAGATCCGGCAGACGTGATGGCCTGTCGGTACTTCTTGTCCTGGACGTCACCGGCGGCGAAGACACCCTTGATGCTGGTCTGGGCGGTTCCCGGGACAGTTCGGATGTATCCATCCTCGTCGAGGTCGAGTTGGCCCTTGACGAGGGAGGTGGCGGGCTCGTGACCGATGGCGTAGAAGAGACCGTTGACTTGGAGGTCTCGGGTCTCCTTGGTCTTGGTGTCCTGGAGGGTGAGGCCGGTGAGGAGCTCTCCGTCACCCTTGCACTCGGTAGCAACGGTCTGCTCCATCAGCGTGCTGTCTGAGGCACAGGGAAAGAGGTTCGGGCACTCACGTTCCAGAGAACAGTGACCTTGGGGTGGGCGACCAGTCGCTTGGCCATGATCTTACTAGCTCGCAGCTCGTCTCTTCGGACCAAGACGTAGACGTGGGAAGCGTATTTGGTGAGGTCTTCCATCAGCGACAGATCTACGACAACGCTATGCCAGACTCACAGGTGGCCTCCTCGGCGGCAGAGTCTCCTCCTCCAATGACAGCCAAGGGCTTGTTTCGGAAGATGGGAACGGCACCGTCGCAGACGGCACAAGCGGAGATACCGCTTTGCCAGTAAGTCTCCTCTCCAGGGAGGAAGAGTCGCTTGGCAGAAGCGCCGGTCGCGATGATGATCGTGTCGGCGGTCATGAAGTCGGCGTCCTCCTCCTCGCCCTCGGTCCAGTACTTGAACGGTCGCTGAGAAAAGTCCACACGGGCGATGGTCTCAGTGATGATCTCGGTACCGAATCGCTCGCTGGAGGAGTTAGCACTTCATGTCGCGTACTTGTTGACCTTTAGCCCAGACTTACGATTGAGCTCGGAACTTGTCCATCATCTCCGGACCCCGGACTCCGTCGGGGAAACCGGGGAAGTTCTCGACATCGGTGGTGGTGGTGAGCTGTCCTCCGGGCGCGAATCTGATTGTTCGAGAGTGGCAGGAGAGGCGGAGAGCAGGGGGAGAGAAGACATTCAGTATGTTACCGTCCGTTCATGGGTGTGAATTTAGGCAGTAGCGGGTAAAAAGGAATCGCTTGGTCAGCATATCGTCCTGGTCCTTTGGCATGCACACATACCCGTTGGCAAGCATACCCTACGAGGTCAGCGCGTGCTCGGGGGGTCATGCGATGCACGTCGAAACTCACCTCGTACAAGACAGGCTGCAAGTTGGCACGCGCGAGGTAGATCGCGGCGGTGTGTCCGGCAGGTCCGGATCCAATGATAACCACTTGAGAGTGCTTCTTCTGGGACTTGGGTCCGTGAGCCTGGGGCTCGGACACGCTGACTCCGTTGACTCCGTTGGGGATGGGCGACATGGTGGTGTTTGTGTTGGGTGACGATGATTTGTGGGGAGGAGAGGTCGAGTGGTCGAGTGAATCAGAGCTGGGCAGGGGGATAGCTGAGATTCGGTGTTTCGTGGGGGCGGCGGAAGAAGTACCGAAACGTCTAACGGGGGTCGGTCTATGGATTGTCCTCGTGCTGAGACGTAGGACAGGTGTTCTTGCAAGGGTTCTGAGAGACAGATTGAAAAAGATGTTACGAGGTGATAAGTGAGTCGATAATATTTATCTTTTGGGCGGTGGTGGTTGGTAAAGCGACGACTAACAAACCTATTACGTGGATCTTCCCTCGCTTTCGGCCGGTTTCCATCCAATTCAACACCGACCGCTTTCATTCACCGTCCCAACTCGACCCCCCCTCCTCCTACCCTTCTGGCCCCTTGGCTTGACTCGCCCTCGCGCCATTGCGGAGAAAGCAACAACCGACGTATGCATCAGATAAGACATCGGTCATCCCTCCCCATGTCCGCTGGGGGGTAGTCGATACCGACTGAGGTAATCCACCAAAACCCCCTTTTGCCGCTTACACATGCCGACAAAACGGCCATATCGCCTCCGGCAAAGCGGTCCCCGCCAGGCTCGGTGATTGCTATTCAGGCATAATAACCCTGCGTCACCTCCCGCCCTTTGTAAGCGGTATCCAAGCCTCAAGAATCTGTCATCCACGCCAAGGCCCGCGGGGTCGGCATGCACAGCTCCGATGATGCACTGAGCATGACGAGCCGTCGACGGCAGGCTTCTCGAGCTATGCATATACCTATGCAGACGTCTATTACCCTACCGTTGTTTCCGTCGACGATCTTTTCGTCCCGAGCCATCTTCACATCAGCCTCGTTGGACGCGGAAGTGACTGCCTGAATCTCGGCTAAAGTTGCGAGCCGCCGGCTTGGCATCTTGTACCACCAGGTGTATTTGTGCTAAGCACTCACTCACACCTGGCCCTCTACCATGCTCAGTCCATCACAGGAGAAGCCAAGACGATTATCCTAGCACTGCACGGACTATCGATGTAGAGAGTCGAGGGCAGGTGCTCTTTCTCGACCACGGTGCCTTTGCTTATCTGGCGTCCTGATCTCGCCTCGTGGCGACGCCAGATTTCCCCTCAAACCAATCTCGATTATCATGACCCAACACCCTGCATGTTCCTGCTGGTGACCAGTGGCACAGTTGGTAGCACAGATGCAAGCGTGCATCCCGCGAAGGCAAACGAACCAAAATGTCAAAGCCTCAACCCGGTCCCGTCCGCCATCGGCTACGATTAAGCCCTTTCGGCCAAACGCGATCCGGCCTAGAAAGCACACCACCACGACGCGGACCTCGACGTAGCATTTCGTGATTGCCCTCCTGCTCAAGTCCCATCTTGTCAACGACAAACGTCTGCATATCCACACTACCTAATTGTACTCCAAACCCATCCGCTATGCCCCTAGAACACATCACGACTGATCTCGCGCCGGCCGCCCTCCCAGGCATCGTCAGTTTCCTCTCCGCCCACGTCCCTTGATGTCCCCTTGCCGCTCCCTCAGAGGGGTTTCGTTGATCCACCGTGTCCTTCGTCCATCAGTCATTGACGCCCAGTACTCGCAAGCCGTGCGCGCAGGCAACCTCGTCTACCTCTCCGGCTCGGTGCCTAAGACTATCGAGGGTACCACCGTTGGCGGAACCGTGAGTCTCGAATCTCCAATGTAGCAAGTTCGAGCGACTGATCACATCCGCAGATCCAAGACCGAACCCGTCAGGTGCTCAAAGTGGGTGAACGAGCCATACTCCGGTTGGCGCGATCCACACAGTTGACGGACAGAACCTCGAGGGCGTGCTCAAGGGCGCCGGACTGACCTTCAGAGACGTCGCCAAGGCCAACATTTACTTGACTGACCTGTCTAAAGACTTCAACGCGGTCAACGAGGTTCGACGCATTCACTCGCACCACATCGGCTCATGCTGATGATCCAGGTGTGGAAGGAGGTCATGCCCGACCCGAAGCCCGCCAGGACCTGCATTGGCGTGAAGGAGCTCCCGGGAGGGGGAACCGATGTGGAGATTGAGTTTGTCGCTTACGATGAGAGAGCCAAGCTTTAAGCGAGGCCGCATCATCATTCCGCCAAACACACATATCAGGACAAAGGTTGGATCAGCCATGCAGATTCTTGGGTCTGTACAGGGGTGACGCGGGCTGCAAAAGTCGAATTGGAGGAACGATGCCCTTGCGACTGTACCCTTCGGCGACAATGCTGATCGTGTCAGCGGGATCAATGTGCTAATCTTTCGACATTCAGGTTTGCTGATGAGATCCGGAGTGGACGGACTGGCGGGAATGGGAATCCTGCTTAATTTGCCGACTCGAAGCGATACATTAAAAGAGTCTATATGGGAATCTGAGGCTTCTGACGCGATCTGACCAATTGTTCTTTCCTCTCCCCATTGACACTATTTCTCACCAGCACCGTTTACCCAGTGCTCCTCGAAACTCAAGACGGATACACACTGCTCAACCCGCTTAACCGGAGAACGCCGGGTTCTCGGTCCAAGCATCGAAAGGCGCCTCGAGGATGGCAGGGCCGGCGACAATGTTGTCGTCGGAGACCTTGGTGACATCGCCCGAGGTGGAGATGACGACATAGTAGATACCCTGGAGGTTGCTTGGGATCGTGGCGTAGTCGTTCTCGTCGAGCTGGACGGCGGTCATGCCGAGACCCGAGTAGAAAATGGCGTAGTTGGTGGTGGTGTGAGGGTCGTCGAAGGTGAACTGGACGTTGTCGCCCGGGTTTCCAGTGACGGCCAACGCGCCAAAGGCCTTGACGGGCAGAGCGGCGTTGGAGTCAGGACACGACTCGATGAACGCGGAGGCGATCGTGTAGACCTGGTTGAGACCGAGGGGAGTGTCGTAAGGACCTTGCCATGGTTGCTGCTTGAGCACCGAGGACGATTGCCAAGACTGGTGTCGCGCCTCGACCGTCAAGATCGAGCCAGCGACGGTGAGGTAGGTCTTGTCGGTGATGTACTGGGCGGCGCCGAGGTAGGCGGACGTTCCGACGTTCTCGATCAAGTGAGCGAGGGAGATGAACGAGTTGACGTCGGTGTATGGGCTGTTGTGTCAGGGTTTGACACTAACGGGGAGGCACCGAGGGGTACTTACAACTTGTAGTTGCACGGCTGGACGGCGTCGTTGCCAAGAGCGCCGGAGAGGAGGTCGACGTGGCTCTGCTCGTGGCTGGCCACCTGGCTCAATCGGCCTCGGACCCAGTCGGGGAGACCAGCGGCCGCAAAGTCATCCTCGGAGAACATGGCGAGAGCATCGGAGCTGCGACGGTCAGTCTTGTCCTTACATCCTCAAACCCCGGGTCGACGGACGGCAGCAGGGCCAACTCACTAGAACTTGTTCTCGAGGTGCTCGAGGGTAAGGGCGTATTGCAAGATCTGGGTGTCGGTGGGACCGTCGGTCCTCTTGAAAGTGGGGGCGGCCGAGGCGCCAAGGACAGAGGCGAGGGCGATGAGAGCAGAGGTCTTCATTGTGGGTGTGGGGTGTGGGTTGTTATGGAAAAGGGTGGGAGAGGTAAACAAGGAGTGAGGGTGTTTGGTAGCCCTCTTTGACAGATCGCATCTTTATATACCTCTCTAGGTCTTACGTCTCACAACGACAACAACACCCCCTCCCTCACACTTCTGCACCTCGTGATACCCGTGCTCGGATCGTACGATTCATCTATCCAGTCCGGTTGAGACCTGAGAAACCGGAGGAACCAGAGACGCAACACCTCGTCCGCCTCTCGCCTCCGCGTCATGCAGCTTTCCCGCTTGGACATGGGAGCGCACACGGACAAGTGAGGTGAGACGACCCGCAGGATCCCATCCTATTCACTCGGCGCTAGGACTTAGGAATCGATTGCTCAATCAATCAAGCAGTCATTCGCCGGGAGGGCGTTGTCACTCGTCCGATGTGGTAGTATTCCGTCTGTCCCCTCCTCCTCTATCCAACGAGGACGCCCCTCGAGAGTGACACGCAATAACAGAGCGTTACCGTAACGGTCGTTCCGGGACGGGCTTGTTTTTTTGCCCAGTACACATGCCGACCCCGGCAGTGGCCCCCGATCAGGCAATTGCAATCTTATCACAGGTTTCAGCGTGACAGACTTGTGACTGCATCGTTACGTCCAACATCGATCGGACCTAGGAGTCAACGCCCCTCTCGGCTGGGGCATGGGTCCCACCGGCGTTCGTACGATCGAAAAAAGACACTAGCGGTCACGGGTCCCAGGTGATCTGATGTTGCGAGCGGTTGCTCGATACGACCCTGGCAATATCCCAACACTGCCCTCCTCCCCCCCTTCCCCCTCTCCTTCCTGGACCCCCAAACACCATCCCGAAACACCTTGACGTCACTGAGCCGGCCGGCTTGACAAATTCAATGAATCGTATATTGATGAACGCCATGCCGAAATCACATCTTCCGGAGGGACCCCCTCCCCACCTCATTGAGACGCACCACGACGACGGATGTCCCGCACCCCCGCCTCTTGCCCCGTATAGGCAGACTATTTACGGCTCGATCGGCTCGCTCACGACGGAACACGAGACCATCGCGACATGCCCGTGTCACACTTCTCTGAGATCTCTGCCCCCTCAACTCGTACCACCCACAAACATAGCGGTGCACACAGGACACACACTCCTTTGCCCTCTGTCGCCCTGGTCACGCCGTTTCATTTAGGCGACCTGCCATCTTGTTTTTAACCCTTGAATTAACCCCGGCCCGATCCCAGTGCGCGGTGCATGGCGGCGTTACTACTATTCTTGCACTTGTACAATCCATGCATGAAAAAGTCCGCCGGCGACGGCTTGCGGAAGTTTTTGGCACAACCCAAAGGCAGCACGACGCCAACCTGAAACCTCACAGTCGATGATCGCATCCGTGGTTGGGTCGAGATCCCTCCTAGCAACGTGCTTCTTCTCTCCCACGATCACGACAGGTTCTGTTTCAATAATGCATCAGCCTCGTAGGCGAGCTCACGGCCCGAGAGGGGCAATGTAAGAGTCTAAATGATGGTTTTACACAAAAGAAAGTGCCATGACCGATCAAACACGGCACAGGTGAAAAGGATTCCGGATATATGTCTATCAAGGGATGAAAGCCCAGGTGTATCTCGCCAAAAAGGCAGCCAAGAGGAAGAGAAGTCAGTAGAGGTGTGTTTACCACCTGGATCCACCGTATCCACCTCCTCCGCCACCTCCGTAAGAGTTGGCTCCCGAACCACCGTAGCCTCCACCACCACCGAATCGTCCACCACCACGACCTCGTCCTCCACCACCTCGTCCTCGTCCACCACCACCGCCACCGTACATAGCCATCTCTTGCAGCTCGGGGGGGATGACAGACTTGGACTCGGTAAGGATCTTGACGAGCTCACGGGCGGACTTGGAGTTCTCGGCGGTGAAGTAGGTGTACGAAGTACCCTTGGCTCCAGCTCGACCGGTTCTGAAAATCAGTATGATCCGAAAGCGACGTGACCGATCAATAACTCACCGTCCAATTCGGTGGATGTAGTCCTCGCAGTTGTTCGGGAAGTCGTAGTTGATGACGTCTGAAATGAGCATACGCCAGAAATTGTCAAACAGCACAGCGCGACTTACAAGAAATATCCTTGACGTCTACATTGTCAAGTGTAAATATGCAGGGTAAGTGAGTAGATCAGGTTGAGTAATGCGAGAAGAAATGGTAAGGGAAAAGGGAAGGACGAGCCTATGTCAACAAAACTTCGCGGGGAATATGTGTTCCCGCTCGACGGTCACCATCCACCAGCCCGGACGGTTGATCACAGCCAACAACCACAAAACGAATCAGATCCGTCTGTTCGCTTGACGCGCTAGAGAGGTCACCCATTCGAGCAGCACGCAGCGAGGCGCAAATAGAGCTCGAATGATGACCGAGCGCGTCTGGAAGTATTGGGCAAGGCGAGAACGTCAAAAGACCAAAACAAGGCGAGCGCGACAGGGCTCGTTTGATACCTGGCAAGGAGATCGTGATGATCTCCGACCAGGAGCTGATAGAGCCTGTAAAGTCGCGCCTTTGACTAGCGCGCACAGGTTTTGTCCTTTTCAGTCCTCATGTGATGAACCGGGTCCGACCCAGATTGGCGAAACCGCGATGCGGAAGGGGAGTGTGGTGTGATACGTACCGAGACCACGAGAGGCAACATCGGTAGCCAGCATGATCGGCGATCGGCCGGACTTGAACTCGGCGAGGACCCAGTCACGCTCTTGTTGTTGCCTAGAAGTTAGCTCAGGTCCTCTAAAGCGCTTCTTGTAACCACTCACTTGTCACCGTGAATGGCAAGTGCGGGCCATCCATCCATTCGGAGGAATTTAGTAAGGTCGTCGGCAACTCGCTTGGTGCCAACGAAGATGATAACCTTGGCGTTCTCTTGAGAGATCTTCTCAAGGTGCTTGAGAAGCTTGTCACGCTTGTCGTACTCGGTGCAGACCTCGACGTGTTGAGCAACGTTGTGGTTGGCGGACAGATCGAGCGAACCAACGTTGACTTGGATAAAGTCGTGGAGGAAGTCCATGGCGAGACGCTGGACCTCCTTGGGCCAGGTGGCGGAGAAGAGAAGGGTTTGTCGGTCAGGTCGGATTTGGTTGACAATCTTTCGGATCTGGGGCTCGAAACCCATGTCAAGCATTCGGTCGGCCTCGTCCATGACGAGGTAAGTGACACGTCGGAGGTTGGTCTTTCCGGTCTCGAGCATGTCGATCAATCGACCGGGTGTAGCGACACAGATTTCAACACCTCGTTGCAAGTCTCGGATTTGTTGACCCTTGGGGGCACCACCATAGACGGCGGTGTTTCGGATTCGCGAAGACTTGCCGAACTTGGTGCATTCGGCTTGGATCTGGACGGCGAGCTCACGAGTAGGGGCGAGAATGAGGACGATGGGTCCGTCACCGGGGGCGAGGAGGGGTTGGGCGTTGATGTGGACCATGGCGGGAAGGGCGAACGAAATGGTCTTTCCGGAACCGGTCTCGGCGACGGCGACGAGATCTCGACCGGAGAGAGCCATAGGCCAAGCTTGGCACTGAATGGCGGTGGGCGAGGGGAAGCCAAGGGCTCGGATCTCGCTGAGAACGTAGTCGGGGAAACCAGCCTCCTCGAAGGTGGTGATCGGTCGCGGGACGTTTTGTCCTTGGATGGTCATCTTGTGGGCGGCTCGGAAATCGGCGATCTCCTTGTCGGATCGGGAAGTGACTCGGGGGTCCTGGACGTAGAAGTTCTTCTCGAACTTGGTAAGCTGCTGATGGGCCCAGTCAATGTTTTGCAGACCAGCTCCGAGGTTGGACATTCGGTCACCACCACCTGAAACAGAATCAGTCTCATAGTCGTCGTCAAAGCACGGGGAAAATCTGCTCACCACCGAATCCACCGCCGCCACCACCGTATCCACCACCTCCGCCGTATCCACCACCACCACCTCCGCCATAGCCGCCTCCGTATCCACCACCTCCACCACCACCGTATCCGCCGCCTCCGTATCCACCGCCGTAAGACTGAACAATAAGCGGACGCTCAAGCAAGAAGTGTGGGACATGACGCAAGATTGACACATACCATGTTGATTTGTTTGGTGTTTTTGAAGTCGGGCGAGTTGAAAGAGTGTGAGTATGCTTTTGTTCTTCCTTGTTGCAAGGATGACAGAGAGACAAAGTGAGAGAGAAGAAAGGAAGGGTCGAGATGATGGGGGATCAACGCTGAGGAGGGTTGAATAATTTAAAATACCAGACCCGCTCCCCCGCGCTCGTCGCCACCAGGAAAACCTGCTCCACACGAGCGGAGTTATATCGGCGTTGTGGAATGTGGCACTCGTGGCTATGGATCCAATACTCTCGAATAGTCTCCCCAAAACACCCTCTTATCGCCACGCGGACGGATATGTAATGAATGGGTCCGGTGATTCGATTCATGGTCATTGTCAGTCAGAATGCCCATAACTGATGAGGCTTCACCTACAGTCTGATCTCTAAATATGGGAATCGGTTGGTCCAATTGATATGGTACCAACATTGCTCCGTATGGAAGCTTGCCAGCCTCCTCCCTGGTCGACCGCTTGGCCTGTGCTTGGGAAAGACCGCGGCGGCGGCGGCGGGGCGGGGGGGGGGGGGGGAACCTGAAACGTCGTGTTAAAAACGCTTAAACTGCCCTGAAATATGTGTCTAAACGCCCTTCCTTTCGCCGCGGCACTGGTATTGATGGTGACGTTTTTTTCCAGATGGCTGCGGCACGGCGACCAACCCATCCCGCGGTCAAAACAGCCAAAAACCCTGCATGCTCTCAATACTCATTCGGTCGTTTCGTCCACTGCTATCTGGGACAACGAACACTACTTGCAAAAGCACATCCAGTCGACCCGTCACCGCTGGACACGCCCATACCCCCGGCCACGACTGATCGACCTCCCGACGGAAGCGTTCTGGATCAATGTCGCAAAGGGGACCCCGTATCTCCATCTTCTCTTCGGTCCCTACGACTGCGACCATGTCATCCTGGTTGCCATGGAATCGAGGCAACTATTCCGCTTTACCGAGCTCATCATCCCAACCAGGGGAGATCTTTGCGGCAAGGCAGACAACGGCGCGGAGGAAGCTCTTTAAAGTCGGGGTGGCCGGACTGGTTGTGCTTGCTCTTATCGGAATAGCAGGACACAATAGCAATGTTGTCTCGTCCAAACCCGGGATCGCATCGATCGTATCGCAGGCGGAATCGGCAACCGAGACCTGCGAGATCTCCGATTCGACAAGCAGATCACCTTACTGGGGTATGACAGAGGCGCAAGGGTGGCAGCCCGAGGGCATCGAGGGTTTGGCGGATCTCGGGGAGATGGCGGAGGCACGATATCGTTTCGGTTTCTCACCGGATCTCGAGGGCAGCATGCTGTGAGTTGCGACTCTTTCCCAAGCGAGGACTCTCTAACATACAGGTACTTTAGACAACTGCACGACTTTGTCTCGAAACTTAGCCCGTCGATAGCCCCGCCATTGTTCAACTCGCTGTACAACCACCTCCCATCTTCCCTCTCCTCGTTCCTGCCCCGTCCCGACAAGGTCGACCTGGGCCCTCCGTCAATGATCTCTTATAAAACGATATGGCAGACAGACAAGACAAACGTGCTGAACGCCGATATGAAGGAATGGATCAAGATGAACGACAAGGATGGATGGAGTCTGAATTTTCTGGACGACAACGATGCTTGGGAGTGGGTCCGGGCGAACTTTGAAGGAACAGACGTCGAGTGGGCTTGGAGCTATATGCACCGGGGGGTATTGAGGGCGGACTTCCTCAGATACTTGTTGCCCTTGATCGAAGGCGGAGTGTACTCGGACGTGGATGTGAGTTCCGAGTCTGCTCTCCGTGGTCTGCGGCTGCCTCAATACGCCGGACAAACAGCTGCCTCATCCTCCCACCTCCGTTTCCTCTCATCGAGACTTTCCCTTCAACGTAGACTGACGACAGACCCGCCCCGTCAGGCCGATCGAGCAATGGGGTCAAGTCGACGTAGAAGTCCTGGATCTGTCCGAGACCGATGGACCACGATGGCGGGAGTCCTTGTCGACGCATCCTGCCGTGATCGTCTCTATCGACGTCAACGTCCATTCTCGGATGGACTGGTGGAAGATGTGGCCCCGAGCGGTGGGTATCTGCCAGTGGACGTTGTCGTCAGCGCCCAATCACCCCATCTTCATCGACGCGGTCAGACGAGTGGTCAATTCGACACGCGTCGTAGAACAATGGGACATCAACCACGATGCCGAGATACAGAGACTGAACGATGAGCAACCCGATAATTGGCGGTCGAGAATCAAACAATTGCAGAGTCAGAAGAAAGGCCATGCGTTGTCGGTCATGGAATGGACTGGGCCCGGTCTCTTTAGCGATGCTGTCTTGGCGTGAGTGACATTTCCTGCCGTCTCTGGAGGCTGTGCACCACGGTCGTCTATTGGTGGTGTCACACAACCACTTCGGCGAAGCGACTGGGTTACGAGCAGATGTGTCCCGGTCGTTCAGCCTCTGCCACGGGCCGTTCTGAAAATGGCCACCTCAACCAAGCAAGGGGGATTCATAACTGACGGTACAGGTATCTTCTCGCCCGATACCAAGTGACTTGGCACCGATTCCGAGGCCTGTCTCATCCGTTACGGATTGGCGATGTGCTTGTCCTTCCAATCACCGGGTTCTCACCGGGCGGCGAGAAGGACTTCAAGGCAGAAGGTTATGATTCACCACAAGCCAATGTGTTACACAACTGTGCGTTACCATCTCGCGTGGATACTCACCGGCCTGTCGGAAGCAAAAGTATTTGTTTCGACTTCGAGCTGACAGACAGTCCGAGGCAGCTGGAAGAGCGAGGGGGCTTAAGCCCAAGGATGCTTGTAGAACCTTGAAGTTTGGGTGGACGGTCGCGGCTTGACGATATATTACGATTATTACGCCCCTGGCGTGCAAAGCCAACGTGGCTATGCGCGACTTTTCGACGACGTGAGGTGTATCTGGGCGGGCGTTTCGGGCGATTAATTTACACGCGCATCATAGACAGTCTGGATTGCATGATATCTTTTTTTCGCACGAGGACAGTCACTGCCCCGGTATCGTCGACTCCCTGGAGTAAGCCTCGTTATCATAGCTCTCACGGTCAGACGGGAGTTTTTCATAGGTGGGATAGGGGACGAGAGCAGCTGAGTACAACCGTGTCTGCGTTTTTCCGACTCGGAACTGAAA
Organism: Papiliotrema laurentii; assembly: GCA_031326905.1. Classification (NCBI taxonomy): domain Eukaryota; kingdom Fungi; phylum Basidiomycota; class Tremellomycetes; order Tremellales; family Rhynchogastremaceae; genus Papiliotrema; species Papiliotrema laurentii. The sequence continues at coordinate 871,960 of JAODAN010000008.1, forward strand.
CAACGTGGACGCCCGGGAAGCGAGAAGCGAAGACCAAAACGTATAGGGTTCAGCATGGGCATCCAGGGCGTTTGGACAGATCCCAATGACGCAGATCCGTCTCGGGAAGGAGGGTCTTTAAACGAACTGTGCCGGCGGAACTTCCACGGGCCCATTTGGTTATTTGACTAGTCGCGTAGCCTCACATGCTTGTAGTTTATTTTGCTGACTATAATTTCCTTCGAGAAGCGAAGCGCGATGCAGGTTTTAATTAGTTTCTCAGAACACTGGTGGATTCTGTGGCACGTTTGGGGATAATTGGCTGCGAGCATTTGGTTATCAGAGGCGCGCGACACATGAATCCTCACACGCGGTTAGCTCATCGACTGCGCTCAGGGAGAAAGGGCAATTTTTGTCTCTCTGTTTGGGCCCTTTCTGGGATATGACGAGATGTCACCAACGGAATGCAGACCCCTCCGTCCGCCGAACTCTTTCACATTCCGATGAGCCGACCGCAGGTGACGATCAAGCGTGCGACGGGTCAGTGCCGTAAAGGGTGCTCAGTGGGTTGTCACCTCTTTTGGTGGTGGCCCAATCGAGATCTCACGCCATGGCCCTTGGCCCCCCTTGTGCCATAATTCCTCCGAGAGAAGCGGACCTATGATGGAATGCTGTGACCGGGGCGTGTCGTGAATCCGCCTTATTAGTTGGTCCTCTCCCCCCTTCAAAACCCATGTCGAGCCGCTCCCGCGTCTGCGCTTGCCTCATGATGCCACGATGGAGATCTGACGCGGTGTTTGACTCGCCCCGATCGCACCAGGTCAAAGCGAAGTCGTACTTGCTCTGTGTATGTGTGACACCGACAAACTCCTTCGCGACGTGTGGGCAACCTGTGTGTGTTCGGTTATGCATGCACGGCAACGTTCTTTTGCGGAGTTAACAAGGCTTATTATTCGTGTTTGAACAAATACACTGTCGTCGGGGCGGGGGGACAGCCTGGAACCCGGTGATAGGCCTTTTGGCCACAGGATTTCTGCCCCGCCCCTTGCGTTTTGGATAGGATCTGCGTGTTGGGCCCGATCGCTTGACGGAGCCGATACGCTGCTCTGGCGGCCTACACGCGACGAAAGTCCGGAAACCGGGCGGAAGATGGGAGGGATAGCGTTCTCGGCAATTGCAATTATGGCTATACGAAAAAGTAACAGGGTCTCTGCCTGTTGCCAGTTGTGGAGGTCGCCCCCCTTCTCATTCCTGAGGAGATCTGGGTCGCTCTGCCCTTTCGCCCCCCACGACCTCCACCCCCCCTTGTTCGCCTGGCCAAGCAGACAACGAGTATCCGACGGGCCCTGGGCTCGGGTCCCTTGTCAGCCCCTCTTACGGCCCTTGTCTGGATCGTCGTCATCCAGGTCTAAAAGGCTAACAGTGACGGAACTATTCCTCGGGGAGGGAGATGACGCCGCCTTTCTCTCCTCTGACGCCTCTTGCCTCTGCCCATGTGCCAAATTGGCTTAGCGACAAGGTTAAGTACACTCGCCCACTCTAATTTGTCGGGCCCTATTCGACCTACTTGTACTACTGTATTGACAACTCTGTGCCAAACCACCAGCCAAACCGCTTCTCAGCTCGTCTCTGATCGGTCAGATCTCGACTCTTCTTTCTTTTGTCAAACCACCCTTTCCGCCCGATCCACTACCTCCGACACCGACCTTGGCATCCTCGCTCCCCCTCCCCTCTTCCCGTCCTTCTCGCGCGTTTTCTCACCCACACCCGCAGGGGAAAAAAACACCTTTTTACTGTCATCCGCACTCGCTCGAGGCCCAAGCTTTAGACTTGCCGGGGGAGCTTAAAATCCGCTGCGTTGACATCCAAACCTCCAACACCTAAACGACCACTTTTTTCCGGACCGTGTCCCCCCCCCCCCCCCTCTCTGACCCCCCTTGAAACGCCCCCTTCACGCGCCTGGTCCCCTCCACCGACGCAGGTCCTCGAACCGAAGAACCGAGCGTCTGAACCAGTCGCAACCGAGGACACAGAACTGGCCGGGCCCATTTACGTCTAATTAAGCCTTTTACCTTTCCACAGCCGATCGACGTATACACTGTCATTCGCCCAACCTCCCCCTCGTTTCACCTCGTTCCAGCGGGTCGCGTTTCTCGCTTTTTCTTCTTCGACACGATCGCGCTATCCTTGCCCGAGGACCTTTGAGGACGACAATGTATCCTTCTACCTCTACGCAGCAGCCTGCTGCCATCTGTGCTCTCAAATCACCAGCGGATGCGTGAGTGTGATCACTCGTATTGGGCTCTCATCGTTCAACGCTCATGACAGAATACACATTTTGGAAGCGGTACGATTGGGACTCGTACCGCGAGTGACAAGACGTTTGACGGGGCATGAGAGATCCATGATTCGTCCCGGAACCGTTTGGGTTTGGGAAGAAGGTCAGTCTACAGCCTCGATATTTTCCTAATACATCGGTCTTGACCCGGAAAACCCCACCACCACACCCCTGTGGACTAGATCGCTGATCTACAGAAGAGACCAACATGCGGAGATGGACGGATGGCAGGCGATGGGGAGCATCGCGGGTGGGGGGCGGAGGCTTCCTCGTCTACACCGAGTACGTCGGAATATCTCCGGAGTCGCGGCTTGGCCTATCCCTTGTGGCATGTCGCATCGAGCTAACGCATCTAGGTCGTCGGATAACCTGTCCCCTCCACCGTCCAGAGGAACCGGGACGGATTACATGGGCAGGCCCCACAGCGGCCATGGATACGCGCCGTACGGCCGTTCAGCGCTGAAACCGGAGTCCTTGATCAAGCAAACCTACTCGACAACAATGACCCATCCAGTCACCGGCAAGGCGAAAAAATTCCACGTTGTCGCGTACTCTTCCAAAGTTCGTCTACGATCCTCAAGCACACGGGCTGTCTCTGACTTGTAGCACAATCCTCAAGGAGACGCCAACAATCCGTTGCCCCTGCCACAGCAATTACCCCTCCTCGCGACCCTCAAGATCACCCCGGGCATTTGGCCAGAATGGGAGCATCGCAGAGATCCGGACTACTCCTCCCGTCGCGCGACGAGCTACCCGCCTCCTCCATCTGGGTCACAAGCCACTCCGGTCACCGCGACCGCTTCGCCAGACGTCAATGAGCAATACGACCAATACCAACGCGGTCGATCACCAGGAAGAGAACCGTACACTGCGCGAGCTTCGCCGTCCCAAATACCGCCTCAACGGTATCAGCAGCCATACACACCGACAATGATGGATGCCAATTCTCGAGACCCCTATACTGGCCGCCCATTGTCCCATCAACCTTCCCCTTACCCGCCTCAACCCGATCGCTACCACCCGTACCACGATTCCAGTCGCGGCCGGCCGTACGCTCCGGGATCATCCGCTCCATCACCCATGCCACCAGCGGCTGGCGGCCAACCGCCCATGCCCCAAGAAGGCTACTATGATGACAGGCGGTATGCCCCGCAGCAAATACAACAGCCTCAACCGCACCCTGCTCATCGCCCATCCCCGCCCAACGTGTACGCGCACCCTTACGACCCTTATGCCCGAGGATACCCTCGAAGAGATCAGTACGGTGACGAAATGCCCCCTCATTCTCAATACTATGATCCGAATCCCCCCACCAACCGATCCCCCGACGACAAAGCAAGGGAGCGCGCCGCCCCTTCGCATCTTGCACCTCCTACGGTTGAGACGACCGCTCCACCAACGAGCGGACGAAAATCCCCTAAAATGTCGATAGACTCCTCGCTGCTCAACCCATCTTCAGCTGCCGCAGCTACCCCTGGTGGACAGACGCAACCTCAATCCCAAGCCATGTCTGCTTCCTCGTCCAGTGGACCGAATGGAGGATTCACCTTGCCTCCACTGAGACTTGCGATCGACGACCGGTCGGGAGGAAGTAATGGTATCTCAGCTGGGAACAGCCCTTCGGGATACGGCAAACTGAGCCCTAGAGGGGCGAGTGATAGTGGTCAGAGCGCGGGTGAGGGTTCGGTTCAAGGTGAAGATGCTAGACAGTTGGGCGAGTTGGGCAAGAGAGTTTCTTTGTAGGGACGGGGTCTGTGGTTGATACCTGCATTGAACTATGAGTTGCAAGCTTGTACGCCTATCTGTATGGCCGATGGACTAGCCTCTGAGTCATTCTATGCATAAGCTGGAGTAAAGTCGGTGTCAGTTGATCCTTGTGGGAGGCTTTCCTCACAAGCCTTGAGAAGAAAAGTGTTGACGTCACGCAACACTGGAAATGTTGGGATCTTCCAACAGCTGAAACGTTGCTTTCACCGGTCCTTTCATTCATCGCAACATTCGAATCAGAGAGCATTACTGGCTCACTGTCCCCTCTGCCCAATCGTCTTCGGCTTCGCCTATCGCAGTAGAGTGTTGGGATGCGATAACACGATGCTCAGGGGACGAAACATGCCATTGCCGCTCACGCTGGAAGAGGAGCGGACTCCCCTACTCGGTCCATCCTCTGCCTGTGGGCCGTCGTCCAAGACTTTGAGCGAGGTGCGTGGTATAGGATAGGTCTGACTGTGCAGGTCGATTGACAGCTAGACCAAAGTATACCCCCTCATCCATCTTATTCGCGTTGATATCCTCACCCACATCGGTACGAGATAAGCTGTGGGATCTCGGAGCGTAGATTGACGATCAGACACACCATTGACGTATGATCAACTCATTGCGCCCGACTGCACGTACACCATCATCAGGTGAGGTTGACTTTTTGACTCTGTTGAGCTCGCTCTTCTTCAAGCTTTGTGCAGGAGAGTCATGAGAGACGATAACAGGCTGATTTCCAGACCGCTCACGGAGAAATACCTCGCACTGCAGAACCAAGCGACAGGTACAGATACCGTCGAGCAACCATTCCCGAAGCTGACCGCCAGTATTTTGCTTGCTCCTGAACAAGGTTCAATTCGCCCGCGACTCGCAACAGATCTCGATCAGCACATTGTCCCTTTCCCGGGCGACCTTGTGTGAGATCCTTGCTAGCCGTGTTCTCCGTAAGTTTGGCTTCAGGAGGCCCACCTTCCCTGTTTATCGATACTCACGATACCAGGGGGATGGTCAGAACGCAGTTTGCCTCTCGCTACGGTACTATTGACCCCCTGGGCTGTGTTCCAAGGTGCATCGGAGGAGATCATCGAGCGGGCAAAGGAGGAAGGCGACGATGATGTCCTTACAGATGGAGGAACTGCTTTGGAGGTGAGTCTCAGACGGAGGGAGCTTTGCGTTTGGCGAACGACAGACTCATGAAAGATGGCCATCGTAAGCAGCTCGAAGAGGTTCATCCGCAGCCCTTCCTGCCAAAAAGTCATCGGTCAGTAGACGATGGACGCGCCTGTGAACAACTGGCTGACCGGCAGAGGGGATATGGAACGGTCGGATCATATACTCCGGGGTCAATGCACATGCGCTCATTGCGGATGTGAGCTGGGTTTCTAGGTCGAAACGACCAGCTGACATGCAGAATTACAAGAAGAAGCCGATCCAAATGTACAACCCCCACAAAGCGCCCTTGCTCGACCACTACCGGTATGGCATGCGAACACACGGGTGGTCAACGAGCTGATGGTCAGCCTGAAGGTCCCAAAGATCCGATCTTTCCTTGAATACGCCAATTTTGTGATACTGTTCATGCTCTATGTCATTGCGGTGGAGGGCATCGAGGAAGACCACTTGAACAAGAAAGAGCTTCTGTTCATCATCTATGCCTTGGGTAGGTTGAGAAGCACATCTTGGGGGTACATCACTGACAGCAGCGTATTCTTTGGACAAGCTGGCTACTATTCGAGAACATGGACTGAAAGGTGAGTGCGGAAGTGGGCCTGCAAACGTATGCTGACATCCAGTGTTCAGCAGCTCGCTCGTCAACGGGTTCGATCTCGTCTTCATGATCATTTACTTTGTCTACCTGACAGCTCGGGTGTACGGCTTTCATTACAACAATGCCGACGCGATCTCCCTCGGGGCAGACTGGCTCGCTATAGGTGGGGGGACGACCCTCATGCGCAATCTATGCTGATACTCAAGGGGCTGTCTTGATCTTTCCAAGGCTCGCCTTTGTCACCTTTGCCAACAACCTGATGGTTCTTAGTATCAGGTCTATGCTGACCGAATTTTTCTGTAAGCATCGTCCGGGCGGAACCGCCGAAGCTGACCAGTAGTCTTGATGGGCATCGGAATCTTCTGCTTCCTGGGTGAGTGACTTCATAGTCATGACCCTTCTTGCTAATCGCTCAGGCTTCCTTTATGCTCTGTACACTCTAGGCCAAGGCAGGTGAGTGCAGAGGATACCTCGCAGGTCCGATCTGACGACAGGTTCGAGCTATCGACCATCGGATGGTGGTTGTTGGAAGTATACTTCGGCTTGGACGCATCGGGCTTCGAGAATGCTCGTGAGTAGCACCACCCTCACTCGCTCGAGCTCATCTGTCAGATGACCTGCATCCCTTTCTCGGTCCGATTGTCATCATCGTGTATGCTTTGCTGTCCAACACGCTCCTTTTGACCGTTCTGGTGGCCATCCTTGGGAACACCTTTGCGACCATCAATGCCGACGCCAGTGCCGAGGTGCGTCTTTGTCGCGTCTTGCTCTGATCGGTTCTCACGACAGTCGATGTTCCGAAAGGCTGTGTCTACACTGGAGGGCGTCAAGTCTGGTAGGCTGTGCTCGTTTGCCCATTGTGAATGCCTGGCTAATCGTGGAGATGCCGTATTCAGCTATCAGCTCCCTTTCAACATTGTGGCCGTTATTGTAATGTGGCCCATGAGCTATGTTCTCAGTCCGCGATGGTGAGTATGATTGTGTGACCGTCAAACAGAGACTAACTGCCAGGTTCCACAAGCTCAACGGTATGCCTCGTAAGGCGTGGGAAATGATACTGACATACCAGTGGTTATGATCCGAGCATCGAATCTCCCAGTCTTGCTCATTATCGCTCTTTACGAGAGAAGACAGTACAGCGATACAAGCATCATGGAAGACATTGGTGATTACGCAGAGCGATACGTCGGCAGCCTTCCTAGGAAGTTGAAAGCCGCAGGTACGTTATTGGCTGTTGGATGGCCCTTGCAGCTCGGCTGACTTGCAGCCGGTTTCGACAACTTTGGCTCACGGCACGATTTTGACATGATATTTGAGATTGAGAGGGAGATTGGAACATTCTATCGTGACTGGGAGGAGGATCCGCTCGAGGAAGATTTCCAACTGCCACCGCCGTTTGACGAGGAGGATCAGAATGGAGGTCACTCGGCAGACGAGGACGACGAGAGCCAGGAAGTTTTGGTCTTGCCGCAATCAGGAATGCCGACGGCATCGCCCGCAGGGGAGATGGTCGAGGGCGAGGAGCAAGGGCCAAAAGCACCACGTACGCGCCATAACTCGATGCCTTCGAGCACCAGACAACCTTCGCCCGCAGCTCCGGTTTTCCCTCAGCACCATCCCGCCCCGTTCCGACCGAGGCGCAATTCGTCTATTCATGAGCCCAGTCCTCTGGCCCGGCTATTTGTTCGAGACTTGGACGACGAGAAAGGCAGGATTGAACGTCTGAGGGAGCGACGACAGAGCTTGATCGGGCTGGCGATGCCTAACCCCCCACCGCGGCCTGCGTTCGCCAATGTCGGGTCTCCGAAACATCGAGTCACATGGAATACGGCGGTTGACTCTCAGCCGTTTGGTCCACGCCCATCTCCATTACGTCCCACCGAAGTCAAGGATCAAGCTACAGACGTGATCCCTCGGCTCAATCCGAGCATACCTACCGTCGACGAAGGGAAGAAGTTGAAGTTTGTGACACCTCAGCGGACCCCTGTGCCTTCTCGACCTCAGTCCCCGTCTCTGACACGAGGCCGAGGCACCGCGGGCGTTCCTTTCCCCGCGAGAGATCCAAGCTCGAGCGGAAGATCAGAGAGTGCGACTGGGAAAGGTACGATCGGGAAAGCCTCGGACATTGAGGCGAGGGAGACGGACATGGTGCCTCGGAAGGAAGACGAGGAGGTGGTTGCTAGCTGGGCTGAGCGGCTGGACGGGATCGAGGAGCGGCAGAAGAGGATTGAGGAGTTGTTGCTGAGGCTCGCTGGGCGGACATGATTGGTTGTATTGATTGTACGATGGCTTTACGATACACATTCACGAATGTATGCGGATGGTCGGTGCGCGTAGTGGTCGTATAGGCGTTGGGTGCCTTGCTGGGCGTTTGGTAGTGACTTTTGCTTCCGCTCCCGACGTCAGAGGATGTCGAAATGGTGTCGGTGTGCAGTTTGATCACTTCTGCACCTGCTTCCACCCGACTGGTGATCATCATGGCGAGATTAATTCTTGGGCAAGTCCTCCGTTCGACCGGATATGCGTCAAGGAGCCTTCAACCGTTGGCCGCCTCGCCATGCTTAAGCTCTCCGGCGGTGTACCGTCGCCGTCTTTCCACTTCTATCCGAGTGACGACGCCCCATCCATCCTTCCCCCCCATCCCCTTCGACAAGGTCCAGCTCGTCGACCCAGAGACCAACGCACTCCGACCCGCCCAGCCTCTCCGTGCCATTCTCGCTGAAATCGACACGTCGACGCATTACCCTTACCTGGTCTCCTCGACACCCCCCATCGTCCGGATCAAGGCGATAGCCGAGGTCGTCGCTGCCGCGCAGCAGAAGAGCGAGGTGGAAGCGACGAGGAAGAAGATTGCCGCTTCGGAGAAAGAAGTCCAAGTGCCTTGGTCGGCTGCCGACGGTGATTTGCAGCGGAAACTCGACTTGGCGCGTGAAGTCCTGGGACACGGAGACCGAGTGACCATCGTCTTTGCGCCCAAGGCGGGGGGTCAGAACAAGAAGATTGACCGGGGGAGGATGCAGGAGGTTGTCCAGGTGTTTGAAGGTGCGCTTGATGCGGTCGGGGTCAAGTGGAGGGCGGATGAGGTGACTCCCAAAGTGAGGACTTTATACTACGATCCCAAGGGGGATGTGCGGAAGGATGCGGAGAGGCGGTTGAATGAGCATACGCGCGAGCAGAAGAAGGCGAGCGAGGAGAAGAAAGAGGCGAGGAGGAGGAAAGATGAGGAGAGGAGGAGGAAGAGCGAGGAGAGGAAGAGAGCGGCGGCTCAAGGCGGCGGCCAAGGGATGTTTTGATCTAGCCCTTGAGGGGTAGGAAGGGGTGGGCGGGCGGGCGTGCAAGCCTGGCGCGCGTTCACCTCGGCCTCGAGAGGACAAGCATGGAGTAAAGAGACGAGTGATAGAGAGGCTCGATAGTCAGAAGAAACAACGCATAGCCAAACGGTCGCACCCTCACCGGCCAAAGGGTCGACGACCCAAGGATCATCCCACACAAATGCATTAATACAACACCGCGCTAACAATGATATTACCTAGGATATTACCTAGCCCTCGGCCGCTCTATCAGATACAGTGGTTCTCCTCGTCTCATAAGTCTATCTCTGACAGCCCTCCCCTAATCATCACCTTGCGCCGTTCATTACTCTCGTCAAGACGGTCGCCCCGCGCGCGACTTCACAAGCCCCCCTCGCGACAGTCGACACTGACCAGCACACCCTTGTGGCCCGCAAGGTGCACGCTGGAACCGGTGAGACCCTTCTGATCGCCAAGAACAAGCGCAGTAAGCTGTCGACCGTACTGCGTCTCAGCGGGAGCTGATCATTGAGAACAAGGTACGACTCACCACGCAACCCGTGTCAATCCCTTTTGAATACTTCTTGATGTCGAGTCCACGTCCAGCTTGATCATTAGATGACGCAAATACGAGACAGAAGCAAGCAGCTCACCCGCATGCCCGTATACCACATTCACCGGCGAACAGTTCATACTCGACTCGTCTTGCTCGTCGTTGTCGTCTCCGGATCTAGCCTGCCAAACTTCCCCATCCCTCTCCTCGAGCTCCTCACTGCTCGCCCTCGAACACCGCTTCATCTCCTTGTTCCACACGTCGCTCCATGGCTTCCCCTTCTTCCCATTCTTCGTCACCTTGCCCGCTTTCTTCCCATGGGTGTAGACCGACCTCATCTCGATCAGCGTGTAGGGGTCGGCGTTCTGCGGCACGCTCATCAAGATGGAGAGCTCCTCGGTGATGCGGCCCGCGTAAGGGTCGGTGAACTGGGACTGCGCGGCGACGTTGAGCGGCTGAGTAGGATCGGTGAGCGATTTGGTAGGGTCCATGGGGAGGAGGCCTGCGTGGACGACAAAGGTGTGCAGCGAGGGAATGTGCAGGGTGAGTGGGAGTTTGAGCAAGTACTCGTAATGTTTCGGCAACATGTGTCTTGAAGGTCAGCTATGACTCGGAATGTGCGAGGTACTGCACCGAAGAACTCACCGGGCAATCTTCCAGTGCTCGCCTCCCCATTCCCAACCCTTTGGGTACGCCTTGCCTGAGCCTTTCAACGCATGCATCAGACCTCCTTGCCCGCCTGCGTCGAGGTTGTCGACGTAATCTTGCCAGTCTTTACCTCCTGCCCACTCCATCCACGCCCGCCACTGGATGACCTGTGGATCAGACTGAATTGCACGGAGAGCTGTGGGAGAGTATCATACCGGCTGGTCGTGGTTGCCCCGGACGCCTAGGACGTTGAACATTTCCATCCAATCTAACACCGGAATGTTCTTCTCCCCTTTGGCGATGAGGTCCCCAACGTGGATGATCGTGTCGGTCTTGGTATTGTACTGAAGCTTCGACAAAAGCCGTCTGCGGAGGTCAGCCTTGGCATTGTGTCTACTCTACTCCTAGATAATGATTGTCCAAAACTCACTGCAAGGGGTCGAAAGAGCCGTGGATATCTCCAATAAAGATGATTCGCTTGCCATCACTCAAGTCGGCGTCAGACACCGTCCGCATCTTGACATATTGGTCAAAGTCTGACGAGTCAGCGTTGTCGTTTCGACAGAAACCCTTATCATGGTGCTGACCGATCTTGTTGGTGAGATCCCCGCCTATCGCCTCGGTGAGGTCCTGAGCGACCCAGCCTGCTCCTCCGATTCCGGCATCGCTGCCCACGCCGAAAATCGCCCGCAGGCCCGTCCTGCGATGTTGAGGTTCTGTCGTGGCGAGGAAGATTGTGCTGAGCAAGAAGACGATGATGATTGCCAAGCTTCCCGTCCGCCGCAGGACATTGTAAGGAATGAGCAGGGACGAATTGGACTCGGAGCTAGATGGAGGGGACGAAGTTGGGAGTGGGATGAGTTCATCCATGATGGACTGGCGATGGCGAGTCAAAGGGGGTCGAGAGGGGGCGGAACGGGGTTGAGGGTATGTGGAAGAGGAAGAAGGGGGATCGTATGCTGGTACGGATGGGTCGGGGGGTCGGTTGTAGTCCTCCATGTTGCTTGGAGTTGATGTGGGATGAAGAGGGAGAGAGGAATGGGATGGAAGAGGCGATTAGTCGAATTCCAAGCACGTTTCAAAGGGGGTCACCTCCGAGGTGGTCATCGTGATCTTTTGGGTCCTCATCATATCCCAGGAATCGAGCACAGCATGCTGTTGGCAGCGGACTCTATCTCTGCGACCCGCCTGCCCGGCCGATTCACTGTGGACTATGTCGCGAGCTCTCTGCTTCTCTACACCTCAAATGGGGGGTGTTCTTCATACCTCTATCGCCCCTGACACATGGGATTCAGGCATACCTAGGCGTAATGACACGAACGTCTCTCACACAGAGCCTATAGGAAGACAGTCACTTTTTGTACGACGGAAACGCTCTCTGCATCGCTTGCTACCCACAAACTACTATTCTCTCACAGGATGCATGCACTCGAATCATGTCCACCTCCAAGTGACTGACGCTGATCATCTCGACGGTTACTGTCTTGCTGAAACGTCATCTGCCGAAATTTCCGATCGGCATCTGTCATTGTTTTTCATACCATCATCCAAGAGATCCCGTTTCTTTGTCCCAGCCTGTCCCATCCTGGCCATGCGATTGATATAGACGGTCTCACATATACATAGGAAGAATCCAGGAGGTCACACTGGACAATGATACCTGGAGGAATGGTCGGACTGCGGCGAGCGGCCATCGTCTTGCCCGTCGCTTGGACAGGCGCTTGGTTGGGCTATTACGGTGTGTACCTCTCGGCTATTGCTTTCGCCTCTAGAGATCTCGCTCAAAGCCAGCCTACACGGATACCGTTCGACGATCGCATATCCGAAAACGAAATCAGGAGCTTCAAGAGACGTTGAAGGAGCTGCATGGGGATCCGAACATTGATTACACTACACCAGCTTGCGAGAAGGAGAAAGAGGCGATCAAGAAACGGTGCGTCCTTTGTGTCCCCCTTGCACATGCTCAAGCTCTACCCGATGTTAGACTGGCGAACGCGTAGCTGACAGTAGCTTCTCGAGCTTGCGATTCGCCGGTCGATACTGGAACCCATATGTCGAGTGGAGAGAACAGGGCGCTTGGGTGGGTCGTGATACCTGCGTTGTGCGGGGCACAAGGCTGAGAGCAGGAATGGGCTTTATGGAAGATCATTATCTCGACCGTGACTTTGAAGCTGTTCTACGACGGGTGAGGCGGTTCAAGTATTCTTAGATGGGAGCTGAAGAGCAGCGGCGTACCAGCTGAACGACCTATTCCCGACCTCCCCATCGATCGACCAGACTTTGATCTCCTCTATGGAGAGTCCTCCAATGCTACTACAGAGTCCAACTCCGCACATTCGCACAGTCTACCTGGCTCCAAGGAGATCCTTTCCAACACTCTAGTCAACGGCGTGCCTAATGGCACTCTCCACGGCATCGGTTCGACCGCTCCCCACAGTGCTTTGACCAGGGGTGGAGATGTCACAGTCACGGACAAGATGACTCTGACTTGGGTGAGTCACATCACCAGGCTCGATAGCGTGCGTGTACTGATATACAGCTCGGACAGTCCACTTCATACGTTACCATGGATAACCTTGCCATTCTTACCGATCCCGCCCTTTCAGACCGCACACTACCCTCGCGGATAGCCCCACAACGATTGCGACCACCACCTTGTACCCTTGACGAGCTGAAGAAGATCGATGTAGTCTTGGTCTCTCACAAGTAGGTCTTGTGGACGCCTCCTCGTTGCAGAGCTAAACTGCAGTCACTTTGACCATCTCGACCCGGAAGCGATCATCGAGCTTGGAGACTCTTGCGAATGGATCGTGCCTACCGGCGTGGGCCCTTTCATCCGGTCGTACGGTGTCACCAGAGTCACGGAATTAGAGTGAGCCGGATAGCGTGTGCTTGGCATGGCGAAGCTCATAACAGCTGGTGGGAAGAGACCAAACACGTGTTGCGAAGACCCGGAGAGAAAGACAAGGAATTTACAATCACGGCTTTCCCCCTCATGGTACGTTGCTCATTGAATGTCACAGCTCATCCCACAGCACTGGACGGCGAGATCGATGCGGGACGTCAACGCCACCCTTTGGTCTGGGTTCCACGTCAAGTCGAATCCTGAGGATTCGTCGCCCCCAAAGACGTTTATGCACTTTGGCGATACCGGGTGAGTCTAGCCGTTGTTCTGTTGCAAACCCATGAGCTCATCGGCAGGTACTCTCCCACTCTGTTCGCTGCTGTCGGACGGGTTTTGGGCCCTGCAGACCTCGCTGCGATTCCTATTGGATCCTATGAGCCTCGATGGCACATGCATCTGCAACATACCGACCCAGAGGGAGCGGTCAGGATGGCGATCCAGATGGATATCAAGAAGAGTGTCGGGGTGCACTGGGGCACGTGGCTGATGTCTGACGAGGCTTGTGAGTACTGTTGTGGGCGGTCAAGAATGGTTTTGATGGATAGATAACAAACCGCCTGTGGACCTCGCCCTGGCTCGGAAGAAGCTCGATATGGACGAAGAGCAGTTTTGCGTGCTACCCGTGGGGAAGACCGTTGTCATCGAGTAGAGGGACGGGCCACGGGTGGGGTGATGTTCCACTCAAGGTCATGCGCCCTCACGCATCTTGGGAAGGATCGGTCCGCGATCTGCGATCACGGCCGCGGGCAGATGGCATATACAATATAGACAGATGCATGCAGTATTGGCATTGCTGCACCGCTTCGTCGGGGTTGGCACGTGTGAGGATCCAAGAAAAGGCATCCGGGTCAGCATATAGACATTTGCCGCTGTAATTTGTGCGACAGCTCCATCTGGAACGAAATGACGAAGCTGACAGCATCGCCGACTGGACTGGAGAGGGTAGGGTTGGGACCGTTGGCAAGGAGACAGCATGAGCCGGTTGCAGGCCGCAAATGGCAAGACTAGGGAGCTAGGCTGGGCTCAATCGCTCCTTCTGCTTGTGCCCTGACGATCATCCAGGAAACGAAATTGAACGAAAATGACGACCGGGGTTTGTCCAATACACGCTCGCCATCTGCCCCGCGCCATCGCGTATGTGTGGCAGAGAGCCGGGATGAGGAAACACACGGCGAGTGGATCAAGCAGTCTGGATGCACACTGCATCCAATGGATCAAGCCGTGTTGCACACTGACTGTGAATGGTGGAGATCGATGATACGGTGTGATGCCGAAACAAAGGGTCTGCAATTATGCAACGTGACGAAATGAGAGAGGTGAAACGCGTCGCGGGTCGGTGAGAGAGGTGAGACAACAACAAACGAAAGGGCAGAGGGGGGGGGGGGGGGGGGAAGAGAGAGAGAGAGGGGGGGTCCACCAGCATAGAGACATTTGTTTACAACGAGCTTGTGCCGTAACCCCATGCATCGTATTCGAGAGATGGTTTGCATTGCTTGAAACCCAAATATCGCTCGCGGTGCATACGGCGCGTTTCTCTGTCGATATCAACCTCATTCAAAAGTCCGGCTCTTCTCACACTCGTCGACCGGGGAGTTCACGCCGTACAACCCGCCTCGAAACCCGACACTACAAGAATTGGAACCAACCATCCCATCTTGTCCAAAAGCTATTGGTCCAAGGACCTAGCAGAACCCTGGGTTTTGGTCCATTGCGACGTCGAGCAGCTAGCTCTGGTGGACGACCCACTACGAAGGCTGCGCAATCTCCATCACCAAGGGTATAAACCCAAGCACAGGTAAGCCCCTCTCGCTCTCTCGGCTACCACCCCACCACCTCATCGTCGTCGTCGCGTGCTGATACGGTCTCCCAGCGACGATCGCACAGAGGCATACGTTGCCACGCACACGCCCATTACGGCCCTCTCAAACTCTGTCACCAAAGCTCCCGCCCGCCGTTCAGTTTTGACTCGACGACCCGGCCCCGCGCTATTCAATATCACTGACACGAAAGGGTGAATATCGCCCTTGCCTCTGAGCAGCTGTCAGTGGGTTTTGTGTATAATGAGCGAGCAGGTCGACATGCAAGGCGCGGCTTCGGCTACTCCACCTGAGAGTGGGAAGATCGACGGAGCGGAGAAGAAGCAAGTCGTCCATGGGGGTGAGACGAGCGTGGGGTCCTCGTCCCCATCCCACGGTTCTGGTACAACGTGAGTCCCTCTCCTGCACAGGCGTAACCTCTTGCTGCTCGTTTTTGACACCCTCGACAACCTGTCATACCATACCAGACCCCACGGCTCACCCGTAGATCACGGATGAGCCGAATGCCTTCCCTCCAGCAAATCTCCAGTCGGCTGCATCAACCAGGCCCCCTGTCCACCCAACCCGCTTCCTCGGGCAACATTGAGCGCTCCTCGGCCCCTAGCCCCAATGCCAAACCCGAGTCTCCCGCGCTGTCAAGGCCCAAGCTCGCCGTTGACGCCGCATCACACTCCGTTTCAGGTCCCGCCTCGATCATAGCCTCGCCTTCGGGTCGACTGAAACTCCCGCCAAGCGCTATGATGCGATCACGGTCGACCTCCTCCGCGCCTCCGTTCTCCGGGACGAGCGATCTCAAGGTGGATACGGATGATTTTGGCGTGCGGTCTGCGACTCCGAACCCTTCTTCTGCGGCGCCGATCAGAGTGGACAACAGCAGGAGCATGTCGAGGGAGCATAGCAGGGAAGAGTACATCAAAGGGTACAAGGACGTCCCATCGCTGTCCGCAATCAGGGCACGGATAGGAGCCATCAAGGCGTCACCGTTGGGTGAGGGGACCAAAGCTACAGAAGACAAGAGCCCCATCCCCCCGATAGAGCCAGCGCCCGCAGACGAGGGAACAGATCAAGCGGAGCAGCAAGTCATCGCTCCAACACAACCATCCGATTCAATGCCCTCTGCCACGTCTTCTGCGTCTTCGGACCAAGTTCCAGCAGGGAAAAAGCAGGAGCACCCGCTGAAACACTCTTGGACGCTGTACTTTGATTCGAAGAACTTCAAGCCCGATCCGAGCTTCGTCTCAGCGAAGGAGGGCGAGACGCTGGGCGACTACGAAAAGTCGCTGGTGACTGTCGGGCGCTTCGACACGGTAAGTCGCTACGAGCGCGCGTGGATGTAGCTCACCTCGCAGGTCGAGGGATTCGCGAGGCACTTGAACAACATCCGATTGCCCAGTCACCTCGCTCGAAACTCGAACTACCACATGTTCAAGAATGGTATCCGACCCGTGCGTCTTTGTCTTGCCGTCTTGCGAGACCACTACTGACTCGCAGATGTGGGAAGATCCAGCGAATGCGAATGGCGGGAAATGGGTCATACTATTTCGCTCGGCCCCGTATCTCTTGGACTTTGCCTGGGCCAACCTCACCATGGCGCTCGTCGGAGAGATACTCGACCCAGAAGACAAGGTGTGCGGGGTCGTAGCGTCTTCGAGACCGAAAGTCGATCGGATCCAAGTGTGGACTCGGAGTCGGGACGACGTCGAGGGGATCAATCTCATTGGACGGAGAATTCTGGAGAGCATGTCACTGGAAGGGAGGGAGAGCGAGAATATGTCGATGGACTTTCAGGTATGTCGACTTGGGGCGGTATACTCGTTCACGAGGAGCTCACTGTAGTACAACGCTGGCAATTCCAACCCAGCCCCAGGACTCTTCCTCCATATCCCCTTTCCCAACCGTTCCGCTTCTTTCGCCCTTTCCTCACAATCCCCTACACGTTTGGGTATGCCTTCCCCTGGGATGGCAGCGGGTCGACTCGGGCTGTTGCACCACCCGTCTCTCCCTTCACTGCCTAGAACGCCAATCTCCCCCCAGTCACCCACCCCGCCTCGTGAGGAGGGGGAGAAGAAAGAGGCTAAGGCACCGCCGCCTGTACCGCATAGTGCGCCCGGGCAGAGGCGCGCCTCGTCGTCCCACCCCGCTATGGAATCCTCTGCGACGCTTGGCGAGACTACGAGCCCTAGAGGCAATCATGCGCAGCTTGCAGAGGCAAAGTAGCTTGTGCTTGTGGGGAGGGGAACCATTGTTGTAGTATCTGGTGTCCCTGGAGGAGTCATCACCAATCTTTGCTTGTACCGTCGCTCTTTGCACTTGTCACGACACCAGATGAAGACACCTTTACGAGATTGTTCCCGACGAGCCCTGCGTCGTGAGGTCAGCTGCATGAGACGTCTAAGAAAACACTCTAGACTCTGTAATCAGGACTTGACACGGCCATGCCCGACTCGAATCGTGGTCATAAACCACCGCGCCATTCGTCAAATCGCGTCACCTCCATCCTGCACACTCTCCCTCGCCTCCCTGACAGTCTCGGAGACCCATCTCAGCAAAACCCTCTCCATCATCTCCTCCCACCCCTCTGTCCTCTTGGCCACGGCGAGGGGGTCGAAGAGTATCTTTGGTGCCGTTTCTTGTCGTTGAGACGCGATCCGCTCCTCGCTGTTCGCCGGCGATCGGAGTGGAGAAGGTCGGGCAGGCGTGGATATGGGTGATGGAGAGGCAGCGGGAGCGTGAGATGGAGCTGCAGGCGATTTGAAGGTATGGGCGGCGGGCATATGGATCGGGAGGTTGTAGCGTAGTCGCACCGCCCTGCCAGGTCAGATTTGCATGCGACAATGCTCAGGCAAGGTGACTCACGCTGCCCAGCAAGTTAGATTCCCCACACGACGAAAGGTCCAATCCTTGTCAGTCTTGTGGTCTTCACTCTCGCTTTCGCCATCTGTCGTCGTCCCAAGGCGGAGAGTGTCATGCACATCATCCAGGGGTATATAGCCCCATGCTTTCGGCGAGGAGGCGACAGCAGCATTGTACGCTTGAGTAAGGATGAAGCCGTCGCTGCTGTCAGACACTCGGGCGAAAGTCTTTGAGCATGGCTATGACTTACGACAACCGGTCAAAGAAGGCAGAGGTCGAGGCGTCGGGTCCAATCCCGGGTAAACGATCCTGCAGGTCCTCTGGCAGATTGGCTAGCAAGAACGCATATACTTGTTCTGCCATGAGCGACCCTGTCGATCCAACCGTATAGGGCGGGAGGACTCACCTAGCGGCCTGCCCGTCCAGTCTTCCCTCGCCCAATCCTCCAACTCTGGCGATCCCTCCTGGACGCCGAATAGCCCTTCGACAACCCCTATCCATCTCTTGACTGCATCTCGCAGTCCCTCCAGCTTCTCACCTTCCTCATTGAGATCCCGGTACTCCCTCGCTTCGCTCACGATCCGCTCTTCCCACGTTTGTGTCGGCCCTACCGCCTCTTCGGCGACCAGCGCGTTGATGTTGTACTCGTCCTCCTCGTCAAAGTCCTCTTCTGCGACATCGGTGAGTCCCGTCGAGGTAGGCCGGGTGAAATCACTCATCCCGCTGTGACTGTCCGAACTCACACTCCCCGGGTCCTCGGGAGAGCACGCCCTGGCATCGCCACCAAGGCCATCGATCGGCGAGGCGGTCAAGCATTCTCCTCGGATCGGATCGACCCGCAGGCTCTCTTCCAAAGTCCTCAAGCCCGCGAGGACGTCTAGAGCGGCTTTACGTAGCTCAGCCAGCCCGTCCTCTTTCGGCTGGTTGGGTGGCCGGGGCGAGGTCGCACTGGCCGGATAGCTCACTGCGCGCGGGAGGGAAATAACGCCAGACGGTCGAGAGGGCGTGGAGAAGCCGGATCGGTTGGTCTTGGAGGGAACGAGAGCTGAACCTGAGACTCGTCTTCCCGAATCTACTTTGCCTGCGCTGCTGGACAATGCCAGATCCCGGACCCGGCGTATAGCCTTTGCCGTGTCGACCAGGACCACTGTCGTGTCTTTTCTCCTGGTCCTCCCTCCTTGCGTTGTAGGGCTTGCCGGGAACGACATGGAGGCCGACGGTGACAGGATATTCGATACAGAACCTGCTGATCTCAAGTCCCATAGACTTCTCACCCGGCCTACCGCGCTCCTTGCCTCGCGTCGAGCTTGTTCAGCGTCGATCCTCGGCAGTTCGACCTCCTTCCAAGGCTTCCTCGCTCTCTGGGCCGAAGAGGCGATCACGGGCGGAGTGTTCTCTTCATCCTCCCCTCCTTCCTCAATACTCCCGCTAAGGGGGGACGTTCCCGCCCCAGAGCCCGGCCGATCCTCCACCAGTCCCGCTCGAGCAAAGTGCAGCTGGAGGTCCTTGATGGAGCCTAGCAGCTGAACCGATTCCCGTTTGGCGGCCGACCGAGAGATGTGTCTGTAGCGTGGGTTTTTGAGCGGTGCGATGGGCGCAGAAGGTGCCGGAGGAGGGGACGGAGATGCTGATGTTCCGGGGCGGTCAAAAAGGGGAGTATGGTCGGGAGGGGTCATTGTGTGGTCGCTGGGAAGGAAGGATGGGTTCGTTGGTCGTCTCTTGTGGTTCACTGCTCCACAATCGTTTTATATGTCTGTCGTGATAGTCGTACCGTCGTGAGTGAGAGCGTGATGGTTGATGACAGAGAACAAATTGGTGCACAATGTATACTGTGGGCAGGTATCCAGGTGAAATAACAAGTCGGGGTGAATGACGAAACACTCCTTTGACGCGTCATTCATTCACTATCCTCTGGGCACTGCACAGCGCGTCCAACGGGGGGCCAGGGGCATCCATGGCCAGAAATGAGAGTTAGACTTTGAGCACAAGGCATAGCACCCGTCTGGCAGAGGCCGAGAACCTCAGGGTCACTGGACGCTCACATGCATTCGAGCAGGAACGAAACGAACCAAGAGCTATATGGCTACCTGTTTGAGAAACGTGAATGAGAAGAGATACCTTCAGGTCTTGAGTCTCTTGATTTAATCCGAACCAGCAAGGTCCTTAGACAACACATGCAGACATGGTAACGGACGGACACCTGCAGCAGTCCACAGCCCTCGCGGGCTTCCGATAGCGTTTAGCGGTATCGAATGGCTATTGATTGGCATTGAATGACAACGCTATGTGAATGCGAGACAATGGGAGCCGACACTTCAGCAGTCTGAACGCGAATCGCCAGTCATTCAACGTGGATCAAGACCGCGAAACAGTGAGATAGACATCTGACAAGTCAGCTTCAAGACTTTCTCCGCGAACAGTCTAGGGTGGTAGGATAGTTTATTGGATCAGGCGTCAAAGGATAGTATCCGCAGCGGTGTAAACACCTGCAGAAGTCTAACATATCGTAAAAAGACGAACATCATGTCGAAGGCCGGATGGCGCATAGGTGACGAGGGAGCGGGGGGGGGGAGGGGGTGAAGGAAGCCGTACTCACCAGTAATGATCAGCCGGCTTGCCGAAGCCTTCCCATGTCGTCGAGACCAGAGTGATGATGATACATTTTTGGGGTGCGTAAATGCTACTTTGATTACCGATACGTCGTCGTGTCTTGTACTCTTTCTTAATGACCCAGGCACCAAGGGCCCACGCCAAACGCCTAGTGCAGTTGGTTTCGTTGTTGCTCGATCTGTCGGACAATGTACAAGCTCGAGTCGAGGAATCGGTCGACGCAATTCTCCAGGCAGCTAGCCTCGGATCTGGCGTCAGACGGTCCCCATGACGTTGGCGCAGGACGGCTCACTTGGAGAACTTGGTGGAGATACCGCCTGTTATGCACCTAGGCATCAGTATTCGGGACCGGCGTGGACCACAGAAACGTACTTCTTCCAGCCTGACCGTCAGCACTTCACCGCGATACCAAGTATAGATCAAACTCACAAGTGTCAGTCAACTCATGGACAGTCGCTTGCAGCTTGGCCTTTTGTTGCCTGTACGATCAATCGGCGAATCAAAAAAGCACATCCGGGCTGGACATACTCTTGCTCCAAAAACTGCTCAAGCTCTTGCTGTCCATCAGCAACGTATACCTCAGGTGCAGTCATTCCGCACACACCTTGGACGCAGCGTCAAGCTGGGGGACCTGGGCGGGGGCGGACATGGTGATAGGTAGTAAAGTGTTTTATCGAACCAACCGACTTTTGGTGTCGAAAAGAATCGGAGCGTGCGGCGGACGACGGGATCAAAATTCCCCGATGGGTGGCGGAACGTCGTCTTTCTTAAGTCACTCGTGGCCCACCGTGAGCCACAGCGTCGGGGTCGAGCTGTTGACAGGGGATCGTGGAGTAATGATTTCCGTCAGAACAGCTCGATGTTGATGCTGCTGGGGATGCAGAGACGATGCGTGGGGCTGTTCACGTTACTCACCTTCGCGTTTCCCCTCATTGCCAGACGTTTTGAGCTAGAAATGGCTCGAGCTTCCGCACTCTCGCTCTCGCTCGTGCAGGAACAGTCTTAAGCTCATAGAGTACACCTGTCACCTTCTTGCAGGTACCCCTAGCCAAGCCTTCTCCCCGTCAGCGTCATTCTCCACTGACCACCTCGACCAGTGGCGAAAGCCCACATAAACTATGACATTCCCACATTCATAGTCCAAATCATCCTCTATAGATGTCCTGAGCGATGCCCGCACTCTAGCTTCAACAAGACCTAAGCATGTATTCTGGGCATCAGTGAAGCAAGATGCCACTCTGGGTGAGTAAAAAGTAGCAATAGCTGAGATAACGCCGGACGGTGAACCACTAATGCCGATAGTGTGGCGATTGAGCAAGCGGGCCAAAAAGTCGAGCCAGCCAAAACTCGAGACGGCACCCAAGATGTCTTTACACTTCTCTCATTCGTTCATTCCTTCCATATGTTGTACAGACTATAGGTACGTGATGGCTACCTCACTGCCCTTACCTCTCAATTCTCCCTCCGGACGAAACTTGCTTCGACATTTGCACGTCAGGACGACGGGCTCCCACCATCTCTCCGGAGAGGGAGTTCGAAGGCGTACACCTCGCACTCTCTGACCTCTTCTTCTCACTTCTCGACGTGCCAAGTCACTCGAGACGCCGAGCTGATACCCAGATTCGAGCTCATGCAACTTCTCGCAAGTATAGCGACGCGTTGATTATTTCTTGTCTCTTGCTTGCACTCCCCTCTTATTCCATATCTCCCACGCTTTCAGTCCCCCGGCTGGCAAGGAGGGCCTTTTGTCCGACCATGTCATCCCCGGGTTATTTAGAGTCTACAAGGCTCAAAAGCGAAGAAAGACCTTGCAAAAGGCGTCTTGACTGGGCATGTCTCTGTTCGTTAATGTCTCCACTGGACATGGGACTAATCAGTCTTGTCGATATCTCTTTCATAGTCTAGCATTTTTGCTCCATGCATCATGTCGCGGTCACCATCCACTTCGCAGGTGTCATATTGCTCGGTTCTTATTTCTGCGGCGCTCGTGTTGCCCTCGCGTTGAGCATTCCCAAGGTCAAGTGTAAATGAGTTATTGACGCCGAACAAGGACCGGCAGCGAGTGGTGGAGGTGACCGCTTTCGCCGACTATTTGGCTCGTCAACCTCTGTTCCAACATTCACAACTCTTTCATTCACCACCTCGTCACCCCTACCGCCAATTTATCGCCCTCGGTAACGGCTCAGAGTGAGGATATTCAGTCGAGGAGAACCCTCATCGCGATTTCTTATAGATCTAGAAGCGGACGGAAGGTGCGAGATGGACGCGTCGACTCTGACAAAGCTCGTCGGCGAGCTCAGCAAGGCGGCGGCGCCTAAGGGCGCAGACGACACACGGTCGGACGAAGACTTCAAGAAGGAGAATACTGAGGTAGGTTATTCATGATCTCCAGCGGTCTGCATTCAGGCGACGACGTAGTCACTGAGCTCATCGCCAGACCCTCGTGAAGCTGCTCACGCGAATCAAGAAAGAGGTCCAGCCGACCGAAGAGCTCCTCAAGGTCAGCTATTCCTGGCTTACACATGTTCCAGAATTGACAACCCAGGCGTCCAAGGCTGGTGTCGTCATCAACAGGCTTAAGACGTACACGGACAGCCAAGTCGTCGCGCTCGCCAAAGACATTGTCAAATCGTGGAAGGAGAAGATTGAGGAGAACAAGAAGAAGCGCAAGAGGGCGGCAGACGAGTCGGGAGGGTCCGGCAGTGGTCAAGTGAAGAAAGAAGAGGAGGGGAAGGACGCTAAGCGTGTCAAAGCGGAAGGTATGTCGAGCTCATAGCGATTGCATCCTCTCAGCCCCCTGGCTGGGTTGATCGGCAATCATCACTCACCGCTGCCAAGCATGGACATCGTGAACAGTTACTGACTTTAGCCTCCTCAGCCTCCCCAGCTCCCTCTCCAGCGGATTCCAAGCCCAAGAGCAAAATCGAAGACGGGTCCGACGACGTTAAAGCTGAATCACCCCCTTCCAGACCCCCCTTATCGACCATCGACTCGTCGAGAACCGTGCCTCGGACGGCCAAGGCGGATGGTCTTGCCGGTTCCCTCAAAGCGAGCCCAGACGATGGCGACGACCAGCGGTCCAAATGCGTCGTCTTGCTCTATGACGCATTGGCAGGAGATTCCACGGCCGGTACGTCGTCGGTAACCATTCATAGCGGGTGCAGGCGGAACCGCTTGGGTATAGTGGGCTTGGGCAGTTGACGAGTCAGACAAGAAGATCTTGATAGAGCGAGCTCAGGGCATTGAGCGATCCGTTTGGGAGCTGTTCAACGGGTCAACCAGCAACGATTACCGACAGAGTGAGCTCTTTCCCTCATCTCCGAACCCATCGGACAAGGCATGAGGCTCCCGAGTCGTCCCCTCGCTGATGGCAGAAATGCGATCTTTGTACCTCAACTTGAAGGACAAACAGAACCCCGCTTTGAGAAACGAGATTGTGTTGGGGTACATTTCGACGGAGAAGGTCGCCAATATGAGCAAAGAGGTGGGCGCCGATACAAACGATCCACACCCTGCATCCCGCTGACTGCGCTAGGAAATGGCGAGCGAGAGCGTCCGGGCATTGAACGAGAAGTTGGCCAGTGAAAACTTGTTCAAAGCAAAGGCGGTCGGTGAGACACAAGTGAGTCTCTTGCTTTTTCCCACTTTTCGTCACCGCGTGGCTCGTGTGCCGCATTCTAACTCTGTCAGGCCGAGACGGACGCGTTCAAATGCGGACGATGTCAACAACGGAAATGCACATATTACCAGATGCAAACGCGAAGTGCAGATGAGCCGATGACGGTGAGTAGTGTTTTCCTTGAGTCACGGCTGTTCGTGTCAAACTGACGAGCAGACCTTTGTTACGTACGTATAAGCCTCCGTGTCTCGTGTACGAGTAGTAT
The DNA here is from genome assembly GCA_031326905.1 of Papiliotrema laurentii. Lineage (NCBI taxonomy): Eukaryota > Fungi > Basidiomycota > Tremellomycetes > Tremellales > Rhynchogastremaceae > Papiliotrema > Papiliotrema laurentii. The sequence goes on from JAODAN010000008.1 coordinate 896,360, forward strand.
GAGTATAATCGCTGATGCTGTCTTCTTGCCACCTGACAGATGTACCGTGAGTCGATCAAAGGTGGCTTATGGGCTGTACTGATAAGCAGAACTGCGGCAATAGGTGGAAGTTCAGTTGAGGTAGGCTATACGCGTCTAAGGTGTTGGAACTACGGCGTAATGGTGAGGCTCGCGGGCGTACTGACCAGCATTTCGCGTTGTGGAGGGATCGTGTCAATTATGGGAGTGGGAGGGCCGGATTAGTTTGCTTGCAAGTAGTCGAGCCGCATGCAATGCCACGGTACACATGACCGACCGATCATTTCGTTGTACCCCCGGTTACCCAGACTTGCTGCAGCCCTTCCCGTCTAACCTACGTCCCTTCCCCGTAAACTACAAAACCATGGCGCGGCGAACATCGCAGAGGGGTAGCTGAAGCTTTGCCATAAATGCATGATGATACAGCTTGTGCACAAAGGTCCATCTCAGGGACAGACCGCCTTCTGGCGAGTCATCAACCTCCTCTTGCCTACACTGTCGAGATCACTGGATCACTTCCTCGTCGCTGTCCTCTCCGTTCAGTTCTCTGATCTCGGCATCGGCCCAAGACCCATGCTCTTCCTTCTCTGCAACGAGCGCTCCTCCGGCACTCTTGACCAGGTCCCAAACCGCCTCGCCGCCCGATTCCACCCTCTCGACCTCTTTCCGGGGGTAGGTCGTGACGATGCGAAAATCCCACTCAGGCTCGTACCCCAAGGGCGGCTGATCCGGGTCGTCCTCGACCTTGTCCTCTTTCGGTATCAACAGCGTTTCGGCAAAGATAAACAGAGGAACAGTCGATGGTCCCGGCTCGAAACTCCGGACGTTCCTCTCTGCGTTCAAAGGCGTCCGCATAGCCACGCGGATAGACCCTGTTGACTGGGGAAGCAAGTGTTTCCGGGCGTACCGTCTCCACGCTTTTCGATCTTGAATCCGACGTTGCTTTTCCTCGGCCTCACGTTCGGCCCTCTCGGCTTTGATCCGCTCGAGCTCTTTCGCCTGCTTCTCCGCCTCCATCCTCTCTCGGTCCCGCTTCTCAGCATGCCTGAACGCTCTGTCTTGCTCTTCCCGCAGATGTCGGGCCTCTTCGAGACTGAGCCGCTCTCGCTTGAGGCGGTTGAGGAAGGGAGTCGCGCGGGGCAAGATGGAGGTGGTGAGAACTTGGATGATGGATGATGCTGAGGTCGTGGTCGACGGAGACCCGGCAATGGTGTTCAGTACTGATAGCTTCGGGGAGGATGAGGAGGATGAGGGGGAAGGGGGTAAGAGCGAGACGAATGTGATGGATGGGAAGGTCGTGTTTTGGAGGGTTTGCGAGACTGGACGTCAGCGTGTGCACTATGACTCCACATAGACCCATGGGTCCATAGACCACAGACCCATAGGCTCTCAGACATACCTTGAAAACCCTCTCTGGATCGGACGTCGGCGCCCCACACCATGATGTCCTTCTCCTTGAACATCCTGACGAGGTCCGAATCACACAGCACATCCCGCTTGAACTCCTCGTCGTCCTCATGCTCTCCGCATACCAGGACGATCACGCCGATCTTCCCTTCTTTCCGAACATTGATGAGAAATTCCCTGTATGGACCGATGTAGAATTCCGGGAGCGTGCCGACCGAGGCGGAACATGAAGTGAGGAGCTCGAGGTCGCGGACAAAGGAGAGGGTCGTCGCGGTCGGATCTTGTCTTGGACGGATGTATCCAGCGGGCGTCGAGGGGGGTAGGAGGAACTGCGGCAGACGGGGGAGTATAGAGAGTGGGACAAATGTTCGGACTGCGAGTTAGCTTGTAAGCCTAGGCCCAGGTGAAAGATGTGTGAGGTCGGGATTAAGGGGATACCCGGGGAGGCGGGGATGGAGGGAGGTCACCTCGACGTGCCTCAAGAGAACAACCGACTTACTGAAAAAGTACCATGCCCCCGTGAGCACGCTCCAGATAATCCTGAAGGGCAACAAGACAATGTTGGAGAAACTCGAGCCCAAGCCTACGTTGCTCATCGCCCGCGCGCCTCCGTGAAGCGGGGCCGGTCTTCTGCGTCCTCCTCCACCAGCAGATCCAGACAGCCTCCTCGACCCGTCCGGCACGGGACCGAGTAATGGGTCGTCCACTCCCGCATGGTCCGAGGAAGACTGTCGAGGTCGAGAGCTCGAACCCGAGCCGGTCGTTGCTGCTGAAGTCGTCGTCCCCGCCGAAGAGTCCGCATGGGAGAAGATGACCTCGGCGGCGGCCTGTCATCAGTCGCTGTTCGAGCAGGAGGATGTAGTGATCAATGAGGGGCATAAGCAGCACGATCTGATGGTGGGCAGGTCTCGCCATGCGCGCAGCTAGCTATTGATGCCCTAGCACCGAGACATGAAAGGGGTCAGACCCAACTCACCTGCACGTCCCAACCGCATTCCCTTAAGATCCTCTCATCGCGCTCCCTCTGGCTTCCCGACTGACTCGCAGTCACAGCCCAGAGCTGCTCCAACGCCACTCTCTGTTCTTGTGATAGCGACGAGGACATGGGGAGGTGAAAGTGCTAATCACAAAGAGGTTGGGTAAGGTTGGAACTCGTAGATGCGCGTCACAGTCATCTCCCCCTCGGCTTGGCCCGACGTCGGTTCCCGAACGACGTGGCGAGGCGGTGGCAACGACACGCCATGACACGTAGACGCAGTCCCTGTCAACCTCATCGCTCATACCTTCCCAGGACGGCCAGTAGAGGAACTCGCCGAGCCCCGTCACGATGCGTATGACATACTGTACAAGGAGATTCATATGCTTCAGTCTCATACAACAGCCTCCCGTTTTGCGCCAAGGAGATCCTCGACCAACTGCCGGCGTCTCTGAATCTCATCTCTCCCCACCTTCGCCCCTTGTCCAGCCTTGCTCGCGTCCAGATCCAGCTCCACGATCATCTTGACCATCTCAGGCTTGGGACATCCCACAATAGCTCTCAGCAGACCCCTCCTTACTTCATCCCCTTGCTTCATGCCCTGGCTCACGTCTCCCCAGAACAGACTAGCCAGGTGCCATCCCGCCACTCTCCACAAAAAGTCCTGTCGCTCCGTCACCCATCCGCTCACCAGAGCCCTAGTATACCCGGCCAGCACATCTTGGTCCGTCTCGGATGGAACAAAGTAAGCGCTCAGCTGGCCATGCTCGAGCGGCACATCAGACGCCGCGAGGCGGATAGATCGCAAGACGGAAGGCTGTTCAACCCAAAGGAGTTTTCGGTAGTCGATAGGGTAGGACATGGCAAGCGGAGGGATGACCAACTGCGTGAAGAGCCGGTCGGAAAAGGAGATCGCTTCGAAAAGGGCTAGGAAATCGTTGTAAAATGTGTAAAAGTGGGTTTCGGCACTCAAGAACGTCGTCGCGACCGTCTCCATACTGAGCGATTTGGTCTCTGACATCGACTCGGCGCCGTTCCGCACGATGAACGGCGCAATCAGAGCCTCGAGGGATCTACCCACAGCGTCATCTCGGAAGACCTCGGTGTGCTGCCCGGCTGACTGGTCGTCCTTCTCGAGCATGATCACGCTCATTAATCCGAACAGCACCTGCGATCGCGACAGCGTTCCGGGTAGGATCGTCTGGACAAGTCGGACTAGGATAAGCGATGCGCGAACAATGTCCACCTCTGAGGGGTTCCAGTCTGGCGGAGCTTGCTTGAGGGCCTCTGAAGTGCCGGAGTTCAATAGATCATGCACGGGGCTGAATAGCCAATCCGTCGTCAGGGGCAGTCCGGGCTGACGGCTGATGGTGGCAGAAGGTGAAGGTGGCCTTCGAAGCGTCGTAGTCGCCTTCAGATAGATAGACGACGGCAATGTCGGACCAACCACATGCTCGGCGCAGGGGAGGATCGCATGATGAAGCAGTGGCCGAAGGATCTGAAGCTTGTCGGGATGCTCGATGCTTAATAGCTCTTGTCCAAGCTCGGCGTGAGATGCCAAATCATCCGTCAGAATCTCGTCGACCACATGCAGAGCTTGAGGCTCTTCGCCCGGCTGCATGTCGGTCAACATCGAGAACGACAGGCGCAAAAGCTCCGCGGGAAGGACCGACTCCTCCCGGCGGGCCGTTTCGAGAAGCTGATACCGCAGACGCCGAGTTTCAAGCGATGATTGGCCGACGAGATATTTGTCGATCAACTGTCCCCGCAACGCTGTATCGAGGAGTGCCGTCTGTCCATCTGGTCCAACCAAGTTGACAAGTCTGATTGCTTGCTCCATGAGAGCAATGCCGCCTGGGGAATCCGACGAGTCCTCGAGGGCAGAGCGTAACACTCCTCCCAAGTTCCACGCCTCTAGCTTCCTCGCGACACTCTTTCTCTGCTCAGACCCGCCGTTGGGGGCATTGATTGAGACGCCCTCGATCCAGGCACTCAAGTACCAAAGCACGGCAGCAATCTCGCTGTACGAGCTGCGCCTTTGCCCCAACAATCCCTCCAGAACCTCGAACGCTTCCTCCTCAACGCTCATTGCGCTGAGTTGGGCCCAGGTCAACGCATGTTCCGGTGTCGTCTTATGCGGGTCGATAGCGCACACCGTCCAAATCGCCAGGCAGCCCCAGTATGCCTTGAAACGCTCTTTCGCTGACGTGTCGAGACTAGACTGTGACTTGGTTATGATCCAAGATCCCAGAGGTCGAAGCACGTCCAAAGCGGAGGTGACGATAGAGGTGGAGAGGCCGTATCGACCCAACGAGGTGAAGATGCGTAGAGTCGCGGCGGCGTATAGACATTCGAGAGATGAGTCGTCTTGCCAGGTGGACACCACCAAGAAGCGAAGCAGACTCTCGACGAGAGCGGCATCCACCATGGCCTGGGCGCAAGTCCTTGACGCGCCGATCACATCGTCCAACAGCCGCAACGCTTCGATAGAAGGGAGGTCCGATGAAACGAGAGGAACAGGGCACATGAGGACGCTCTGGCGTACAACATGAGGAACAATAGGAACCACCGCTTCGGCCAGTTCCTGGGAATGGGAGACTGCTCGGCGGAGAATCCTGAGGAGGTGGACGGTCGACGCTGGCTGCGAGATGCCGTCTTTGGTCAGAAGGGTCTTGAACCGCTCTGACAGCTCGTCGAACGGGATCTGAGCGATGCCGTTGGGATCTTCGTCGAGGCGATATTGATCAACAGGGGCGTCCAGGAACGTCCACGTCCTTCCTCCCAGGCCTTCGTATAAAACCTCAATGCCAGCCGCCATGATCCCGACAGACCTCGAGCCGGCAACGACAATGTCAACCCCCATCTGCACGGCTTTCCTCTTGGCCTCTGCTTTCTCCAAAGCCTGCACTGCAGTCGGCTCGAGCTCGCCAGCAGCGTATCGACCAAGGATCCGGGCGAGGAGGTTGAGCATGCTGATTCGTTGAGAGGGCACGGTCGATCGAGAGAGCCAGAGGATATCGTCGATAGTATACCCCGCTAGGTCCGGCGCAGAGCCATGATGATGCAGTCCTTCCGACGTGGGTATTGACTGCATCTCCTCCTGAGAGAGCACCTTTGCTTGAAGGTCGAACCGGACCGACGTGTCCGTCGACGGGGCTGATGGCCGCAACCAAGCCAATTTGGCAGGCTCAGCAGGCGTATCGTGAAAGTAACGTTCTTTCAGCGCATCGGGGTCTGTGTCATCCAAGACACGGTCTAGCTGTTGAGAGGCACCCGCCTCAACCCTCGGTTCTGGTATCAGCGGACAGCTGCCAAGTGCACGCGCCTGACTCACGAGAAGCTGGAGCGACCGGCGATGGAGCTTGGGGTCGCTTGGCCAACAGGCGCTTCTCTGCTCGTCGTCTCAGAGCGTCGAGCTTCTTCGTCCCAAACATCTCCTCTAGCTCCTTGATCTCTTGCTCCCGAGTTTCCTGGCTCATCTTCGCGACCTTATCCCAGTTCTCCCCGTCCACCTCCCGAAACACCTTCTCGACCTCTCCTTCCCTTCCTAAGTCCGCTCCCTCTGTCGCGACATTCGCTGGGACCGTCGGGGAAGATTGGGCCGCTTCCCTCTGCTGTCTGCGTTTCCGCATGAGATCCAGCAATCCACCTCCGAAACGCTCGAGCAACTCTGCCCTCTCGGCCTCCCTCTCCTCGGGCGACATGGCCTCCACACGTGCCCTGTTCTCCTGCTCGACCTGCCGCTGTATCTCCTCTGTCTCCGAAAGCGCCTTGCCTGCTGGAAGGGAAGAAGTGCTGGCAGGAGCGGGACGGACGCGTTGAGAAGGTCGAGTGGGAGGAGCAGACGCAGGGTGAGGGGTCTGGAAGTCGACGTGAGGAATACGTTCCCCGTTGAACGTACTGCCCGACTCGGACGGGTCAGCTTGGGCTCTTGCCCTCGTCGAGCCCGAGGCGGACGATATCGATGCGTTGGAGTTTTGGAAAGACGAAGCAGCAGAGCGAGGGGGAGGTAAAGGTCTGCGTTTCGGGGCGGGGAATCCTGCTTTGGAAGCCGCCTTGGGTGGTTGAGGGGGGGCCGGTGGGTTAGTCGACGACCGTTCAACAATCTCTCTGACGATCATGGTGGGAGTGTCGAGATGGCCCTCGTCGATTACCAGTGTACAAAGAGCGCTGATGAGGTCTTTGCGTGAATGTTCGAGGTCGATGTGAAGAACGAGTGTAAAAGGGGCCTGGTCAAGTGTTTTGGGCTGATAAAACTGGTCCACCTCCACCTTTCCATTCAATTCGCTCGATCCATTCATCTTCCTTTCTTCATCCACCCTTGCCCCCTGCACCACCTCGACTCTGACCCAAGGCCACACCCATTGCCTGGACAAAAAAGACCGAACCGGCAGCGAGGCTTCGTCCAGGTCGAAGTCTTTCATGCATACTTCATTTCCCCTATCGATACAGTCAAAGTCACGTCCTATAATACACGATTCACACGGCGAGACGAGCACACCCGCTCCTAAACTGGACACTAACGATATAGCTAGACTATTGGACAAGGTAAAAGGTCATACAGTCCGTCGGAAGAGTCTGAAGTGACGACGAGGATACGGCATTCACACGATGCTGAGCAATGGCAGGGCTGATCAGGTCGCGGGGTTGTGCGCAGAGCCGTGCCACGTGAAGTATTGGTTTCCACCGACAACGTTGGGCGTCATCCCCGTTCCCAGACCACCGAGGCTGGTTGGCAGGGCAAACGCCTTGCTGTCGCCCCCCAGGAGTGTCGGATCAAACGCCATACTGCCAGACCCATCGCCGGCCTCCCACCCCGATCCGTCCATTCCGTCCATCTCAAACTTCTTGCCCGTCTCTGCCGGCACAAGAGTCTGAGACGCAAGTCGCTTGTTGCCCGGTCGAGCCAGAGCCGAAGAGAATTTTGCAGCATTTTGTCGGAACATCCACGCGTTTTTGCCTTGAAGAGGGTCCATCCCAAAGGAAGGGAGTCGTTCAGGTGCAAGCGTCTGCTGCAAGGCAGACGAGTGTTGAAGTGCACTAGCCTGGGGTCGCGCTTGACTGGGCGCGCCGATCGCAGCCATGGCCGTCAGGCTAGGGTTGTTCTCGGTCGCGAGCGACGTCGTGGTCGGCGGCGAGGCCGACGAAACGCTTTGAGGAGATGTGGCCTTGAGTTTGGCATGGGCGTTTGTATCAAACTCAAACGAGTCTTGACGGTTTTTGATCGAGTCTTTCCATCTCTTCATCGTGATCATGTCATCACCACCATTGGCCTTATCGTCAGCCTGGGGGGAAGCGCCGTCAGGGATCTGCGCGTGGGTGTAGGACGCCTGCGGAATGGTTGGTTTGGGTGTGACGCCGTTGAGGTAGGTGGAGAAGAACGGTTGGTTGGCGATCATGGGCGAAGTGAGATCTGGCATCGAATTGGATTTGCTCAGACCTCTTGCACCGAGACCAGGTCGAGGCGTGACGGCAGGGTTGTGACCGGTCTCGACGTTGTCGGTGCTGGACGATGGGACCATGGCGCTCGACATAGGCTCCGCCATGAACAACTTCCACAGATCTTTGACGTCGCCTAGACTAGGCATTTTGTTTCCATTACCGTCTGGTGTGGGTTGGATCAAAGGGAAGGTAGGTCGTCGAGCGGTAGTGGCTTGCGCCATTTGACTCGCCGTGTACGGGTCAGGCGGGATGATTGGCGCTGGGTCCTGTAGGGACATTTGGTCGAACGCGCTTGCCCAGACCGTACCTCCCACACTCATTCGACGACGCTGGTTGAGCGCATTGACCGCGTCCTCGTCCAGCCCTTCGAGGTACGTGGACGCTGCAGATGAAGCCGGCCGCGAAGGATCGACAGTTTCCGGTTCGTCTTCTGCTGCCAAGGACCCACGGAATTGCGTGCGGGGGTCGATGGTAGTCGTGGCCGGCGGAGCCCAGGCAAACAGATTCATGTCGGTTTGGAAGACTGCGGCTCCGGGAATGTTCACCATGGCATTGGGCGCAGTAGGACTCGCCGAGGTTTGGTTGTATCCCTCCTTGCCGTGGGAGGCATCCGGTCCCTGAGCCTGGTTGTTCGTCCAGACGTCGGAGAAGCTCACCGAGCTCTGACGTCCTTCGGCAGGCTCATCCGAGCCGGATGGGCTGGTCGTGTGACTGGTGAGGGAGGGAGTCGGGGCGAAGTGGTTCTGAGGCGAGTTGGTGGATGAACCGCTGTTTCGATGGGGAAGAGGCATCGTGCTGAGATGTGACGAGTTTGATGGCAGTGATCCGTAGGGAGCCGACTGAGGCTGCGCAGGGTTCGTGTTCTGTTGATACAGGCCGAGGGACTGGTCCATGGGCTGGCCTCCGAGATTCTGCCATTGGCCGTTCTGCCAGTTCTGCACTTGGGGGTATATCATCTGATTATGATCATTCGCGCTGGCGGCAATGGACTGGTTCCCAGCGGTTCCCGGTGGATGCATGGTCGCATTGAGTGGCGAAGTGCTCGAATGTGGCGAAGAGAACTGTGATTGAGGCGAGACTGAGCTAGCAGCCAGTGGTTCCGCCATAGCGACGTTGCCTGTCAACGAAGAAAAGGATCCACGGTGAGTCGGGAGCGCGGCAATCGTCCTCGACTTTTGGGGCTTGTTGTATGAGCATCGCAAGTTTCGATGAGCACATCGCTCTACTCTATCAGCGCGAAGTCGCCGAAATCAAGCAGTCCGACTTACGGCAGGGTTCGGCAAAATCGCATCGGACTTTGGAATGGTTGCACTGGTCACAAGCTCTCTTTTTGAACCCAAAGTCATAACCCAGCCCGTTCAGACTGCCGTTACTCCCCGCCCTTCCCATGGACGACCCCCCCTGGTCCGAGCCAGAGAGTCTCATTGGGACAGCAGTGAACGGTGGCTGGAAATTGGCGAGTCCGTTCGGCGCGATGGTCTGGGGCAAGAGACTGTTGTAGTTGATGAAGGACATTGTGCCCATGCTGTTGTTCACGTTCATGGGCTGGGTCGAGGTCCACGATGTCATTGGGACAGTCTGAGTTGGCGGTGTGTTGGAAAGGAGGGGATGGTGCGGGTACATCTGTTGTGCCTGCAGCGGAGGCTGGGCTAGCCGAGCCTGTTGTTGCGTCTGAGGCGGCTGCATGGACTGTCCCATGTACGCTGATGAATCGAAGCCCGCCGCGCCACCGCCCTTTGTGCCGTTCATGTGAGGTCGAGGAACGTCGACTGACGCTCGTCTGGCCCTCGCATCGGCCGTCGAGGCCGAAGCGGCTGGCACCGGGACCTGTGGATGCGCAGAAGAAGGCATCGACTTGCGCCGGCCTTTCTTCCCGGCTGGGGGTTTGCCATTTTCATCAGGCGGTTTATGAGCTTTGTTGACGTGTCGAGAGAGGAGGTCGCTGGGTTTAGCAGTCGCTCAAAGCATAAAAGGTGTGAACAACTTACGATCGGGCGAAACGGAGGGGGCATTCCTTGCACTCGTACGGTCTGTCACCTGTGTGTGCCCGGAGATGCCTTCCAACATGTTGAGGCCGGGTGAATGTGGCCGAACACAACTGTCTGTCAGATTGTGCTTTGGCTACATGGCGCGTCAAAGACCTACTGGGCACTTGTGTTCACCTCCCATGGTTTGAATGTCACTGGATGACTGTCCGCGATCGAAGTGAGGGGATAACGGGTGTGATTATGATCAGCTCAAGCTCGAGTGCTGACGACAATCAAGGGGTAGGGGTTCGTTTGATCTGCGCTTGGCGAAGGGTGCTGGCGAGCCGAGAAAAGGTCGAAAGTGCTGGAAAGGGGGCGGTCTAAAGGCAGGGGAGTGGGCCAAATGCGTCTGATGTCGCTTGATTATAGATAGAAAAGATAAAGAGGGGGAAGCGTGTATATCCCAATCGATTGTGGCCCAAGTGACGAATATAAAGCTACAGGAGGTTGATAACGAGGAATCTGTCGCGATCGATGAATCGAAGGTAGGCCGGACGAGATGATCACTGGATCTCGAAGGCCATAGGGCAAAGGGAGAGTAGGAATTACAGAAGGCGGATTGGATGGGTCGTTCCGAATACGCCGAGACGAAGCGCCAAGAAGTCAGTCGAGCGAGGTCGAAGTGAGCCGAATTGATCTAAAGACGCTCTATCGAGGGATAAGGAGGTCGAGGAGAAAGGAAAGAGGGAACGGGTCGAAGAAAGGGGGAAACCAATGTGCGAAGAAAGCGAGACAAAGAAGAGGTGGTCGCGCGGAAATGACGTCTTTTTCCTTCCGTCACTGTTGACAGCTGTCTTCCAAACGGGACGGGCGCGGGTTCCGGGGATCTCGGTTTGTGGCGAGGGGAGAGCGACGATGCGGGGGGGGGGGATATGCTTCTGAAGATATCTCGAGTCGAGGGGTAAAAGATGAATAAGGCTGGAAATGATGGGAATTGATGAGGGGGGAGAGAGTCGAAAGCAGAGGGGACGGGGGGGATGAAAGGCTTAGAGCGGTCGAGCGAGCGAGCGTGTGCGTGTTCAGCGCATCATCATAGGTTGTGGACTGTGCGAGGTGTGCTGTTGCTCTGCTTGCTTCCGAGATGGGTAGAGTTGATGGCTGTCACTGGGCGTAAAGGGGGGATTGGAATAGGGCCAAAGGGGAGAGAGCCAGAAGGGCGGACGCAGGGTTCACACTACCGAGGCACGGTCGGCAGGAAGGGAAGGCAAGTGTTGCAGCGGGAAGAGGGCGAGAGAGAGAGACAGCGCGAGAGAGCAGCGAGGGAGGCAGAGCTACCAGAGTGTACTCGGGAGTAGCTGCAGCGAGGCGAGCCGAAGCTGTCGAGGGAAGAAGCAAACGGGGGCGAGGAGGGGAAGGAGAGGACGGCCGGGAAGAGGAGGATAGTCGTTTTGAAATGACACAATGACGTCAGTGGTCAATGACCAAACGTCATATACAAGTACCTTCCCCTTGCCTCAGGGTCACACACTCTGGTATCACACGCCACTCGGGGTCATCTCTAGCTGCAGCAGCTCGCTGGCTATTTCATACCAAAAAGAGTCGAGGCCTTGGCCGACCCTCTCAACATGTATCATCGGTTGCATGTTTATTCTCTCTTAGACAACTGCAGAATACCCCCTTCCCCCCTCGCTACATCTCTTCTCTCTTCCAAGAAGCACCCTGATCACACTCACACGATCCAGGGGTCGAATTAAGCACAAAAGTCAAAAGGAATATATGTACCTATGCGAACAAACGCCACACTAGACCCCCGATCGTCCCCCCCCCCCCCCCAAGCCGCAGCCTCGCTATGTCCGAGACAGGTTCTGATATTGCGTAGTAGTCGTCTCGTACTCCTTGACGAATAATCTCTTTTGCTCCTTGATCATCCACTTCATGATATCGTTGATGTACTCTCGGAGGATGTTGAGCGACTCGGTGTCAATATTCGTGTACGCAATAAACGGCCCAAAGTTGACTACCCGTCAGCCACATCCATCACCGTCCTTCTGAGACACAAACGAACCGAACAAACGGAGCAAGTGTTCCGCCCCGTATATCTCGGACATTGGCTTGTCGGCATTTGCCCGTTTCTGTTCAACATATTGAGCTCTCTCGAACCGATACAGAAGGTTGTTGCCAAGAGCTTTGTCAAAGTATAGTGTTATACCGGAGATGATCTCTGATAACAATGCCGTGGCACGACTGCCCGTCAGCATAGGGTAGATCACGCGAGCAGAGGACAACTCACCTTGACCGATCTTGAGACTTCTTTGTCGCCAGCACATATTGTCTGTACTCTTCCAAAAGCTCTCTGACATTCGGTTTCCTGGGCAAAGTCACCAGCTGAAGGGTCAGGCATCTCTCCCTCTGACATAGCAACACCCACTCACCTGATTATTCTTCGTCACGTTCTCCCAGTCGTCTACCAATTGCAATTTCAGCAAATCTGGAATGACAATCTTCACCTCGGGCCGTTTCAGGTAATCCGTTTCCTACGGGTCAGTCTGCCAGTATTGATAAGCCACGCGGACCACTCACATTCTCGATCGTTGAAATCTCCCGCGATCGCTTCTTGCTGCTCTCCGCCTTCTTGCCCTTCTCCTTGCCTTTGACACTGCTCGGAACAGGGCTAGCGGTCCCGGGTGGACGGTTCTTCTTCGTCTGTTGCTCCAGCAACTGGCGGCGTTTGGCGAAACCAGCCTCGTTCAACTTCAACAATCGAGCTTCCGGCACCCATTCATCCCATCTGCATCGAGAATGTGGAGAGAGAGAGCATGTTGGAGCGGTCGCAGGCGATGAAGGAAGATGGACGCGAGGGCGGAAGAGAAGGTGTTGGATGGACAAGCGGAACAAGCCCAATATCACGATCGGTAAAGATCATCCAACGAGGAGTTGTAGTGAAAGGGACGGTAGTTAAGCGACAAGGAGCAAGGCAAAAGGTAACGCATAGTGATCAGCCATGACACGTTTCCATTGGCACACGATCACTTACGTCTGTTTCCACCCCTTGTAATGAATGAAGTAATGCGGTCCAGTGGTGCCCAGCAACGTGTTGCTCTCCGTCCAGTTTTCCGCCAAAAGAATCTGTACGTCAGCGGGAAGCTTCGAGGCAAGTTATATGCCGATCAACGTCAGGCCAGAGCTCCGGGTTAGGATTATATGTCACAGGTTGGACGGTGGCAAGGTGCTGGCCTATATCCACCCATCCACCCATGGATATGCCACCGCCGAGCACCAAACTTTGCACAAATGATCCTGAGAGGTTGACGATGGATCTGGGATAACTTACTCGAGCCTCGTAGAGCAGCGGGCCGTGGTAGGCCAAAACATACTCGTCCGTCATGAACTGGTTCATGTTGGTAGCCATGGTGGGGTTTATCTCCTGTTACACGTCACGTGCAACCAAGCGATAAGGTGGAGAGTAGGACAAGGGGTATCAGACTATTATGTTAGTGGTGAAATCGACAAGGAAGCCGGATGACGGTGGGGGAGGAAGGGTATAGGTCGGGAGGTGAGAAGGTGAAGGAGGGCGTACCGATCGCGCGCAAGAGAACCAGTCCGTGATGGGAGATAGTGCCAACGACGTGTTAGTCCGACTATCGTACTTCCAGGAGGATTATAACCAGGTCCAAGGCTTGTATGCCCTGCCGATCGGTGGTGTGTCACGTAAAATGACCCCGGTGAGAGCGTGAGGACGACGCGACGTTGCTTCCGCTCGGCGATCCGAAATACGCCAGATATCGCCAACCACGACCGCGCGATCTAGCATCAGTACCGTCCCCAGTACAATCCTGTCAGTACGCGACACCCACAAGGCGATGGAGGGTGGATTAACGGTTAGTAGACCGGGAGGGAGGACGAGGTAAGAGGTGTCGAGTTGCCTAAAACAGAGCGAAGCAGGGCTGTTTGGTCACGCCGCGTTTAAATGGGTGGCGCGAACAATGTTACCATCACGTCGCGTAGTTTCAACCTGACTATGCGTTTGTCATGTTTGTGGATGCTGGGTGTTGGGAGGGTTGGACGCAGCGAGCGGATTCGGACAAATGCATGCTAGCTAGGTCGAAGTACCCAGTAGCATGTGTCACTGACCAACCGGAGTAACAGAGAAAGTCGCAATGATACGCAGGGAGAGGTCTATATTGAAACATCGACTCGCCCTTTCCCCTCACCACAAATCAGGAGGAGCTACCTCGATGCATACTTGTACACAGTGCCTCCCACATCCTCATCCTCGAGGGACGTCTCACCACCAATCCATCCCTCAACCCCGCTCGGAGCTCGACAAACAGAAAGCCTCGCTAATACGATGGCGCCTCGTCCTAATCCCTTCCCACACAGTATGTGCGCTTTTGGCACTACGACGTCTTCCAGAGTAAAACTGCCATGGGACCGAGGTAGAAGTAGATAAAGTGCTTGGTTTCTAACCATCAGCTGTGGCACGACACCTCAAAAAAGTCGAATCACCATGCGTCACAAAGCTTCCAAAGCTGTCATCAGCGCGTGCGTCCTAACAAGCAGCGATGCATGGCCCGAAGATCCCAACGAACGCTTCGGCACTTGAACCGATGTGCTGATCGCTCTGCACTCACTTTTTGCCGACAACGCAATGCCACGTTGTCCCCCAGATTCTGTCCGCTTCCTTCTTCAACCACATGGCCACGTCCTTCTCCACGTTGTACCGCTCCAACGCCGATACGGCCAACTCGACGACCTGTTGCTGCATGTCCTCCGACACTGACGTCAGTGTGGGATGCTCTGCACATGTCGATAACATGAGGGCGACAAAACACCCTTGTACTGGGACTGGACAGTCGAGGGGGAAGCCTGTCAACAACTCACTGTCGACACTCTTGATGATGGCCTTGGTGGGGATATTCTCCCTCGACGGGGTATCTGCTCCTGACATAGCGCGAGGGAATAAAGATGAAGGATAGAGCGGGAAGGATGGATGTTCAACGCAGCGTCTAGGGTAGATCACACTTGAGCGTCAGCTGATGATTTCCACAATGTCCCCCCGTCTCCAACGGCCCGCGTCCTGGCATCACGGCCTTCACACACCTCTTATGCGTGTTTGAGCAAGAGCGTCGTTGGCCGAAGCGGTGAGTCTTGGTCGTGAATACGTCGAGGACGTGCCGTTATAGATGCATAAAAATGAGGGGGTATAGAGTGAGATGCAAAGGTTTGAAACGTTGACGACGAACCACAGTCCAACCGTCGTCCCGCCAGTCCAAGCGTCAGAATGCGGGGCTCCGGTCGTGTCTGGCAAAGGGGGTCATTGAAGGGAAGCCCTTCTCATTCCAGGCTGCATGCATATGATGCGTGCCGGGGTCAGCGTGCTGCTGGAAGGTGCATGTGAGGTGTGGCTCCATGTTCCCAGCTCAAAACCCAATGTCGGTCGAAGTTGTCGGCGGCAGGACAGCCCAGACACACCTCGGCACGTAGTACCACCGGCCAACCGGTTGCTCCTTTTGTCGAGGTACTAACGCTTTAACCTGCTACCACCGTTCGGCCTTTCGGTGTCTTTCTCACCTCCCTTACCTCCAATTCGAACCACACGACATCGCTCGCAATGTCACCGATCCCCGAATCGACAGACTATCCTTCTCTCCGCTTGGGCCACCCGACCACATCCTGCACTTCGGTCAACATCGTCGGGCTCGACGTCAAAGTATACGGCTTGGACGAGGTCAAACACAGCTCCTTGCCCCTCGCCGCGGTCGTGAGTCTCCGTCTAGCTTCATGGTTCGAGATCTGGATGTCCACTCACAACAGATCGCAACGCACGGGCGATGTAACAACCAAAAGCAGATGGCTCATCTCGCCCATGGTCTCCTGGGCCACATCTCTGTTCTCGCACAAGACCACCCGCGCACACGCGACGTGATCGTCGTCACAGTTGTGCGTGACACCTACCCTCTCCCACCATAGCTCATGCTCATCTGCAGGACCAGCGGAACCACGGCGACCGCACAGTCGACCGGACCGCCAACCTCGCGTATGACAAAAACCCGAACCATCTCGTCGACATGGCCGCTTGTGTCGGTGAGTCCTCCCCCCGCCGTGACCGCGGTGGGGACAGCCCTTTACACCCACTCATGCCAGTCGGAGGATGCCATGACGTCTCCTTCATCATCGACTTTCTCGGCTCGTACCTCTTCCCAGAAGGCAACAAGCGGATCGACGAGTGGATCGCGACGGGCATATCACTGGGTGGTACGTACCGCCTCCCCCACCCTTCCCCTGCCTTGCCTATACCCTCGCGGGTTATCAAGCACTAACCCCAGGTAACCTGACCTACCGCCTCCTACAAATTGGTACGTGCCTTCCTTCCCGGCTGCGTGCGTCGTCCCGCTCATCGTAGAACCGAGGATCAACATAGCCATCCCAATCATCGGCCTTCCATGGGACGTCTTCCGAATCTATCTCCAAGCCCGAGCCGAGTCCATGGGCCTGGCTTTCTCACCACCTCTCTATCCTCCTGCCCTTAGACCTATATTAGAATCGACGCGCCCGGACGGGTGTTACAAGCGTAAGAAGATCCTCTCGATTCATGGATCAATAGACAATCTCGTCCCGTATGACAAGGGTGAGAGGCAAATTAAACAAGCCCAACGAGAAGCCAAAGAAAGTGGAGGCGAGATGGAGATCTATGTCCAAGAGGGCGCCGGGCACGTGGTCACGCCTGAGATGATCGAAAAGACTGCCGAGTGGGTCTGGAGATGGGCGGTCAAGGGACAACAGGGAAGGATGTAGAATGGACCTATGCATCGCATTCAAGAGCACAGACACTATGTGAATCTCCATTATGCACGTCCAGCCTCATGCTCCCGCAGTATCTTCTCAAGAACGACAATTGTTCGCTGTACCATCAGTGGCACTCTTGGTGAAACTCTGACCGACCCACCTTCAACGTGAGGATAGCGCCCATCGTCAAGCTGCCAACAGCATCTGCGTTCCACATCTCCGCATCCTCCTCCTCCACCTCATCTTTCCCGCTCGCGGCTCGCTCTTCTCCTTTAGTAATCAGACGCTGTGCATGGTCGATCACCGCGGCCAGTCGCCCTTTGCTGAAATACAAATGTCGCAACTCATTCTCGAGACCGGTAGGAGGGCGTTCGAGCGCTGTTCGAACAAACGACCTGGACAAAACGTAGGCTTTCTCCGAGTACAGTCGACTGTCCATGAGCTCCGAGTAGGTCAGAGAAATCTTTTGCACTCACGAGTTGACTCGACCTTCCCTAGTGCCCTCGAGCTTGGCAAAAGCAGGCTCGCAATGATACGGCGATCTGACCAGGACCAGACCAGATATCGACACAAACACCTGCAACAACGAAGACTTTGCAGGGCTGCCTGTCAGCGAAAGGTGTGACACCTGATCCTCGGGACACTTACTTCCACGATTCAGACTTGTCTCCGGACCATGTTCCAAGGACCGACAGACAAACTTTGCCTTCTTCGTACAAGTTGGCTGGGAATTAGTGCCTATTTGCCTATATTCGCCCAACGCTCAGCTACTCACGATTGCATCGGCCTTTGCCAAACGTATGCGAGTGGAAATGGACCACGGGCGGCTCGTGCGGGAACTTCATCGGATTCAGGTAGACGTCAAACACAAACGGAGCGTTGGCATAGCTGCAGGTGAGTAAGAGGTCAGGCGCGAGAGCTTCAGGAGCTCACGGTGTGCCTTCAGGTCCGATAATGAGACATCGCATTAGATCCGTCCTATTTTCGTACGTTCGTACCAGAATGTTCTCTGAGATAGTGAGCAAAAAGCATCGGGCTACGCAAGAACTCATCACTCACCTGGCAAAGACGACATCAACGCTCGGTGCTCCTTGGCTAATCTCGTGTGATAAGCCTTGCTGCCCGCCGCATAGGCAAGCTCTTTGATGAAGTGATGATCCTCGGGCGCCTCTTCCAACATCTCGAATCGTCGCCATTCCTCGTCGTCCTCCAGACTTGGCATCCCGGTCGATCCCTTCGGAAGCGACTTAGACTGCTTCGGCGAGGAAGGTCCCGCTTCTGGCTGGGTCAAGTTCGCCCATGAACCTGCGGGCGATGTCGAGGGTGAAACCAACGGGTCCACTTCTTCGATGTCACGTCTTTCCTGTTCGTCTTCGTCAATCTCCATCTCTTCCGCCTCGCCCTCGCCTTCTTCCTGATCATCATCCACCCACTCTCCGCCTTCCTCGTCGTCCTGCCCACTCATAGTCTCCCAGCTGGCGTCGCTCATCATCTCTTCGTCGTCGTAGGGGTGCATGAAATCCGGCACCACCATGTCCATAGGAATGGTCGGCAGGCCGGTAGCAGGGTCGATGTGCTCCATCATGTCCATCTCCATCTCCTCCAACATCTCCGGATTACCGAGAAGTTGCAGTTGTTTGATCGAGACTTGTTTGATTTCCCCACTGACGACTTTGACGCTGACCATTCCGTCCGGGTGCAGATCGACGACATCACCGTACCAGCCGATTTTACTGGGATCACCTTCAGGTCGGATAGCCTGCACGGAGGGGGGACTGTGCAGCTGGGAGCCATATTCGACCGCCTTCTGAGCGACTTCGTTACGCCACATCATGTTCGCCATCGGTGTTTCGAACCGGCCTATGGGAGGGACTTCGGGGAGCGGGGTTAGGTTGTCGTTACACAACATGACGTGTAGACCTATCCCAACTCCGTAATGCTCCTTTCCTGCGCCACCAAGGTCGATTTCGAGCACCGACACTGTTTGCTTCTCTTGGTTGTCAGGGAAGTAGAGGTCGGCAATACGCTGATGGGGGTTGACGCGCTGTACGACGGCGGGACGCCTTTCTCCATTGTCCCCTCGCCAAACAACATGATCTCCAGGCCACGTCTCGTAGCTGATGTTAACCGAGATGCAGGATCATGGGATGATGCACGTACTCATCAATGTGCTGATGCGGGACCAGATCCGAGGACCATTCTTCCGTCTCGGTGCCGTCTTGCCATTTCAATCTCAAGCGCGACTTTGTTTCCACGACCTTGAGCGCTCTTAGCTTGAATTCGCCTCCAATATGTGTGGAAGGTTCAAAGCCGTACTCTTCTCATCAGAATGTGCTGTATTGCGATGCTCCCCGGATGCTCACCCTTTTCGTCTGACTCGTCCCTGAAAATGACGGTCGATCCTGCGGCAGGCGGATCAATCTGTGACGCATCGACATGCGTCAGGTCCTTCAACTCTTCCCCTTTCCAGAATCGCTTCGGCTCCGGATGTCGGTCTTGTTCCGCGATAGAGAGCTGTCGTTAGAGCTGTGAGGTGCCGCACCGGTACTTACCATTTGGTTGATCGCGTGCCAAGTGATGAACACCAGAACCGGTCGTACTTCGATAATTACGTCGGTCGTGGGATTTGCCGATGGAGGCAAGGTGGGAGTCATGAACTGGTGGAAATGATGCGACGGGTCCCTGTCGATCACTTCCTGAATTCTCAGCATGGAGATTCGTGTTGAGACCTCTCATCACTCACGGCAACGAGCCTCCCTGGTCCCAGAGTACCTCCTGATAAGGTGAACCTGTAGTTGCTACCATCTTGGCCCTCAACCACCGCCTCCTCGACGACCTGGAGTGAGAACGATCCAAATGCACCGATTTTTAAGATTACTCATACCTCTTCAACAGTCCCTAGCCATTCATCGTACACCACGCGATCTCTCACATCGAGAATCAACGAGCTCCGGAGCTTGTCATACGGCACCCAACCTTTCAAAATTTCTCCCCCGATGAGTTTTGTGACCCGTACTTGATGCTTGGCGTCGATGACCACGGCTGACTCGACGTTGACAAGGGATCGTTTGACAATGTCGCCCACGAGGAAATCCCGTTGCCGCAGGACAAGTGTCGATTCGGGAACAATGGATAAATTTCCAGTCTTCGATTCGCTGCGATTAGCATTGGTCCGCAACAGGCATCCCGTCGGCACCTCGCCGTCAGAAACATAAGCAATCACACACCTGATGCCGACTTCGCCTCGAAGCAACGGCCTGTCAAGAGGGTGTCGCGGCCCATCTTCCGGCAAGTCACCTTCCTCATCCGCCCAGCAACGCTGAGATGAGTTTTCAGTGACGGGAAAGAGTATTTACCAGCCACTCACCAGTACTTTACCACGGAAGTCAGGATCTGTGACCTTTGTGATCGAATCACCTCTAAAGAGCTGCTCGTCAATCACGAGCTCCTCGACTGAATGTTGGAGGGCATGGACTGACCTTGGATGTGTAATCATCCGGTATCCCGGGAAGGGATCGCGGGGCTGGCATCGTATCGGCGTATCGAACGGTGATTACAGATGAGGTGAAGAGCTCTAGAAGTCGATTATACCAAGTGTCCGGTCGTGATAATGCCAACAAAGGATGAAACAGGATTACGGTGGAGGACCAGGAAAGGGGAACGAAGTGGACATTTATGGTTGAGACCTGGCGGAACCAAATATACCCTACATAGTCTGCTTCTCTCACATTCCTCGAGCATCATAAGCGACACGCATCGAACAGGTCGATTCAAATGTAGCTTCAAAGTGCATGATCATGCAGCGGGGGAGTAAGAGGCGTGAGGTAGCTAGAGAATATAGGGTCAAGCTCGCCCGAGGAAGTGTGAAATGAGACCAAACCCTTGGGTAGGCAGGTCGAGAACAACATGATATGCATAACATCACACCTCTCCTCTCTTCATCTTCGATGCACCTGCTCATGGCACAGCGCAACGCCTGCTCCCAGCGAGCGATGTCGACACGACGCCGGCCAGATGGCAAAAGGCGATTACCCAGGACCGATCTACTTGTGAGTTCGTGCAACGATGCATTTGAGGCGGAGCAGCTGACCTTGGGCATGTCGTGGTGTTCCCTACTATTAGCCTGGGGACGCAGCGTGGGTCAAGCAGGACGTACGTGAGGCGGTCAAGTTTATTGTTGAAGTCGGTCACTCGATCCTTGTGCGACAGGAGAGCGTTCCTCTTCGCCCGTTCTTCCCGCTACCATGTCAGATCAGTTCGCTCCGGTAGGCAATGCGGTAAGAAGCATGCAGCAAACCACCTACCCTCTTGGCCTGCACTTCCTGGTACTTCCTCTCGGCATCTGTCAACTTTGGTCCAGAGGGTTGTGCCGAGCCAGAACCGGACGCAGATGCAGAGCCCGATTGGGCTACATCCCTCTCCTTCTCCTTCTGAGCTATCGTAGAATCCACCTTGGCTCTCTCGCTCGATGAGTGAGACTTCTTCTTCTTCTTCCTGCTCTATTAGCTGTGCCCCCAGCGGCGCGAGAGCATTGGGTGGAGGTCGAACGACTCGTTGGGACTCTCACTTTTCCCCTTCTCCCTTGAACTTCAAAGCACCTCCGGGCCTATGAGCGTAGTCGCTCATGCTGAGCTGATATGCTCTGTTGACTCTCGCTCCTGCTGAGGACGCGAGTCGTGAGTGGATGCCGGATGTATAGGCAAGAGAAAGAGGTGGTATACCCCAGGTGACGCGTGCAATGGATGGGATGATGGGATGGGATGGAGATAATTTGATTCCGCTTCTCATGCCCACTGTCTCGACTACCAACCAGTATAGCATACATCGCATATTCATCACTACTGCACATTCACAACATATCACCCAACATCCCTAGCGACCTTTGCTCATAGGGGGACCCCTGGATCCTGTCTAAGACAGATCAACTCTTTGAATTCACCCGCAATCCCTCACAAGAGGTCGCAAGGGACATGGATGACTATCGCGATGGATTCGCTGATACCAAGCGACCAGACGACGAGAACTCGGCCTATCGCCGGGGATATTGTGAGTCGCCTTACCTCGTCTCATCGCGGACACCTTTACGCCAAAGACATTGTTGAGCTGACTTGCCACAGCTCAAGATGGACAGATCTCGCCCACCGCCCAACAACCCCCCTTAATCCACGCGTCATCCTCCTCATCTTCGCAACCAGTTCTCCAAACCTCGCCTTACGACCGCTCCCCATCTTCCACCTCCGAAAACGCAAACGGTCATCCTATCGGCAAACCCGAGTCCCGCCCTACGATGGAAAACAGAACATCATCGGCCATTACAGGCATCAGCAGCTTGCACATCACAGACGGACCCGTGGGTAAGGACGATGTCGTCCCCGTCGGATTCGACGAGGCTGTACTTCGAGCGCTATGCGATATGGACGTGCGTTACATTCCCTTCCCCTGGGGCTCCCTTTCTGACTATTCAGTGTGGACTCCCTCTACTCGCAGACAGGATAAAACAGGCGATTGCTTCATGCAAGGCAAGTCGCAAGTTACCATAACACACAGGTCGTAGCTGATGATAAACAGCAAGTCGCAGTGTTCTTCAGATCAAGAGCGGATATAGAAGAAAAATACGCCAGATCACTCATCGAGCTGGGCCGAACGACCGCCGAGGTGTACGCGCGAGCAGACTGCAAAGCCGGGTGAGCTACAACGAGCCGACTGCGCCTGACGTCGCTCATCGCAGGACCTTCGTGCAGGCATATCACTCGAGCTTGCGATTGCAAAGTCAAGTGGCAGAGAACAGAATACGCTTCTCTCAAAGGTTGAACGAGATGAGCGACGAACTTCTAGCATTGGCACGTGAAGGGGAGAAATTGCGCAAGCTGGTGAGTCTCTCGGAGCGTTGCCCGCCTGATCAGCACTAATCGGCAGCATAAGGAGAATGGCATGAGGTATCAGACTATTCTGCAGGAGAGTGAAGTGGCTATGGAGAAGGTTGGACGACACACCATACTCACAGTCAATAACACTGACGCCCAGGCCAAAAACCGGTTCGATGCGACAGCCGAAGAGCTCGAACGGGTCTTGGTAGCAAAGGAGGGCGAGTCTTTCAAGGAATCGGGCATGCGTTCCCACGCGTCGACTGCTTCTACCGGGACATCTGGGTCGGCCAGCGGATCAGGTGGCTCGAGCGGGGGAGGCAAAAGAGCTTTGGGTAAAGCTATGACTAAGGGAGGTCTGCTGTTCAAAGGGAAAGGACCGGGATCTATGGCCAAGCAAGAGGACGACGTGAGAACAAGGATGGCCAATGCTTCTGAAACGTTCAGGAAGGCTGTGCTGGAGAGTCAGGCTCTGCGACAAGAGTATTTCAACTTCCAGCTGCCAAAGATCCTCCGTGTGAGTAGGGACGATTACATGTAATTATCGATTTGCTGACCTTCAGCTGCTCAAGGAGTGTGCAGATGAGCTGGACATGGGAACGCAGTACCATCTCTCGAGGTATGCCTTCTTGTACGAATCAACCCTTGTGAGCGACGGAACCATCTTGAATCCCATTGGCGCGCCCGAAGAAGCGCCAAGCCTCAGAGGGGTATTCGAGTCGATAGACAATCGGACCGATTTCAAGTCGTACATGCAAAACTACGTTGTCGCACGCGGTACACCGCGCGCGCCCCGCCGAGATGGGCCTTACGAGGAGGGATTCGTAAGTGGTAGCGAACGACGTGACTCCACGAGCTGACAGTCAGCTGCCCCGCTTGCCACCTCATGTGGAACGAAGTCAAACGGAATCTTCAGTCACCACAACGTCTGGAAGTGTCACTGGCCCAGGTCAGACAAATGGATCAACGCCAGCGCCACAGCAAATCCCCGCGGACATGTATGTCCCACCAGGTCTGCCGGCTTCTTCTGGCGCCACGTTCGGTGTCGATCTGGGCGAACAACTCGCTCGAGATGGGAGAGAAATACCGAAAGTTGTTGAGAAGTGCGCCCAGGCAATCGAAGCTTATGGTGAGCTTGGAAGGATAATGTTCGACGTAACGCTGACTGCCCAGGACTGGAATCGATGGGTATTTACAGATTATCAGGCACCACCTCTCGAGTGCAAGCTCTCAAAGCGGCGTTGGACCGAGGTGAGTGAACAGCATTGCCTCGGTGATTTCGTTCTCACGGGCAGATGTAGACGCAGTGGATATCATGTCCGACGAGTGGTCAGCGGATATCAACGTCGTTTCGGGCGCTTTAAAGCTCTGGTTCAGAGAATTGCCAGAACCGCTGTTGACGTTTGGACTGTATCATCAGTTCATCGAGGCTGCTCGTGAGTGATCCTGCCTGATCTTCGATCGTGAACAGAAGGTGCTGACCACGAGGTTATGATAACGATCGGCTGAGGCATATTCGTCTGCACGAACAGGTCAATGAGCTCCCAGATCCTAACTATGCGACTTTGAAATACTTCATGGGACATCTCGACAGGTGAGTCGAGACACTATTTTGGACCGTGGAGAGACATGCTAATTTGCAGGGTTCGCAAGAAGGACTCGATCAACCAGATGAGTGTATCGAATCTTTCGATCGTTTTCGGTCCAACACTGCTCGGTGCTCCACCCAACGAAGGCGGGCTGAATCTCGAGCACATGTCTTATCAGTGCAAGGTGCGTTGTGCTGCCCTGCCCTCAATAGCACCACGCTGACTCCCAGGCCATTGAGACTATATTGGAGAAATACGCAGAGATCTTTGTGGAGGATGAAGGAGATGAGGGAGAGGAAGCAAAGGCGCCGGCGCCTGATGTGGGACCATCGACGGAGTAAGCTTTCGGCTTTAGGGTCGGGTGTCTTTCTAGAATAGTGTTTGAGTTACCCGGTTCACGATATATGCACGCTTGGGACATGGAGTGGAGAAACGGAGGTCCAGTGGGAACCGAAATGGGGTTGGGCTCCGGCGTCCAGACAGGAGCCGAGAAGCCTACTTCCAGTGGGGGGGCTTCGATTCAGATAGAGTCCGAAAGACTGCGACTGCACCGATTGTACCGATTGCATCGACGATGTATTATTCTTTCTCCCATCTTATGGCTTGAGCGAGGCGGGGAAGATACCGTTCTCAATCTGCTCGTCCCATCTCGCAGTCTGCTTGTCAGTAGTGGATCGGGGTGGTCTTTGCAGCTGCAGACTGACCCATTCGTCTGTATGTTAGTTGCCACAACTGTTGGGGTGCACACGTTCGACGTACTAGGGCAGAGAGATCGGTAGGCCTTCTTGAACTGTTGGCAAGGGGCAAAGTCCTCGCCCTTGGCGTTGACGCACTTGTGGTAGTCGACGTAGTTTTGCTGTTACAGTGATAATTATAAACGAAGTGTTGGCGGTGGTGGAGAGGTGTAGGGTGTTTATTTTGACAGATGGAGTAAGGAAGGATGTTCGAGATCAGCGCGAGATATAGAAAGGCAAATGAGAATCACATACCCAGCTGTGGATACAAGAAGGAGGGAACGTGGTGAGCATTATTCCGACCAACGCATCAGTAAGCTCACCAGTGCTTGGTCTGGTTCTGGTTGGGGAATCGGGCGCTGAACCATGAGCGTATGAAGAGGAAGGTGAATACAGAGGGACATACTCAAAGCCAGCAGTTTGGAGCTACGTAACATCAGTGCCGATCGATTCTACTCGTTTGACCCGGACTCACAACGTATTTCCTGCACGTCAACAGCTGTACCAGAGATAAACAGGGCGGCTTTTCACTCACTTTTCGCCGTCAGACATGATGTTGGAAGACTATGTATCCGGATAGATGAGATGTGTATGTGAGGAATGAAATGGAGGAATCGGGTTGGATCGTAAGGGAACGACGAACCAGGGAGGGGGAAGAGACGGGGGGTAGCGGGATCAAATAGATTTGGGTGGGATGGATTCCCAGCGTTAGTGTTGAAACGGAGTTTGATATCAAGTCCGATGGCCACTGAGAGGTATCGTACTCGTATCTATCCAGCTGAGCTGACTCGTACTGTCCTCTTGCATCAGTGTACACTCCCGATTGATGCTACAATAGCTCTTTGCCACAGTTAAGAACACCATATACACACCCAGCTATGTCGCGACCACTCGACAATGTCAACCCCACCATCTTCGATACGCCCGTGGCCAGCTCCTCCAGGCGAAGGCCCGCATCAGCTAAAGCGCTCTTATGGGACAATGCCGATGACGAATCATACGGGTCGAGCGAGGAGGAGCGGGAGGAGATTGATGCGGAAGAGATTTACGGTAGGTCATCGCTCTGTGCTCATACGTCTACTGGGATCCACCCCATCTCGTCTCCCGCTGACATACCAAGACCTTTTGCGCTCCATCACCGACCCCGAACATCCCGTCACGCTCGAGCAGCTCCGCGTCGTCACTCCCGGCGACATCTCCGTAGCCGGTAACCGGGTCCTAGTTTATCTCACCCCGACCATCCCCCATTGCTCCATGTCGACGCTCATCGGACTCTCCCTCCGAGTCCGTCTGCTCCGAGCCCTCCCAGCGCGATACAGGGTCGATATCCGCATCAAACCAGGCTCGCATCAGAGCGAACACGCCGTCAACAAACAGTTGAACGACAAGGAACGGGTACAGGCTGCATTGGAGAACCAACACTTGCTACAAGTCGTCGAAGGGTGCTTGGCCACCGCGGGGCAGAGAGGCAAGGAGGAGATCAAAGAGGCAGATGGTATGACAAAGACGTCGGGGTGGATCGCTTGAGCAGCGGATTTCGCAGTGGATCCGGCGTCATATAAGATTTTGTATCATGCACTGCCGTTGTACATTTATCGCCCATTTCTCGTCGGCTTTGTCGATTCAGAAAGCGAGTCAGGCAATATACGGTCGGGAGAGGGCGATTGTCACAAAACTCAAAAAGCCCGTGTCGCCTTACTCCCCGCCGTAAGATGCATAACACTCCATGCCTCCCATTCTAAGGACATCTGGGAGGGCGCACTACTCCTCCTACCCCCTCAAAACCGTCATCTCGATGCAGATCACGAATTTGGCGATGAAAACAACCCATTTGCGACTGGAAACAGCGTAAAACACGCCCGAAAAGCCGCGGGGGAAGCGGCTCGAACACGTGAGTTTTACCCTATATAACCAACCATTGTTCAGTGGTTTTCATACTTACCTTGCTTGAACGGCATTGCGGCCCTCAATCTGCCGCCCGTTAGGTTTGGTCTCCGCCCATTGCACAGCGACCCATATGTCTCAGGGGGCGACCTCGTCTTGTGCTGGCTTCGGCTGGTTCACTCGCTCAATATCTGGCTCTGTCCGGCGGTCCCTTCGGGGGCGGCTGGACTACTCTTATTGCTGCCGGTGTCTACGGGGGTGGGCGAGGGCTGCATATACACTGCGAGGGATCGGGAAATGGTGTGGTTGGGGAGGGCGTGGGCGAAGGTGTTGACTGTGTCGGATGGGGTGTACGGGACAGTGCAATATCTAGAACGAAGGCACGGCTCATGTCCTCGTCACTCTGCGTTTGCATCAGCTTCGTGTAGCAGCCGCGCTGCCAGCATCGCGCTCGATAGGCCAGCTAGCAGAGGAGAGTCTGCATGTGTGAAATTTGCGGAAAGGTGACCGTACGTACCGGATTGACCACGCTCAATACATCCGCCATCAGACCGCTCGCCCAATCGACTTGAGAGTGTCGATTATTCCATCATCGTGACTCGGACCTCATCGTAGAGAAAAGTCTCGAAGCCAGTGAACCAGAAAAATGCAAGACATTCAGCGTATTTGGTACGCATCTATGAAGGTAAGAAAGGGAAAGGAGAGGGATGGAAGGGAACATGAGGTCTTCGCTACCCCGTCCTCGACCATATCCACATTGGAAAGCAGAGTATCGAGCAGGGCAGACAATAGCGCTATACTGTGATGGGCACGCATTTGCCCCCTTTTCTGGATCATCGCGGTGATGTTGGTTGGGCTGGAGCTGTGAAGCCGAACGGTAAAGCTGGGCGACTCGCGACTCGACCCCTGATGCTCGATGTTTCAAGGAGCATTGTGGGGTGGTGGTGGTGAAGATCGCATGGACGACGTCTGGAGGCTCAGGTGATAGGTAGGCTATGCTATCGTCTTACTATATACGAGACGAGACAGGTCGTGTCCTATGCAGTCCATTGTGCAGTGCATATTGGCTAGGCATCCCGGCTTGATTTTGGGTCCGTATCCGGGGCTAGAGGGCTTGGCGAGAGATCTGCACGAGGATAAATATGGACACGGGAAGGGCAGAGATCCCATCAACCTTGTCACCTCAACACCCGCTCGATGCATCATCTGATCAAGAATGCATCCCCTTCACCCCTCCATATCCCGAGCGCTGACTTCTCATGGCTCTTTCTCACTTGATCTTGACGCTCCGACAACAACATGTCGGGTCAGACGGCTACGACTTCGGCGGCTCGGCGCGTGTTGGCCAACAACGCGATCATGCTCGAAATCCTCAACCACCTCGGCAACACGGATCTCGTCTCACTCTCCCCTGCCCTCCTACCTTCCGTCGCGGCGATACTCTACAGGCGTATCAACGGCGATATCTACGGCAAGATCACTTCTTCCTTCGAGGTACGTCCAGACTGGAGGGCAGGTTCGCGTCCACTGATGGCAGCGATGGGCCGGCATATACCGAGACTCTGTGCGCACCATTGAGACCGTCGAACCGGTGTGCCTATACAGGAAGAATCGGCCCGGTCTGACGTACGAATGGGTCGAGGAGGCTAGACGGCAGTGTCCCAATCTCGTCACCATCATCGTCATGGACAAGGAGCTTGTAAACTCGAGCAAAATCACCGTCCACCTTTATCCCGAAGGTGGTGGACAAGTTTCCCTTGGGGTTTGGTCCGACCTCACCGAGTGGTCCACCGAGAGACCTCTCGAGGTGAAGCAGGCCCTCGCGCTATGGCCCGGCTACACGGTCACGTGTTCGTTGGGCATCGGAATCGGCTATCTTCGCCGAACAGCGAAAATTCCTGTGGACGAGCTACCAGGGAGGGTTGATCAGGGGGAGTACAACCAGGCGCAGTACAATCAGGATCAGGACGAGCAAATGCTGTACGAACAAGAACAATACGAGTACGCGCAGCACGAGCACGCGCTGTACGACCAGGAGCAGTATGAGTACGAGCAGTATGAGCATGAGCAGTACGAACACGAGCATCATGACGGTCTGGCAAACCCCCCCGGACCAGAAGCGAACCCTGGACACCAAGTTACTCACGACGACCCTTTGGAAATTGATGATGACCACAGCGACGGACTGGCTGCAATGGAGCCGTCTGACTACATGACCGATCTCAACCCGGTGCACTGGGACGACCAGGAGCACGAGAACGAGTTCGAGGAAAATGATGAGGAGGACCAGTGGGAAGAGGATCAATGGTGGGCAGGCTACTCAGAGGCGATTACTCGGCCTATTGCACAAGAGACCCTTGATGAGTTAATCCAAGTCATCCGGGTCGACAAGCGGATTGATCGGATCGACTTTGGCTCAGACCTCGTGACACTGGAGTTACTGGGAGATATCTGTCGCGCGCGGATCGACACCCATGGTGTCCCCATGGACACTGTCATCGCCAAGAGCCTGGAACCGTTCTCGACGTCTGACCTAGCGGACTTTGGCGCACGGGCGACCGGTCTGCGACACCTTCAGCTTTGGCTGGACCTGTCTCCTAGCTCTGTCCAGCGGTTTGCCGGATACCCTATCACACTGTCGTCGCTACGTTCGATCGTGCAGGTGGTCGACACCAGTTTCCCCTACCTCAGCTCATTGAGCCTCAATCTCAAGGGTTGTAGGACGGCAGACGAGTCGCCTATCGAAGAACAGGACATGCCGGTGTCAGACCACCCCTTCGAGGGCAAGCTCGAACGGATCGATGTGGTGGTGGAAGAGAAATATTTCCGAAACGTCAATGCCCCTTATTACTCACCGTGTGTCCCGGACCTCATCCCTTGGTTTGCGATTGCCAAGAATCTGGCCTGTTTGGGCAGCAAAGGATGCGTCTATCGCGTGTCCTGCGGGATAACCGACGTCGACGTCAGTGAGTACAGCCGCGCGATAGGAGAAATAATCAAGTGGTACAGAGGGTGAGTTGTCCACGTCTCCCTTCCGACTCATGGTAGGCTGCCCGTTCCATGCCTCGAGTATATGCGTCGCGCCACGCCATCGGGTCTACGCATCGCGGGGTGGAAGGAGTTGACGACTCTCGACTTCTTGATCTCAGGTGGCCCGATCTTGTGTCCGTACAAAGATTTGATGCTTGCGCGCCGCCGTGGTGAAGCAGGCAGCACCGCCCCAGTTCTTGATACCCTCTGGGAAAGCTTGGAGGGTTCTTCGAGGGATAGGAGGAGGGGTTTTGAGGAACTCGCCCGGGCGGTGGAAGGCTTCCAGGTGAGTGTCTTCTCGAATGACTCAGCCTGGCGCTCATTCCGAAAGGCCGCTGCCGGAAGAGAGAGGCGGGCGGCGATGTTGGATGATATTGATCCTGACATATTTTTGTGATACATAAGAGACCAAGCTCAGACGATTGCCTGTGGGAACAGTATTCGCGTCGTGCCGTTTTGTGTTGCACATACGAGCTTCAAGTCGGCGATGAGGTATGACCTTCGACCGTTGTATATCTCTCCATGAATGTAATCGCGGCTCGAAGTCGCGGCTTCTTGGTGAGACTATCGGACATATTGGACAACCGAGCCATACGACAAGAATACTCATGGTGAATGCGTGTCCAGTCGAGGCGTCGGCAGCCTGTCAAACGGGAATTGTCGTCATGTATGATCCCCCAGCGTCATGTCTTCAGACGCGTAGCACTCATATGAAACTATGAAGAGAGCCACGTAAATTAGGAAGAGAGCCACGATCGGTGCCGAATCGCCTAGGCGCCGCTCCGAGGAGTGGTTTAGGTGACCTTGCTGCAATTGCCACTCCATACATCGTTTCGTTTCCAGGCATGAGATACCGTTGAGATGTGGACCACGCCAAGTAGAGCCCTTGGGTGCTAGTGTGATACTTGTTATTTTTCACGTATGTAGGACAGGAAGCCCAGGAGAAGATCTCTGCTTCAGAAGGGGTCCACCTGTCATGGTCATCGAGTGCAGCTTTAGTCGATGAACGGAGAGTTGTAAGAAGTCTCCGTAAGGACAAGATCCAGGAGCCACATACCTGGCAATCTTGCGCCCCTCTTGCACAACGTACGAGGATACAGAGCGGTTGGAATTTCGCCTGTTGCGATAGTTGACGGGTCTGCACTAGGAGCAGACTGTGGTTTGTGGCATAGCTGGGGTGAGCTGAAAAGCCGTTCTTAGGGTATGGGACCCGCATCTCCAACAACGTGCTTCCGTGCGTGCAGAAAACTGATCACGTCATACTCTAGCCTGATCCACTATGCATATACAGCGGTCCGCGAGTGCAAGCACAGAGCGCCTTGCAATAGAGCCAGGTGTGGGCAGAAGACAACTCCTTATCTAATCCTCCCTCTTAAACCCTCCCCTCGCCACTCTCACACACCGTCTCACTCATCTTCCCTTTCTCCTACCTTCTCATCGTCTCTCGTCTTTGGTTTCAACGACCAATCCACCCCTTTCCTCTCTCTATCAGCTACTCGTCTTCCAGGGCTCACCAATCCCCCGAACGTGCACACAAGCTGCAGCCGGCCTTTGGTGTGACCCCAGGACCTACAAGACGACGTGCGTGGTAAGTTGCAGCCCAAACATGCCCATGTCTCTGCCGGTGGCGCGCATTGGCCATTGCATATCGGGAGAATACAGGCGGGAGAGCCATGGGCAAGAAGAGGACTGGGGACGATGGCGATGCATATGTGGATCTTTTCCTCCCTGCAGATGACTCTCTTGTGGCTGGCGGATGGACAAACGACGCTGACACTGATGCAGGTGTTCTCAATCCTTCTCTCGAACCCGTTCAACCGGTTTCCCGTAACCCCTATCGAGACCGCCAAACCTCGTTCGCTCGTCGAACGCAGCCGAGACGGACATCCAAAAAGCAGCAGTCGCTTTAGACGATGATGACTGCTACAGCTGGGCCGCAGACTCAAAAGGCGAGTTTTGCTTTGCCAGGGCTCAATGGCAGCTTAGGGCAGGGTGTCATGGCATCCAGCCGCTTACCAAGCAGTTTGCGTACGGCCAACCAGCCGCTCCAAATCTCAACGTCCACCTTCTCTGCCCGCGATGTAGAGAGGACCCGCCGAACCTCGTCGAGGAGTACTCCAAGGGCGATATTGTCTGCGGGTCGTGTGGGATGGTGCTTGGTGATCGGATTGTTGACACCCGATCAGAGTGTATGTGGAGAGCACACACCCCTTTGTGAATGTCTGAGCCTAACCTGCAGGGCGTGTATGTTAACAGCCATGCTTGATGGTATTCCTACTGATGCTGTAGACGTTTGCCGGAGACGAGAATGGAGACGACCCGTCACGTGTCGGTGACGCAGTCAACCCGCTGTTGGCCGAATCCTTCGAGACGACCATCTCGTCGATCAACGACCGCAACGGTCAAGCCCGCGACCTGCAGCGTGCGGCGGCCAGGCAGCAAGGCAACAAGGAGAACAATGCGTTGAACAACGTGTTCAAGAAGATTGCGGAGATTGGCGAGAAACTCCAGGTCAACCGCAATGTTGTCCAGTCGGCACAGTGGGCTTACAAGATTGCCGAAGACAAGAAATACGTTCGGGGCAAGGGATCCAAAGATACTGATGCGGCCATTGCCGCGTGCATCATTCTTGGCTGTCGACGATTCAAGGTCGATCGGTCATTGCTTGAAGTTGCCCAATTTACAGGGATAGAGAAGAAGAAGATCGGGAAGATGCTGCTGGCTTTGGGCCCGGTCATCAACCGTGAACTCGGGGACAAGAACCCCATGGCCGTTGCCTCCAAGGGGGAGCAGTCGACGAGAAGCTTGATCGCGAGGTACATCAACTATCTCGGCTTGGACAACGATGTCAACAAGGCCGCGCAGTATATCGCGGAAAGAGCTGGAGACCAAGAAGGCGTGGTTGGTCGCAGTCCGGTGTCTATCGCCGCGGGAGTGTTGTATTTTGCCGTGCTGCTGTACGACCGCGCGGACGATCTCGAGAAGGCCTCTGCAAAGGAGATTGCCAAGATTGCCAACGTGTCCGACGGCACCATCAAGCAGTGAGTGCAAGTTCGCAGCTCCGTGCTGCAGCACTGATGGACAGTGTGTGCAAGCTCATTGCGGCGAAGATCTCGGCAGTCATCAAGCCGGAATGGGTAAGTGATATAACGTCGCCCAGGGACTTTCCCGCTCATCCCCAGAACACCCTGTCAGGCTATGATCGTCTCGTGGCTTTGGGCAGATCCGACGTTGCGAACAGCGTCAAGCCTTCTCGAGCCAGCACGCCCAAACCTGATGTCAATACCCCATGACATCGCGGATCATAGCGAGAGTCTCGCTTTCGATATTGGGGCTTGACGACCCAGTCCGCACTGTACGATAGTGAATGTTGTTCCCTGCAATTCCCCCTCCTCTCCCCTTCCCACGCATAGCATGGTTTCAGTTTCGTTTCCTCACAGCTCCGCCTTCGGGCGTCTCTTTCTTTCCTTTTCGTACACACTTTTGGGTCCGGGACGACCACGTAATCCGAAGAGAGATGCATGATCGTAGCCGCAGCAAGTGACGAGAAGGTGCACTGAACAGAATGGTGCATCATGTCAAGACAGCCAAAGATGGGTTCACTCGCACTAACCCCCATGCCCAGCTCGCAGTCTTCTATCTACTTCTCCGCAGCTTTACCCTTTGCAGCCGCCGATTTCTTCTTCAACTTGGCCTTCCCACCAAATTCCTGCAGCTTGATCTCCCTGACTTTGTCCTGATCAAAGTCCCGCCCAAGCCACCTGACGAGGATCAGCGGCCTCGACTCGACCTCTTCCAGACCCTCTTTACCGTCCTTGACGGATAAGACGGGTTTATGCAAGTCAGGGTGTAAGCCGACGGGGCGGGCCTTGAGTGCATGGATGAATTCCGGGTGTCGAGTGAGGTATTCCTCCACGTGGACAAACGACCGTTTCTTGATCAACACTTCGGCAATCTTCTCCCGGACGAGGGGCATGGTGCCCTGCTCGCGTCAGTTTTGGTCGTCCATGGTCAGAGCAGGGCAAAAAAAGACGTACCCCCGAGACAACCCAGAGATGCTCGCACGAAGGGACGAGCTCTGGTTCCGTGCCTTGTTGTTGTGCTTTGGCGATCCGTTCCTCGTTGATCGCCTGTCGGAGTATCTGCACCTTTGTGATCATCTCTCCAACCGACAAAGCCGTGCTATCGTCCCCATCGGCCCCTTCGAACGGGATCAGTGTGGAAATGAGCAAGGAGCCATCTAAGATGGTGGTCAATACAAGCAACATGACCAGGATAAGCACTCACTCTGCATGTCCCACTCTCCTCCCCACATGTTGACCAGTTCCGACCCAGGGGGAATGACCATGTTGGCTAAGGTTCAGCATGACTGGTCGCGATCAACCAAACTAGCTCTTACTCCTCTTAACATTATCAAGCACAGTGCTCATATCCCCCTCGTCGTCCTCTGCAGTCTTTGCATACTCTTCGCCTTCGAGATCGACAGTCCGCACTGCTCGCCTTGATCGTGGGTGAGCCCACTAACCATCAGCCCATGCGCGCAGAGACGGCCGGACCAAACTCACAATCAACCCTAAGAGCCGCTTAAACCGTGACGAGTCCGCGCCCTCCGCTCGAATCATTGCTTCTCGAGTCGGCCAATTGCGGGTGACAATGTCTTCCACATCGGCATAGTCCTTCAACGGATTCACCACATCGGGCGGAAGATCGATTCTGAAGGTCAGTCAAGCGACGCGCTGTGACCAGCATCCACGGACTCTAGCATCTCGGGGACGGCCAATCGAGCCAATGTCTTCTCGTTCCATAGTCCTTTCGTGCGGACCAACACCTCTTTCATCTGTTGTTCGTTGAAATCCGTCGGGGTCACATGAACACCGAGCTCTCGAGGCCGATCGCCGATTCTACGCATGAGTACAAAAAGCCAATGTCGTCGACGTTGACCTACCTGTTGTGCGAGAGACTGCAGGTCTTTCGACCGGGCGGGAAGACTTGCTTCATGCGCCATTTCCCGATTCCTACGCGGGGACCGCCTCCTCCGCCGCACTGTCATCAGTCATGCTCTACCCCAAGGTCACTTGATCTCACATCTGTACATCTGCACGGTTAGCCGCGGTCACAAGGCGGACAACTCGCGCTCACCTTTGATATTTCCCATCGCAGTGCGCACAGATGATCTCTGCAATCGGACTCATATTCTCCTTCTCCCCGCCAATAAGCCGTCCCGAAGCGACGATCCTCTGGCACACATCACACCACTGTCTCCTCACCACCTCCCTCTTCTCCTCATCTTCCATCTCTAAGGTCGCCCTCAGTCGCTTCCGCATCTCCACAGTCCCGATCGAAGTCCCCGACGTCGAAGGCTCCGGCAAGGTCGAGGGGTTGACGACTGGCGCGCAATCTGTACACCTCAGATCGATCGATATATCCTCCGGGATGCGGTCGCGGGGAGCTCGAAAGAGGATACGGGCGATGGTCTTTTGGCATCCAGGACAAGTCGCCGTTCTCTCCACGACAATCTTCTTCTCGATGGTCCGTTTGGTCCGCTTCATAGGCGGAGAGATTGCTTCCAAGTCGCTGGTGGGGGAAGTCTGTCGCTTTGTAGGGGAGTACATTGGTTGCGTGGGGACGATAGGGGTTCCGCCAAAGTCGCTCGTCGGGAAGAAGGGTGTGTCGAGATTGTTGAAGTACATGTTGTTCGGGTCGAGCGTACCTGTTGCGTCCATGCCAGACATGGTCTGGGGTACTTGCTGCTGTCCATTTTGCGACTGACGTTGGGTTGGGTCGAGGAAGGAGAAGAGATTCTCGAGGTTCGAGTCGAACGCCATGGCTTGTAGGCTTTCAAAGTCGAAGTTGGTCATCGGAGTCGGTGGGTTGACTATCGGCGTGCCGTGAGATGGCGCAGTTGGACCAGTCATGCTTGGGATTGGCTGTGCGGGCTGTGCGGGGAAAGGCTGTGGAGGGAGCACGATGGACTCGCCGTTGATCCCCGTCATACTCTCGAAGGAGGCAAAGTTGGCTTGCGGTGCTGCACTCGCGCCTGTTGGGGCTGCGTTCGACTCTGCAATCTTCCTTTCTGCCACCCCCTTCCATTTGACCAGTTCCAACTCGGCCTCTTTCGCTTTGCGCTGAGCCTCGGCGATCTGCAACTCGATCGAGCGTGTCTTGAGCCGGATAAGTTCGGTGAACATGGCGTGACGAGCTGCGTCTTCCCCTCTGTTCGGCATGTCGACGAGAAAAGAGCCGAGATGATCGTCGTTCCATGGTTTCGACTGTCGGGGCAGTTCAGCCATGCCCACGTTGGGTGTCTGGGCCGGATGCACGTTGGAGGGCAATGGTTGGGAGTGGGAGGTCGGGGTAGGGGTTGGGTTCTGGTTCTGACCGGGGTTGGCATTACCGCTGTTGTTGTTGTTATTGTTGTTGTTATTGCCATCGTTGTTGTTGATGGAGAAACGGCGGATGTACTCTGGGTCCAAAGGTCCGGTCACTCTAGGTGGCCGAGCGCCTTGGACGGGGAATACGCCTAGACGGATGTTGGCGTATGGATCGTTGATAGCTGTCCCGTTGGCCGACTGCTGGTGCCTGCGCATCTCGTCGGTCTGGAGCGAGCTGAGCATGGCATCGAGGGAAGGGTTCGACCCGTTGTTGCCCAGGTTTGACGGTTGGTTGTTACCGGCCATGTGGGGGTAGGAGAGGGGAAAGGATGGGGCGGGGTTTGGGTTGTTCGCACCGCTCTGCGACGGGTGCTGGGTGTGAGTATGAGTTCGTAGCGTATGGGTGTATCAGAGAGGCAGGACTCACCGGCTGACCGTTCATGGTCTCGATCTGTTACGAATGTCAGACAGAGGGAATCATGCGAGGGATGGTGAAAAGGCGACAACAAAGGTTGAGACGGCAATCAACGCAATCGCTGGCTCACGTCCCCCGCACCCGGCGATATCCTCCTCGCGAGTTGAGACAACAGGGGAGCGTTTTTTAAAAATCGTCCTTTCTCCCTCTCGACTCTGTCACGTCGATTACCAAATACAGGGGCGTGGGGACGGACAGACGATGTCGGCGCGGGAAAGCAGCACGACGGGATCTGGACAAGGCGACGGGGGGGATTGCAAGAGGGTTCAGCAGCCTTTGATGGGGCATGCAGAGCTCCAGATTGTCTCGGAACGAGTAGGAGACCAAGGGTGGGTCGACGAGTATCGCGTGTATGATTTCCGCACCCTCCCTTCCGGCCGAATCGCGAGGAGCAATCGATGGGGCGGATGGGACTGGCTACTGGCCTCTGCGATCGTATGGCTTCTCTGGCGAGTCGACTGGGACGCGTCCAGGAGTGCTTGCAAGCTTGGTTCATGGACGGGGTGTCTCGAACACCTCCAGGTAGGTGCGATGCGGCCCGGACTGTCAACAAACCTGACTCTACAGAAGCACTCGCCCACGACATTCCTCGCCGCATTCTTCATCCTCGTCCTGGCAGGCAGATCGAGGATGCGGATGTACCGTGAGCTCATGCGTCGTTTGTCAACGGTGCATACGCGCTGACAAAACTCTAGAATCCATCACCCCACTCCCGGGACTTGGCCTACAACTCTCCACGACAAAGTACCTGGCCATCCCTTGGGTCCATACCTCAACTCCGATCGTCCTATCCACGTCAAAGACATTCATCCCGCTCTCGGAAATCTCCACCGTGGTCATCAACGAAGGCCTTACTCGCTGGTCGGTCCGCTACTTCCTCGCTGTCGTTCAGCGCGGCGGCACTGGGATACACATCGCGTTCAAGGTGCGTCGATGCGTCAGATCTCAAGCTTGGTCGCTGACAACCTATAGGACGTCCGACCCCGCCATGCCGTCCTGCGCGAGGTGTATCATGGGATCCGCGAGCAGCTCTTCGACGAGTGGGCGGATGACTGAGCACGGAGCATGTGGGGGGAGAAGGCTCTTTCCCCAGATCATCGCGCGTACCATCCCCCGCTCAGCTTGTCGTTGCTGAACCGGCTGCAACGGTAATAAAATCCCCTCACCCGTGCCATGCGCGGTATATATGAGCTCAGAGGCGAAGCCGGACAGGCAGAGGAACAGACGCCGCGTAGACAAGTATTCCCAAGTATTCCCCTCGTCACGCCTAACTCGTTGCGCTGGGAATACACCGCGGTTCCCCGAGTCCCACGAGCAACAAGCAGGTTTACCGCAGCCCTCGCTTTGGTACTTCGTTAGTTATACAAGAATGCATTGACTGGTCCATGCAACGCTGTGCACACCCGCGCTCACCAGACAATCTCCGCTCGAATGACGTCTGGCTCTGCATCGGGTCCATATCGCCGTTCCATGTCCTGCGTAAACGGCGTCATGTTGAGCTTCCTGACCGCCCTGCAGGCGTGTTCGACCGTCTCGAATGTCAAGCAGAACATGCGGTGGGATAGCGGGGCGGACCTGTTGGTCAGTCTTGCTTCTCACCTCGTATGGGCGGGCGGTCCCACCCAGCCCCCCCCCCCCCCCCTCCCTCTCCCCCGATGAATAGATGGTGCAGGCGACTCACGCAGGCAGAGGGATGATACTCTCGAGACCGGGCACCAACCCAGTCTCCGAGCCGGCCACGCCGACCTCTTCCCTACCGAGAATCTCCTTTGTGACATACTCCCTCACTGTCCGCTCGGAGGCTTTCGGCTCTCTCGACGGGAACCCAGAGATGAGCACCCGCTTCCCACTCATAGTCGTATCTCCCACTGCCAGTCTCTTCCGGTCATACGTGATCGCCTTGCTCTGGAGCGTCGCTGTCCGTCCCGCTCGCTCCGCCCGCTTCTGCAACACAGACTCATGTCCGCTGTACTGTGCTTCCTGCCATTCGGCCGCCGTGTCCAGAACCAAGCTCGATCGTCCATTGTGGTGTTTGAACCCCGGGAACAAGGGCGATCCTCCTTGCGTGGGCGCTGTGCCTCGGGCGATAGCGAACGCGGTGACAGGGTCGCGCGTGGTGATATGGTACGCTCGGCTCAACCTCGCGCCTCGCGGTAATGAGACGGCAGAGGCAGTGACTACACGCGCATCAGCCCGGTCCACATTTCACAGATCCACGTTGATGGCAGCTGAACTTACTCGCAGTGACGGGGAAGTTGGCCCCGACCAACTTGTGATCTATCAGAGCCCGACGCACGTCAGACGGCGTGGCCGTCTTGGGCACACCGTTCACCACCACGTATGTCGAATCGTGCTGCTCTGTTCCCGTCAGCCTCAACCCAACGAGCGCTCAGATCGCCATCATGTCGCGCAGATCCAACTCTTTCACCTCGCCCAAGGTCGTCAAAATGGAAGCGTGCAAACCCACTTTGTTCGCGTTCACTGATCGCTCGCACCTGTCTGACTTTCGGCTTCTCGTTCGAAGAAGATCCGCCCGCCGCTGAACCTCGAGCTCCATCCGCAGTAGGCTTTCGGACCGCCTTGGCCGCTTCCCTCAATATTCTCGTCGGGCGTGTCATGTCGAGTTGCTATGTAATTGAATGGAGGATCGAGAATGACGGCTGGGTTCGAAATTTCCGGCCAGAGTTCAGCTCAAACGCTTCGAGCTTGCAGCAGCGGAAGCAAAATTCCCCCGGTTGTTCCGATCCCCTCCTTGCTCTCTGCCCATACTGCTTTTCGACAGCCCGAGCATGCGCATGTGTACGGTACATGCATGTGGACAGGGTGACATGATAATAAAGAGTGCTCTCTAAGCCTCTTTGCTAGGTGTATCGTAAAAGAAATTCAACTCCAACCCCACCTTTCGACCTTGTCATGCCAGTTCCCTCTCGGTCAACGAGCGGGGAAGTCTGACGACGGTCGTGGGGGCGGCATGCCCTCCGCCTGGTATACCATTCTCGTCGCTATAGGATTCCTCGTCGAGGCCGCCTACATTGTCAGCCTCAGTACACCCGAACAACGCCACGCTTACTTGCACACTTTGCCCTTTGGCTTCTTCGCCGTGGGCGTACCGGTCTCCGCAGAGGCAGAAGAGGCCGAAGCACTAGGCTGATCGAGCGCCAACGCAACGCCAGCAGAGGCCACCGTCACCTGGGACAACGACGGAGATGGTCCTGCTGTCACATACACGCTGCTCAAAGTAGTAGGGGCTCCGCTTCGGTCTGATTTCCCGGCGCTGGATGGTGTAGCAAGAGCCAAGCTATCAGTAGGATCGAAGGCTATATAAGCGTCGGGAGGTCACACTCTTTCAACTCACTCGTGTCGCTCGATGAATCATTAAGCGATGCCTCGATCTCGTCCACCGTCGAAAGTTTCAGGGAGTCCTTGTTACTGGCATCCCAGCCCCAGGTCCGGATGTAGGAAGCCCCGTTGGCTCCCAACCCCGGGATGTACTGATCCATCTCCTCGCGGTCCGAGGTGTTGTCCGCAAGGGTAAACATCATCGGGACTCGTTCGCGGAACTGCTGGTCAGCTTTCTTAGATCGGCTCGCCTAGGCTCACCTTAAGATTGACAAATTGCGTGTTCGGTTAGAGGAACTCTGGAGGATTCTCCTCCTCACACGCGGGTTTCGCATCTGGGCCATCAGACGGCCACACCGGGTTACAGCCGGGCAGATCGTTCAATGGTCGGTAGAACCCAACATCTCTTTCCATCAGCCTCCAGCTGTGTGCCAAGTCACGCCGAGGTCTCACTCGTTTGGGATTCTATTCTGCAAGCGACAGTACCAAGTCGCAGATTCGTTCATCGACTTTGCGAGTGGAGGGCAAGTTGCGAGTTTATCGCCCACCCCCCTGCCAACTCCGCACTGAGCGATCGTATCTTCCAAGACGGTACCCGTCCACTGCGATCAGCTCCCTGAGAGGTTGACGATGGGAGCACATACACCGGCGACGAAATCAGCATGGTAGGTCAGACCCGACTCGTCGCCGTTAGAAAGTATGACCGGGTTGCCCGCGTGCCAAGGTTGCTCGGCATTGAGGTAGTAATTAGCTTCCATGAATATGGTGGGGTATTTGATAGGGTGACTGGCCATCAGGAGCTTGTAAAGGAAGAGCAGCAACACAGAGCATACGTGTCTGGGCAGTAGAGTCCATTGGGGTCGTCAAAAGGCTCTGCGCCCCCTCCCGGGTGAGCTTGTGGCCATGCCATATGAGAGCTGCCCGTCAGCTTTCGCGACAAGGAGGGGAAGTGAGCTGACAAATGATCCGGCGAGTCGATATCACCAGAGGCGAGCCCGCAACTTGGGAAGAACATGCCCATGGAAACACCCCGGCAGCCTTCGGGATGGGACGTGCCGTTGGGCAAGAAGTACTTCTGCTTTCCGTGGTTGCAGGAGATCCTGATGCCCAAGGATCGCGGGTCCGAGGCGTTCCGCTTCATGGCCATTCCGGATATCATTCGGAGGCCAGGAGGGAACGGCTTGACCTCTGGGGTTTTGGTGAAGTAGTAGACGCGGTTGCCATTGAGGATAGGGGAGAATGTTCCGTTGGCATCGTGGTAGTACAAGGCGCTGTCGCATCAGCTATATGTCGAGGGTGGGCGCGAGTGCTGGGTCGATGATGAGCCGTGGTGATCGCCACAGAGACTCACGGGGCCCAATAATTCGACTTGTCATCACCGATGATCACCGAGGAGCAATCACAGGCCGCCTGCTGTTCCGGTGTGTTGAGGGTTTCTAGCATTTCAGCTGGGTACACTATCTCGTGACGGGCCGCCGACTCACCGCTGAAACACGAACCGCCCATGATGTTATGAACGTGCCCGCTGACTTCCCCTGGTTTCACAATAGGATCGATGCGCGCAAAGGCGAGCGAGGAGATCCGAGTGAGGATGAAGTGGTCGGACGTGCCGGCGATCGCCCGGCTAGCCGCCAAGGACAGGAGGAGGACTCTTGGGAGCATTCTTGAGGCCGGGTCGGGGTTTACTGTTGCGCTGGGCCGGGTCGGACGTCGTTCTGTACACGCTGGTAAGGGTGTAGTCAGAGGAGAGGGAGGTCGCAGGGACGCACAGGGTATGAGGTAGAGAGCGTGGGGCGGTAACGAGCGAGAGAGGGAAAAGAGTGTGGTGTATACTATGGGCGTGGGCGGTGAGATATGCGAGGAAGGGTTTGACGAGGTAAAGGTTTGAAGAAGGGAGAGGGTGGCCGTGTGGATATACCAGTCGACTGCCAGAGCGAGTGGGCGGGGTGGAGAGTCGGTCACAAGGGTGAATGGAGAGGGGCGAGGAAAGGGGAAGGGGAGGGAAGCTAGGGCGTGGTGGTTTGAGATCTCTGTGCGAGGTATATACACTGACCAAACATCTCACCAGGAAAGGGTAGGTGAGCCAAGGTGTGAGTAATGATAGTTTGGTTCTCTGACGGGGTATCCCCCGTTGTTTCATCCTTCGTATCGTCCACTCTGGACCCACCCTTCATTTGAAATCCTACTCTGCAACTTACAGTCACATCCATCAGCACATCTCAATCAGACTCTGCCCGCCCCACACAGAGTCGTGACTCGCACGAGGCCGAGTAGCCGTTTCATCTCGCTTTATCGCCCACGGACCCATTCATCCCTCCCCTGGACGAGTTGATCGAGTGTGGACGGATCGGCAGATACTCTCCCCGGTACAAGCGTCCGCGTCGTTGACAATCCTGGTCAGCAACACCGGGAGAAGACTGGAAAGCACGACGGCCACCCTCTGACTGCCTCTGCATGTGGGTTTGTACTTGTTCAGCGCAATGAGCAGCAAAGAAGACGCACTGCACGATCGACGGGATCGACAAAACACTCATGAGGGGAGTTGACCGCCCAAAGGCAAGTCCTAAACATGTTCGGCTGTTGTCTCAATGGAGGGGGCGCTTTACGAGATGTCGTCGTACCTGGGCGACGCGACTGTTTTCAGAACACCAACAAGAGGTTTTGGCGGGAAGAGACTTTACACGCCCTTTTGATCCGACCGCGAGTGACACAACGCTCAAAGTGCTATGCATGTCGGACCAATGGACCACTGCCGTATCTCTTGACGTGCATGGGCACGATTGCTCAACCGTGCCCAGTCGTGTGAGGGGCGGTCAGTAGGTGCCTTGATTTACCCCAGAATACCCCGGATGAGCAGTCTCCCTGAAAGTTAAAGGGGCGGCACAGGTCCACCCGTTTGTTGACCTTGCAACCACAACAATCATCAACAGTAAACACTCTTCAACAACAGCGACCACTCGTAACGACATACCCTCGACCCCTTCATAATAGCATATATTCTCGAGTAAGACTTGGTTTCTCCATTACATAGCATTATCGCGGAAAAGATCGATCCTAGTCGCAGAGCCCACCCGGACGACCCATTAAACAACGTACGTCTCCGCCTCGAACACCTCCGAGAGGTGTGCGAGCCTCGTCCCTCCCACCTTTGTAGCTGGGATTGATCACTCTACCTCCCTAATCCTCACTCTGACCCCTGACCCATCCCCACTTCCTTCACCCCAAGCACGCCCTCACCTACATCCAGGAAGCACTCGCTGAGCCATGACGCTGACAGCCACAGACACGACCAGACCCGACGTACAAACCTATCCCCCTCAGCCCCACCTCTTCTTCTCCCTAGACACCTGAAGCGTTGAAGATCTCACAGCGCGGAAACCCGACGGATATCTCAGTCTGAAAGCATAATCATGTCCAAATACACGCAGAAGCCGTTCACAGCGGAGGAGAAGCGAAAGGCGATCGAGCAGTATTCTGAGAAGATCCAATACAGCCCTCGTTACTCTAGTAAGTGTCATACCTCTGGTCTTAGTCTCAGAGGCAACTCACTGACTTCCAGACGACGCTTGGGAGTATAGGTGAGCTCACCATGCGAGGGTATAATTTACTGAACATGAGCTGACTGCAGACATGTGATTGTACGCGATTGAAAGACCGACACCCCTGTCAGTGATACTGATTCAACAGATTCCCAAGCAGCTCGTCCGTTATGTCCCACCAGGCATCTGTTCCGAAGACATTTGGAGAGGTCTGGGCATCCGGCAATCACCAGGGTGAGTGTTCCCTTCTAGAGCGTTTGTATCGCTCGCCGTTAGGGTGGTACCGTTTCGTACATGAAGCTGACACCTCAGATGGGAGATGTACATGCGTCATGATCCAGTGAGTCGACTCCCGCCACTTTGCTGATCCCGGAACGCTGGCTGACTTTCAGGAACCGGTACGAGTCGTTCCTCCCTATCACAGTTGGAACCCCTTTCCCCCACAAACCTACCTCCAAGCGTCTCTGCATCACCAGATGGTCATCAGCCTTTCACGTGCTGCCTCGACCAAGTTCCTCTTCTTCTGTGGCGCTGGCTGTGTGCCCTCTAGGCTTTATGTTGCGCCATCAGACTAACCCCCAGCATGTCCTCCTCTTCCGCCGACCAAAAGACTACGACGTGATGCACGCGCCCTTCGGCATGACAGGCGCGGCGAGAACTGTGAACGTGATGAAGAAGTAACGACTGCATCGGGAAGGAGACGACCGGCATCATCATGGCGGAACGACGACGAAGATCACGAAGACGACAAAGCGCATCTAAGCGGCATAAGACAGGGGGAAGACGGCGAGCTCGGAGTTATTGCATTTTGGCGACTGCTTGTCCGATGACACCGCACGGCATAGGGGTTTTATTTTGATTATTTTCCATTCCGGCATTCCAATTGTTCTTCTTTTTTTTAGCCTTGTGAGCCTCGTAAGCCTCACCCAGACGCATGGTCAGAGAACTCAACAGTCCATAGCATTTTTAGTACTCTTCGGTGTGCTGTGTATGTCTCTTGCAGCGACGAGGGGAGTTGTGTTCAACTT
This sequence comes from Papiliotrema laurentii, assembly GCA_031326905.1. Taxonomy (NCBI): domain Eukaryota; kingdom Fungi; phylum Basidiomycota; class Tremellomycetes; order Tremellales; family Rhynchogastremaceae; genus Papiliotrema; species Papiliotrema laurentii. The sequence continues at coordinate 940,809 of JAODAN010000008.1, forward strand.
GCATGAGGATGAAAATGTAGTGTCACGCTTTTCGCCACGACGAGACCTGATGATGCGGGGGACGGAGTCTACTTGGAGGGGTCCGCGAGAAGGTAAGAGACCTTGGCTATGGAGTCGACCTGGGGTTAGGGGACACGTGCGGAGGCGACCGGAGCGGCTCAGGGTACGCACAATGAGCTGGATTCGTAAGCACAGCTCTAGGCGGAATTTAGGGGACTCACCTGATGGTCTTCGAGCTGGGGCAGACCAGAGACAAGGATAACACCGATAGGAGCGACATCGACGCCCTACGATGATCAGCATCCCCTCGCACGAGTGGGGGTTGTTTGCGACATCTCGGCGTACCTTGATCCAGACAGGGAATCCTGGGGGTTAAGTAAAGAGTCAAAGCCGGAAGATAAGCCCACTCACCACCTCCGTGACAGGCGTACTCGGGGAAGGGGAGCATCGAGTTTTCGGGCTGCTTTCCGCCCTTTGCGAGTCTAATCATGAGCTTTTCGCCTGTCACCTTCGTACGTCTGTAGACTCACTCGACACCAACTCGGAGAGAAGACTTGGAGGTCTTTCTAACTGTGTTGGATTTACCATGGGCCCATTCCCTACTGTCAGTGCGCGTTTAGGGGCACAGGGCGGAGGGGGACGGACCAGTTGCCCGCTGCGACGGCGGGTGAGTGACCGACGACGGCGCTGAAGAGTCTGTGGCCGTTGAAGAGCTCGATGGCAATGACGATGCCCTTGTCACCTGCGGATCCGTATCGCTCGAGAAAGAGACTGCGGATGGTCGAGCCGAGCTCGAAAGCGCTGTCGGCGGTGAAGCCGGAGAAGCGGATTTGTCGCTCGTGCTCGGCAATGATAGGGAGGATGACGTCGTGGTCAGTGACCTTGTTGTTGAGGATGGTCTGGAAGGTGTTGGCCTGGGACATGGTGGAGTGTGTGTGTGTGAGGAAAAGTATGACGAGATGGACGATGAGAAACGTTGTTGAGACGAGAGAGGTTTCGGTGAGCAAGTGGGAAGCGAAGATGCGGCATGTGGGTTTAGTATGACGAATCGGTTCCCTGATAAAACACGTTGAAACTTGGTCAGGTTGAAGTCTCGGCGCATCTACCAACAGTCATGCAGATAAGGGGGTTGTTGTGCAACGGGACGATAATTTCATCTTCCTGCCAAGACCAACGATATATGCATAGAAGGATAAGAAGAGGACATTAGACGAAACGTGACTACCTGTGTCCAAACCCGGCGGAAACAATAGGTTCTACGCGGTCTTCTTGTCATGACGTCTTGCCCGGCCCCGTTTTGGCTATCCCCGTATACTGATTGACGTCGCCTCTACTCACCAACCGCTCCTCTCTCTCAGCCTTGCTCATCCCCATCCTCCTGCACTCTCCTTTCTTACATCAACCACCCGACGCATCCTTGCCCACCTCGGCCACGTCGCTTCCACCGAGGCTCAACGCTCCATATCGCCAAGGATCGCTTTCGGATTCGTGACTCATCCCTCAACCCTCCTCACAAACTCCCAACCTTACCTCCCCGAACCACCCGGGACTCCCCCGAGACTCGACTCGGACAACATGGCCGCCACACGGTGAGCTTGGGATCGACGTGTTCCCTCCCTCTGTCCCCCACAAAATCCTCCCGTTCGCCGCTTCACCTCAACCCTCTTTCTCCCCCTCTCAAATGCATGCTGACACTCGTCCGCAGCGCAAGAGCACATACAACCACCCCCCTGACACCGACTAACCCGCCTTCCGACATTCGACTCAACTCGGCCAGCGACTCTGACACTGTCGAGATGACCACCACGTTGTCAAAGACAGAGGACAATGTCATTGCCACCCCGGCCGGCGTCGTCCATGTCCGACCGTACCGGTCGTCCTCGAACGCGCAGCTCAAAGCCGTCCTGAGTTTCACCCCGAGAGTCTCGAGTCTGGACAGACACAACACAAAGTCTCAGACCGACGAGTTTAGGGGGTTCTTCGTTCTGTTCTGGATAGGTGCGTTCTGGGCCCCTCACCACCTCCCTCTTGCTCCCCTTCCACCCCGCTCGCCTCCAGTTCGCTCTCAACTTACACCTCAGGCCTCGCGTTGCTGTTCCTCCGCACGTCAATCGAGTCTTGGGAGCAGAATCGCACACCATTGTCGTGGAATTTCGGCAGGTTGATCACGCGCGACGCGCTCGTCCTTGCGCTGTCTGATGGCATCATGATGATCACGTCGTTCCTCTGCGTGCCCTTTGTCAAAGCCCTCCAACATCGATGGATATCGTACTACTGGACCGGCGCGATCATCCAACACGTGTTCCAGACAACGTACCTTTTCGTCGCAATCTGGTGGGGCTACCACCGACAATGGTATTGGGTCCAGGCTGGGTTCTTGGTCTTGCACTCTCTGTCCATGCTCATGAAGGTGAGTCGAAAGACTGTCCGCTTTCGACCGCGACGAGCGTGCTCATGGCAGATGCACTCGTACATGGCCCATAACGGGATGCTCGCAACCGTGTTCTTCCGCTTGAAGCAGGAGAGACAAGCGCTTGCCGAGCTTGTGGACTCTTTGCCCGGAGGAAGGGAGGCGGTGTTGGAAGAGGCCGCAGCGAGGCGGGCAACGCTGGAAGCACAAGAAGCCAGTACACCTGTTGGAACTCCGGGGACCGTCACACCAGGAGCAGACATCAACCCGCTTAGTCGCGCTGCCGCCATCTACTCGTCACAGTCCTCGCCTGGCGCTACGCCCGAACCGGAACTCCGTCGACGCTCCAACCCGCGGCCAGGGAACAGGAGATCAAAGTTGGCCACCGATGCGTTGCCAAAACCCGACCCCAACCTGCCGCATGGGACGTCCCTCGAACCCGCGGCAGTCATCACTCCGCACGACGAAAAGACCCCCAGCGCGCTTGCCTGGTCTTCCAACGAGCGGGTCGCTTTGCTCGCGCGCAATGTCGATGCGATGGAGGAGGAACTCAAGAGTAACGGCGCCAAAGGTCTCGTGTGGCCTCAGAACGTCACCTACGCCCATTTCCTCGATTACCTCTGCATCCCGACCTTGGTCTATCAGCTCGAGTACCCCCGGACCGACACCATGCGTCCTCTTGTCGTGCTCGAGAAGATTGTCGCGACGTTTGGCACGTTTTCGCTCATTTACCTGATCACAGAGCATTACATCATGCCATACACGCCGCAACCGGGCGACTCGTTGCTCAAGAGCTTCATCAACCTCGCCTTGCCGATGATGATCAACTACCTGCTCATCTTTTACATCATCTTTGAGTGTGTCTGCACTGGGTTCGCCGAATTGTCGTAGTAAGCCATTCTTCGATCCCCCCGAGGTCCGTCCCATGCTGACATTGCAGCTTTGCCGATCGCGAGTTTTACCAAGATTGGTGGAATTCGACTTCGTGGGACCAGTTCTCTCGGAAATGGAACAAGCCCGTCCACACCTTCTTGCTTCGACATGTGTACGCCTCGACCATGTACGGCTTGCAATTGTCGAAAACGTCCGCGACATTTCTCACCTTTCTCCTCTCGGCATTGTGCCACGAGCTCGTCATGGCGGTGGTCACCAAGAAGATCCGACCGTACCTCTTCCTCATGCAGGTGGGCTAAGATAGTTCTCTAGATTCAGTGGTAGGGCTAACGTCAGATGGCGCAGTTACCTCTGATCGCCCTGGGTCGTGTACCAGCGATCAAGAGGAACAAGACGGTTGGGAATATCGTCTTTTGGCTGGGCTTGATGCTGGGCTTCCCGTTCTTGTGAGACGATTTGCTGCTTTGAATCGCCTGTTTGAGCAATGCAACTGACTTTAGGGCGGTATGTTACCTCCGGTACTAGCGGACGGGTCGTCCGCCGGTCTCACTTATGCGTGTGGAGGGAGCCGGAAGAGGGAGGAGAGATGGTGCAGGAGCGGGAAAGTAAACACACCTCTTTTACGAGTCTTGACGATTCGAGACTGTTACGTCACATTCATACATGCATGATGCGCCCACGCGCATTCCACACCGGCTCCAGCTCCATCGCTTCATGATTCTCGTTCCAAGGGGGCTAAGACGCGAAGTCGCGTTCCCGACGTTCCATCGCGGAAGTGGTACGACATAACTATGCATACAACGGAATACGCCTATATAATTCGGATCTCGTCAGGATGGAGGGGAAGCATAGATAGTAGTCACAGAAAGAGGAGGAGGAGATCAGGTGAAACGTCACTTTATCGTCGTCGAGACAACCGTGGTCCGGCCAACGGCTGGGAACGAAGACAAGGCGTAAGAGAGATCGTCGCGCGAAACGGAAATTACTAAGAACAGGGACAGTCGAGCTATAAACGGGCTCGTAAACGTCGTCAGGGCGGTTGCAGACCAACCCTTTCTTATACAGCATGTCGAGCCGAGTCGAGGGGGAAAAGAGATTAGAACGGGGCGGAAACTGTTCATACACTGACGGGACCGAGCGAAGCGTCTATACACAATATTGTCGGTCCAAACGCCGTCAAGGGGAGGTACCAGGATATATATCAGAGTACCGTTATTCGATCATCGCGGTCCGGGAGAGGCGCTTTGCGGCGAGATGGTGCCGTGGATAGACACCGGCGAGTGACCCTTGTCGTCCCATGAAGCTTGGGAGCCGTGTTCCGAGGGACCCGACTGGTGTCCCATCTGGCTTTCCTCTCTCCACTGTTCGTCGGGCGAGCCGCTTGATCCTGACTCTGGCTCGTTGGATCGGTGGTACATCTGTCCGGGGACGGAAGAGGCGGGAGTGTGCGAGGAGGACGAAGGCGGAGGGGGAGCTTGGTAGGGCCACATGGGCATGTACGTTCCTTGTTGACCCATGCCACCGTGCTGAGCTGGATACTGACCCGGGGGTCCATGAGGGTGGGACACAGGGAGGTAGTGGTATCCCGGAGGCAGGTAGTTCGGAGGGGCGTACGCCGAGGGCGGCTGGGGGTAAGGGTAGAACGGTCGGCCGGTTCCGTCAAACGCAGGTCCAGACGAAGGACCAGGCGACCAAATACCCTCTTCGTATTGACCTTTCGTCTTGTCTGACGGGGGCGAGGCAGTGCCTACAGCGAGCTGCTTCGACTTTGCCGTGGTTTTCGCTTTGCCGCCGGACTTGGTGCGGCCCGTGGCGGAAAGATTAGGGGAAGAGCCGGGCGGGTGGTAACCCCCACCAGAGAACCAAGATTCGCAGCCGGCACGGATCGCCCACTTGCGCGCACCACCCGACTGGTCACCGAAGGGACGAGGGAGCTTGACAAAGGCTTTGCACATGGAGGTTTGATGTCGGACCCCGTTGTAGATCTTGGAAGGGTTTTGTCGGTAGTCTGGTTGTCAGCGAGAGTACATGCGCGCGTGATGAGGGGGCAGGCGGGGACAATTTAAACTTGTTGAAGACCAGGTGACTCACATGCGTAGCGCTTCTTGATGCTCTCTGAGATCTCCGAAACATAGAGGTGGTGAGGCGGGGGTGCAAGTAGCAACGCCTCGCCGATCAGAGCGGCATAGCTCATGGGCGGTCGAGGAGCAGGCATCTCACCAGGCTGCAAGATCGGTTCGAGTTGCTTTCCGGTCGGATACATGTCGTAATAGGCTTGATGGTGGTAGAAGGGGGGAGGTACGATCGAATGATGAGGTGACCCACTCATGCCCGGAGTCCAGGGGGAACCGCTCGAGTTGGAGGAGAAGGAGGTATCGTACGAGCCGTAAGAAGAGGTATGGAAAGACAAGTCGTCGGTGTAGTTTGGAGTCGAGTTGGCGGCCGACGAGCTGTTGTTTGAGTGGTTGATAGGGACGGCTGGTGTGGAAGGATGAGGGTGAGAGTGGAAGTGAGGATGAGTTGAGGGCGCAGAGGACGAAAGGCCGGTGGCAAATGATGAGGCGTTGATGGAACTCGCCTCGTGTACCTGATGACCGTGTGAGGCGATCTGCATCGACGTCGATGACGGAGCCGAAGTGGAGAGTTCGGCGTTGACACCGGTGGAGACAGAGTAAGGGGTAGTGTTAGCGTTGACGTTTGAAGCGGTCGCCTCGAGGACGGTCCCAGTGGTGGACGGCCGGGCAATAGGGTCCGTCGAGATGAGAGATCGACCGGTGGGGGTGGCAAGAGCGTTGATGGGAGTGGTCACGTTGTCGGCGGCTGTAGAGATGGAGAGCGGTGTCATGCGACGGGGATACACTGCATTGTGGGATTGTGTGGGACGCAATGCAGGACGAGTGGACTTGTTGAATGAAGGTTGAGGAGGAGGAGGGGCCATGAATGGATCATGCTGGTGGTGATGAGGGCGTGACGGAGTGAACCGGATGCAAGATGTAGCCGTTGTACCCGGGTTGGATCTGATGGAGTCATCAGCATCAGATCACAAGAGTCGTTATTGTTGTCGTCGTTGGCCACCCATCACAAAATTATGACATGCACAGGAAGGTTGGCCTAGCGCGAAAGCCTTTGCACCCATGTAAGGGGTGGGGGAGAGGACGCATCGCTCCAAGGGGAGAAAAGGTATTGCGCTCAAACAATAGGATTGTCACGAAAGGGACCTTGTGATGGGTGGGATCGACAATAGAAAGATCAAGACTCACCCCATCATGCCAGCGTGCTGGCCAACAATAACACCGCCGTTGATTCCGTAGGCGGAAGGAGGGGAAGGGGTGTCTGGATAGTGTCCCATGATCGCAGGTGTAGAGGTCGAACGCGTTGTCGGTGTCGGAGGCGACGCAAGTGGGTCGATGGAATAAGCGTTGTTTCGAAAGACAAAAGGTGTCTCAATGACGGGCGAGGCTGATGAAGGGGGAGTTTGATCGTCAATCTCGTTGTCGTTGTGGTCGTCGTTGTCTTGGGTGATGACTTTGTAGGCAGAGTCCGTCTGGCTCTGGTGGTCGAAGGAAAGAGAAAGTTGGTGTGTGAGTGAAGAGATGGGGGTCGAAGGAGGGATGGAGGGTGCCGGGTTATATCTCGGCCAGGTCGCATTCCGCGCAGGCGTCTGGGGACCGTGGGTGGAGGCTGGTGAAGTAAACATCGCGTCGAAACCTCGTCGGAAGATCGATGAGATGGGTTGGATTGTGTGAAGCGGACCCGTTTCAAAGGGCTGTTCCAGTCGAAGGCAGAGGTATCGAGAGAGGGAGAGACACGATAGGACCAGACAGACAGACAGACCAGTTATCGACACGGACAAGTGACAAACTTGTTGGTACAATGTAATCGTGTGTGTTGATGGGCAAGAGAAAGGAAGTTCTCACCCGGGTCGACCTCCTTATATGACTGATGAGCCAGGGGTACGGACCGGGACGGATAGGGTGGGCCAGGTGGGAAGATTCACTGGCACTCGGCGATGATCCGGTGACGATCGACCAACCCACGTCGCAGAGGGAGGATTTGGTTGAGTGTGTGTGCCCGGATGTTATTGTCTGTATGCAATGTCGGTGTCGGTGTGGGAGCGGTGTGGTGTGATGGACAATATTGGCTGTGGGGCTTCGGAGAAAAAGAAGAACCAGGGGTTGAAAGGATGATCAGCTACACGGTCAGGTCGGTTTTATCGATCTCGTCCTCGTCTCCCGGGTTCGGGGAGTGGGGGAAGAAGGGCAAGAGCTATACGCCTTGCGCTCCGAAGCTTGCGTGCTCCCCGCTTGACCGTCGATCACCATCAGCAAGTGTCATCCTCGATCAAGTGATTAATACGCCATGAAGAAAACGACGTTTCAGATTGCGAATAGTATCCATCATCCCGTGTGTCGTTGTCGATCTCAACAGAGCCCGCCCGTCATGTCTGATGGAGACAGCGTTTCGGAATGGAAATCTCTCGTCTCGGAATGTCTCACTCGATGACGGGCCTTGTCTCGTGATGCATATCTGCTGTCCATCTCTTTTCCGAGACCATGGAATCGGGTCCAAGTCGACCAAGTCGTGCGTCCTTTTCCGTCATTTCGCGCGCGGGTTGGACGTGATAGCGTCGGGTGGACAAACAACGTCACCAGACCGCAGGGCCGAACGGTCGTACCTGCCTCGCCTCTGTTCCTGGCCAATCACTCGCGCCTGATAGTGCATTGGTGTCGGCCATTTCGCCGGAGAAACGATCAGTCATCAAGCGCTGCTCGGCTGTTGTCGATCCCCAGGCGAAGGGCGGACGGTCATCGAGCCAAGAGATCCATAGCGGGACAATGCGGGGATGCAGCGCGCACATCAGGTAAAGGTACGTTGTGCCGCGTGCTACTTTCCCGCAGTACCCCCGTTCCTTGATTGCCCGTTCCGAGGAGAACAAACAGACGTTGATCTGTTTTTTGATCGAGGGAGAGCCTTTGGTTTAACCCCCCGCGCGCTTTCCTCGCTCGGGATGAACCAAACGTCCCACTTGAGTTTCCCCCCAAGCGGACATCTTTGTTGGTGTCCATTGTGTGGGGTGTGTCTCCCGTGATGTCACTTGAAACGACATGCGGACCCAACCTTGATGACATGGGACAGGGCCCTGGGTGATTGACCCGTCCATGAAGTCGTGCCCGAGAGTCACCGCGTGACGAGGGGTTGAAGTCGTGATGGCGTGACGGGATGAGGAATGAAGTTGTCGTTTCAGACTGACTTCACTTCGGTCAACCCGAGACCGAAGTTTTTTCGCCCACCGAGTTTGCAGCAGCTGATTACTGACACACTCTGACCTGGCGAGATGTCCCATCGTGATAAGCAAGGTGCAGCGAAATCGTCCCATCCGGGTAGAACCAGGCAAGAGCCATGAAACAGAACTGAAAGTCGAAACACGCGCGTCGAGAATCATCGTTGTTTCCACCGGAACCCGCGATATGAAACAGATGGGACCTTTTCCGCACCCAGCTCGTCGTACAAGCAATTGGAAAGCTTGCATCCGAAAGTCTAGACGCTTCGGCTCTTTGCCGAGCTCCACATATCTGCTGCTGGAAAGCCAAGCAAGACGTGGTCAGCTGAACCGTCTGTTGCTATAAGCCTGTCACATCTCCATCCCCATTCGCCAGCCTGGAGGCTATTCTCGTCGTTCAGATCTGACCGGAACAAGGTTCGGGCCCCACGCGCATCACGTTTCACGCCTCAAATGTCCCTTACAAACCCCCCTGCTCATCTATCAACAGCATTTAAGCGGGGCCAACGAACGCTACCTCGTCTCTGGCCGGGAGGCGGAACGTGGGGCCCGGCCGGAACATTGAGAGCTTTTCCCGCAATGGAACCTTCCCAAACAAGCGCTTGATCGCGTTTCAAAGGCCTGAAGAGGGGAAGTCGTAGTGCTTTCCGGAGAGTTCGGGAGAAATGTCCCGTGCCAGGTCACTGTCGCAAGTCCGACCAAGTCAGCGGGCGAATGACGACGAGAAAGTCTAACAGCTTAGACGGCGGGCGGAGCACCTCATGATCGGTCTACGCATCCGCGCGGTCAATTCCAGCAATGAACAGTGTCAGCGGCATCAGCGCCAGGTGATACATGTCAGAGCTGAGCTTTCCGAGGGGCGAGGGGAATACGTCGACTCTGCGCGCTTGTGGGCAGTTGAGAGGTGCCTTTACTCGCTCCCTCGACGTGTTCCGCTGTGCCGGATCGGTAGTGGAATGCGGTGGGAGGCTGAGGAACGACCGGAAGGTTCCGGGGGAAGAGAGTCTTCCGACCTCACTCGTCTGGTGCCACGGTAATGTGGGGCAGATGACGAACAGACCTCTCAGTCTGCCCTGTCCTGGTCCAAGGGCGATCGTCATCGCCCCTGCTCGTCCCGCTTGAAGGGGTCGACTTGGACGAACCATCCTCCCTCTGCCCAGCTCGAGGGATCGCCCAAGCATGGGTCCCTGACATAAGATCGACTTTCTCACACGACGCAAGTCGGGCATACGGCGTTCCCGCAGCACATGATGCAAGACATGCAAGACTTGAATGCAAGGGACTCTATTCGGCTGGGCTCGGCCAGCCGTGACTCTTGGGCAGCTGGTCACAGCGACGGCGGGACTCGGACCCACCCTTGCCTCGAAGCTCCCTTCCGCTGCGAGTATATAAGACCACGATGGAAACAGGGCTCGAGGTGTTCCAAACCATTCCTTGATACATCATTGCGAACCCACACAATGCCGTCCACAAAGAGCCACCAGTTGATCGTCGCCTATCCTTCGTGAGTGGTCTTTGTCGCGTCTCTCTGGGCCTTCCGCCACATGCCAACCGGCAGATGGGCGCACACCCGCTCCCTCATCGGCCTCACATGCCACATGCAGCAGCACAACCCAGGTCTCCACATCACCTTGCTCATCCCCGCCAAGCGTACCAAGGCGACCAAGGTCGAATTCGAGCAGTACCCTCCGCTGGACGACCCGTCGAGGAGGGTCGTGCTTCATTACGGGAAAGACGAGCAGGGTGAGGGAGGAATGTGGAACCCTCGAGGAGGTTTCAGGGATGAATGTATGGCCCAGCTCGAGCCTCTTACCGAGGCGCTCGCCAAGGTCTGTCGAGCGGACGACCAGCGGTCATTGCAAAGATACTAACAGGCAGAGGGAAGGGATCACCGACCCCATCACCGGCTTTATCGTTCATCCGCATGACATTCCTTATACCGCCCTCGTCACTGACGTCGTCCTCGGGGGATTCGCCAGGGGCATCCAGGAGTCGATCCAGCGGAACAAGGCCCAGCCCAACAAGCCTGTTGTCCTGGCTTTCTCCCCGCACAACTCGGCGACCGTGTACCAGTGAGCCCCTCTCGTCGTGCATTCGCCCACCGACACTCACCTGCAGCTACTCGGTCGGACTCAACAACGACCACGGAGTAGACGTCCTCGGGCGCTACAAGCAGATCTTTGAAGAGTCCAAGGGCGACAAGCAGAAGCAGGCCAAGCTCACCGAGGAATTGATCACGCACAACTCGGACTTGGTAAAGATTCCTGGTCTATGGCCGTTCTGTAGGTCAAACATGTACGAGGTGGACTTTCAAGCTGACACTCGGAGACATGTACGAGTCGATCCCTGTCGCCAAAGGTCTGATTTCTTGCCGACTTGCCTTTCAACGCAAAGAGCTGATGTCCCAGACTCCCCTGCAGACCTCGTCCCGAGGATTTATACTATGGGCACCCATGCACCCCAGTGGTTCGATGGCATGATCATCGGATGGCCCAAGGTGTTTGGTGCCGACCTCGAGAAGGGATTCGAAGCCGGAGTTGTGCGTTTTGAAAGCCATCCGGGCTGGGCCCGCATGACTGATCTTGCAGTTCGGTTCCAAGAACAAGTTTGCCATTTATCAGGTCGGCTACTCGTTGCCCCCGTCTGTCGTCGACGAATGGTCGGACGAAGGCGTTCAGGAGGCTTGCAAGACGTACCTTCACCATTCGCCTGGTCACAGCGTCATCTACATAAGGTGGAGTTCCCTTTGATACTGAGAGGTGTAAACCCGACTCACGTCATCAGCTTCGGCTCTGCGTTGTTCCCGCCTACGCTTGAGCAACTCCGCGTGTTGCTCGACGTCCTCGAGGAGCTGCAATGCCGATACATCATTGTGGAAGGCAATGGTCCCGACGAGATCAAGAAGACCCTTCGAGACAGGGTCGGCAAAGGCAAAGACAAGGGCCTCTTGGTACCGTGGGCGCCGCAGCGAGTCGTGCTCGCGCACCCCGTAAGTGACTCTAGATCTTAATACCTGCACGTGCTGAATCTTAGTCAACCGGCCTCTTCCTCAGCCACGGAGGCAGCAACTCGGCGATGGAAGCGATCTTGTTCAGAGTGCCCATGAGTACGTCGGCTCTGTCTGCTGACAGTCTTGGCGCGACTTACGCCAGTCCAATGGCCTACGGGCTTCGACCAGCCATACGTCGCCAATGAGCTTGATAAGATGGGCGTTGCCCGCGAGCTCATCCAGATCAGGGGAGGTGAGTGGTTGCTCGTCGTTGCTGACGACGGTTCACTGACATCAGGCGGGAATGTCGGTCGTAAGATCGCCAGGGACGGCACCGTCGTCCAAGGCACAGACGAGGCTCTTCGCAAGGAGCTCCACGACGCTTTCCACGATCTGCACCACGCGGATTATATCGTCAAGATCAAGAAGAGGATCAAGACCGTGTGCGATGAGATGCGCAAGGACGTTGAGGATGAGGAAGGGGGAAGCTACGCGGCTGTCAAGCAGCTCGCCTTCCTCGCCTGAACGGGGAGCCTGTCGTTGCCAGCCTCGTAAGGCCTTGTTGTGGCGGGAAGCGGTGACCTGTTTACTGTGCAACGCGCGCGTATCAAAGTCAGAAGGGAAAGTATGTATGTATTGTCTCGTAGTGCGATGTGATCGGCATGGCATGTCGGCGCTTGTCCAAAGCTTGAGCTCGGGGGATGAGGGTCATCAGGCTGACGATTGCACCGCCTGAAACCAGGCGGAGAAGCGTACGACGTCAATCCTGCGGGGTATAATGATTCGGGATAAAGCCACGACTGGTGATGGTCGATCATAGCTTGTTGGAAGGTTGCGGCGCATCGAGAGAAGCCGAATCGAGCGCAGATCATCCAGAAGCATGATATGAAAAGACTTGCAGTGCAACTTGTCGGCAGTGCATAGAGGCATTCATATCCATACCTTATCCAATGCATGATAATCGCCAACACCCCACATCACCCACGGGCTTCCCGAGCGGGGCGGTGAATATGCCGCGCGAGTAGGGTCTCTTACACGCAAAAGGGTCGGTTGACGGCATGGCTCACTGTGATACAAAGTGGCTGCACCCCGCCGCCGCCCAATGCTGCGCCGATGATGCCGGCGGAGCAGGGATCGCAAACCACACGAGCCGATTGATGACCATCGGAGTGTGAGAGAAAATAGTGTCATCCTGCCGATTTGGGGGAGGGGATTCCCCTCGGGACATAGCCAACCGCCCGATAAGGTGTAGTGACTAGGCATAGGTCTCCCGACTGACTACTGCGGTTCTTTCTGGGACTCGTGTGGGCGGATCATGCATACAACTCTGGGCAGCTGAGCTTATTAGCGTCATCTATTCAAAATTCGACTGACCTGAACTGCCCGTCCCTCCTCCCCCTGCAGCTGCGTAGGCCGCGGGTAAAAAGGCACACCCAGTAGAAAACGCATTTGGATTCAGGAGCCAAGCATCCCTCTCCCCATCCAGTCTCCCTTGGTCTAGTAGCAGTATCATCACCCCCTCACCCTCTCATCTGATCCCCTTGTTCTCTCTCTCTCTCTCGATATTCATCTCCTACTATCTCCCAAGACTTATCGATCGTCCGCCCGCTCGCTTTGGAATAGACCCCTACGGTCGGAACTTAGAGTGGAAAGAGATAAATTTAACGCGTCGGTCTTCCCGACGTCATTCGAAATAGCCTTTTGAATGCCGCTGCGCCCCCCTTCGAAAACCCCTCACACGACGACAACCATTATCGTCCATCACGCCTGACCAAGGTTGGGATCTGCATCTGTGGGTTCTGCTACAGCACCGACTGGTACAGAACACCGCGCAAGGCAACCTCTTGCAGAGTGAGTACACGGCACACCTCCAACCACCGTCCCCGATCACTCCCGTAAGCCAAGGCAACGCGGCGTCCCGATCGGCGGTTTCAACACTTGCACAAACCTTGGCGAAGCGTCATGTCTCGCCTTCCCTTCCCCGTCCCTTTTTCGAGCGCATTCTTTACGGCCTCCCCCAGAACCAAAACCCGTCCCCGTTTCCCATTACCCAAATACCCATAAATCCAGCCAAGCATCGGAAAGATTGGGGACAATCAGGCTGATTCTTAGGCGTGCCCAAAGAGTGCTGGTCATTCGAGCAAGGCTAGCTTTGATTAGAACTTAACCACTCCAATAGGTATCATCGGCAGCGTGAACGACCAAACGACTATCATCCCGGCGCGACAACGACTATCGACGCTGTATCACGACTCAACGATCACTCCGCAGCACGGTATAGATCCCTGCCCCCTTTCAGACCCTTACCAATACCGCTATCACAGAGTTTTTCAACCGAGCACAAGCAATGTCGATATCAACTCTACCTCCCCGCTCCTCCTTCCTTTCACCCGCTCCTAGCCCGTTGGGATCCGATCAATTCCTCTCGGCGCGAGTGAGCACTGCCAAACGATCCGACCGGTCACAAAGACCCCCTCAGCGTTCAGCCTCGGCCCAGGTTCTTGAGATTGTTCCGGAAGATGGCGCTCTGCGCAAACACACCGCCTCGTCCTACCGGTCATTGTCGGAAATCGCCAAGGAGAAAGGAAGGGCCGTGAGCTCCCAGTCGTCTTCGCGCAGGAGAACAGATTGGGTGTTGGACCTGGTCCAAGTGGGCAAAGGCGCGGAAAGCTGGGGGGAGAGGGATCGTGTCGTCCTGATAGTCGGCAGTAAGTGATGAGCTCCAGGTGTGCTCGGTCAACGACTGACAGTCAGGTCCCTCTGCTGAATCTCTCGCCCCCATATTGTACAACCCAGCTTTTGCAGACACCCTCCTTCTCGTCGGGTCGATAGAACCTCTCCCATCGATAGAAGCATTGACTTCCCCCTCCTACCTCCTTCAGACGTCGCGGGACCGGACCATTTACCCCACCTTGCAACCATTCAACCTCTCCGGGAAACCCACCGGCGAGGCTCACCCCCTCCCCGCGATTATCCAAGAAGCGACCGTGCTCGCTCTCCAATTCCGAAGATCATCTATATCCCGAACTCGAGCGCCCGTTCGTCGTGGCTCGGAGGATTCGAATGCCTCGACCACTCCGCCTCGAACCCCTTCCGTCAGCGCTCTCCCCCTTCCCGGGCCGCCAGAGGCGCAGGCTCGTCGGTCCAGCGACTCGGGCCGCTCACTCGATGCCTCCAAACCCGGCATTTCCAAGAGCAGGTCAGATATGTCAGTTTCAAGACCGGCCAGTCGACCGCGAATCTCTTCTGTCAACACAGCAAGAGACAGTATCTTCGGGTCATTTTCAGGTCGATCGAAAGCGGAGAAAGGGTGGACGGGCGGAAGCCCCATCGATGCGGTCATCAATTTCATCCCTCCGGCTTCCGATTTCGCGCCCCAACGAGCCATGCAGGACATGCTGCACCAAGCAGTCGTGCTCACCACTGGCATCCTGCCTGTCCTCACCCGCCGGCCTGGCAAACCGACTCAAGCCGACCCGACTCCGGTCTCGCTCATCCATGTCCTGCCGTCTCAGGTTCCGGGACCTCTGCCGGGTGTCATCGAGAACTTCTTGCTGGGCCTCGTGCCCAAGTTTGCAGCTCGATCCGAACGAGAAGTCTGGTCAGCGGTCACCACGGTTCCTGCTTGGCTCGCTCCACCTCGATCAGTCGATAATGAGCTTTACGCTGCGAGTGAAGTGCTCTTGTTCGGCGGTGTTCGATGTCCCATCCCTGCGGATCCCGAAGCTCGCTCTCGTGCATTCTTGCCAAACTGGGGTGTCTGCACAATGTCTCCCGGAGCCTTCGGGAGGAGTAAAACCCGACAGCAGATCGCAGTGTCCACCAGCACTGAGCCGCCTTCGATTGGCTATGACCGTACGGACGCTCGGACCCCGCCGATGCCGTGGGACCAGCCTGCGACGACCGCATTCTCAAACAACGCTCGCACGATGTATCGTGATTTCTCCGAGCGAGTGGTCCCGTCCCCCTCGACTCCGGAGCTTGACCCATCGTCCTCGAGCTGCTCGTCTGTGTCGGGAGCAGGGGAGGTGGCCAGCCCGAGCGGGTCGGAGGAAGGGTACACCCCGGCCGCGCCAGTGGAGAAGAGCAGGAAGAAGGGTTTTGCGGGGTGGTTCAAGGCCAAGGCGAGGAAGTGAAGATCGTGGATGTGAAGGGGTGAAGGTGTTTTCCACACATGTGCGTTTTCGATCAGACAACAGCAAACGATACGATACTTTCATTCACGAGGACGTTGATTTTCCTTTTCTTTTCAGAGGCACGAGGGGGGTGTATAAGTCACCGTGTATTATTCGTCGTCATGTCAGGCACTGCACGTGCTTGATGTCATGCATACTCTACTGGACCGTAATTACCACGCCTGTGTGGGAATAGATAACCATGAATGTGCAACGCTCGTGTGCTCGTCGTTACGAGAGGTAGTAAACGTGCAGTGATTGGAGGAGAAGTGAGACATGGACGATCTGACACGTTTGCTGTAGATCTCTCCGGCGAGGTCGGCCGCCGGTCCCCTCTTGCACGTTTCAAAGAGGACGTTTCGGGCATGATGCTCTAGCGGTTCTAGTGACTTCCACGTGATGCTGAAATAGCACCAAGGGGGTAAAAACGATAAGGGAGGGGAAGGGATTTGGGAACATGGGAACATGAGATGCGT
This sequence comes from Papiliotrema laurentii, assembly GCA_031326905.1. Classification (NCBI taxonomy): domain Eukaryota; kingdom Fungi; phylum Basidiomycota; class Tremellomycetes; order Tremellales; family Rhynchogastremaceae; genus Papiliotrema; species Papiliotrema laurentii. Next base: position 957,034 of record JAODAN010000008.1, read on the forward strand.
GGCGGTGACAGGTGGCCTCAAACACGTTTGCACGGGGGATCCATTGTTGGAGATGTGGTTTGAGGGAACGTGTCTCGGGTCTGAGAGGGGCATAGCGGTTTGCAAGGGCTTTGGGGGTGACAATGACGATGACGGTGCTGATCTTTTGTCCTTGGACCCCCCTGACGATCCGTTCATCCACACCTTCTGGCACTCTCCATCGCGATGGCTAGATCCCCTCGCCGGGAGGGGGGTTAAGAGGTGGCACAAGACCCATGACCCCATATCCGATCTTTCTCCCCTCCCCCCCCCCCCCCCCCCCCCTAATACGCACTTTGGCCTACACACTGCATTCTGCCTCTCGCCGCTTACCTACCGCACTTTGCGTACTCTGTCAACCGGCTCTATCCACTCTCAGACCACCCACCGAGCCAATCGGCCTCACGCAGCCAAGTCGGGGGATGGACAGGTCGTCCAATCGTGACTCATACCAGCCATGACCCCCTTGGTCGACGGCAACGGCGTGGCCGTTGAGCCCTCCAAACCCCCTTATCCCGCCGACCTCTGCCCTTTCTCCTCTTTCCCCCTCAGACGATATGTCCCGAGCGCCTCTCCTTCCCCCGCTTGCCCTCCCAACCCCCTTGCCGGGTCGCTCCTCGCTGCCCCTCTCTTCACTCATGGGTCCATTGGACCCGATTCGGCCTCCCAAGACACCAAGAGCGCTTTGCCCCGCCTACAGCCACTCACCACGTTGGCCCTCGTGGCTCCACCCCAAGACATGGGACAGACACCAGAGAGAGCTACTGAACCTACGCCTACCTCACCTCTCAGGCAGATGCTGCAAGGTCCACAGGCCAAGACGAGCGCAAAGGAAGATACGTGGAGAGACGGCTTACGGGCGGGCTTCTTGTCATTCAGTTCCAGCATGTAACCCAGGGTCCAAGAGAGAACTCAACGCTGATGGATATTATCTAGTCACCTCGGTGTCATGTCGGTGTCAGATGTCTGTGCGTGTGTAATGTTACATGTGTTATAGATGATGCATGAGATGATCTCGACCCCTTGGACTCCCCATCCATTTCCCCTTGGACACTCCACCTCAGCATCTCCGATCGATGCCCCGTCTCCGCTCCGCCTCGCGGTACTCGAACATGACCTGGACAGCGACAAACAAACAACCGCTGGCGAACAACATGAACCCAATCCCGGACCACGTCGAGACGAGCTGATACACCAAGTGTTTCATCCCGTCCAGGCCGAGCACGAACCCAACAAGATTCGCTGCCATCATCATGAGAATGTTGAGCACCCCGCCGACCGCAGAGAGATGTCGATACCACTCTTCGTGTCCGTACTACAGTAAGCCTGGGCGATCATCCACACAACGTATGCCAACTAGGCAGACGCACCTGTTTTGACGACACGACCTTTCGCGCGACGATTTCCGGAAGGATAAACAGACTGACGAGCCATCCCCAGGCTAACAGCTTTGCACTGAGATCGTGCCATAGAGCGACAAAGGTGAAGACCAGGACCGTGCTGAGCACCATGTTCTTCGAACCGCCGAGAGGGATGTAGATGTACCGGACGACCCAGAGGTTGTACGATCGATGCCATGATCTCCAGAATCCAAGTGTTGAATAATTGTTCGCGACACATCGGATCATATTCTCCGGAGGGTCGAGGCCATCCAACAACGCCCACAGTCGGAAAAACCGCCAGGGTATGAGCAACTTGCTATCAGCGAGGTACCGTGACGTCTAAGACGAGCCGACAGACCCACCTTCAGCCATACAACCACGAGATTCCAGAACCCAATCATGGACAGTTGCCCAGGCGTGTCGCCATCCCAAGCTGCCGTGTCTTTGATAGCTACCACGTACATGGTATGAAGAACCGCCTCCATCGTCAAAAGGCAGGAGAGGAACCTAAAGGCGTAGGAGAGCTTGTCACGTAAGGTTATGGTGACCGGTTTGCGTAGCTGGAGATCAGGATCAGTGGAAGGCGGCTGGGATGGTGACCAACCTGCCACATGAAATCGTTGAAGGTGATGATCGGTCCGGCTATATACAATGGTGGATACAAGCTGTAAGCCACAAAGTTGGTGAACGAGTACGCGTCCTGGGGGAGAGAAGTATTGACACGCTTCCGGTAATCGGTCGGTTCCTGCTGGTCAACCGGGGCACTTGAGTACAATTAAGAAGACTTACTTCGCTGGCGGGCTGTCTCCAATGATAATCCAGACAGAAAGAAACTATACGAAGCATGGTGATGTTGAACCCGATATGCCAGCGAGGGAGAAGTCCATCTATCTCGTCCTCGCCCCGTCAGTCGTCGTGCGTGCCAGGAGAGGAGAAGACGTACCAGAGGATCGAAGAACGCGTGCAGCGCCCCGAGCTTGTACCCTTCGTATCGATGGTTCAAGAACAGCAGGATCATGTTCCCGGTGATGACCAACGCCGGCCAGACTTTTGTCAAAACAGCCGGCTTGTCAAGCCGGGCGAGGTAGTAGTTCAACCCCAAGATGGCGAAGATCTTGAACATAGAAATCCCATGCAGGACGAATAACATGATGGAGGCGAAGCCGACGGTGAATTTGGCGGTCGAGCTGGCCGAGGGGGAGACTATGCGAGAGAAGAAGGCGGAGAATGCGAGGTGGGAGGTCGCAAGGCCCAAGAGCGCAGGGAGGCCTGAGCGGAAGGTACGATACTGCGGGTCGCTGTTGTCCTGCCTGTCAGCCTGTGCAGCGTTGTGAGTCTGAGAGTTGCTGACGACAAGACGGCCGAACATCCAGCCTGGAGAGAGCCTATGCGCATATGTATGGAAGTTCGGATGAGAGGCTTGTAGTTCAGCGGTGACGCGTGGCGAATGCTGGTATGACCTACTGGAGCTCAGACTGATTGGGATGTACACCATGATAGGGACGACGATGAGGAAGACGAGACCGTAGACCTTGAACTCGAGGGTGTTCCATCTCGGCGGGTTGGTCTCCACCTCTGGCCTGGCTGATGAGTTTGGTATCGAGATGGTCAGGTCGGTGATGGACCGTTTGGGAGAGTCGAGCGAGGTAGGACCCGTGTGGACGGGTATCATCTTGCCGGGGGTTTTAGCAGTCTGCGATGAGCTCTCTCTGAGGAGCAAGAGTGTGGATCAAGGCAACGCACCCTCTGTCTGAGCGAGTCTGCTGTCATTGCACGATGGCCAGGATCAGAGGCATTGTCCCCCTGTCGACGACACGGGCAGGACGGTGGTGACAAGTGTTGACTGCTCACGCTACCAGCCTGAAGAAAGGTAGACGCGAAGGGACCAGTTGATATATTACGTAATAAAACCTCTCTCTCTGTGGTGGGTCGAATCTGCGGAAACGACGACTCCCCTGTATATACATTGTACCTTCTCACACACCTCACTCCAGTCCCTCAGCGCCATGCCGAAAGTATACCTCCTCTCGCGCACCCTCGACCCTATCCTCGGCGTCTTCACCGGTCTCCTCGCCTACCATCTTTCAGAGACCAACCCTCGATCGAACATCCAGCCTGGACATACGTTGCGCGACCTCATCCCTTGGCAATTGGACCAGTGGAAAGCGGAGCGAAGGACGAAAGAGCTCGCTCAGATGTCAGCTGTCAAGACTTCCCCTGCTGCCGGGGCTGGCGCTGCTCAGGGAGACAATGACTTGGACTGGGACCAGTTGAGCAAGGAGCTCGAGGGGGAGAAGGCCAAGTCGGCATGAAGAGTGTGGTGCGTAGACTGATCCACCCGGCTGATGCTGGCTGACCTTCCAGGTCCACGCCACATCTCTTCGATACAGTCGATTCACGAAGATAGAGTGTTGTGACAGACAAGACGGCCCGCTGGCGTCGCCATTCCGCTGCGCCAACGCACACGACAGGTGACGTCGAAAAACTCGGCAGAGGAAACCATGGACGCTGCGAAACGCAAGTGTAGGCTAGATGCAGAAGAGAGGTGGAGTGGTCGCATATTTGTATCGCTCAGAAACATGTACATGGATGCATCATCACCATAACCAAATCACACCCCGGTCTTGTGGATCTGGACTCCCTGCTTGGAGAAGATTCGGACGCCGTTCTGCACCTTGGGTCCCCATCTGTCCGCACGGGATGATTCCACGATGGGTAGAAAGGGTAGATGCGGGTCGAGGTAGAGATGAACGAGTGGGTTGTTGAGGATATTGTGAAGGGAGAAAGATACAGACGAGATCAGCGGAAAGCACAAGCACGGGTCACGATGTCAGACGTACCGTCTAAACTTCTTTGGTTGACGCGGCTTGCGGACCCAGAGCCACGGTCTTTGGCACATCGAGTACTTCCAGAAGCAGTTCATCTACCCGTTAGCTGTATCTACGAGAGCACGAGGCCTATCTCACATAATACCTGCCGTCAGCTAGGATTCTCGCAGAGCAGTACAGATGGACTAGGGGGGTGGGGATCGCGCGACGACTCACTTTCTATCTTGCACGCTCACACCGGCCTCTTTCAGTGGCTCGGTGCCCTCGCGGAACACCGCGGTGAGCTCCTCCCATGTGCCTGCCCGCTCGCCTAGTCTCTTGGGCGCATCGCGACCGATCAACTCGAGCAGCTCGGCCGGGGTCTTTGCCCATTCTGCATTTAGCTCATTCGTCCATGCCTCTGTATTCCTCCTAAACCTCTCGGTAGAAAGGGACCACACTTACTGCTAGGAGCGAGCACCCTCTCCCTCTTGGCCGGGACAACAGGGGCGGCGGGGGTGACGGGGGCAGTCGATAATTGTCGGAAAGGAGCCAAGGGTTTGAAAGAGGGAATGGCGGCCGCCAGGCGAGACGTCGAGGCTCGTAATGACAGGATCATGGTGTATGTTGTATCCTTCCAGTACTTGTTTTCGACTGGTAGATCGCTGCGCGGATAAGGTACCAAAGAGATGTACTGGACGGTGAATGTAGTTGCTAAGACGAAGCAAGCCGAGTTTACGAGGCGGACCAGTGTTGGAAAGGGATCAATTTCGAAATTCTCCAACGCTAGGTGGCACTTTGCCCTCTTTCACCATCGTCACAATTAGCTTGTCTTTCCCTTGTCATGCATCCGTCTCGGACATACAGTCATGGATAAGACGCATCCATGCCGCCGAGGCCAACATCTCCCTGATTATAGCCAATCCGACGCGGGTAGTGCCTTCATTGAAACCCATTGCGCAACAGCTTCCGACTGGTCTGCCAAGGCAATTACTGCAAAATCATGTATAACATTATACAACCGTAATGACTATATGTGCAGTTTCCCAAATCCTCAACGATCTCCTCGCATCACCAAGCCTATTCTTCCGCGGCTATCGCTGTCCTCAGCTCCTCGTACATCTCGGACATTTGCTCTCGGGGGATCGTAAACTCCTTCCCAAAGACGCCAAGCCGGTTGACAAAGTCCGCAGGTTCCATCTCGAGTCCCTCGGGGTTGTATTGAACCTTTTTCTCCCACGGATTCGGATCTTTTGCTTTAGCCTTCGCGGCGTCCAACACGTTGAACGTCTTGATCTTGAAGTTGAGGCCTACTTGTCAGATCTGAGGCAGATAGACATGGAAGCAAAATTAGCTCACTTCGGCCAGCATAAGTCTGGATACAGTTGTAGACAATCTCCTTCCCTGCTTTGCCGGTATCGCGGATTTTGACGTTTGGAACGCTGAGATCCGACAGGTCCTCGTACAGCCGCAGGCACGCTGCGTCCTTGGCCGCTTCTTCCGGAGTGATACCGCCCACCACGCCTGCGGCAGGTGCAGTACCCGATCGAGACGCCTGGAGGTTCTGAGAATGCTTCACCTCAGCCTTGTACTCGCGCTCAAGGGCCACGACTGGACGTTAGGATCCGCCGGACAGTGTTCTCCCTCACATTTCTCCTCGGTCGCCTTGATCGTCGCTTTGGCCTTTGTCAACTCCTCTTTCAGCGCTTTGACTTCTTTCGGATCGGCCTTGACTGCGTCAAAAGGTCCCCCGGCTGAGGGGAGCGCCGTAGCCTTCTCAAGAGCCTTTTCCAGATCGCGTATCTTGCCTTGCAAACGCTCCGTCAGGGCAGTTTGGTTGCTGATGATATCGTTCTGAGCTGACGGTCAGTATCCAGGCTTTTGGTCAGACAGGGCGACTCGACCGACCTTTCGCCTGGACTGCCGCTTTCTCCTTGTACTTTTCGAACAGCGCCTCGACCTCTGTATTCCTCGTCTTGGATAATTCCTCGAACTGACGCCCGAACTCGTCTCGCTGTGACCGCAGACGATCTCTCTCCGCGGTAAGCTGCATGTTAGCTGGGGTTGTTGAGCATGCATTTAGCTGACAGCTTGGAGACGACGCTCAAGGTCGGCCGCCCGTCGCCCTTCCTTCGATGTCGAGGGTGCTTCAACGCCTGATGGCTCGTCCGCCCCATCGGAAGGGGGAATGTTTTCCTTGCCAGCCTAGTAGGTCAGCTCTGTGAATAAACCCAAGACCAAGGTCCCCCACCTTCTTGGTCTTTGAGACTGCTGCCATGGTGAGATATCTACACTTATTCTGCTTATCGTAGAAGAACGCCCGGGAAAGCAAGTCGCGTGCTGCTGGGTTTGTTTACACCTCGCGTGGTCGGGTGGCGAAAATCAACCTCTGCCCCTCGGAGTTATCGGGGATATACAGGTGTGGCAACATGTGACGTATGGGTAATGCCACCATCTCTTGGTGGAGGTCAACCACCTTGGTCGTGCAACTTCACTCCTCATCTCAACCTTCTCTCAGCTCATTACACCCGCGCGGATAGCTGCGAGATGGGCGAGGTTGCGGGGAACATATCAGCCACGGGCGCTAAATCTGGCCCGCCGATTGGACCACCAGGATTTCAACGAGCTTCCGAGGTCCTCAGAGCTTCGTCTGCCGCTCTTCCCGGCCCCAGCTCGGTCCGCGACGCCTCGAATGGTACAGCGAGTGCACAGCCTTCGTCGAACGGTCTTGGTGAGGGCGAACAGTCTAGCCACGCTTCTGGAAGCGCTACCAACGACACTGCACCTCCTGTCAACGCTGTCAAGAAGCCGATCAACCGACCTGCGACGAGCAAGAATGCGATAGTGTACAACGCCGTGCAGGTGAGTCATGGGAACGCCAGAGCATGGAGTTAATGGAAGCGGCGGAATCCTGTACTTCAGAGCATAAAGAACGTCGGCATCGAGATTGGCGACATCGTGGCAGACTATCAAGTTGGGACGCACAACGGCGTCCTCTTCCTCAGGTCAGCTTGGCAGATTGCCTCGGGCAGTTCAGAGCTCACTCGCAGTCTCAAGTACCATCGTCTTCATCCCGAATACATCCACCAGCGGATAGAGAAGATGAAGAATATGTATAACGTCCGGATCTTGCTTGTTTTGTGTGACATTGTCAGTCTCCAGAAGCCTACATAGGTCGCAGACGCTCACGGCAGAACGAGCATCAACAGTCATTGCGCGAGATATCCAAGATCGCGATCATCAACAACTACACGACCTTTGTAGCCTGGTCGTGAGATCTTGCCCTGCATCCGTCGGACATGGCTGACGGACAGAAACGAAGAGGTCGCGCAATATCTTACAACTTTCAAAGCCTACGAGCACAAAGGCGATGATAGTCTGAAAGAGCCGATCCATCAGTCGTACAATGAGCAGTTTTACCACGTCATGACGAGTGGGAAGAAGGTGAACAAGACGGATGCAGATAACCTCGCTTCCCAATTCGGGGTGGGTACCTCTCCTCGCTCCGTCTAACCTCATTCTCTAACCGACAGTCCTTCGCGAACATCTCGAAGCAATCGAGCAAAGTCCTGTCGACTGTCAAAGGTCTCGGAGCGACCAAAGTAACCTCGCTGATCGACGCGTTCAACAAGCCTTTCCTCGTGGGCGGTTTGAAGCGCGAGGGGGCAGATGAGGCGCCCACACCTGTCATTCTCAACGACACCCCGGTGACCGCTAGCAATGATGGACCCGGGGAGCAGGATCCGGAGCCCGTAGGCAGTCCCGATTGGCCCGATGAGCCTGCTGAGGATGAAGGTCCCCCAAGCCCGCCAGCATCTTTCTTTGGACGAGAACGCGTGCCCAGCAGGTCGCCGGGAATCAGCCCGGAACCGGGGATATTGGATACAGAAGAGGAGGGTAAGAGGGTGGAAGCGTGGAAAGATCCGTTAGATGAGGACGATGTGGAGGAGGAAGAGGCGCCAGCGACCAAGAGACCGAGAATAAGCGGTTGAAGGGGTGTCTCGCATCGAAGGCGATATGTTGTACGTTCCATTTGGGAATCCTGTAGCCAGCCACCAGCATGTATTCCTCCGACAATCTGCTCTACCTCGACTGACGACTACCGCCTATCTCGTCCCACACCCAGAGTCTTCGGAAGTGCGCTGGCTTTTCGGTCCCATCGCTCGCTCTTCGACATGCCGAACTATGGAGATAACGCTCTGCATTATTACGCATGATACAATATGGGGTCTATCGATAATATACGTTTCCTAATTGAAATCACCGCCTCCTCCCTTGTCCAGTTCGCTAGATCCTCGCACCCCGCCCTACTCTCCGCTCGGCCTCGCTTACGAATGGATTCCTCGTCTCCGCCTCTCCCCTCCCCTTCATGTTGGGCAAGATGGCCGCCAACGCCGCTGTGCCCGTTTGGACCCGGTTGACCGACTCCACATGCGCCTCGCTGTGGACGAAAGACGCGGTCGAGGAGGGCATAGGGGACGCAGCGTCCCGAGTGGTCTCGGCCTCGTAGTCGTAGTCGTAGTCGTATGACTCGGGCCGTCGAGCATGGTGCTCTGCCACATCCTCGTAATCGTCCAGAATGTAGTCTACCGAGTCGTGTTTATCCGGCACATGCGGTGGATCCGCAAAGACATTCTTGATGGTCGCACCGCCGTGGAGGGTCGGAGCGCGGGAGAGCCGGCGGGGGTAGGTCGAGGCGGGAAGAGGTGGGTATCGAGAGTCCGTGCCTGTACCATCGAGGGCTCGGCCGATACCTTGCGGGTCGATCATAGACCATTGAGGCGCGGTACCGTGAGCCGCAGCTGGTTCCAAGTCGTCCCGCTGCGAGTTCATCGGTGTGTGTGCGCTGTACGACTCATCGACCGCTTGGGTACGGCCTCGCAGCAGCGCTGCGCCGTGTCGCTGACCCCGGGTCGGAAAGTGCATCTTTGCGCTGTCGACGGCTCGATAGAATTTGTTGACCCAGAACGGCGGCGGAGTCTCGAAGCCATCGTTGAGGCTCTCTTTCGTGTCTTCCTGAATCTCATCCCGCCCCTCGTTGTACCTTTCCGATCGGTTGCCATCTGTAAGCCGTACACTGCCTTCGTCGGCTTTGTCCTTCCCGGCGAGCCGCAAGAATGCTTGGCCGGGAGCAGCAAGCGAGGAGAGGCTGGACGCGATCGTGCTGCTTCGAGGCAAGAATGATCGTGGTTTGGACCTCTCGCCATGGTCGAATAACGAAACCTTCTCGGTTGGCTCGACGATCCCTGGAGGGTTGGGCGAAGCAGAGATTCCTCTAAATTGCTTCTCCTCCTCAGTGTGCTCATCGTATATCGGGTGCTCTTTCCTGTCCCATGGCCAGACCGCTGGCATGGCCCCATTACTCGATTCTACGCCTCTGGGATGTCCAGCGTTCCTCCAAGCGGAGTATTTGTCGGATCCTCCGCTGTTCCAAATGACGACGATAACGCCAATCAGTGCGAACGCCAGCCAAACGCCGAGTAAGATCGCATAAAAAGTCCGCTCGACCCGTAAAGCACTTTCGAAATGTTCGATCAGGCTGCCAACGACACCTTGGTCCTTCCCGTCAGTCGAGGACCCAACAGCTGCCGCGGAAATGGGTTCCGCGACCTCCTTCATCGAGTCGTTGGAGAGGAGTAACACGTCTGGCGGGAGTTTCGGTAGTGTCACTTGGGCGTGTTGCGAGATCCACGTCAGGCCCTTTTCGATGTTGTCGATCTTCGAGCCGAGGATGCAGTACATGAATGTGTTCACTGGGTTGTAAAGAATGGTGCCGCCGAATGTCTTGTTTAGAGCTGTCATCAGCGACGGGACTCTGAGCAAACGACTCACCGTCCTCGATACCGTCGTAGAACTCATTGAGCGTAGCATTGAGCGAGATGGCAGTAGTGTTCAGCCAGTTCCCAAAGAGCTCGTCGTTGATCCGGTTCTCGTACCGAACAATCGCCGCGTTGAAATCGTTCGCATACTGTTGGCTGGAAGCAAGAGCGAGTGAATTGAGTTTGGCAGACAGATCATGGCTCGACTGTGTGACCGTCTCGTTCGCCGTGGCCTTGGCGTGTGACTTGATGCCATCGAGAGCAAGAAGTTGAAACTGTATGGAGAGAAAGCCCAGAAGGGCAATGAAGAGCAGTGCTAGACAGGTCGGGTGGGCGAGATAGGACACTAAAGTAAGTCTGATGTCAAGAGAGGTGAAAGCGACGACCCACTGTACCACCGAAGGTTCGTTCTAGTGCGGCGATTCGGTAATAGTCGAGTGAGGAGTGGTGACCCATACTTTTCCAACACTGGATGCTCGACAATTGCCACGACTCGCCATGCATCCCTCTGCTGATCTCTCTGCCACTCGTCCTCGATAGACTCCACGGCATCCTTCAGCGCTCTCCATCTTCGCCATTCCCAAATGACCATGGCCGCCCAGACGAGGAAGAGAAGGAGGAACATCAGGCCGATGGCGACGTTGGACAGCTTGTGCAGCGCTCGTGCGGTATCATCGATCAAGCTTGTATCGAGGTCAGAGCATAGCTCTGAGTTGATTTCATTGGCTCTGGCAGCGGAGAGCTGTGACAAGGAGGGCACCGGGAGGATTGTCGAGTTGAACGACGCCGCCATTTCGATTCGAGTCTCGTTGATCTCCTTTTTGAGCGCCTCGAAGGGGATCTCGAGTAGCTCGTTCATCTTCTCCTTGAGTTCCGACAAGGTCGGCAAGGTCGAGTTGAGCTTGACAAGGGTGTCCTCGAAACCAGTTGGTATCTGGACATTCTCGAGCCCGGACAAACTGGGGATAGTGAATTCAGGGACGGAAATGTTGATGTTGACTTTGCTCGTCAGGCTCTTATACGTCAGCTTGATCAGACGTTGACGATGTCAGCTCACGTTGACTCTGGCGACTGCATCTTGGATGGAACTGTTCGCAGAGGCGATATCGTTCTGAATCCCAGTGCGTATACTGTTGAGAGAGGAGGTAATCCCATCGGAGATCTGCTTGTGAACCCGTGACTCTCCGACCAGTCGTAAAGCTTACTGTCTTGATGGCTTGGATGAGTATCTCCAGAGTCCCTCTGACCACCAGCTCGATGGTACACAGGAGTAAACTCCTATAGGTATCCACGATGAACGTGACCACGACCTCGATGATGGTCACACAGTCTCCTATCGCAGCTCCGATTGCGAGTATACTCGCCTGAGTTGTTCGGATCGCTTGTTCGTTTGTCTGCATGGCGAGGTATCGAGGTATCGTCAACAGACCGGCTGCGCCGGTAGCGAGTCCCGAGCATGCGGCAAGGAGGGACCCCTTCAGAGATGCTGCAAGGGACGCCGTGGAGGACCTGTTTTGAATTAGGTGCGCGATGGTCAACGCCAGGGGGAGGAGGGCGGGCGATAACGTGGTGAGGAGGATCCGGGCTCGTAGTCCTAGAAACTCGCGAAGCGCCGAGGTCGGTGGGTTTGGTGTGATGGCATCGGAACGATTGGGATCCGCTCCCGGCGGATAGGGAGTTTGAGGTGTAGCTGGCAAGGTGGAAGACGAGTGGTAGTGTGCAAACGGAGGGCGAGATGGAGGGGTGAGAGGGACGGTGTAGTCCGGGTTGACATAGCTAGCATGAGGAGGAGCGAGGTGGTCGTCTGCCATCTTGCGGTGATCGGACCGTGTGGGGAGAATGTAGACTAGGTGTAAGCGGAACTTGAGGACCAGCTATCAATCCTGCAGGATCTGTGCAATGTCCAGGGCGATGTTGTGAGATGGGAGAGAAAGATCAGTGGCAAGAGTCAGTAAGGCGAGGGGCGGGAGATGCCAACGTTGTCATGTCCCAAAGACCCGCGCGATGGCGGCCACGGGTGACGATGCAGATCATCTCGTCCCCTTAATCGTCAGAGAGGTCAAAAAGCTCGAGTAGTACGTGAAGACTGGGGGATGATACGTGTATTGTTGTGGAGTGAGTAAGAGAAGTGAAGTCCTATTGTATAGACCTGATGATGAATGCCAGTGGACAAAGAAGGATCGATGAAGAGACGAAACAAACGGGGGGCAGATCTGAAACGGCCAGGTGTTGTGTGTTGTTGGCGAAACACTGCTGTACTGGATGAGCGGGATCAAAAAGTGCCACTTTGAATTATCGCCGGGTCCACAGAGCCGGGAGGGAGGTGACGCGTTGCCCGTTGATCGTTCATGGATAGTTCCACCCAGGTGATACTCATAGACACATCTCAATCACCTTCACCATGGCTCTCTACGCCCCACAACCACCCATGCAGCAAGGTCACTCGCAAACAGCCGCGCCGATCCAGCAGTAAGCAAAGCGACCAGCCGCTGTCCAAGAGCTCACGGAACAGCCGATGGGACCCATACTCGGACAACGGAGGAACCATCCTTGCTATCGCTGGCGCGGACTTTAGTGTCATTGCAGGAGATACCAGACAGTCGGAAGGTTACAACATCCAGACTAGATACGCGAGAAAGGTCTGGCAACTGTGAGATCATCCCTACGTGGTCGCTCGGCGTTACCGGATCACTCAATCTAACCCTCAGAACCGACAACGCCGTCCTGGCTACCAACGGATTCGCGGCCGATGGCCAGAACTTTGTCAAGAGGGTCAAGCAGCGATTAGAGGTGGGTGTGGTCGTGTGATGTGTAGAGGTCTGAGAGCTGATTCCGTTCTAGTGGTACGAGCATGCGCATCACAAGCAAATGCCATTGAAAGCTATCGCCCGGATGATCCAGACGATGCTCTATGGCAGACGATTCTTCCCTTACTACGTCTACAACATTCTTGGAGGTATCGAGGAGGATGGTGAGTGTGCCATGGGTGTTTCCCGTTGCTGCGAATACCTGCTAACGGCCCAGGCACTGGCGCTGTCTACTCTTACGACCCGGTTGGAAGTTACGAACGAGAAGCCTGCCGAGCAGCGGGAGCCGCGCAGTCTCTCGTCCAGCCCTTCCTCGACAACCAAGTGAGCTGCGAAACTCTTGCCATATGGGCTGAGGTTGACATTCAGATCTACTTTAAGAACCAAACGCCCGAGCCCGGAGCACCACCTTTTATCCCCGGAACCCTCCCCCTTGCCACTGTCCTCGCACTCGTCGTCGACTCGTTCACCTCTGCCACGGAACGACACATCGAGGTCGGTGACGGTCTGGAGATGTACGTCGTGATGAAGGAAGGAAGAAGTACGGACGATTTGCTGGGCGAGGGCAAGTTGCCCGAGGGTGTCGAAGTGGAGGAGCTCGGCGCGTTGGGCGAGGGAGCGGGCAACCGGACTTTCCTCGTCAAGAGGCCTTTGAAGCGGGATTAGACAGCGGGGATGATGTGTACTTTTGTAGCATTGACGATTGGCATGGATGGGTTATGTACACTTGTGGTGGGATAAGGATGAGATACGAGGTTTCGTCATTCCACCCAGCCTCCTGGTCTAGTCTGGGCTCATTGGTCCAGCTGGACGCTGAACTATCAATGCCAAGACTGGGGGAAGAGATGCATATTGACCGATGTACGTTAGTACAAGGACGGTCGTCGGCCGAAGCGGAGGATGATGATAAAGTGTAAATGATGGATTGCGCATCGGTGGCGTCAGTCTGCGTGCCGAGCCTGGCTTTTGTTATCCCAACCTTCGACTTTGTAGGATCAACATCGCACAACTCACTCTTCCGTTCACAGCCCATTCTCTTCGCACCGTATAGTCGTTGGGCGAGACGAACATCCTCGGACTATCCCCCTGACCGCACTTTAGACGCCCTTGGCCCCCACTTGCACATCTCACACAGACATTCGCCATGGCCGCGACGATTTTATCAGATAAGGTGGGTGAAAATCTCGTCCGATCACGGTGATCCCCTATCCCCCTCTCGTCTACATCCCTTTGTCATGTCTTTGGGATAGACACACGGGAGCGATCCCTTCTTGCCGCCCTGAGACTGCTCCAAAAATCCGCCTCACTTTTCGTCCTCCCGCCTGCACTTACTAACACACCCAGATCTCTCCCGCCGATTCCCTCTCTCCGTCCGACATGTCGACGATCTCTTCCGCGAGCACCACGCCACTCCTGACACCTTCGTTTGAGCCCAATACACCGGTAGACCTCGCGGCGCCGAGTATCATCGCTGCTATAAAGCGGTCAGCCGGGTCGGATCCGATAAAGGCGCTGAAAGAGCTCGATCTGCCCGAGGTCGATCTCTCTGAAAACGTCTCGGCTCTTCTCAAGGTCGGCACCTCTCGCGCTCACGTCGAGGCTGAGAACTCGCTTGGAGCTGCTGCCCTCGTCAAGGGGGAACTGGATCTGCAAGAGTATATCCGATGGCTCGCCGTTTTATGGAGAGTATACGAGTGAGTTGAGCGGATCGTTGGTCGTCGAGTTGGTCGTATACTGGTCTGCTTTATCTGCTATAGAAGTTAGTTGCTGATTATAGCGCACTCGAGCTGGGCTTGAACGAGCATGCGGCCAACCCTGTCCTTGCCCCTACCTACGACCCGGCTGTCCTTGCCCGAGCCGATTCCCTCGCCAAAGACATCACCCACCTCCTCACTTTCCTTCCGAGCGAAGTCACCTCCGCTGCCCCTTCTTCCCCCATCGATGGCCCCTTGCCGCCCTTCCCCCTCCCTCTGTTCCTCGCTGAGGTCTTCTCCAAACCCCCGGCTGCCCTGGCTACATACCTGGAACATCTCCGCTCGCTCGCGTCTTCGGACATCTCCGCCCCGGGCCTCTTGGCTCACTCTTACGTCCGGTACCTTGGCGATCTGTCCGGCGGGCAATTCATTTCAGCGAAGATACAGCGCGCGTATAATCTGCAAGGACCGGATGGGCTGCGGTTCTACCACTTTGACTTGCAGAACCGAGCGAGCTCGGTCGAGGAGAGTCGGGCCGATGGGAGACGGAGGGCGGGCGAGGTCAAGAATTGGTTCAGGAAGGGTTTGGACGAGGGTGTGGGCGAAGACGAGGAGCTGAAAGGTGGGTCGTCTTAAATATCACTTCCTGGCTACTGGACTGACGTTCAGCGATCCTGATCCTCGAGGCCAATCTAGCTTTCGCGCTCAACACTTACTTGTTCTCAGTGATCCGCCTGCAACCAAAGAAACCGGCCGTTCCCGCCGTTGAAACTGCCAAGAAAGCTGCCCCCGCGTCTCAATCATCCGGTCGCCCATTGCGATACTATGAGAAACGGGAGCTCGAGAGGCAAGAGGCGGAAAGACAGCGATTGTTGCATCCCGAGTTGCAGGTCACCACTTCGTGGAGAGAACGGGCGGAGAAGTTTGCGCTCTTCGGGGCGACGGTCGTGCTCGGACTGGGAGTGAGCAAGTACGTCGTCCCTCTTGTCACCGAATATCTCGGGACGTCGGGCTGGACAGAAAGGAGTGAGCTGTAAGAGGTGTCTTTTACGCAGAGGTATCTTTTCGGTATTCTACTAGGATCGTTCGTACAGCACGTTGGTCATTCGAACATTTGTCACACGTATGAATTGTACAATCATCATCAGCTGCTGGTAATCTGCTCCTGGGATAGTGCTGTATGTCTCTACCCATGACGCATAATGCACATGAGATATATAGATACAAAAGTGACTTGACTGCAAGGGCCGTCCCGCCCGTGTTTCCCCATATCCCCTATTCCATCGGGTCGATCCCGAGCCCTTCAATGGCGGCACGTATCTCCATCTCCCAGTACTGCTTGAGATCGAACCCGCCTCCTCTGTACATATTGTTATGGTCTCGCTTGGCCTGCAGCGACCCAGACCTCGCATCGCTGTAATCGTCCAGCAGGGTGTACCACCCTTTCCAGATAGCTTTGTCCGGATCGGAGACGGTAAATGGCACAAAGGGCCCTGCGTAAGATGGAGACGTCGGCTCGTGTTCCGTATCGTCGACCTCGGCTGCCTCGCTCTGTGTCGGGAGGAGGGCCGCCGGCATGGCCATTTCGAGGTTTCGCGCGCGCAAAGCTTTCGCTTCGTTCGCTGCACGCTGAATCTCCCTCGCCCGGTCTTTCGCTCCGAGTGCCTAGAGATCAGTCTGGAGGGATTGCAGGGGTAACAGCAAGGAGGAAGACTTACGAGCGCATCGACAATCTCAGCTTTGACTCGCGCGGCCTCCCGCTCTTCCTCAGCCTCGTACTCTTGGATCAACCGCCGTCTCTCCTCCTTCGCCTGCCGCTCCAGCTCCTCCCGCTCCGCCTCGACCGCGTGCTCTTCCTCTGCTTTCCGGTGGTTCGCCTCGAGAAGCTTGGCGTTTTTCCGCGCAAACTCCGTGATCCGCCGCTCGGTCTCTTCCACGTCAATGTCATTGAGCAGGTTGTATGCTGCGGGTCAGCTACAACGATGCGAACGGCAGAATTGACGAGCAGCCAACGCACTGATATCTTCCACTTCCTCTAGGTAATCGTCATACTCTCTATCCGAGTTGAAATCCTCCCGTCTCTTGTTATACCTTATGGTCAGCTCTCCCACCGCAAAACACCTCTCGCCAGTCTAGTCAACTCACTGCTCGGCAATCCGCCGGCGGACCGACACTTCCTTCTCGACCTTGAGATCCTCAAATGTTTGATGCGCAAAGTTGACTTTACGCAGGATCCGTCCGCACTGCGGACAGGGCGATGGACCGAGCGCAAAGAGCCTGTCGATGCAGCTCGTGCACATCTTGTGGTAACACGGCGAGACGAGCAATCGCAGGTCCTTCTTGAACTGACGGTCCGAACGGCACGCTGGGCATATATCGCTCTCGGTCTACGCAAGTGTCAGATATGCCTCCCTCACGACTCGCTCAGCCCGACTCACCCGGTACTCGGCGATTCGGTTGCTGCTGTCCCTGATTCCAGCTAGATACAGATACTCGTTGTCTTTCCCGCTCGAGCTGGAACCAGCTTTCGTCGACTGCACCGACCTCTTTGTGAGAGGCTGCGAAGGTCGGGGAACACGCATCGCGGGCCCCTTGACGGGGTTGGGACGCGACATGGCCGGGCGTTATATTGGCGTGAGGCTGAACAGCGCGCAAAGGTGAAGAACAAGATGAGGTAATGGGCTGAAAGAGTAGTGGACGTTGTAGCGCGTGATTTAGCCGGCGCACTGCAGGCCTGCTCACAGACACCACGTGCCCTTCCACCATGCAGACCAAGAGCAGGCTGCTGAGTCAGCCTTGTGATTCAGGCGATCACAGCGGCAAAAAGCATATGCACTAGATATGAAGCGATGAAGAAGGGAGATAAGCAGGGGGGAAACGCTGGTGCAAAAAGCAAAAGATAATGCCGTACATCAGCCGTGAATCGAACACGGGCCTTCTGCTCTAGACACTGTTGAGGTGGAAGGCAGAAATTCTAACCACTGAACTACTGATGTGGTTGTAAGCTATTTAGATGTTCTTTGTGGCCAGCTAACATTTATGTACAGCAAACATAACACCTCCTCCCCTTGTGGTACTCTTCGTGAGCAGTCCAGACCCGAATCGTCGATGCAACTGATCGCGTAGAGGACGATATCGCGATATGGACCCTCCTCATGATGTCTGGTAGATCCGCTTGGTACTTTCTGGATGCGAAGCTGGAGAGAGCCTGAGACACAGAACACCTGCAAGGCTGTTGCGCATGACAACAGTTCCCATAGGATGTGGAATGCAGGCGCATCGGCGGAGTGTTTAAGATACCGTATGTGCGTGGATCTCGCACAATGTAGCTGCATAAAGGTACAACAGAAATGTTACAACGCCTCCATCAGGCGCCTCCTCACAAGTCATCATTTCCGGGCGCACCTCCAGCGTCTATGGTCCGATGGAAACGATGGTCTAGAAGACCTGCGTCACGACTCGAAGAATGTCCTACAGGTCTGGAGTTGTTAGAGGAAGATGTCAGGGAGTATTGAGAGCAGATGAACGTACAGTAATCCGGTTTTTTGGCATTGACGCCATGTTCTCCGAGCGCGAGGCTCAAGTCGTCCATGGTCAGGACGACCTTGTTCCGATCTTGAGCGACCGGTCGGCCCCTTCCCGCTGCAGTGCCGTTGACTCGGAGCTTGGCGAAATGAAATGCGTCTCGAGAGAGGTCCGATATGAACTTTTGGGCAGAGAGGGATAAGAGGCGTTTACTACCTGTCAGTGACGACCGTCCTCGTCTTCGGTCGATTCAAACACACAGTCTGGGATCTGAGCAGTCGAATCCGGACTTTTGCAAGTAGTACTCTGTCACTTCGTCTGGGATCTGTCCGAGTCAGTGGTTGCTCATGCGCGCATCCCCTCCTGGTCAGGGCGCCTCACCAAAGGTTTGTAGTTGTCGAGCATGACGAGGAACTCGGCGAGACTTCTGTCTTTCCGTGCCATCTCCTCTTCCCTCCTCGCAGCGAATATCGAAGACAGATCTGGCGCTTGCTCTTCCGCTTTATCAGGTGAAGGCGCTTGTTCCCCGTTCATAGTCACGTCACCGTCTGTCCCGTTTGTCTGGCCGTTGACATGACGAGGCTCGGATGGTCCGGCTTCGGGTTGAGCTGATGGTTGCTGATTTTGGGGTGCTGGTGAGGCACCTTCGTTGGTTGAAGTTGGATTGGACATGGTTTGAGGGGGATGTATGAGTGATGAATAGGTAGAGATGAGACCTGGTGGTGATGGGTTGAATGGGCACAATGCCAGCCAAAGTGACGGTAACCTACCGTGGGAAACTTCCGAGTGATACCTTTGAAGCTTGTTCGTCATCGGCAATCCCCCTATTCTAGCAACAGACGACACACTCTTCCCTTCGGACACGATTCCCTCTCTCTTCCTTTCCCATCCTCTCTCACAAACGATCATTCACAGCTACAACCTCCACCGAATGGTACCGATCGAGGTCTATCCAACGACACCATGACATCGCCAACCCCACCTCTCGCCGCTCCAGACGCAGCAGCCCCCATCGGCACAGACCAGCGTCATTCACCCACACTCCCTGATCGCGGACCAGAACTCCGATCCCCCTCGCCCAAAAAACCCGACGCATCCAGCACCAACCTCCTCGGATTGGGCTCGCCTCCCCCGAACCAACAGCCTGTCGTCGTCCAGTACCCCCACCTGGCCCATTACATTTTCAATCTTTTATCATCCTCCCTCACATCTCCGCCACGTGCTGCACCCGCCCACCCCCTCAGCGTCAGTTCGTCAGGAGAATCCGACGGCTCGGATGAAGATCAAGACGCTACCCCCAGGGAAGAATCCGAACAAGCTGGCCTCGAGCAAAAGACGCCTAAAAAATCATCAACCAGCCAGGGTCCCCCCACTGCGGCTGATAGAGAAGGTTTGGTCAGGAAGATTGTACAATTGTTGGACAATGAAGAGGAAGAGCAGGTCAAGGATATCTTGAAACCATATATGGGAGAGCTCGCCAAGGTCGGTCATTGCGATAGATGCCCAAGCCGAGCTGACCTTCAGGACGGGATCTTAATGGATCAAGTCTGCCTGGATTGTATGCATCGACGCAAAGGTACGCAGATTATCTCACCTTCCTCAGATGACATATCCGACGCGGCGTCTCGGTCCTGCCCACTGACTGTACAGACGACGTAGAGCAAGTACCGTATACCCCGCATTATACACCATCCCGCGCCCGAGCTTCACCCTCCCTCAATGCACCCAACCGACCATTCACACCCACCCGATTACCTTCATTCCGAGCAAGAACCCCCGTAGCCCGTCCTCAATCCCCATCCGTGGCCGGTACCCAGACTCCCACAGCGCCTCACCCCACAAGCGGTCTTGCACGCAGCGAATCTGGCCTGTCACCTTCAGTCCAATCGACTGGTCTCCCCTCGTCGTCGGGTTACTCCTCATCGGGCTCACCCGCCGCTTCACCTCGTATGCTGAACGCCAAAGCGGCGACTTTCAACCCGACTGCTGCGAGCCGTGTGGTCTCGGCCCCGCAGAGCGCTACCCCTCCATCGTTCTCCCCCAGTGACCCTTGGAAAGACGTACAGGCGGACCCGCCACGATCAGCGTCGCCGTTTGGGGCGGTCGCTCCGCCTGTCATGGCGAGAACGTCATCCAATCTGGCGATTGCCCAACCATTATTCAGCGATCAGTCGAGCCCGTTCCATTCGCCGATGGGCACTCCAAACCGAGGGACGATCAAGATGCCCGACGCTTTCGCCTCCCCCTCCTTTTCGCGAACCAACAGTCGAGGAGTCGTCCCCGATGATGATGACGATGACGACTTCAATCCATTCGGCAGCGCTCTTCCCAAACCTCTCCGAGCGGATGACAAGTCCCTTCATCCAAACGCCAAATCATTTGAGCCGTTTGAGCAGGGATGGAGTGCAAGTTCGTCATTCCCTCAATCCGAGTCTGGGCAGTCTTACGAATCGTATGGATCTGCCGGCGCAGACAACGAAGGCTTCAATGACGATGCGGGCAGTGGGATGACGCCTCTTGATGTCCTCGCCTCCGTCTTCAACACTGTTCCTCGATCCGACCTCGAAGACGCGTTGCATCGATCTGGGTACGATTTTGAAAGCGCAATGGCGAACCTCGTTGCTAATCACGCCCATCCTCGATCCGGATCGACTACGCCATCCCGCGTCGCCTCTCCCAGACCCCTTCTCAACGTCGCAGGCCCGAGGGCCATGGGCTTGGGCCATGCCGGCCCTAAAGAAGGATACTTCCAGCAAGGCGGACGCGCGTTCAGTGGCGGGCTCCACAGTCCTGGCATGAACGGTACGAGAAGTCCTGGAAGCGGCTTGCGCATGTGTCGATACTTCCTGGCCGGAGAGTGCCGAAGATCCGATTGTCGATTCAGCCACGATCTCGACAGAGCCCTGTGCCGGTTCTGGCTTCGAGGTCATTGTGCCAAAGGCCCGAACTGCGAGTTCCTCCACCAGCTCCCGAGCGGCTTTGATCCCACGGCTTTGTCGCATGCCATGTCTCGTGTAGAGTTGGGGAACGACGGATCGGCACCTCGGTCTCCTGGAGGACACTATGGTGGGGACGAGTTCCCGGATTTGGGTGGAGGACGATTTGGTAGACCCGGGGGACGGTTCGATCCCTCACGGAACCGATTTGCAAATGCTGTCAAACGGATCGCACCTGTGCCTACCATGCCCTCAGTTCAGATCACAGGCTCTCGACAGACGCCTCTGTCGCAAGGCCAATACCCGTCCAGTATTCCCGAAGTCAACCGAACGACACCTTTGGCCGTGCCTCGCCCCTCTGCACGCCTCAAGCTGCGACCGCCGACACTTCTGCCGACCGTTAAAACGGGCACCGCTGCGAACGACCAGTACATGGAGGCTCGGGCTGTGGCCATCCGTCTTGGACATGCCCGAAATGCATGTCTCGCAAGAGCCGCAGACGCATTCCGACGAGGTGATGGCGCCGCTGCCAAGAGGTTCTCGCGCGAGGGCAAGACGCTCAACGAGAAGATGTTGCAAGAAGGCGCCGAGGCAGCGTCACAACTCGTCAAGGCACGGAAACAGGAGGTTCAGCAAGCTATCAGAGAGCGGGACACGACGTGGTCGGACGATCCAGCCGATAGGTCGGAAAGAGGAAAGGATTGTGGCGGACAATACGGTGTTATCATGGGCGTTGCATCAAAACGCAATGTGGTCGGCGGCGAGCACTTGTCAAGCGCGGAGAGGACGGAATGTTTGGTCGACCTCCATACTTTGCACGGGACCGAAGGGTCGGATATCTTGGGGACATTCCTCGCGGAGCTGGAGAGGGAACATTTCAGGGGACTTGGTGAGTTTCCGCTGATACGGTAGAAGTCGAGATCCTGACAACAGCCTACGTGCTCGTCGGAGAGGAGAAACATGTCGGAACGCAGGATCCGAACAGAGGGGCATCGAAAGTTCGACTGGCTGCGTCTATTCGACAAAGCCTTGCGGAATGGGGTTATCCCTGGAACGAGACGGCGGGAGTGTTCTGCGTCGACGCGTGTCGAATCTGAGGCGGGCTGTGGACGACAGGCACGCCGTGTCCCACCTATACATGGGCATTGTCCTTGCCATACGATCCTGTTGTTCCGTCCCTTTTCGCTGGCCCGCGGAGAATGTCCCCTGGGTCGAGTCTCTCGCCTACTGTTGCGGTCAGGTCGAGGTGTTCCGCTCCTACGCTGCGCCTCCGATAACCCCCTCCAGGCCCCTGTTCACCCACCATACCATGAAGAAGCGAAGATTTAGTTTGAAGAAGTCACATGTTGAAACCGTACGATTAGAAGAAGCCGCTGAAGAAGAAGATACAAATCAGATGCAGCAAATAGGAAGAAGATGTCTTTGAGCGCTGGGTGCAGGAAACAAAACCAGGCTAATCTCATTGTGACTTGACCGCTTTTTGCAAAGCCAACTGGGATGTACGCCCCGTTCGATCTGGGAGGCCGCGTGCTGGAAGGTGATGTTGCTTTCTGCGGGAATGATGCGAAAAGAGTCACGCATGTCGAGGGACACTGAGCGCAGGGACGTGCTTGGCGCACAAAGGGGGGCTCTTGCTTCGTGCTGGCCGTGCGAGATGAAGGGTCGGCTCGCGAGTGTGTAAGATCAGGACGGCATATTCTTGTCGCTTGAGTGCAGAGATCACACTCCTCGGTCAGGGTTTGTTGGCACCTGGGATTATCCAGGTGCGTACATAGAGTGGAGAGATAGGCAAAGGGAGGGCTTTGTGGTGCCTTCCTGTCTCCCTGTTGGACATTCGTCTGCAGCGAGAAATATGGCTCAACGAGGTCGAATCATAGACTGCGCTTTGCATATGTACAGCACCATACAGTATCCCATCCTCCACTCCCTGCCAGCTCTACGTGCGTGAACCAGCTGTCCCCTTCTCTCGGAATCATTGAGAGACCCCCCCCCCCCCCCACCTGTCTCCGTATCCTAGAGATGCTGCTCGGGCCCGCTCCCGCTGCCCTCCTCGCCCTTGCTTCCGGCGGAGAGACGAGTCATGAGCTTTATTTGAGAAGCCTTCGCTGTGTGAAACAGCGCCGCTTCGACGGTGCGCCGAGTCTCGTCGGTCGTATCCGCCATCAGATCATTGGCTTCGGTCCTGAATTTGCTGTCGTCGAAGCCATGAAGGTAAGATATTAGCTCAGTTACATGCGCTCCAGTGAGTTTTGCCACCAGCGACTTGTATTCCTCCAGCTTGGATGCATCTGCCTGATCAGCTGTCTTCTCGCTTGGACCAAAACCGTTGAGGACGGGAGTCGGGTGGCGACGAACCACTGACCTTCGGCGAGTGCTCCTTCCGCGTCTCCACAGGCCTGCTGTGCCAGTGAGGTCCAATCGGTATCGGATGTGGACGAGGACATGGGCAAGTGCTGTGTTTGTACAATAGGCTTGATCTGGGTGTATGTGAGGGGCGGTTGAATTGTTTTTTGGGGCAGCTGTTCCACTCTCTTTATACCTGGCAAGACCCGGTGGACCACTGGACCTTCGCCTTCGCTCGCGAGAAGGTGGAGCCGTAAGAGAAGTCATTTTTCGACCGCCGATTTTCCTGCTTCTTGCTTGATAATTCGACGCTCCACGGATTAATCACAGGTGCAGATCAGACACAAGTGCAGAAGGCCACGACAAAGGACCCACCCCGGCCGGACCTCCGTCTTCGCCGTCCGTCTCCGCCGGTCTGCTTCGCCGCCCGCGACATGTGAAACAGTGGCAGGGCCCACCACTTTTCGAGAACATTCGTCCAGCGCCGCTCTGCCTGATCCCTATCCAAGTGAAGGTCGACGGCGCCTCCTTATGACTCGTTCATCCAGCGGTGAAGCTGCGGGTTAAACCGTGCCCTACGGTACGGTACGTGTGATGATAACACTGATGGCAGGATATCGAGGGTGGACCAAGGGGGCTTGACGTGTTCTTGTCCGCCGAGAGCTCGTGCGTCCCACGGCCTCTGTGCATCAGTATGGATCAGAAGTGAGTGTGAGTGTGCGAGTCAGTGATTGCGTGAGAGTAGTAGGTGCGGTATGATGTTCTCCCTAACAGGACTCCCCACTCTCGCCCTCTTTACCCCGACGATACGACGAGACCCCGCCCGCCCCCTCCCACGTCCCATACTTCCAGGGCGGATATCTCTCAAACGCAAAACCTGCCTCGCCACGCTCACGTGCGTCCTCGACCAGACAGGCTTTACCGTCGAAGCACAATGACCCGCGAGAAAAGGCCAGCAAACAAAGGGTGATGCATCGCGGGAATACGACCACAAATCACAAATCCACCCCTCGAGCACCATAAATCACCGTCTCTTGCGCTTGCCAAACGATTTACCCTTGTTGCCCTCGCCTGAACCTCTCGCAATATCCGCCTCGCTGAGCCGCAGCATCCCTCCTTGGAACTTTCCAAACCCACTTCCCAACCCTCTATCCCTCTTCTCTCCTTTCCTCCCGTCCATCCCTTTCTTCTTCCCCGTGTCCTCGCCCAACGCGGCCCTCTGACCACGACCTTTATCCGCCTTGTACCCTTTGCCCTCGCCTGCAAGTCCGCCCAACCCACGGACAAAGCTGCCGGCGGCCTCGGCTTCGGCGCGGGCCTTGGCCTCTCGTTTCGCCTTTGCGTGGATCATCCCCGTACGGATCTTGGCCGAGTGCGAGGAGAGATGCGCCGTCGAGACCTGCTTGGATCCCTCCCCGGGCAGCTGATACGACGCGAGGTCGAGTAACCGCCCCTTGATCGCGTTGCGCTTGTCCACGGGTCGTTGCACCGCGCTCGCCTCGGCGCTGGGCAACAAGGTCGTCAGTAGCATGTCATGCAATGTCTTGTCGAGCTTGAGATTCGGTTGGTCGTCTTCCTCCTCGTCCTCGTCTTTGTCCTTCCCGGCCCCGAGGGCGCGTTGCAGTCGCTTCGGCACAAAGTCCGCCGTCGTCTTGATGCCCATCATCTTGGCCGAGTTGCCTTTCTGCTGATCAGCGGGGAAAAACAATGTTCCGGGCACAATGTCAGGTGATGGGATGAGGCTTGAGTAACATCGACGTACCAGAAACGCGCGCCGTTCCGCGTTAGACAGCGGTTCAGGCCGTGACGAGGCTCCGGTCTCCGCGAACACGACTTCCGGGACTGAAGGTTGCACTGCCATGTCAGCTGTCTTCGGACAAACGGGTTGCTTCCACGACGGACTCACCCCGTTTCGGCAGAGCCGGCACAATAACTCCAGTCTCCTCTTCCTCGCTGTCCGTGACCATCTCGTCGCCTTCGCCCCACCCGTCATCCGACTCAAACTCCTCTGCATCTTCGTCCGACTCGTCATCGTCATCGACGTCCTCTTCCTCCTCCTCGGCATCACTGCCCAGTCGACCTGCAGCCGACAACCGCCTCCTGGCCTGCGCACTGCTTTCCGCCTGTTCCGGTCCATCCAACCCGAGCATAGCCCGAGTGTGCGCTTCAAGAGCAGCGAGCATGGCTGCTTGATCGCCCTGCTCGTCGGACTCTGAGCCCGAGTCGTCGCTGGACCCACTTGCCGAAGCGGAGGACATGGCTCGTGGTCTGTTGGATAGTTTGGGAGGTTTATGGGCCACCTTGGGTTTCTTGCTCCCTGCCTTTTGGGATTTGAGCGCCATCGTGCAAGGTGCTACGGGGTTAGAAATGGTGCAGATGTACTGGACAACTTGGGTGTGCGTTTCAAAATCTCTCGTTGCCCGTTGAGATACACGGTAAAACTGTTGAAGCGGTCAGATGAGCGGGATCAAAAATCCTCCCACCACCCGTGTCTGGGGCAGTAGGATGGACCGGACCCGATATCCGGTTAATGGATGGGTTTGCCACCCGCCGCTGGGGGAGTAGTGATAGGGGATGTTTTTGCCACCCGGTAACGTATGTGTGTGTACGATTTGCCACCCACACAGATCCCGGCCCCCCGCGCCTCTTGCCCGTGTATCCATCCAACCACCCTTTCCTCCCTCGTCGTCTTCCCCCCCGTTCAAACGATACATTATCCCACTCGATTCCACTCGTCGTCCTTCCACGATAAACACCCTCTCATCGCTGTAAGTCTGCCACGACGATACACCATCATCCTTGGCAGCGACGGTGTGCTCTTCAGAGTCCACATCGCTGTCGCGCTGAAGCGGCGCATACACCCCCCATTCCCACCACCCTCCCCCAGCCTCTTCAGCCCTCCCCCGCCTCCCTTTCGTCATCGCTTCCGACGCGCTCGTCCCACCTCAGATCACTGACTCTAGGCTACGACACATCACCCATCATGGTCCGATCCAAGTTCAAGGACGAGCATCCATTCGGTACGTCGTATCGGTCTTGTGCATGCATCCCCAAACACTCTGCCTTGACCTGCCCTCGCCGCTCCCCTCCTCCCATCCAAAGGCGCTGACGCGGTCCGCAGACAAGCGAAAGGCCGAGGCGGAGCGAATCCGACAGAAGTACAATGACAGGATCCCCGTGAGCCGACGCGTGTCTATGGGTTCCAAGGCACCTCTGATCCCCAGGTCATCTGCGAGAAAGCCGAGAAGAGCGATATACCAACGATCGATAAGAAGAAGTACCTCGTCCCCGCGGTACGTCTTGACTCATTGCACCGTTACGCTCTGCTCTTTCCGGTCGCATTGCCATTGTAATCCGAGCTGACAGACAGGACCTGACAGTCGGCCAATTCGTCTACGTTATCAGGTATGCCCCGGTCTCTTGCCTCCCTGCCTGTTCTGCCCCCTTCCTCCTGCCCACCCTAGCGACATCCTTTGTCCTCCGCGCGCAGATCGGACGGGTCGCTGATAGGTCTAGGAAACGAATCAAGCTGGCGCCAGAGAAGGCCATTTTCATCTTTGTCGACGACATTCTCCCGCCCACCGCCGCGCTCATGAGCTCTATCTACGAGGAGCACAAGTGAGTCTAGCGCTGGCGTATAGCCAATGGTGGAGTATGAGCTGACAAGGCAGGGACGAGGATGGTTCGTTGACATCTTGCTCATGGATTGTTTACATCGAGGCGCTGACGCTTAGGTTTCCTTTACGTGCTGTACGCGTCCGAGAACACATTCGGAGAATTCGAGACTGCCTAGAAACCCTCGCGCACAACTCTTGTGTGATTCGGAGACTCGGGACAGTCCATGTTGTTCGGGCAGCACGGCACGGCACGAGGAGAGGAGTGAGTGCGGCGGAGATGTCATCTTTCGAGCAGGTGGGAGGATCGAGAGTTCCCGCTTCGAGGGAAGGGGCTCGGATGGGGTTGAGAACGACCGTGTAAGAATTGTAACCTTCGTAAGCGATGAATCGGTATACCAGAGGTGATTTGGATTGCCCCAGTTGTGATCCCCTGGCAATCGTTGAGCACACAAGACTCTCGTCGACGACGCGCAACCCTTTTGAGCATGAAGATGATCGTAATCACATGGCAGTATATGCGTACAAAACAAAGTATTTGATGAACATAATATAGAAACGGCATACACCCAAACTGGTCGATTCTTGCACGTCGTGTGGGCTGTGCCCCCAAACCCCTCTCCCCCAAGCGAGCCCGGTCCACTAATCCTCGTCCATCTCCCCACCGGCCGCGGCCTTGGCAGCCTTCGCGTCGGCGGCTCGTTTCTCCTTGTGGACCTTCAACCCCTTCATCTTTCTCCCTTGCATCTTGTCCAAGTCCTGCTTGACCAGATGGATCTTTCCGACCCGGTCTCCCATGGCGTCGGTCTCGATGTTCTTCTTCTTCTTGCCCAACCCGCTCTCGACGTCGCTCTTGGCAATCTTGGGCCGCTTGTTGGCTTGTCGGAGCATCTCCTCGTCGGGCTCTTGCAGCCTTCGGACGGAGAAATCGATCGAAGGTCCCATCTCGGTGAGCTCGGGGCGCGGGGCGCGTGTCCCGCTCGGGAGGAGTTTGAGGGTGTACACCCGGAGATGGATTTTGGGGAGGGGGACAGTTTGACCATCGGGCACCGAGGGCATCGGGCCGGCGGTGATCGAGATGATGTGCTCGATGGCCGTCGGGGGGATCTCGGAGACGGCGTGGCCGCCGTAAAAGTCGAGGAGCATCGACTTGATGAGCTGGAAAGTCGGGTGCACGTCGAAAAGGTCGGAGTGGAAGACCATGAGAGGTCGAGCGCCCACGGCCGACTTCGGCGACTGACAATTAGCTCATTGTCCTTTGGTTCATGTTGCACGCGAGACATGAAGGGGTAGGTAGAACGAAAAGAATGGAAAAAAAAAAGTAGTAAAAAGCCCTCATTTGGTGGTGCATGAAGTCTGGTGCCCAGCTTATCCGCTCGAGCCCGCCGAAGCGGGCCCGAGCAGGGTCGCGACTTCGCTGTCTAATCTCCGGGCAGAGAAGGTGTAGGGGGAAGGGGGGGGGGGGAGAATGAGAAACAAGCTGCGGGTTCACTCACGTCAAACTCGCTCATCGATCGCACGGCCTCGACACCGAGCTCGACCATATCCAGCACCCGTCCGTCAAACATCCGGGTGAAGATCAGATCATGCGGTCGCTTCTTCGAGTGCAGACCCGTAACAAACAGACTCGCGTCGTTCTTCTGCGAGAAAAACTCGAGCGAGGAGGCAGAGTCGAAGGGGTGGATGTCGTTTTTACGGGAAAAGTTGATGGCAGCGGGTCGTTTCAATGCGTACTGGACCTGTCAGCTTCTGACCCTCGCGATCGTCGCAGCGGCCTGATGGGCAGGAGGGTGGTCAGACATACCATGTCCTTCATCGCTGTGCGGACCCGGTCGGAGGTCGAGTTGCCTCGAACGAAGATCGCAGTCTTCTCCCCTTCGACCTCTTGCGGCTCGCGCTTGTCGAGCGCGCGCTTCACCCGCGCATTCTTTGGCTTGCTAAACACATCAGCGAGGGGTGGATGGGATGATCGGAGACTCGTCCACTCACATGGTCCTGAGCATCGACATGATGGACCAGTATGTAAAGTCAAGGTAGAGTTGAGAATAAGTTTGACTTTGGGGGAGAGTGTGGGACGGGGGGAGAGTCTGCCAAAAGTTTGGCTGCAGAATTGCGAGAGAGAGAGAGAGCGGGATCAAAAACTTTGTGCATATAACCGAGGTCGGTTTATTAAGGGTCACCCATCGCTACCGGTGGAGGTAGTCCAACCGCTTCCAGGGGGTATAATTCGCCCACAGCCCTGCAGTCCCTACTCCCATGCTTGCTATTGTCGACTTGGCCAAAGTGAGAGTGGCAGAGGAATAGATGGCATGGATCTCATCACTGCATAACCAGGAAGCAAACGTAGAACAAAGTCATAAAAGCCATAGTACCTAAACAACGAGCATCCGTAACGCCCACATCAGAAAATATAAACCCTCTATCATACAAAAGAAATCGACCCAGTCGTTCTCAACAAGCACCATCACAGTCCCACCCTCTCACTAGCCCTTCGCCTCTAGGATCAAAAAGCTGGCAGACGACGGCGCACCTCCACCGAGGATCAACGCCGTCGCAGTGTCGCCAACCGTCTTTCGCAGTTCAGCCCCAATCGAAGGGTTGAGAGATCGCTCAGACAACCAACGAGTCGCTTCTTCCCCTACGTTCACAGGTGATCCGCGTCTGCCACGTCCGACCACGATCAGCAACGGCCTCCACTGTCGGCCTCGACCGCGGGCAGACGACTCGGCAGAAGAAAACGCTTGAGCCAAAGGCGTAGAGCTGGACTGGGCGTAAAAGCTGACTCGAGTCAACGCGCTGTCGAGCGATGTCGGTCGAGGGGGAACCACAGCCGGAGCAGTATAGTAGGCCCATGCGAGGTCGTCCGCCGTCTCTGACGCAATTCTGTGAGCGGTGCCCGGGTAGCCCTGCAGGTAAGCGCAACGTCCCGACGATGACCATATTCGACTCACCGGAACACCAGGGTTGATGGTCAGTTGGTTGGACTGCAAAGCAGCTTGATGCGCCTTTTCACCTTCGGAAAGCTCGCCACTGCCCTCCTCGCTCGAGGTCTCCTCGTCGGACTTTGCGATTCGTACAACCGTCGCAGAGACATGAGAGTGATGACACAGTTGCACAACCAGTCTGAGAGCCAATCGATCGTCGAGCCCACCGAAGAATGGCAAAAAGATGTGTTGCCCAGCTCCCGGATTGGAAGAACCCGCCGAACCGAAACCCCGGTCGACGAACAAAGCGAGGTCGATCGGGGATTCCGAAAAGACACGACGCAGGAAGTGCGAGTACATTGGCGACCCAGTAGTCTCCGAACCAAAGATTGCGTCGAATGTCGACAGTGCTGTCGAAGTCGTCCCAGAAAGTCCCTCTTTCTCAGACGACGTGGCTGGGTCGATGAGCGCGGTCGAAGTGCCGACGACGGGGATCGTCCATGGGACGATGACTAATTGCGAGCCGAGTCCATTGGCGTAGTCCGCAACGGCCGTCGGGAACGAATCCGTCTGGACGATTGAGATGTGCGGGGTAATGTCCAGTCCTCGAAGACGACCAAACTGTCGGTAGAGCTGAAGCGTGTCGTCCGTCAAGAGCAGCTGATCTTTCTCGGCAGATTGCATGACAGAGAACGTTCGTCCAGTCAGCTCGATAAGCTTGAGCGCGTCGATGTGCACGGGCGTGAACGAAGCTTCGGGCGCGGCCGGCACGTCAGAACCGGGTTGGCCGTGGCTCGGCACGGTTTTGATGGAGAGATCACCGCTGTCCTCCGCCGTCGATGACCGTTTACCTTTGGACGAAGACGACGAAGAGGAAGATGCCGGGGGCTCGAGCATTTGAGTGAGGAACATGACAGCAGCGAGATGCTCAATCTTCTGGAGGACGACCAGGAATTTGCTGGTTTCAAGTCTGCCGCCGGCGGAACCATCGAAGTGTTGGATGGCAGTGCTGCGCTCTTGATCGGTAGGCTTGAGTTTCCCGCCAGTGTACCCAGCCCGGACTCGAGCAGGATATATCCAGACAGTGAAAGGGGTGGTGATGAACGTGAGAACGAGAGCCTCGACAACGAACATGGAGAACAGTCGCTGGTTGATGATACCAGCACTGAGACCGACATTCAGCACAATGAGCTCGACGAGACTATTGGTCAGCGCACAAGTCATGGGACTATTGGAAGGGGATCACCCCGACTGACCCTTTACACGACATGAGCATACCGATCGCACCGCTCTCTCGATAGTTATAGCCGAGGAACTTGGCCACTCCACCGCAGCCGGCGAATTTGCCAAACCATCCGAGGACACACAGAGCGATGATGTATCCCCAGTCCCGTCCGTGATTGAGCAGGCCCAAGTTGGTTTGCAATCCTGAGAGAACAAAGTAGATGGGGATGAAGAGGACCGTGATGAGGTCTTCAATCTTTTCGACAAAGGCGATTGCGAAACCGCCTTCATGGGGCACGATCAGACCGGCAAGGAAAGCTCCAAAGATCGGGTGCACGCCTGGAGCATTAGATTGTTCGACGGGGAGCGTACGTCAACTCACCAATGATACCCGTGACGAACGACGAGGCAAAGACGATGAGGAACGTGACAGTCATCATGCCCGGTGTCGGTCCATGGTCGAGCGAGCCGGATCGGCGGCAAAGCCACACAAAGCCCCATCGGATCGGGAAAAGGAGGACGACGGACCATCCGACGGCACAGAGCAGGACATAGACCGCGGTAACGCCCGCATCCGCGTTGACCAAAGCCAATGTCAGCGCCAGGAGGACCCATCCGACGACGTCGTTGCCGACTCCAGCTGCGAGGACGATGACACCGACTTTGTCTTCCAGCAGGTTCGTGCTCGTCAGGATACGACACAAGACCGGGAAAGCGGTGATGCTCATGGCCACGCCGACGAAGAGCAAGAAATGACCAAACGTCGTGACCGCGTGGTCCACGTAGCTGTTGTAGATCGGCACGGCGATGGCAGCTCCGAGACCAAACGGTAAAACCATGCCCGCGAGGGAAATGATGGCGGAATTGCGACCGTTCCGCTTCATGACGCCGACATCGACTTCAAGACCGATGAGGAAGAGGAAGAGGATGAGGCCAATGTTGGCAATCAGGTTGAGGTACGAGATGGAGGGTTGGGGGAAGATGCGGTAGGTGAAGCCGGGGATGCGTCCCATGACGGTCGGACCGAGGATGATACCGCCGATAACTTCCGCGATGACCTTGGGTTGGCGGATGAAGGAGCATGCCCAGCCTATCCCTTGGGTGAAGCAGATGATGATGAAGAGTTGGATGATAAATAGGTTGATTGGCTGGGGAGAGTGAGTTTGCGCTGATCCAGGGGCGTGGAAGGTCGTGGTCACTTACATGCGAGGCATCGAACCAGGTCGGGTTGTATCCGGTAATGACGGACGACTGAGGGTCAGCGATGATCGCGAAGGGGGATTGTCACATACCGATATACTCCGCTTCATGAGCTGCATACTGGCCCTCTGGCCCATGGCGCTCAGCGTGTCGAACAAGTTGGTCATAGCGGTGAGCGGGGCGATGGGGTGGAGGGTGAAAGCTCAGTGGCGATGGGTGCGAGTGGTAGACTCGAGGCGAGGCGGGGTGTCGTGTCGTCGGTGGATGTTAAGTAGATCTCGTGGGTGAGATGCTGAAAAGGGGGTCCTTTGTGGTCCGATCAGAGTGGGGGGAGGAAGAGGTCACTCTACACAAACATACCACAGGCCGCTCCCCTAATTGTCAATGTCAAGACCGATGACTCCGGGCTCTGCTGCTGCTTGAATAGACAATGCGCGGGCAGAGGCGAGAGAGAGTGTGTAGAGCGCGACCGTCCAAGCGTGATGGCAATGGTCGATTGACGCGTTTGATCTGATTCGACAAGGTTATCCTCGCGTCTCGAGCGGAGGGGGGCGTATGTGGTGGAAGGCAATCTTCAATCACACGTTGTATGGCTTTCCCCGTGATGGGCGTAGGAAAGGTATGATCACGTCCCCGGTAGCGCGGGGGTTAGACCAGAGCGGAGAGAGGGGTGTGTAGAGTGGGAGTGTGGGCGGTACGAGTATGTCGGTCGTGTCGGCGGAAGGCAAGGAGTGAGATCAGGAACACGAGGGGGCAAGCGGAAAGGGGCGAGCGTCGATCGTCGCGACGATTTGTGGAAGAGCGAATGACCAACGTGTGTCACGAGGGATCACCTTTTTGGCGTTCTCCACAGCCAGCGTGGGATATTTGGGGAGGAGGTTGAGAAAAAATCACAGATAGAGCGAGGCCGGGACGACGTGGTGGAGACGGGATAAGGGATAGCTATGGGTGACCGAAAGCGGCAAACAAGCAAGGAAGCAGTAGTAGTGGGTCGAGATCTTTATGGATCGTCGATATCCACCCTGCCAAGGATAACACATCGCATCGAGGTCCACGAGGGCGTTTTGGGTTTTGTACATCCACCGATGCATATACCATAATGACAGTGCATATGCATGTATACTCCAACACCTCCCCCCCCTGACGGTCTCGTCTAGCATAAATTCTAAGAGCTTGTAGGGAGTCGCGGCAGGCTATTGGTACCTCGCGCGCGCAGGTCATGCTGGGACCTGAGCGTTCAACGAGCCAGCCAGCTCGCCCGCTATCCGTTGTCCTTGCTACAAAGGGTTAGTACGACACGGCGCGAGACGACCCAATCACTCACCTCGAGCAACGGTCTCAACCTGCTCTGTTCCAGACCCTCTGGACCTTCCGTCCTGATCCCACAAATCTTGCCGGAAGGTTTGAAGAACAAATGGATACGGTCAGGACACGCCGTCTCTTCCTCTGGCGTCGCATCGATGAACACGGCATCGCTTCCGGGCACCTGGGGCGTGAGTCGATGACACAGAGGGTGGGAGAGATGGGTATACTCTCCGACAAATGTGTACGCACCAGGTTAAGCGTGACGAGAACCGGCAAATCCTCCCTCCCATCCAACACGTCCTCCCCGTCACCTTCCCTATCCAAGTCCCAATCGTCTCCGCCCCGAGGTCGCCTGCTGACCTTCCCCTTCCCCTTGACCTTCAACGCGGCCTTGATGCCTGACAAGTCCCCATCGCCCATCTCAAGGTCGTTCTGCGCGCCCTCCCAGCCGATCTGCTTTGTGCGCGGGATCTTCAGGTCGATGAACGCGCTCCGGGCAGCGAGGAACAGCGCCGAGAGGGGGGAGCCTGAGGAAGCAGAGAGGAGGGTGAGATGCAAGTGCGGGACAAAGTATCTACTGTGAGCTGCGATCTAAAACATAAAGGGGTAGGTAAAGGCCCGACATACTTTGTCGGCGGGACGATGGGCAGGGCAGGCAGGGAAGGGATGAAGTGATCAGCGATAATCGAAGCATATATGGTCGACAGATGGCTCAGAGCTTGATCTTTCAGCTGTGGATACGCCTGAGGTGTCCTGCGTCGTCAGATGGTTGTCTCTGGGACAGAAGACGGGGGACAGGTTGACGCACACATCCACCTCGACGACCGCTCTCCAACCTTCCTTGCCCTTGCCCTTTGAGCTGGTGTCTATATCCTGCACCTCGAGCCTGATGCCAGCGACGACCTCGGTAGCCCCGCCCAAGATGACGCGTGCGCTCCCGCTCGCCTGCGGGGCGTCTCCATAGGAAACCTCGATAGATCGAGGGGTGAGCAGCGTGCGCCCGTCGAGTCGGGTAGGGTCTGTCGGGTGCGACAGACCGGATATGATGTACGTCCGTTCGGCGGGAGATAGCGTGGCCATGGTGTGCAGCCGAGTGTGGGGGAAGGAGGGTGAGGCGTGGTGGTGGTCTAAGGTGACGACAAGTGACAGTAGGTGGAGTGAGTGTAAGGGTGGTCTGAAATGTTGAAACGGTCAGGCAGACAGCGACGGGATCAATTGTGATAGGGGTGGCATACCCACTTGCAAGGGCTTGACAACAACGTCAGCACATGCATAGCGGGTGGACGTGGCATAGGCGGTACGTCAGTGTGAAACTGCTATGCATGCAAACGCGACATCAGTTACATGCCTGGATGAGACGAAGAGTCAGAGTCGAAACCGCCCCGGCCCCCCCCCCCCCCCAAAGTCGGTTGTTTTCGGCCGGAAGAACCAGGCAGACATGAGGAATGAATGAATCTCTCTTCTGTAGCATCGTCCAAACCACAACATCCACCACCCTCATCCGATTTCTCCCCACTGCACAATCGCAAACTTCCAGCGATCCTCTCTACCATCCCGCACCTAGACGTTACCCACGACGCACGATGGATCCCTCGCTGCTCAACTTCCCAGGACCCTCAAATTACCATTACACGGCACACCCAGGCCAACCACAACATCCGGGGAACATGTCCTCCTCGGCAGGTTCCTCCCACATGCACCCGGCCTCTCACACCCACCAGCAAGCTCAATACTCCTCGATACAAATACCTTCTGCGTCACACACCGCCTTTTCCTCCAGCCCCGGGGAAAGTCTAGACAGCCGGACAGCCCCCACCCACCCATCCCCTAGCGAACCCCCGCGTCAGGCCACAGGCAGCGGGACCCACCCGGGCCCCCTCGTCGAGCCGCATCAGGACTTGAACGAGTTTCTCGAGAGTTTCTGGACAAAGCAGATGGACAGCGTGGAGAGGGAAGAGCAAGATGGCAAAGTCAATGTCAGCCTCCCCCTCGCCCGCATAAAAAAGGTCATGAAGTCGGACGAAGAGGTCAAGGTGGGTTGAGGTCTTGATCTCTTGACATCTGTCATTGGGAAATCCAGATGCCATTCTCGATTGCAGCTCACACACCAGATGATATCCGCCGAAGTGCCCATCATGTTCAGCAAGGCTTGCGAGGGTGCGTCTTTGCGTCTTTCCCGATCCGTCTCCCCTTCGTGCTAGTACTCACCCACGTCCGCAGTCTTCATATCAGAACTCACATGTCGCGCGTGGCTCGTCGCCGAGGCTCACAAACGGCGGACCCTCCAGAAGACCGACGTCGCGGCTGCGATAGCACACTCCGACATGTTCGACTTTCTCATTGACATAGTCCCGCGCGATGGCGAAGGCGGCGATGCGAACGGTGACGGTGGGGAGAGCAAGGCGCAAAGCGTGGCAGACGAGGACGGTCAAGAAGACGGAGATGAAGGTGAGGAGCTGTACAAGGAGTTTGTGGAAGGCGACGAGTGAGCATCGGCCTCGCCACAATAGTTACACCTGTAATCCATCTTGCACCTTGAGCGTGCAGGTGGGATATGTCATAGTGCATTCTCAATCCCGCATTCGTTTCTCATGGTGATTTCAACCCAATAAACTATGCCTATGCCCTTCCCCACCTAACTGCCTCGCTCTTCTCCTCGCCCTGTCGGTACATCCACTCGACCGTCCACCGACTCGCGAATCGCAGATCGCAAGTCCCAACATCACCGATCGATCAAGACACCTCTCAACCTCTCCCTCGTCTAAGCCTTGCTACCCATCCTCGTCTTGTCCATGGCCGCGACCTTCGCCTGGTTGGTCTTGGCCACGGCGTAGACGATACCCGCGAGTCCTCCGACACCGATCGCCGAGACGTTGCCGAAGCTCGCGGGGTCGCCGAAGAACAACATGCCCGAAGCCGCGACGGGCAGCTTGTTCAGCGCGCCGACCATCGAATACGTCGTCGAACCGCACACCCGGACGCACCAGGCCGTCGAGTACGAGATGAAGACGGCTGCGGCACCGGAAAAGGCGATAGCGGAGAGCAGGAGGAATCGGTTCGATGCGGGGAAGTTGCGAGAGAGGGACTCGGATCCCCAGTCCTCGACAATGATGCTGAACACGACGAGGACGGGGATTGAGAGGAGGTTGTTGTAGAACATCGAGTCCCAGTCCTTGAACCCGGTGACCTTGATTCGCTTTCGCATGAACAGGACCTGGAAAGTGAGCATGTGTTGCGAAACGGAGGGCGGCGGAGGAGCTCACGTAAGCAGCCGAGGCGAAACAGTTCATAGCCA
Organism: Papiliotrema laurentii; assembly: GCA_031326905.1. Lineage (NCBI taxonomy): Eukaryota > Fungi > Basidiomycota > Tremellomycetes > Tremellales > Rhynchogastremaceae > Papiliotrema > Papiliotrema laurentii. The sequence goes on from JAODAN010000008.1 coordinate 993,927, forward strand.
TCCAGATGTAGCCAGCGTTGATGCCTGCAAAGGTGGATCCGGGGACAGCGAGCTCGAGCCCGGTGGTCTGGTCGATGGACTCGGCGGCAGACCAAGCGGAAGAGATATCGGCCCACGCGGCGATGATGGACGATCCGACCATCAACGCAAACGAGACGAGGGTGAGACCAGTGACCGCTCCGTTAAACATGAAGACTTCGCCATAGGCGATGAGGATGATGGTCAAGTTTTTGAAGATCCTGCGATGAGTCGACGCTCCTAGATCGTGGGAAGACGAGATACTCACGTGTACACGGGGATGGAGAGGAATTGCTGCGCGTCAGTACTGGTGCTTTCTTGCTATCCCACCGGGGCCGCATGCAACGTACGAGAGATTTCGACCCGGTGTAGATGACCGCGACGAGCAGAGTGGAGATGGGCCACCAGGCCTTGGCGTCGGCGGTGGAAAAGTCTCGGACTGCGGGATGAGCGACGAATCTCTCGACGCGACGGATCGAAGGACTGACACGTAATGTACCCGAGACGCTTGACGGTCCACACGGCGAGGACGCACACGCCAGACTGGATCGCCAGGAGTAGGAAGGTCATCGTAAAGTGCGCGCCGGAGACGACGTATTTGTTGACCACGGTCATCATGATGCTTGCGGCGCAGTAGGCCAGGATGGGGAGCGCTGCTGTGAGTTCGAGATATTGGATTATGGCGCGTCTTCCGCCGAAATGCTCTCTCCACCACATCGCATGGCGGACGTGGTGCACCCAGTAGCGCTCTTTGTACGCTATACGAGGCCAGAGGAAGGGGGGTTGAGGGGGATGAAAAAGTGATCGATCAACCCCCGATACGCGTACTCTTCTTCTTTCCCCCCCCCCCCCCCCCCCCTGGCAGCGCCTCTGCCCCCACTTTCTCCCACCCACCCCACCATCGCGCCTCTCCACCACGTAGACCAAGACGACAAAGATCACGCACCTTGATCACGCGAGCTAGACGCACCAGCCCCTTGCGAAACCTCTTTGGCGCGATCAGCACCCAGCGGACCCATCATGAGCGCCTGGCGATCTTTGTCCTCTTCCGAGGCAAAAGTGGGCGGCGGAGAGGTGGGTCGGGACCCAGACGGGGTCGGTGCGAACAGGTTTGATTTCGACATGACTGTCGAGATGCCAAGAGTGACGAGAGGGGGACGGTGGTGCAGAGGGGTAGACGGGGGGAGAGTGTGAGAGAGAGGATGGGATTCCAAGAGGTAAAAGAGACAATGGGCGTGAGAGAGACGGGGTCCCTCGGCACCCTTCCCGCGTTTAGGCGTTTTTAGCGGGCTACACCCAGGAGATACTACCAACACCAAGTAAAAATCTCCCAGTGCTCATGCACCGTGACGGGTACCCGTCGACTCCAAAGTCATCAAGCGGGATGCTATAGTGCTCGATGCATGCGCAGGGAAATGTCGCGATGATTCAAATGCTGAGAATGGAGAAAAACATGATAGTAGTACTCGTGTACCCTTTATATACAACGCCTGTTATGTGTCCGATTGATCCGTGGGGTCCTCCCAACACTCCCGCTCTTCCCTTACATCTGCCATCATTTCTTCACCGCCGGCGCGGGCGTACCGCCAGGCCCGCCGCCTTTACCATCCGCCCCAGTCTGCTTGGCCGTCACGCCCAGCACTTTGGCCAACCCGTTAAGCTGGACCGGAGAGCATTTCGCCAAGTCCCTGGACGGTCAGCCTCTGCACCAGCAAACAAGTGGGTCAGCACTTACACCGAAACCACGACGTGTTTCTTATCCGGCGTGGTACGCAGCAACGTCCCCGGCGTCGGTCGACTAGGGTCTGGCGGGTGATTCAATATACCCAGGCTGACAAACTGGGGGAGTATCTTCGTAGGTAATGACATTGCGACGGGGCCTTTCTTTTCGGCCGATCCGTTGGCCGGCGTCGACGGCTGTCCTGGTGTTTGTGCATTCGGAGGTCTCACCGCGGGCGACGCCGAGGTCGAGGTCGAGGCCGAGGGAGTCGTAGGTGGCCTCTGCGGACCCACAGTTGCCGGGGTGGATGGTGTGGCTGGACCGCCTTTCAAGACCGTTTCTCGCAGACCGTCTGTCCTCGCCTTGGGAGGACGACCGCGGGGTCGCGGACCCGATGTCCCGTTCATCGCTGGTGTCGCCATCGGCGTGGAGGGCCCCGGAGAAGGTCGCGCCACCGCAGGAGAAGGGGTGGCGGGGGGAGGTCGGACCGGCATGGGCGATCCGTTAGGACGAGGCGGCGGTTGGCCGGCGGGCGTTGAGGCAGAAGGCGCAGGGGCGGATCTCGCCGGTGTCGACGAGGGAGTACCAGCGGGTGAGGGCGTGCCAGAGGTCGACGAGGCATGCTGAGCTCGCACCCGCGCTGCAAACGCCGCGTTGGCCGCATCCTTCTGCGCTTCGCTCTTCTCCCGCGCGATCCGTTCCGCCTCCATCTGGTCGTGGACCTGCTGGACCTGTTTGTACTTTGCCTGCACGGCCGCGAGCTCTTGCCGCACTGATTGGGTGGACGAGCGCAGGAGATCGATCAGGGAAGGGAGGGGCGATGGGTGCTGGAAGTGGGTTAGCGCGCGAATCGAGATTGGGGTCCCATCGGCTCTCACCGTTCCTTCCCTCCTTCGGAGCTTGAAGAACCGCTCGTGTATACTTTGGATCTTCTCATTCAATCTCTCCGCTTCGCGCACCTCTGCCCATTAGTACTGGCATGGCAAGGAGACCGTCGAGCCAAGGACTGACCCGAGTTTTCCTTCGCGGCTTGTTTGTCAGAAGGCAGCGGTTGGCCGTCCAGCTCCGAGTCGTGTATTTGGTAGATGTGGTAGGGGAGCAAACGCTCGATAGCATCTGCAGTCGACCGGAACGCAGTGGGAGGGGCAGGGTACAAGACGTCTGTTTGGTCTTGCAGCATCGCCATGTGATAGCTGGATTGTCAGATGTCATTCATCTCGCTCGGACTGCACGCCACGCAGTGTGCGAAGAGAGTCATGAGGGAAGAGCGCGGGGGATGAGGAGGGACGGGTATCGCGTCGAAGGGGGAGGGGGGAGAGACACATACCCCAATGCGGTCCCCTCCAAGTCGTCCATATGGCTCTCACTAAACCCAAGTGTAGCCCATTTCCTCTTTCGTGACCGCACATACCCCTCCCACTCGGTGATGCCTTGCTCGCCTTGCTCGCCTATCGCCCCTTTCGCATCCTCCCGACCATTCGTGATTGATACGGTTTCTACGCCAGTGGCCGCAGACCCCACGACAGGTTGTCCCGTCGGCGGTGTCTGCGCCTGTTCCCGCAGTGGTGGGTTGCCGTGAGTGATGGTGATGACAGGCTGGGTGGACGAAGACTGGGTGATAGGTGTGGATGATTGATCAGGATGATCTGGCATTGAGCCGAGTTGATCTGTTTTCCTTTTTGAGATTCGATCGACTGGACTTCCTCCACCTGGCGGGGTGGACGAGGTTGCCAGGAATTTATTTGTTTGTGTCCTGTCAAGTCGGTCGGGTCGGGTCGGTTGGTTGGTTGGCGTTTGGGCCTTGGGTGAGCGGAATAATTAATTCCCCCCTACACGGGAGCGAAGCATCAGACAGTGGCCTACAGACCCGCACGCAGGGAGGGGACCGGGGGGGGGGGGGGGGGGGCCAGCTGAAGTGACGGAATCAAATTGGGTTAGCAACACTCATATCACCACGGGATTAGACCTTTGCCACCCATACATATCCCCCTTTGTGGCACTGTTTCACTAATTCACTGGTACTATGACTCCCCATCCACCTACGCCTTCCCGTTGCGCTTCTGCCAGTCACGGATCGCCGAGGCCAACCGCTCCATGCCCAACTCGGCATCGTTGTCGAGATCCACCAGCGAGAACGAAGTCCGCACGTGCGAGCTCTTTCGTCCGTTAGGGAAAAACCTGGACACTTAGCCCACCCGTCCTCACCCTCACTCCCACACACCACGGCGACTCACGCAAACCCAGGGACAGCCAAGACGCCCTTGGCCAGAGCTTCCTCTCTCACCAAGCTGTAGCTGTCCTCGACACCAGCCGGGGACAGATCGATCCAAAGGAACATTCCCGCGACAGGACTGACCCATGTCGCCAGTCCGTCCAGGTGTTTATGAGCCAGATCCTCGAATCGCTTGCGTCGTTCCGCGTAAAAATCCGCAACGTGTTGAGCGTGGTTGCTGAACCCTTCCACCCCCCCTGTACATCAGTCCCACCCATGCTGCTAGCACTATCAATGCGTACAATGCTTGACAAGGCGGTACGCCACGGCCTGAGAGACCGCACTGCTGTGAAGCGACGCGCCAGCGGTGACCACGTCGATCGCATGGAGAATCTCCTTGGGTCCAGTTGCGAAACCGAGTCGCATCCCCGCAGCAAGGAGCTTGGAGAACGAGTCGAATCGGACAACGTGACCTCCGTTGGGGAAGACCTGCGTTTCGAGTTCAAAGTAGCTCGGGATGCGTTGCTGCGCGAGGTAGTCTGGATGTCAGCGGTGATGTCGGGCCGTGGTGCGCAGGTGGTCTGAGCGTTTCGACTGACAATACGGATCGTCTGGTAGGTCAGCGGCCAAACATACGGGTCTGGTCAAACTACCGGACGCACCTTCGAGGATGAGCAAGTTGTATTTCTTGCAGATCTCCAAGACTGCCAACTTCCGCTCCTTCGAGTGCGAGCATCCCGAGGGGTTGCATCCGACCGGGTTGACGCTGGGGCGGGTCAGCACGGCCATCCGGAGCTTGTTCATGACTCTCCGCGCAAACTCACTAGACCACCTTGGGGCGCTTCTGATCAGCCGGCCAGTTGCCCAAAATCTGCTCCAAACTGTCTGGGGAGATCCCCTGCTCGTCCACCTCGACCTCTGCGCCTCAGCCCTGTTCTCAAGAATCCGATGTCAAAACCAATCTCACCAATCGTCTTCGCCTTCAAATTCCGCAGTGGGGGCAGGATCCCAGCGTACACGGGCGTCTCGATCAGCACCGGGTCGCCCGGGTTGAGCACGACTCCAAAAGTCTGCGTGTCAGCGGATCATATCCAGGCGTCTCGGGCAGGTGCGGTGCTGTGGAGTGAGAGTCAACAACCACCCACCTTGGCCATGAGGTCTTGACTCCCTGTACCGACATTCACGGTCCATTGGTCTCCTTTCGCCCGACCATGCACGGCCGACTGAAAGTCCTCCAACCAAGCCCGGAAGTTGGCCAGTCCAGGCGTCGGGCCGTACTGCAGCGCGGCGTCCAAGTCGGGGCCTTCAATCGTCAACTGCGTCGGAGCCGCATTCGGGTCGTCCGTGCGCGAGCCCAAGGGGGCTTTGAGGTTGAGCGTGATCGACTCGAAAGGGAACGTGTGGGGGTTGGGCTTCCCAGCACTAAGCGTCAGGAGGGGGTCCTGGTGTCCAAAACAGGAGGGCTCACAGCTGCGGGTTAGTCCTGCCGTCTACTCGAGCGGAAATTACAAAGGGCACTCACGAAAGACACTACGCCGGGTTTCTCGTGGATCAACAACCCACGGACTGGGCAGCGTCAGCACTGAAACTCCTACACCCTTGCCAACCCGGCACCCAGCTCCAGCTCATAATCGTCGCAAAACCCCACTCACTCCCGTCAATCTCGCTTTCCCGCGCCTTGTCGCTCAGATAATACCCCTTGTGCAGGCTGGAATCGTGTTGCGGGGTGTTAGACCCCGTTCGATCGGGGCCTTGCGTGATGTGGATCCCATTGGTATCTTGGACCATATTTGTACGTGTCGGTAGGACCGGTCCGTTGTAATGCGTGATTCTGACTAGACGTCTGCGAGTCTATCCTCTAGGTCGGGAGAGTCCTGGAGCGGGTCGATAGGGTGACTGACGGCCGGGAGACTGTCAATGACGGATAAGACCGATAGAAAGTGGGCAATTTCCAAGATCCGTCCGGAGCAAGTGGGGATAGGCTGGTGGTGGGCTCGATGGGCGAGGCTGGGAAAGATCGACTCTGTCAATATATATACACAGCAAGATTCGTCGAGTCGATCTGCTCGAGTCGATTATGGAGTGTGCAACGTTGAGAGAATGAACAAACGGGACGATCGTTGACGAGGGGCTGGCTGGCTGACTACCTCATTGCCCATCTCCCAAGATAAAGGTACCGGTTATGACCGACCGTCTCATTCTTTCACCATTCCGAATCGATTCAGCCCTCGCTTGTACGACTCAGCGCCCGGCACTCGACCCAGCGCTTACCAAGGTCATGCAGTAGCGCGACTACGATCGACACCTTCTCATAGGACATCAATCTCATAACATCTGGTATACCACAGAACAGCACCTTCCTCTCAACCGTCATCAAGTCCCCCCTATCTGTCCATTCCCAATCACAAAGCGCCTCATTGACCATGCACCGTCATTCGATTCACTCCACCAGCCAACTGCTCGACGCTACCCCCCGAGGTAGATCGCTGACCCCATGGAGGCTGTTGACCTCCCTGCTGACCCTGCTCAGCCTGAGAAGGATAAGGCGAAGCGCCGTACGGTTGAGGAGGCAGACCATCTTGCGCCTGACCTTGATTCTGAGCTTGTTGGGCGTAATACGCGTCCCAAGCCGCTCGGTGTTCCGCTTCAGAGTCCCTGCCGGCACCGAGACCCGCAGCACCGGGCAGCGTCGGGTTTCGGTGAGGACCACTGGGTGGAAGATCTGGAGCTCCAGTCGGTGCTCGCTGCAGGGATGACTGCGAGGTCGGGTTATGTTGGTAGAATTGGCCCGGAACAGCCTCTTGGGAGTGCGAGTGGCTCGCCTGCGGGAATGGATGAGGAGCAGTAGGCTGGTATGGCTGTGGTTGAGGCAGAGAGGTAGTCTGGGCAGCTGGCTGTGGATGGTATTGTTCCGCCGGTGCTGCCTCAGGGTGATTCTGTTGGGCATAAGGCTGTTGGTCATAGGACGATTGGTGCTGGAGCTGCGGCTGCGATTGCTGCCCATACGCCGATTGTTGGGCGTATGCCTGCGGAGGGAAAGGCTGTTGTTGGGGAGGGGGCTGCTGCTGGTACGACTGAGCGGCGTAAGGGTCGGGCGAGGCACCGGGCGGAGGAGCATAACCATATTCTGCAGGTCAGCTTGAGTGGTCCGTTCAGCGTGAGAGACTACACGAAGACGTACGAGAGCCATTCCTCAATTCCTCGTACTGCTTCATCGCTCGGAGGAAGTTGGCGTTCATATGCTCCAGCTCGGCTAATAATCAGCGGTTTGCGGGAATGAAGCATCATGACGCACCCTTCTGGTCAGAGTATTTCTTGATCAAAGCGTTGATCTGGCCCTGAAGCGAGACGCTGGCTTGGTACATTTCCTAGAGTGAGCATACGCATATTCCGAGTGGGGCCGCATCGAAGACGCCTTGACTCACCTCGACTTCGGGCCGGTCATCCAACCTGTCTCCTCGGGATGGATCGATAGCACGCAGGTTCTGCAGAAGCTGGTCGACAAGGCCTGGCGGGTGAGCTTCGCGCGACCGACAGTATTTCCCACTGACCAAGGGACGCAAAGACGCGGGCCTCTTCTTGCGCCTCCTCTTGCAACTCTGCCGGAGTTGGCTCGGGCATCGCCTCGACATATGTGACAGGGAAGATCTGCACGTCAGTTGAAAGCCAAATGAGGGCAGCGCCTACGCACCCCAATCTTCCCGTTGCAGGCACCACGCCACCATTCCTTGAACCCTCTGTCCAGGACTTTGATCACATCCCCTCGCTCAAAGTTCAGCTCCCCGACCTCGCTCGTCGTAAAGGTGTAGAGCGCCCGGACTCGGGTGGCCGTGTTGATGTCCACAGGCGCGGGCTCCGGCTCGGAATGCGGTGGCGCGTAAGCGGGTTGTTGTGCAGGCGCGGAGTTTGTGTAGGAAGGTTGCGATTGGGTGTGGGCGGCTGCTCTGGACGAGGAAGAGCCGTTAGCAGGGGAAGAGGAAGGTTGGTAGGTCGATCGACCGCCCTTGTCCTGCTTGGAAAGCTCCAATACACGCTGCAGTTCCTCCTCCTCTCGTCTCTGCCGCTCGTCAATCTGTCATGAGCAGGCTTCCTTAGACATGTATACTGCCAGCTTACCACCGACTCGGGGACTGGCTCAGGGTCGTCGAATGTGAAGTCTGCGATTGTCAGCGGATACGTATATAATACAGTTATGGACGTACTCTTGCTCCGGAGTTGGTCGTACAGCTCGCCCATGATGCCCAGGTTGGCGTCCCCCGTCTCCTCAAACTGCTTCGCCCACGCTTTGATATACCCCAAAGCCTTCTTCTTGACCGGTCCGGCGGTAGTCTAGGATGAGAATCCAGTGACAGAATGGCTCGCGGCCTCGCAAGGGGACACGTACTCGATCGTTGACGAGTCGGTCCAGAGCACCTGTCCAATTCCTCGACGACAGCTCCTCGAGTAACGGCTTGCCGCAGTTCTGCGCGAGAGTATTGGCGAGCTACATGTCAGATTGGCCATGAAAGGTGTGGGTGACTATGTGACCTACTTCAAGAGCATAAAGCTGGACGCTGGGGTTTCGATGGGCCAGTCGTTTCTGCAACGCCCCGACCGCGTTCCGAGCGCTGCGTGTCAGAACAGACCAGAGCAAACGGTCACGAGTGGATGGAATACGAACCCAGCTTGTCCCTCGCCTGAGACCTTGTCGCATACTTCGAGGTTCAGAGCCCAGTCCTCCGACGCGAGGTTCTCATCCGTCGCTTTCACTGCACGTCAGCTTGGTCAAGCGAGATTGTCACTGCTTCTCGCCTCGGCGCGTTCAGACACCCTCGAGGGATGCCGCACGAGCATTCGAGGCGGGAAGCGGAAGGCGAGGCGAGTGGTATGACCGCGATCTCGATGACTCACCGATAAGCTCGTCATATGGGTTCGGTGCTGCGGCAAACATGATGAATGAATGCCCCTGTGATGCTTGTCAAGGCTTGGATGTGGCGATGGGAGGGAGGTCGACCTTGAAGGAAGGGTGGAAGGTGGGATATGGGATGAGTGATCGTGTACTCACCAGGCCCGTTGATACTACTACGGCTGTGGCGATGCGGTCACTGGCTTGGACATGGACTCCACGTGGCAAAGACGAGAGACTCGTATGTCACGGCTCTGGTGGCACTATCCATTGTTCCCCTTGCACTACTCTTCGCGAGACATCCATCCATCGGAGCTTCAGTAATGCGCGCAAGAGACGAGTAGCCGAGATCGTATCAGAGTCATCCTCACAGTCCCAGACGATCTCAGTACTAAAGCGCGGGATCACACGTCAGTTCAAACCATCTCGCCTCATCCAAATCCTTGGTATCGTGTCTCCCCCAGCTAAAGGTCCATATTATAGCATAGCACACAAGCCCAGGATACAACTAAAACATATGAGGCGAATACGACGCGAATATAATCACAACAGTCATTTGACCCCCTCTACACGCGCTCGTCCAGCAGCCTGCTGCCCGAACTCCTTCTCCCCGACCGTTTCTTCACTTGAACACGCGTATTGCTGGACGCTCTGTCGGTCTTGGTCACGGAGGATGACGAAAATTGTCCGGTTCTTTGACGCCGAGCTGTGCTTCCTTCTTCCGCCGGGGCAGGACCATCCCCGGCATCATCGATCCAGCCATCCGAAGCGATCACAGGGCTGGGCGCAGCCAAAGCCCTCTTCCCATCCTCTATCATATCCAGCAAAGTCTCGCCGAGCGTGTCCAGCCGCCGCAGTACTTCAATAGGGTCGAGAGTGTCATCAGGGGGCTCTTGACTATCCGCGACTGCTGGCTCTCCCGGTGCCGACACCTGCAGCGCATCCGGTTTGAAAGGATCTTTCGGAAGACCGACCAAGGATGGGTCATCCTCGACGGTCATTTCGACAGCTTCCCGCTCGGGTACCTTCAACCTCCTCATACCGCTCCTCGAGCCTTTGGACCGATGTCTCGAGTGTTTGAGCTGCGACGTAGGGGACGACCAGGGAGATTTCTTGTAGACCAAAGCGGCGGGATTGCGAATGTCCTCCCATGATCCGTCGTCGTCGTCGTTCGCACGTCGATGGGATAACGGAGATGGCGAAGGCGGGTGAGACTGTTGAGGGTGGTTCATCTCGGTGTAAGCGGGCGGAGGGGGTAAGTCGAGGGAGTCTGGGCGGGAGCGTGTGGAGGCGGTGCCGACGGGTGACGAGGAGGGCGATTGGACCGTAGAGGGTGTTCGGGAGGAATCTTCCCCTGTCCACATGCGATAAGCAGTGCTGTCTATCAGTGCGATGATTTCAGAGCCCGGTTGAAGGGGTAAGCTTACAGACTCAACGCCACGCCAAAGACCGTAGCGTTGACAGCTCCATCGACCAGACTGCCTCCCCAGCCTTTCTTCTTCCTCTTGCTAGCGGCGGCGGCGGTGTCTTTCGCCCCCGTTTTCCGCTCATTCTCGACGAAGACTGCTGTTTCAGCCCTCATATCCCGACACAGAACAGGCATTGACTGACGTGATGACAAGCCCCGTTCCGCATCGCCGATATCACTCTTTGCCAACATCCCGCCTTTCCCTTCCTTCCCTTCGACACTGCTCAGCGGTCTCGGCTGCGTCGGCGTCCAATGCCTAGTTTGATCATTCGACATCGAGACGTCCGAGCGGGAAGAAGACGAGCGGGCCATGTGCGCTCGACTCTGAGGCGTGCGTGCGGTGGCCGAGGTGAAACGCGGAGGGGTCATGGTGATGACGCTCGCAGCTGCCATTGTGCTCGATGCGGCGGGCGAGGCCCTTGATGGCTCTGCTGTCGCCATGACAGACCCAGAGTGAGCGTGTACGAATGTGTAGTAATGTGTGGATCGTGTTTCGGCGCGTGAATAAGCTTTGATGGGAACGAGATTCGATGTCGTTGAAACAGGACGCGTCTGGATGTCTTCCCACCCCCCTGCTCGCGTCGCTACGAGCAGGCCTTGCAGCTTGCAAACGAGACACCTCAGGGGGCTTACTTAATCGATCGATTGTGATGAGCAACACCGAATCTGGGCGTTGGCTTGTTCACTGTGAGAAAGGGATGCGATTTGTGGAACACATGAACGATAAACCATTTTCAGTCCGGAGACTTGAGTGGCGATGGTAGATGGTGCTCAACAGCTGAAGAGGTGCATGAGATGTCCTATGCGTCGCGCTTGGTTTCTGATACGCATATGCATGTCCCCTAGCACCATTCGTCGTCTCTCTGGCTGAACCCAATGTATGCATGCCGTGGGCTTCGAGAGAAACGACCCCTTCTAAGCAGGTTGATGCTTTAGGCGTGCTAAAGGGCCCACAGGCCTAGCGATCGGCGCCTATCACGAGAGGGTATCGGCGTCATCGCCCTCATTGACGAGGCCAATGACCGCGAACCCGATTCCACCCATCCTACATACACCAGGAGTAGACTGATAGAGTCCTCTATCCACCACTAAGCCCCTTGCAGCCACTATGTCCCCCCTCGAAGTCCACCAGCTCTCGCTCGGCCCGCTCTCCGGTGTCGCGTTCAGCCCAGACCGTACACGTATGTCCCTCCCCCGCACTCCTACCGGCATCTCCTCGCCTAGGGGGGCTGTCCCGTCACAGCAAGTCAAACTGATCCCTAGAGGTCGCCGTGTCGCCCAACAGCAACGAGGCGCATATCTACACGAAGAAGGGCGACGAATGGGTCCTCACGCAGACTCTTGCCGAGGTAAATCCATCAACCTATTGTCGTTCGAAGAGCACAAGACCTAACAACCAGCACGACAAGCTCATCACGGCCATCTCTTGGGCTCCCAACTCGAACCGCATCGTCACTTGCTCCCAGGACCGAAACGCTTACGTCTGGACGCCCACCGAGCAAGGATGGAGACCCGCTCTCGTTTTGCTGCGTATCAACCGCGCGGCCACCAGTGTCAAGTGGTCCCCGAACGAGGACAAGTTTGCGGTAGGAAGCGGATCGAGGTGAGCTCATCTAACTGTATGCTAGTGTATACCTGACATCAAGGGCTATCGCCGTCTGCTACTTTGACGAGGAGAACGACTGGTGGGTCTCGAAACACATCAAGAAGCCCATCCGGTCCACCGTCCTCAGCCTGGACTGGCACCCGAACAACGTGCTTCTCGCGGCCGGTGCTGCCGACTCGAAGGCATACGTCTTCTCCGCGTTCATCAAGGGTGTGGATGCCAAGTGAGTGTGGGGTTTTGGCGGTGGCACTCTGACCGTGAAACTCAGGCTGAACTTCCAGGCCCGAACCGACCGCTTGGGGAGAAAAGCTGCCTTTCGGAACCATCTGCGGAGAGTTTTCAAGCCCTAATGGGGGTTGGGTACATGACGTCGCATTCTCGCCCTCTGGCAACGCACTCGCCTACGTCAGTGAGTACTGCCTGTCTACAATATAATACTGGTCACGGTACTGAACGAAAGGCCACGACTCGTCGCTTTCGGTCGTCTACCCCTCGGCTCCCGGACAGCCGCCGGCAGCGCACATTGCCGTCCGCCTCCCATCGCTCCCGTACCTCACGGTGACGTTCACGTCCGAGCGACAGCTCATCGCTGCCGGCCACGACTGTCAGCCCACCGTCTTCACAGGTTCGGAGTCTGGATGGGCTTTGTCCCATTCCCTCGACGATCCTGCAGAGGCAGGTGCTCGAGGCTTGACACCTTCTGCGACTGGCAGCCGACCCGCGACTGGCGGTGTCGGTCGACTCAACAACGAAGCGTTCAACCGATTCAAAGCCGCCGACTCGCGAGGCCAAGTCGCCCCTCCCATCCCTGGGGCCAAGCCCTCTGGCGGGGCCGGTGCGATCCCAGTGGGACCCGACGGCCTGCTCTTGACGGTCCACCAGAACTCGATCACGTGGATGGACGCGTACGAATGGGGACAAGGGGGAGAGGTGACCAAAGTGAGCACTGCCGGCCGGGATGGCAAATTGGTGATCTGGGCCGTCACCGAGAAAGGCGCGGGTGGCGGTGGATTGGCGGGTCGAATGGGCAACTTGCACGTGTAGAATCTGGTTGTAAAAGGTGGGGTCGAATATGGGAATGCAACAAGAACAGATGTGACAGTGTGAAGAGCTCTCGCGTGGTGTAGGAAGCTGCAGATTGATAAGCGCATCAGGTCGTCCGCGATGGTCGGTCGATGTCCCGGGCAGCAGTTCTCGATGATTCCTGGCTTATCTCTCTTCGCCGGTGATGATCTCTCGCGAGATGTACGACCTTTTTCCTTTCTTCGTGTTGCGTGTATCGCCAAAGTGACCGACGTGGAGAGTGCTAGAAAAAGTGGGGCCTGAAAGGAGAGGCGATGATGTGACATCGAGTCATCCCCCTCGCCCTCCACTTGGCACAAAGCATCTAAACCTGCTCCTTGGATCACGGGTCGCTCCACAGCGTTCCATCGCCTCATCTATCGCGAATCAGACGCTTGGGGATGAAAGAATGAAAGGTCGCTCCGATCACTTGCTGAACCCGGGCAGCGCCTCGGCCCCCCTCCCCTACGTGTCATTGCGCGTCTCACGGTCGTCCTTTGGCGATGGGAACGGGGCGAACATGCTGGTAGCTCTGGCTGGAGGGTATAAAAAGGCGAGCCTCTGGCCCATGGGTATCTCTTCTCCAGAACTTCGACTCTCACCTCTTGACAAGTTCAACGACACACGACTACCCCACACCCCACGCTCCCCTCTCACACCCACCCACCTCGCCCAACTATTTTGCCATCCACCACGATACAGCTGATACATCATCATGGGCCAAGAATCTGTACGTTGTCATGTGTGGACAGACAGGGATACGTGCTGACTCCAAAAAGAAACCAAGGCTGTCCAAGAAAGACAAGGCTTTGGCAAAGAAGAAAGAGCAACTGCTGGTCAAACAGGGTCAGGCCTATGGAGGCAAGGGCAAAGGGGGCGGAGCCCATGCTGGCGCGAAGCCCAGCCCGGAGAACGAGACGGCTTAGGCGTGATTCGTACGTTTAGCATCCTGCGAGCACCTGTGAACATGGTCCGGTCTGAGATGTCTCGATTTTCCTGTGCCATAGCGACGACGACCTGGTGATAGGATAATGAACTACGCGATGAGCGATGGTGAAATGCATATGGTGTCGGTACAACTACATCGGCGTCTCTGCGGGGACCTCGTCCGCGTACAAGGGGGGGAAGTTTTCCAGAGGTTTACTGCTGGTCAGAGAGATGCATCAAGGTCGAATCCTGAGTCTGGATGGACAAGTCTCCACTTACTCCCTGACATTCCACACGTCCTCGCTGCTACCTTCGAACCGCCTTCGGGCCCACCACTCTGCCCGGCGCTTGATCCACAGCTCCCGTCTCTCCTCCATGTCCTCCGCCTTGAGCGACAGGCAGTACTTGAAGTCGGCCCATTTCCACGTGCAGTCGCGGTATGTCCCGTGCCTGTACATGTTGCGCAGCTGGGGGCCGAGCGCATAACACATGAGGAATTCGTCGCTATTGTCAGTGGTTGATCCTGCGGTCCCGCGGCATGCTTGTGCCGTTGATTGCGCAGCGAGTGTACAGACACAAGGGATTGAGACATACAGCAGGTTCATGCACGAGGGCAGTTCTCCAGTGGTGGGGTATACTTTCGCTTGGTACGCCTCTTCATCCGCCAGAGTTCTCTCCCATCTGCTCGCGGGATTGCTGGACGGGGTGCTGGACTGGGATGTCGATTGCGTAGAGTCCGGCGCGTTGTCCTGGACCGCTTGAGCGATCTTTGATGGTCCAGCTTCGGACGACGAGCCAAAGGGCCACATGTTGATGATGTCGATGGTATATGAGGTCGGATAGGCGAGAGAGAGAGAGGATATTTCACAAACGAAATAGCCCAGAGAGCCCCATGAGCGATCGGATCCGAGGTTGAGGTTCTCTCTTTCCGCCGGAAACGAACCCCCCCCCCCCCCTCCCCCCCTCTTCTCGTCGGACATCTCCGTCGTAGGAATTCCCCTCTGACCGAGTGACCAAGACGAGACACGACACAACGCCGAACCGGCGTCGTTGACGCGGGCTCTGCGGTATTTTCGGCCTTGCTTGCGTTCGTTTCGTCTTTTTCGATTTCAGCGAGCGACGGTCAAAACAGATCCCCGACGAGCCAGAACAATGGCATTACCCGGCACAGAGACTGTACGATTCAGGCGGCCGACCGCTGGTCCCAACGCTGTCAAGCCAAAGGCCGAGGAGAAGGATGAGTTTGGGAGTCTCGCGCCCCAGGGCTGGAAGCGGAGACACCAGGGTTTGCTGCAGGACAAGCTCGGACGGTGAGTCGGAGAGGTTTCTTCATTGCCATCTGGTTATGGTGCTGTTGAGGATGAGACTTGCACATGCATGGTCAGAGCTGGGCTGATGTTAGACAAAAGCAAGGCCCGTTGGTCCCTTCGCTCTCTGTGGCCCTGAGAATGCTACTGTTGGTCCGCACGGCGGGCGCGATGTTCAGCATCATCGCGGACTGCGACGAGGGTGAGCGTGGCTGTACAGGTCGTCCTCCTTGCACACCGCTAAGACCAGTGTTCAACTTCCTCGAGCCGCTGCATTACTTCCTGCACAACTCGGGTTATCAGACTTGGGAATTGTCCCCTCAATTCGCTATCCGAAGCTGGGCGTATATCCTCCTCCACTGGCCTTTGGCGTCCCTTGGCCCAAGGCTCCTCCGTCTGGGCAAAGTGAGCTGCCCTCGCACCATGAAGCGGACAGTTCTGACTCGCAGCGTCAACAATTCTTCGCGTTGAGGATCCTCCTCGGCTTCATCTGTTCCTTCTGCGAGGCAAAGTTCTACCGCGCCATCGTCGAGTCGGTCAACGAGCGTGTAGGACGATACGTCTTGTTCTCGCTGCTTTTGTCCGCGGGAATGTGGAGCGCCGGTGTGGGTGAGTCGCTCCGGCACTTGGACACGTGTTTGACAGAGCGGTCTTTACTAATCCCAGCCTTCTTGCCCTCGAGCTTCGCCATGTACACTACCATGCTCGCCGCGTCGTTCTGGTTCCATCCCGCGACTTCCACCCCGACCGGAACCCAGCGAGCTACCAAGGCGATCCTGTGTATCGCTGCTGGCGCGATTATCGGCTGGCCCTTCACCGCCGTCCTCGGTGTGCCGTTTGTCATTGAGCAGTTGTTCTTGACTGGCGGGGACATTGCCGTAGGACAAGAGAGGCGAGCGATTGCGAACAAGAGGCTCCAGACGGTCGTTCGAGCGACTATCCTGGGCGCTAGCATTGCTGTGAGCCGTCTCACTCACCGCCGCGTGTCACACTGACGCGTAGATCCCCGTGTTCTTGGTCGACTCTTGGGCTTACGGTCGACTGACCTTCCCGACCCTCAACATTATCCGATACAACCTCTTCTCTGGCAACGGACCCAACCTCTACGGAACCTCGCCCCCTACATTCTACTTTGCCAACTTGTTCCTCAACTTCAACTACCTCTTGCCGTTTGCGCTCATCTCGCTCCCGGCGCTTGGCTTGACGTACGTGTTCGACCGCCGAAGGCTGGGGAAGACTCAACAGGCTCCGAAAGCGGGCGAGACCAGCCCATACACGCTGCTCATCCTGCGCCTTGCTCCATTCTACATCTGGCTCGCCATTCTCACCCTTCAGGCTCACAAGGAAGAGCGATTCGCCTACCCTCTCTACCCGCTCCTCTGCTTCAACGCAGCTGTCGGAGTCTACCTCGTCAAGGGATGGCTCGAGAACGCGTACGTGAAGATCACCAGCTCGCCCTACCAAGCCTCGCAGTCGACCATCTTCTCAAACTTCTCGCTCTTTGCCATTCTCCTCCCAGGTGTCCTGTCTATCGGGCGAATCCTCGCCATGCACCAATTCTACCACGCGCCATTCGACGTCGCTCATCACTTCCAATACAACACGGTCCCAAGCATCCTTTCGTCCTTGGGATACTCTCCCAAACCGCTCCCGGCCAACTACAAGCCTTACGGTAATGAAGTCCCTGTCCCCGAGTGGGATCTCGCTCCTCTGCAGCACCTCGAGGACCCGGTGACCCTTTGCTACGGGACGGAATGGCACAGGTACCCTGGAAGCTTCCTGATCCCCGAGGGCATCGATGTCCGATGGATCAAGACGCAGTTCGATGGGATAATGCCTCGTAAATGGGAGCCCAGTGGAGAGACTCTTGGACAATGGCCCCGAGGAGAGACCAGGGTGGTTCGGGAAGGCCGCTTCAATGGCGAGAACAAGGCTTCGGCTGAGCCTGGCACCTTCGTGAGTCTCGCGTGTAGAGGCATCGTTCCGAAGCTGATGGCAGATTGAACCGGAACAATGCAACTACCTCGTTGCGCTCCACTTGCCCTCGACGCCGCCTACCCCCGTCGAACCCGACTGGGCGTCCAAGCCCGAGTGGGAGAGGGAGTTTTGCACGCCATTCCTTGATGCAAAGAGCACCAGCTGGTGGGCCAGGCTCGTCTGGCTTCCTGGTGGAGTGTTTGAAGAGGCGAGGACGTATGGGGAGTACTGCTTGTTGAAGCGCAGGTAGGCGATGCGGTGGGACGTTTGCGAAAGGCACGAGGGGGTTTGACGGGGCGAGATTCACGATCTGCATGAAACGCAAAGCAAAAACACAGTCCAATGCATACGAAAGAAAAGAATATGAATAGCATTTTGCATCTGCGTAGTTACGGTGACGATTCTGTCCACGTGGATGCCTGTGCCGGGGACGTAAATGACGCGCTGCGCGGACTGCGGGGCTGAATGCGGGTGAGTATGGAGGACGCTGGAAGGGGTGATTGTCGAGATGGTGTTGTTGAGTGACAATCGATACCTTGGTGGCAGGTTACATGCATGCGACAAATATGGTCTGCTGCAAGGTGACCCACCCCCCCCTTCCGCGATGCATGTGCTTGGCGCTTGGCAGATGTGCGAGAGACGGAACATGTCTGGTTGGCAAAGGGGGGTTGGGGTTGTACGGTGGCTGTGCGTTGCCGCCAAGGCCTGCGCAGTTGAGCCAGGGTGGAGGGGGGCATAAGGGGGCGAGACGAGGTGGGTGCGGGGTGCAAGGTGCGAGGTGCGAGGTGCGAGGCGAGAGGTTGGAGGCAGAGCGAGGGACGCAGCGAGCGAGTGGCGGGTGGGGTTTGTCGACAGCAAAGCACAGTGCAGTCAGTACCTGGAGGAGATGCCGATTTTTAGCGACGTCACTGCGAGACACCGATGACAACGACGACCAGCTACGAGCAGCTCAAAGACGACGAAGGCGATCTGCCCAAAACCCGTTTTCCTTCTGCGCATTTCATCTATTCGCTCATCTCTTCTCAATTAATAGAATACATAGCACAGCAACGCATCGTATCAGTATACCTACACCCCTTCCCCTTCTTCAGACTGCCAACCCTCATCGTCCCATCGCCTCACACCGCCCGTTATTAGAGGTTTTAGACACACATTTAAACCCCTCTTGGCACCCCCCCCCCCGGCCTTCCGCCTCGATCAGACGTATCCGCCTCGCCGCCTCCCTTTGGCATCACCCGAGCGACCCAACAACCCTCGTCGAGCTTTGTAATATACATCTCTGTCTATCGACCCTCACCGTTTCATCATGCACGCGTCAATACAACTCGCCACGATCTTCTCGATCCTCTTGGCCGCAGCCGCTCCCGCAGTCGGCTCTGTCACACCGCCCAGGCCTATCGGGGTGCGATCGCCCGAGCCCGTCAAGATCCCCCTCAACATTCACGACAAGCGCCAATACAGCGACGATCTAGCGACGAGGCAGGACTGGCTGCTGCAGCAAGGTAAAGGCTTGCGGCGCAAGTATGCCGGCCTCTTGACCGAGGAGGGCAAGCGGATGGTCGCGAGGGAGCTCGAGGAGGATAACAAGGTCATGATGGCCAAGCGGGCTTCAGGCAGCGTAACGTAGGTTTTACACATGTTTTCGTAATAACGAAGAGCAATCCAGCTGATCATCTCAGACTTACCGATGTCGGCACAGACGCCAGTTATTCTGGACAGGTCAGCATAGGGTCAGTTGCCCCATCCAGAGTTCGACTACGACGCACGCCATCTTTCAGGCCTCTCGAACCTCCCCTGCACAGAGAAGATTACTGACGTCAAGGACACCTGCACAAAACTTCCTCCTCATCTTTGACACTGGATCCGCCGATCTCTGGGTCGCAGGGACAGATTGCACATCCAACTCTTGCCGCTCCACCATCCAATTCGACCCTTCCGCCTCTTCGAGCTATGCTCCCACCGGTTCCGCCTTCCAGATAACCTACGGCTCGGGCCAGGCCGCTGGCACAGAGGCTACCGACACCATCACCATTGCTGGCTTCACTGTCCCCAACCAAGAGTTCAGCGTGGTCAACGCTACCTCGGCCAACATCGTCGGGTACCCCCTCTCGGGTATCTTTGGCCTGGCGTTCCAGAGCATAGCCCAGACCGAGGCGCCTCCATTGTGGGAGGCCGTCATGAAGAGCGGACAGGTTACCGAGCAGACGATGGGTTTCTTCCTCCAGCGATACCGAGGGGACCCGTCTGCGCAGTCTGTCGAGTCTCAGGGAGGAGAGTTCACGCTCGGATCATTGGACACGTCAAAGTACACTGGCGACATCAACTACGTTTCCATCTCCTCCAGCGATGCCGACTACTGGCGTATCCCAACTCAGGCGATTACTGTTCAAGGAGCGACTGTTAGCGGAGTCGTGAGTCCGCTTTCTTCCGGGAATCAGCCTAGGAACTTTGCACTGACAGGCGCAGACTAACCGGGAATCCGCTATCGACACTGGAACGACCCTGATCGGGGCTTCTACCGCCGATGTGAGAGCAATCTACGCCCAGATCCCAGGAGCCGAGCCAATGTCCGCCTCATCCGGCTACGATGGGTACTGGCAATATCCCTGCTCTACCCGAGTCAACGTCACCCTGCAGTACGGAGGTCTCGCCTACGCCATGTCCAACGCGGATTTCAACCTCGGTGCATTCACCCGGGACAGTAGCATGTGCACCGGAGCCTTCTTCGAGATGGACCTGTCTAGCAACACGCCGATCAGCTGGATCGTCGGCGCCAGTTTCTTGAAAAACGTCTATTCCGTCTTCCGATACAACCCCTTGGCGGTCGGTTTCGCCCAGCTCAGCAACTCGGCTCAAAGCGTGTCGAACGGGACCAACGCGGGTGGAACCTCCACGAACGGGACGGGAACTGGCGGGACCGGCGGAAGTGGTGGAGGTAGCGGAAGTGGTTCTAGCCCTAGCAGCGGTGCTGGACAGAGCGCGGTCGTCACTTTCGGCGCCCTTGTTGTCGCGTCGCTCGGAGCCGCCCTCGCTACCGCCCTCTAGTGAGCGTACCGAAAAGGCTGGGAGGAGTGGAAGAGCAAGACAACACATCAGTGTAAGAGTAGAGACCAGATCGCGGATCACTGCACGATTCATCTTAATTATAGTTCAAGATACTGGGACTAGGTTCCAGATCGATTGTACCCCCGACAATGCCGCTACAGTTTACCAATGAATGCATCATTTGCCATCACTTGTCCAGGCAAGGTTTCGCGCGATAGTGATATATCAGCGGCAATTCTGGGTCCCGTCTTCCCGTCTCTCGACACGAGGTGGTGAGGCTGCAACTCAACCTGGTTGCGATATATACATCATATTATAGTACAACCGATCGTATCACCACCTCGCTGTGATTCACACCGAACCCGTGAGCTCCCCACCCGCTGCCTTGACAATGTCGGCTTTGAGTTTGGCTTTCTTCGCTCGGCTCTCTGCTTCACGATCTCGTTCCGGTCTGCGCCTTCTATTGCTCGTCCCTTCCTCCTCGTCCTCCGAATCCGTCTCCTCCTCGCCCGCTTCAAAGCTGTTTTGATCAGACGCACGGACGACCATACCAACACGAAGGCACTCACATGCTCTCGATGAAAGCCGCTGCGGCTTTCTCTGAGAATTCGACTTCTCGACTGCCCCATCTCCACTCGATGAGAGCGCCTTCCTCCGCTCCGCCCGGTCCTGGTGTCGTTTTCTTCTCGAGGTAGTTGTACTTGGCCAGCTGGTCGAGGTACTTGTCCAGCGTCATTGGTGGTTCCCTCTGATCTGACGAGCCGTATGGGAGGATGGTGTCGCGGTAGAGATTCAGTCTGCGCAGCAGCGCGTGCAGGTGGTCTTTCCATCAGCACGAGTCGACCTTGTCAATGCACCCCATGCTTACCGTCCTGGATGACGCGACCTGTGCAGAGGACCAAGCAGAGGATGACGGTGCGAATCCCCAGCAGACCGATATGGCCGACGACCGTACCGTCGCCCTTGTCCCATCGAAGCAACGCTCCAGAGTCTGGGGCGTCGGAATCTTCGGCATACTCGTCCTCCTGATGCTCAACCATGGGCAGCGATCGAGGCTCGTTCATCATCGCGATGAGCTCTTGCGGCAAGACGGACCGCAAGCCATAAGTCGATGATCCTGGGGTATCAGCGCTGGGAGCATCACGCTAATGTCGACGCTCCAACCTTTGTTCTTTGAACTGGCATCGTCTTCCCCATCCTCCCTCGCCCGTCCCTTGCCCTTTTGCGCTTGCGCTTGGGTCTCTCCCGGTCCAGTCTTCTGTTTCGCCCGATACTCGACAATCTCCATCCCAAATACCGACTGCAATTGCGCGCTGGCAGAGGCGATGAAGCTGTTCAGCGCGCGAGGTTGATCAGGGCACACTGACTCGATCAGCGCTTGCTGGTTTCCTCGTGGATGGACTCACCCGCCCCGCTCATTTGTGATCGGTTCATTGGGCGTCTTTTATACTCCATGAACAATGCTAGACGCGCGATCTGTGCGCCTTTTGCCTTGGTAGCCTGCATTTCAGTCACGCTGTACTTTTGCACAAGGTGATGCTTCGCACCTCTTCATTCAATCCTCCGCCTCCCTGGGTCTGCGCCTGAGTCGGGACAGTCTCGGTCTCTCCTTCTGAAGACTCTGACCCTTCGGCCTCCCGCCTCCTGCCCCTCCCATTCTGGGTCTGAGCCTGTGACTCTGTCGACCGCCGTGCCATGTGGGGGAAGAGTGAGATGGAAAAGTTAAGCTCGACGCGTCTTGTATTGTGGAACTGGCACATGTTTCAGCTCAGCCTAGTCGGTTATCAGCTTTCCCACGGTACAAACATCCAACCTACCCACCTCACTCCTACAACTCGCATTCCCCTTTACTGACATCCAATACTCCCTACACATACATCCTCATCACCCGCACCAAACCCCCCCTCCCCCGCCTCTCCCCCTTCGACCTCCACTGTCCGCCGAGATGGCACAGGCGGAACAATCATTCAGAAAATGGATCGGACTCGCGACGACCCCGCCTTCAGACACATCCTCCCCTTATGAACACCTCTCGGAACAAAAATCCCTTCTCCAACAGACCCTCAGTACTATCGCCAACTCTGATGATCTCCCGGCGCACATATCAAGTGGGATCGTCAGAGCAGTCGTATCGTCACGTTTTGGCACGCTCCAAGCAGGGAGAGAGAGCTGGGAGCACGATCCTCGAGCAGTCGGCTTGGCTGGGGAGATCCGGGATCTAACGATCCTCGTCGCTCTGGCCTCGCTGTGTCTCCACTTGGTCGTCGTCGACCCGCTTTCAGGCGCGCCAGACGATCATGCCAACGCGATATCATCGACTATCCTGAGGTCCAGGGATGAGGGGTTCGGGCTCAACACCTTTCTGTTAGAAGTCTCCGAGCCCCTCGCATCCGAGCACGCCGTCGCGGATGATCTCTGGCCGATAGCCGCATTGACGCTCGCATGGGCGGTCGTCTTGAACAGCTTGGAGCCTGAAAAACGCTTCCCCTCGCCGGGCTTCGCGCCGATGGAACAGGAATTTGCCAAGAGAGCCTTGAGACCGGATGGAGGGTTGTGGGTTGGATTGACAGCTTTGCTCGAGGGCCCGCTTTTCGACGGCGAGGGGTTGTCGGGCGAAAACGCAGAGCAAGCTGTCAATGTTGAGATTATACGGCGCCACATCATCAAAGGTGCGTAGGCAAGAGCATCACCAGCCACTCTATATATGGACAACCTCCGCTGATCTCTAAGACCTCCTGATGGGCCTGAGTGACCTGATACGAATCGAGAACGTGGTTCCACAAGAAGGCCTCCACAACGTCTGGAACTTGCTCTTCTCTGGCGTGAGTCAAGCTGTCTACTACCCCACGCACACGCTCATCTAGCAGGGATCCTCAGAAGCGACAGCGCGCTTGTGCCAGGACTACTGGCTGAACGACTTTGAGCTCGAGACTCGCCGGGCGATTCTTCTCGATGCTCCCTTCCCACGATCAACACAGCTTCTCGAGCTGCTCATCTCTCTGTCCGGCCAAGCGTACGCCGACTCATTCTCCCACTCCTTGCTAGAGATCGGTCCAACACTGGCCGTGTACCGTGAATTCGCTTCCCTGTCCGCCTTGACCCTACCGCTCGAGAACATCGGGGAATATCGAACGACTCTGACCGACTCAAATGGCAGAATGGTCATCAAGACGGTCAGATCGTTAGTCTTACCGGGAGGAGAGATCATTCCTTCCGGGACGACCGGGATCGTTTCTCCGCCAACGAACGGGTCACGCCGGGTCCGCCTGGATGTCCAGGTTGATGGATGGCCGATGCTATTTGAGATACTGCGGGCGACTGTCGGTCTATCAAGACACGATCAACCCATCACTTCCGCCGACGATCGATATATCCCCCTCAACGTCTCCAAACTCGGCATAGAAAGCAGTCTCCCCGCCATTCAGTCTTGCGGCCTTCGACTACTCGAGAAGATCTTACACCCCATCAATGGCCTTCCTCGGCGATTCTTCGAGACTCTTTCTACGGGGATTGAACCTCCGGCCGTGGCCATCCTGGAAATTATTCTAGGCAGTTTGGAACAGTTCAAGACAGAAGCTGCGCCTTTGCGGAACGTTCCTGCCACGCTCGCTGGAATCAACTGCATACGACATCTGTTGTCGCTGGGTGACGCGTCGGTTTGGACTGCGCTGCGATCGTCATACTTCTTTGGGGCGCTCGGCAAACGGAAGAGTATCGCTGCCTCGCTTATCCACCTCGACGCGGCGCAGGGAGACCATGTCATCTCTCTGGCAATCCTGCGTCTGGTCGGAACGATCGTCACCGCCGCCTCAACAACGAGTGTGCCCGACGAACGGATTGTGCGACCAGCAGTCGACCTGGTGTACCATTCCATATGGGCTCAGGCGTCCGGCTGGCGCTTCAACGACGGTGCTAAAAAGTACGAAATGTACTCGTCCTTGTCGACCATTTTTGCCGCAATCCTCGCTCACCCCTTGTCGACTGATGGCACAGGCAGAAACGAGCCCGCAGAGTCCCTCCACGACCTCTTCGTCGCCAATGCCTCAAGTATGACTTACCGACCGCTACTTGATATCTTGATCGGTGGTGTCGACCAGGCTGTCAAGTACATGGATCGGCAAAGGCAGACCGATGCTGGTCTTGTCGTCTCTTCCTTCGAAAACGCCTTGGTCTTGTTGATCGTACTATTGAGGAATGCGGTCATTGCCCCATCGAACACCCTACCGAAATCGCTGATGTCGACTCCGATCATTACCCCTTCGGGAATCAGGACGAACCTGGTGGATCATCTGCTCCAGATCGGCGTTGATCCCGATTTACCAGCGTCGACTCGACTGCGATTGTTCCAGCTCATCCGCACTTTCCTTCTCGCCACGAATGCGGACAAACACCGACCATCTCTCGCGGCACTGTTGCGCCATCCTGACGAGATATGCGTCTCTGTCGGAGATTTCACCACCAAGGGGGAGACTGAGGAGATTAGAGCTTTGGCGTGGAACCTGTTGGCGACAATCGTATCGACTCAGCCCGGCTGTGCCAAATTCTGCATCGGGCAGTCTGAAGACAATTTGTCTCCACCACTGGCCAATGCCGTTGAGCAGACCTCGCGATGGAGCGATCTTCGGAAGGAAAGCCCTCGCATTTTGGCTGCCATCTCCAACTATTGCCTCGCCGTGGTGGAGTCGCCGAGCTCCTCATCCGTAGATCATCTCCTTCGGTCACATCCCTCATTCTCTACCTCCATGTTCGAACTCTCGACGAGTCCTGTCCCTACCCCGCCGACCTTCTTGCTATCGATGCAGACGGAGGACTTTGCTGAGCGCATTACCGCTTACGCGCATTCGGTACAGGCTCGGGCGAACGCTACTTCGTTGCTGGCGGCTGAACTGTCATCTCTGGCTGATTCGGACGATCCTCAGGTCGACAAGACCAAATCCGTACAGCTGGTGGTCGGCCTGTTCCGAAGCGGTACCAAGTTGGCGGAGAACATCGTTGCGGCGGCACACACCAGCTGCTTCTCTCATCTGCACGAGAAGCAAGGCGCAGTGTTAAAGGAAGCTGGTGTCAGCCTGGATGTCTTACGGACGATAGCGATACCTGGAGAGCGAGAACTCGGGTTGTCATATCTCTTCGGTACGTCCTCTGGAACCTTTTCGCTGCAGCGAGCTAATCTCAGACGGCGAGCCAGTCTTTGCAAGGGATGATATGAGACAAGCCCAAGCCAACTTTGCCTTGGACATGCTCAACCTCAACTGGTCGATGCTTGACGCCGATATCGCCTTGACGAGGGCGTTTGGCCGATTGGCTGATGCTGTCATGCAATGGGCGGACGGCGATGCCATGACTGCTGAACCGACTTTGAAGGCTTCGGTGCATCTCGCAGAGGTCATTGCGTCGGAAGAGCAAGGGGGAGATGTCATGCTTGCCATCCAAGCGGAGCGATTCGAAGTCCTCCGTCTCTTACTGGAAATGGCGTGCGCCGAGGACGCTACGAATGATCGACAGCAATTACTCGAGCTCTGTGGAGGCATTCGACGAATGCTCGAGTCGAGTCTCTTCCCACCACTGGCTGGACTGCATCATCAAGATATGCCTGCACTCCACCGGCCCCTGCTCCGAATTCTTTTCCTCGTTATACAGGCGATCTCGCGGCTGGGTGCACCGCTCCTCGATATCGACGCTACGACCGAGGCCGCGACAACGTTTACATTGCAAGTGGCGGATGCCGTGCTCGACACCTTGGTCCGCCAACCCAACGCATCCTGGACGTACTACGAGGACCTTGGGGCGATTGTCGGAGTATTGTGTGAGGTCACGAGAGCACCCAACGCGGAACTTTGGCTCGACAAGGTCGCCGAGCATAATTTGGTCAACCGCAGTCTCGAACTCGTCACTCGCACTCGCATTGAGAACAATCATGTCCCTGCTCATACCCCCAGCGTCCTGCTTCTCCACCTCGCCCTCGCCAGCAGTCCGGCCTTTGCTGAACGCCTAGCAGTGTCGGGGATACTGCCTGCCTACTCGCACAATGCGATTGCAGTCGAAGCGGAGCTGGGACGGATCGACTCACCCACCCCGACTCCTACGCCCAATACCACCCATGGCGCTTGGTGCGGGATGCTGTTGGTCATCAAAGCCCTCCTCTCCTCCCTGCCTCCTACCAGTGTCGCCAACCTCGCCCGATCCGAGGTGTTGCCATTCATGCGAGTTGTTTCTTCGCAGGTTCTCCATACTCTCACATGGAATGGAGAAGATCCGATCTCAGCCCCGACGCTCGACGAGCTTGAACTCGTCACGGATATTTTCTACGGCGTCGCTCAGGCGGTAGGACCAAACGAGGGTTTGTTCGAGCAGGTTCAAATCCCCTTGATCGCTCTTCTCAAGTCGATCCGAGGGGCTCTCGCTCATCCGCACACGCTTTCGAAATCATTCGTGCCCGCGAGCGAAGAGGAAAGAGGGGCTCTGGAGGATGAATTGGGGGCCTTGGAGGGGTTGTCTGACCCGGATTTGCTGGATTTTGCGGCCAGGCCGTTTATTGCTGGACGAACCATGCGGGTGCTGGGAATTGCTCGCAGTGCTGTGTTGACGCTCGTCATGATCACCAGCGCTCTGGGCGTGCTCGACACGGATGACGAGTTCCCGGATGGCCAAGCCCTCGAGGCTGAGGTGGGTGTCGACTGGAATCACAGTGTGATTTGCGCTGACGAATCAGGAGGAGGTAAGGTCCTCGCTCGACGATCCTGTCGGCATCTTATACGATCTGTTCTACCAAAGCGCGGCATCGTCTGCTCGGCTGTCGAAAGCGGCCACTCAAAATGTCAGCGCGGCGCGCGGTCTGCTGGACCAATTGCAAGAGTCGACCGCGGTCTTGGCAGTCGCGCAGATCATCTACCGACTCTCACTCATCCCCGACGAGCACAAGTTTTCAGAAGACAGTATGGACCTGGACGGAGGACAAAGCAGACGGATGTCGACGGGGGCCAACGGGCATTCGCCGCGGAGGTTGTTGGAAGAACTGGCGGAGGACCTGTATGGGGCTTTGCCGGACGATGGCAGCAGGCTGTTTGAGAAGCTTCGAGCGAAGCTGGAGGGGTTGATGATCATGGAGTGAACGAGTGGGTGGTCATTGGGTAGACGAGCGGGGAGGTGTACCTGCGAGAGCAGTATATAGCATTTGTAACGCCCAGCAATGAATCGATACGGACTATAAATTGTGCAAAAGATCAGATGCGAGGTACTCGCACGCATGCGGAGGATGAGTGAACAGTGCAGTGACCAGCACTCCGGTCTGCAGCAGGGCACGAGGGCGAGTTGCGGCCTCCTGTCACGTAGCGGGCTACACGCGCAGCTGTCGTTCACAACCCCACAAGAAAGCTTGTCATGGAAGGATACGAGACTGATCAACATTGCTGGACCGATTTTTCAAGCACGGGGGTATGCATAGACCATCGTAAACGAAATCTATGTACACCGTTCCTGCCTCTGCTCGCACGCGGTTCGTGGAGTAGCTTACGAGGAGGGAGCACCTCGGCCAACACCGCCGAATCGCTGTCTTGTCAGTCTTGGTGTACTTTATCCCAGCCGGAGGGTTGTTCTACTCACGGGCCTGTAGCCGGCACCGGCACCCTCCTTGTCCTCACCGGCGTCGTCTCGTCGTCGGTACTCTCGGTCACCTCGGGGGGCTCGGTAAGCACCACCCTCTCGGGCACCAGCTCCGTAACCGGCGGGTCGGCCGGCGGGTCGGGCGGGCTTCATGTGAGTCTGGGGGACAATCTCGGCGGGGAGGTTGAGCCACTCTCGGAGGTAGGCGAGACCCTCGTCGGTGAGGGTGTAGTAGTACCACTGCCAGGAGAACTGGGTCTTGACGAATCCCTTGGAGGTGAGGGACTGCATGGCCTTGATGACCTCGAGGTTTCGGATCTCGGGGAGGTCAGGGTGGGAAGGTCGGTTGAAGTCCTTGGGGGCGACAAGGACACCCTCCTTGAAGAGAGCCTCGTAGATGGTTCGTCGGTTTTGCTTGGTGATGATCATTTCGGCGAGTGGACTTTTCGGACGGGTCGGTCTGAATCGATGGGTGGTGGGTGGTCGAGTGCGTGTGCTTGAATGCCGCTGACTAGGGGGGGCGTTAGAATGGGCGCTGACAGCAGGGAGGAGGAGACGGCTGGCATACCTTCGGCGTGTACTTCCAGGTTATAGAAGGTCGAAAGAAGGGCTTTGGGACAAACGACTCTGTCGAAATGTGTGCGTGCCGCTCCCCCCCCCCCCCCCCCCCTCCCAGCCAACACGCCTTCGAAGTGTCGGCGTTTACCGGGAATTTCAGCGGACAGAGTTTGAAACCACATGTGGCGCCAGTGTCTTCTGCTGGCAGAAGGGGATTACGCCGCGGCGATCGCCGAGAGTCATACACCTGTTGATCTCGTTCCTGGCACTGCGGAGACTCCGGATTCTACGGATGGGAATGATGATGGCGTCGAGGCTCAGCGTCGAGGCCGGCTTCTTTCTTGATCGAGCGTACATATAGAGACGACCTTTGGACCTTGACCAGCTCATGATTCCCTCATGACATCGACCAATCTGCTCATAGGAGCCGTAGCGGTGGTCTTGTCCACCGCTTTCATCCTCGTACGCCCTGGGCGATCTCGCAATCAACCTCACCCAGACACTCTCCCGTCCGCCCTATTACCTTCCTACACCTCCCACGCCCGCCTCCTCCCTACGCCGAGCAAGCACGCCTTCTCCTACCCGCTTCTATACATCGGTGCGGATATAGACGCGCTGGAACTGGGCGAACTCGATCTCTCCGCTCGGCTTTTTAGCTATGGAGGATCACCCTGGACCAAGGTCTTGGGTCTCCGCAGCTTCGGATACCTCACCCCGGGCCCTTTGGGCTTGCGCGAGAAGCTGGAAGCGCTCTTACGAGGACAGGGTATGACCTCGGACAAGATTCACCGAGCTTGGATCGTCACTATACCCAGTCTGCTGGGTTTCGAGGGTATCAACCCCCTGACCGTGTGGTTCGTCTACGACTCGTCCAAACGTCTCTCTTGTGTCGTTCTCGAAGTGCACAATACCTTTGGAGAGAAGTAAGTGTCCTTTGGAATGACTTCCCCACTCACCTCAGACACGCCTATGTGCTGCAGAGCGATTCATCCTTCAAAGTCAGCCCTAACGACGGGTACGACCACGCTTGGGTCTTCCCCCGAACGTTCCATGTCTCCCCTTTCAACTCTAGAAACGGGTACTACCGCCTCGACCTCCTCGACCCGTTCCCTTGTGACGCACCCTACCCAGCTCCATCACCGCAATACAAAGTCTTCCTACGCCTGCTGACCCCGGACAAGACCACGAAACTCACCGCCGTCGTCGCTTCCCACCCGACCCATCGTCCTGTGCCATTGCACGATTCGCACATCCCCTCGATCGTCTTTGCGCTATGTCGCTGGCCGATGGCCTTGTTCCTGTCCACCCCGAGAATCCTCTACCACGCCTATATCCTGCAGTACCTCAAGAGACTCGCCATGTTCCCCCGACCGGAGCCGCGCGACCAAGATCAAGATGGGGTGTGGAACCCGCCGCAGAATTATCAAGATGGCACGGGTCTCGCGATCGGCTGGCAGGAGATCAGCGGGTCAGAGAAGTGGCTCGAAAAGGTGTTCTGGAGTTGGGCCGCGGATCGTACGAGAAAGACTGGAATATCCCTCCATCTCCATCGGCCCGACCACCTCAGATCTGACTTGGACGTCGGCGCGATCAAGGCAGACCGAACGGTGCTTGTCACCACGTCGAATCCGTATTTCTTCACGCAGCTGTGCATGGCTCCCACAGCTCGGCACTTTCTCGTCCTCGCGCCGGAGATCCTTACAACGGTGTCGGATCCAGCCTTGTTCGTTCAATTCCTCTCGATCGACGACGAGGCAGACGACGGCGCGGTCAACAATCTTTTATACTGGGTTCTGCGAAGCAACTTTGCATGGTACTCAACTGTATCCACCGTTAGCCCGTCACCCGACTTGTGGACATACCCGCGCACGCACTTTGTGTACGACCTGCCTGGGCGCGACAAATGGTGGTTGTGCTATGTGCTCTACACGACTTACCTCGCGGCACGTGCCGAGGAATCGATCATGCACCTCATTTCCGCTCGATTCGTGTCAGGCGGGGCGCCGTGGGAAGTGTGGGAGCGGGCGTTGAAGAGGCAATACCGAGAGAAGACGGGGGGTTTGGACATGGAGGACTGGGAGGTTGTAGGTAGCGTGCAGTATTAGAGTCTGTACATACATCCACGAACGTGACGAGACGCTTTGACGAGATGGCTGGTCTGGGGCCGTTGGTAAAGGACGACTATGAGGTTTCTTGCTATCCAAGCCCCCGATCTAATTGCCCACCCTGTGCTTCATGCCGCCAAAGATCCGATGAGCAATACAAGTGTTATGTGTGTCATTGCCGCCATCTATAGCGATTGATTAGCTGCTCAGTATGGGTTTGTCCTCTTCTGCCGTCTTCGCTCTTTCCTATCCTCGACACCTCGACCGAGAATCGGACCGCTTCTATGACCTCGTTCTTCCTCCTCCTCATCGTCATCCACATCCATCTCCGACTCCTCCGTCTCAATCTCACTCTCCTCGCTCTCATCCTCCGACTCGACGTCCTCTCGTCCGTCTCCGCCATCGTCGTCGATATCTGGGTCGCCGACGACCAGGCGGTTGGGCAAGGAGGCAAGGGACCAGCCCGACAGGACGCCGTCTTCAGAGCCGGTGTAGATCGCCTCGTTGGCGATATCGTGGTACATGGCTCGCACGACGTCCTTGTGGCCCCGCGCGTGACCGGGTCCAGATAGGAAAAAGGCCGAGGGGTTCAAGGCCTGTTCGTGGTGTGTCTGGTGCACGAGGAGGATATCCCCACTATGAGATGAGTCATTGAAGAAGGAGAGACCAAACTTCCGACTTACGCGTTTGATCCCAGACCAATAGTTGGGATTCCTCGCTTGGTCACGCCGAGGGAAGGAACCACATCGATGAGGTACTCTGAATGGAACACCCCCGCCTTGTCCTCCCTCTCCTCCTCGGCCGACCGGACCACAGCAGGGCCTCTGGGACTGTGCGCAAATGTCTTTCCCCGGTATACCTCCGTCCCATTCTCCATGAAATCTTGCAGCTGCAACTCATCCTCCTCCCCTTTGCCTATGTCCCACGTGGCCACCCCGTCCATATCGCTCCTCGCCCAGACCTTCATCTTGCCTTTATGCGCATAAGCGCCCGCGTCTGCTATGCTCTGCCCCCAGTTCTCCGCCGCGAGGACAGCTTCCTCTTCGTCCGATTCTTGTGGGTTGGAGAGCGCGACGAGACCGTCGGTCGAGGTGGATAGGAGCAGGCGCGAAGGGAGGGGGTTGGACGACGAGCCGGACAAGAAGGAGGATGTCGAGGGAAGGAGCGAGAGATGGGTTAGGTCGTCTGAGTGGGTCGATGTGTGCGAGTACATTGGCTGCTTGGCATTTCGTGTATCCCTAGGTCTCAGCGATACACCCTGGTATAGGTGATTGCTGGCTCTGGTCCCAGCTCACCAGAACAGTATGTGCGCCTCGGACGAAACGAGCTCGGTGCCGCCAATGACAAGGTTGTCACGCTCAGACACAGCCAGCGCGAGTACAGGCAGTGGTTTACGCACAAACGCTAATGATCAGTCATTGGAAGGAACACGAAGCTAAACCTACTTGCTCAACTCACCTTTAATGTTCAAACCGGGGGTACGGGTCCGCTCGTCCCATCGCACAATCGCGCCTTCTTTGCCCGCTGACCAGATAGACCCCTCATCTGCGCGCACGCTGCTAATATGACCCGTATGGCCACCTCGTAGCACATCGACAGGCTGGAGGGTTTGGTTGTCCGCAATGGTAATCTCGGTAGATGGATGCCGAAGGAGCAGATGGGGCGTGATTGTGGCTGGTGTGATCCCGAGGATGTAAGGTTTGGAAGGGAGAGCGCTGGAGAGGGTAGCGTAGGCTACCGGCGCTTGCGCAGGCATCTTGACTATGTTGAGGGGGTGGGACAGGTGTTGCAGAAGAATGGATAACTTCCAAAGACTCGGTTCGCATATCCACAGATTTCAACCCATCGGTGAGTAATGGTGTGAGCGTTACGTAACCCCCTCATTGGTACACGGCTCGATAATCATCACAACTCTGCATGCCTACAGATAGGTGGACCAGTCTACGACCTCAAAGCATCAAGGCGGGTCGATCCTCGACCTCCTCGACCTCTACGTCCTGCGCTACCTCATTCTCGAGCCTCTGAACTTCTCGCTCTACCTCCTTTTTCAGCCGCAGCCAGTCTTCCCGCTGGAGCTGCTTCAAGGCGGCAGCGTAGAATGCGAGCTTGCGCGGTACAGCAGCTCCAGCCTTTGGCTTGGCGTACAGTCCGTACATGTCCCCGATGGCGTGTGCGGCTTTCAGCATGGCGCCTGCGAGAATCGGCGGTTGGAGCAGTGGAGGCAGTATGCTCAATAGGCGTATTAGGATACTGGGGGGCGCATCGTCCTGGTCTCAGCACACAAGCCAACCATAGCTTCCAGAAGAAGACGTACTACTTTCTGCCCTATCGCTTCCCATACTTGGGTCCAAGCTTCGCGCACCGACGAGAACCGAACGGTCGATTTGGGGTCGATCAGGAATGGCACGAGTGACGCGAATTGCTGCTTGATCTCTTCTGGGGATATTTGGGAAAAAGTGAGGTTGTCAACATCAAGCGAGGGCAGCCTCGACGAGAGTAGGATGTGTAGGTATGCAAGACTGCGTGTAAGCGCCCAACTCCCTTGCCCTTGCCACCAAAAAGCACCTACACAATCGCGACAAAGTTGTAGCTGAGCTTGACGCCAATGTCGGCTGGGGGAGCGATCGCCGATATGACGTCTTCTGGGACCGCAGCCGGTATGGGCGCCGTATCGGCTTCAGCGTTGTCCTCCGCAAGGTCGTCTCCTTCCCACCACGGTAGCACTGAAGGGATGGGGTCGTCCGCCTGATTGTCCTCCGCAGCAGACTTTAACAATTCACGAGCCTCCTCAGAATCCGGGTTGCGAATCGCGGCCAAGAAAGCATCTCTATGCTGTTGCGGCAAGAGATGGAAGAGCTTATTGCTATCGATGTTTTCTGCCGTTAGTCACTTTCGCAACGTGAGGCCTTGGCTCACCTATATCCAGTCCGTCGAGCGCTTTCTGCAGCTCATCCTCCTCCTCGTCCTCCTCGTCAAGCTCGGCGATGAACTCTTCGCCTTCCGCCTGGGCATCTTCAAAACGCTTGAGCATCTCCATCATCCGCTTCTTCTCCTCAAAGTCCGCCTTGGGATCCGCGGCGATCTCATCAAGCACAGTGCTCTTATAGAACGGCTCGGAGCATTGTACATGACTCTGGTCATCAGTGCCTATCCCTTGTTGTAAAGGCTTCTTTACCAACCTCGTCGCGGAAACATGCGAGGGAGCAGTACGCTACGTTGCACCTCGGACAGGTGTAATGACTATCATTCTTCCGACATCTGCTTGTCAGCGGATCGTGAATGGCTGCACAAAGTCGCAGAACTCACATTCCGCATACCCTCTTTTGCGCCTGAGATAATCCAGGTCGAGGTACTGCGAA
The DNA here is from genome assembly GCA_031326905.1 of Papiliotrema laurentii. Classification (NCBI taxonomy): domain Eukaryota; kingdom Fungi; phylum Basidiomycota; class Tremellomycetes; order Tremellales; family Rhynchogastremaceae; genus Papiliotrema; species Papiliotrema laurentii. The sequence goes on from JAODAN010000008.1 coordinate 1,027,778, forward strand.
TGGCAGGCGAATCTGCTTTTGCTTCGGGTGAGTAATGGACATCGACTGGAAAGTCGAGGTAGGACATCTCGAAATCTCGAAATCTCGGTCATCTCGAAGGTGGTCGAGCGAGGGGCATTTGTAATCGTGGTTTGTTTACGACCCGACTTGTAATCCCCCCGATTTGATCCCGCTAATCGGATCGATCTCCCAAACCTAATGACGTATTTCGGACCTATTTAACCTCTCGGTGATTCGTCGCGAGCCGGTCCCTGTCTCGACTTTTCCCCTCTCGCGATCGCTGGCGATCATCCTTCTTACCACCTCTCTTTGTCGATACAAACACCAGAAATGTCTCTGGCTAGGACCTTGAAACTCGTGTCGCGAGCGACGCCCGCTTCGACGTCGACTGCGCCGGGCAAGAGGGGCCTCGCCACTGTACGAGATGTGCCAGCGCAGACCACCTCGAAAGCGTCAGTCCATGCTTTCAGTCTCATGCGTCGACATCGACTGACATGCAGCCCTACCGCCGTCGTCATGATGAACATGGGCGGTCCGTCCACCGTGCGCATCTATTCAGCCTGCCAGCCTTCTTTGCTAATGGCAGATCCCTGAGGTTCATGACTTCCTGTCTCGACTGTTCCACGACCACGACCTCATCCCTCTCCCGATGCAATCGATTCTCGCCCCGTGGATCGCCAAGAGACGGACTCCCAAGATCGAAGAGCAGTACACAGCTATTGGAGGTGGATCTCCCATCCTCAAATGGACCAAAGCTCAGGGCGCCGAGATGTGCAAGTTGCTCGATGAGCTCAATCCCGAGTCGGCGCCTCACAAGCCTTACGTCGCTTTCCGATACGCACAGCCCTTGACCGAGACGATGCTCGAGGAGATGCGCAAAGACGGCGTCAAACGCGCTGTCGCCTTCTCCCAGTACCCGCAGTACTCTTGCTCGACCACCGGGAGCAGTCTGAACGAGCTGTACCGGGTTGCCAAGAAGGAAGGATGGGGCGGGAACGGCGAGGTCGAATGGAGTATCCTTGACAGATGGCCCACTCAACCGGGTCTGGTCGAAGTAAGTGGTGTCTCTCGTACCCCATGCCGTATGGCACTCATGGATCATCAGGCCTTTGCCCATAACGTCAAGCAAGCTCTCCTCAAGTATCCCGAGGACCGACGGTCTGACGCGGTCATCCTCTTCTCGGCCCACTCGCTGCCTATCGAGATTGTCAAGTGAGTAGTTGGACGCTTGCTATGGGGGGTATGCAGGTTTGCTGACACGTCAGCCGAGGTGACCCTTACACCGCCGAAGTCGCCGCGACCGTCCACGCCGTGATGCAGAAGCTGGGATTCTCCAACCCTTGGCGACTCACCTGGCAATCGCAGGTCGGCCCGAAAGCCTGGCAAGGCCCCCAGACTGCCGATGCGATCGAGGGATTGGCAAAGTTGGGCAAGAAGGATATCTGTTTGGTCCCCATCGCATTCACTTCGGACCACATTGAGACATTGTACGAGTTGGACATCGAGGTCGCCGAAGAGGCCGAGAAGGTCAGTGCTTTCCACTTCGGAGTATCATGATATCGATTGGGTGCTGACGGGCAGCTGGGCGTCCACCTCACTCGAGCCGAAAGCTTGAACGACTCGCCCATCTTCATCCGGGCTATCGCTGACCTTGTCTCGCAACATTTGAAAGATTACGAAGGTGGCAAGATCGGGCCTGTCAGCAAGCAAATATTGCTTAGATGTCCCGGTTGTACCAACCCCAAGTGTGGGAGAACAAAAGAATGGTTAGCTACTGGAGGCCAGAGCATGGAGGCGTAAGCGCGGCCCATAGGGTTTTATATTGCGATGCATATGCCATGCGTAATAAAGCACATTGAGCAGCGTAATGAATCTGCCTGGCTTGAAGGCATCGACACAGAATGGTGTATCAGTTCCACTCTGACGCGCTCCCTTGCTTCCTGTCCACTCTGAGTGCATTGATCGCAGCATACAGGCCGACGAGACGGCGGTTTCATTGGCTGAAAAGAGACTGAGGAGAAGCTGGAATTGGGAGTAATCGAGGGTTTCAGTGGCCTCGTACAGGCAACTTATGCTTCTGCTTAAAGTCGAGGACATTATAGAGCATAGAGCAAGGTGTAGGGATCGGAGCCTACCATGGAGGTTGTCTTATGGTAGTCGCTACTGACGTCCGAATCGTATCACAAGCGCAGTGATATGAGTGCATGGACATTTGTACAGCTTTTGAGATTGTTGTGATGGCGCGCCCTTTTCTTGTCTTTCTTACCCTGTTCTATTGTGGGGGGGAAATTTGGTGCCCATTTCGAGCCCACCATTGGGTCACTCAGAGCTCACCTCTTCCGAGTACTTGTTAGCTTTCGACTTCGAAACATACCACAAGCTTGTGCAGCAGCTGATCGGGCTTTGCTTGCTGGTGATTCCCCGCAGGGCTTGCTGGAAGATAGGCTTTGTTCGATCTTCTATTTGCCTGTAAACTTGCCCACATCGTTATAGATTCTAGACTCCTCAGCAATCTCTTTCGTCGTTGGTCAGACGCCGATGACGACGCGACTCGACGGTGGGATGAGGTTGAGGGCAGGCCAAGGCTGTGGCAACATGTCTCCGGCGATAACCTTGCGTAAATGTCATGTCCTCTCGTCTGTCGAGCGGTCTGATTGAAGCCCACAACAAGACTTACTTCCTGTGGGTGTGCTCGGTCGTACAAGAGACAAGGCTTCGACAAGAGCGCGTCGAGGAGGCTGGGAAGAGCATGATGGGTCTTGGTCCATCCTCAGCACCACGATCGACGGAACTTTCTGGTCTCGTGAGAAGTGGAGATGATACAAGAGCCGCTTTTGGTCAGTCCAGTCAAGGTGCCCAAGCATGGCATCGCCGTTGAGGGCCATGATTCTCGAAGAAAACATCCTCATGACCGCTTGCCACATGCCATCTTTATCGCTTGGAGCTGGGCATTCCCCCAACTTCCGACACCACGTGTCCGTTGTCATGCACCTTTGGTCATCCCATCGTCTTTGATGTGAACGCTGGGGAAAGTATGACTCCGATATCCGCCATGTCCTAATGGTCGCTGATTTCTCCGAGAGCTTCACAGGTGTATCGGTGGGATTTGGTGCGTTACCGCCCCATACATTTCGACTGATTAAACTCTATTTCTTATCATCTTTTCCATTCCCCATGCTGAAACATGACACCGAGACGCGGATGCGCGTGTGCGCGTTCAGGTGCGGCGCGCGTGTGTATGGCGGATGGGGGGGGGGGGGCCAGACGCTTTTTGGCCGTGGCTGAAATGATTTGATCCCGCTTCTCTGTTCGGACGGTGACGGCTTTAACCGAGAATTACGTAATTAATTGATGGTAGAAGTGAGCCTTTGGGGAAGGGATATTGTCCCCAGCATCGGCCACCTCTAGGCGACCACCAAAAGCTCAACAGGTGACATCCCCCCTCCCCCACCGTCCCCCCCCCCACAACACATCCTTCTATTCCTTCTCTCCTACTCTCACATCGCCATCATCCATTCTCTCTCCTCTCATCTTTAGACAACAGGGAGGAACAACGTCTTAGACTTATCATCACAGTCTTGACGATAGCTCGACCTCTCTCATTCTCGTAGAGCGTCGAAATCCAACCCCCCCCCAAACCCCATCTCACCCTCTACTTGAAACCCCCTCACCCCGACCCACATACTTAGTAATCCCCGCGCAGACCGCGCCGAACGCATCATGGCGTCCAGTACCTCCTCCGCAGGAGCTGCCAACGGTAACGGTGACATCTACGACCATGCTCGAGTCGCCCACTTCATCGGTAAGTCAACTTCGCCGTCGATGACCAAAATATCCTTGCCACGATCATGAGCTCCGTCCGCGCCGCATCGTCTGCCTTAAAGCCCGCACTCCTCCTACCCACCCTACCCCTCCTCTGCAGTTGCAGTCAGACCATATCGCTCCGCGTGCTCTGACGCGTTGCACGCATCCCCACCCACCTTCTTCAACTGTCTGGGGATTTTTTCGTGATGACGGTCGAGGCGGCTCGGACCTCTGCGGCCTCGTCCTTAGACTTGCGCCCGTCACAGGGCCTTCATGAAGCGTGCGCTGACATCTCAGGAGCAAACTCTCTTGACGCCGCTCCCTCTGGACGAGTCACCGACTTCGTCAAGTCCCAAGGCGGTCACACCGTCATCACCAAGGTGGGCGGACCCGCATCGTTTGGCCGGGACTGCAGCTGACGCTTCACAGGTCCTGATCGCCAACAACGGTATCGCCGCTGTCAAGGAGATCCGATCCATCCGAAAATGGTCTTACGAGACCTTTGGATCTGACCGTCAGATCGAGTTCACGGTCATGGCTACGCCTGAAGATCTCCGTATCAACGCCGAGTACATCCGTATGGCCGATCGATACGTCGAAGTTCCAGGAGGAACCAACAACAATAACTATGCCAACGTCGACTTTATCGTCGATGTCGCTGAGCGAGCTGGTGTCCACGCCGTCTGGGCTGGATGGTGCGTTAAATCGGGCCCAGAATCCCCTCAGAGTGGAGACTGACGACCAGGGGACACGCTTCCGAGAACCCTCGATTGCCCGAGACTCTCGCTCAATCTAAGATCGTCTTCATCGGTCCCCCCGGATCCGCCATGCGATCCTTGGGAGACAAGATCTCCTCTACCATTGTCGCCCAACATGCCGAGGTGCCTTGTATGCCCTGGTCGGGAACCGGTATCTCTGACACTGTCCTTTCGCCCCAAGGATTCGTCACTGTCCCGGAGAAGGCTTATGACAATGCCTGCGTCCACAACTGGGAGGAGGGTCTGCAAAGAGCCGAGAAGATCGGTTTCCCTGTCATGATTAAGGCCTCTGAAGGAGGTGGTGGAAAGGGTATCCGAAAGGTCGAGGAGGCCGAGAAGTTCAAGCTCGCCTTCCAGGCCGTCGCCGGAGAGGTTCCAGGTGAGTTGCCTCCGCCCATCGCCTGGATACGCAAAGCTCACAAACAGGATCTCCTATTTTCATCATGAAGCTCGCTGGCTCCGCTCGACACTTGGAGGTCCAGCTTATTGCCGATCAGTACGGTAACGCCATTTCTCTTTTCGGTCGAGACTGTTCCGTTCAGCGTCGTCACCAAAAGATCATCGAGGAGGCCCCCGTCACCATTGCTCGACCCGAGAAGTTCGAGGAGATGGAGAAGGCCGCCGTCCGACTTGCCAAGCTTGTCGGTTACGTCTCCGCCGGTACCGTCGAGTACCTCTATTCTCACGAGGACGACTCGTTCTACTTCCTCGAGCTCAACCCTCGTCTCCAAGTCGAGCATCCCACTACCGAGATGGTCTCTGGATGTAACATCCCCGCCATCCAGCTCCAGATCGCCATGGGTATCCCTCTCCACCGAATCCGAGACATCCGAACTCTCTACGGAATGGACCCTCACGGCATCACCGACATTGACTTTGACGGCACCAACCCCGAGTCGGTCAACAAGCAGCGAAAGCCCCGACCCAAGGGACACGTCGTTGCCTGCCGTATCACCGGTGAGAACCCGGACGCCGGTTTCAAGCCCTCTTCCGGGAACCTTACCGAGCTCAACTTCCGATCCAACTCGAACGTCTGGGGTTACTTCTCCGTCTCGTCCGCTGGTGGACTTCACGAATACGCCGACTCGCAGTTCGGACACATCTTCGCTTATGGAATGGAACGTTCGGAAGCGCGAAAGTCAATGGTCGTCGCTCTCAAGGAGCTTAGCATTCGGGGAGAGTTCCGAACGACCGTCGAGTACCTTATCAAGCTGCTCGAGAAGCCCGAGTTCGAGAACAACACTCTCACCACTCAGTGGCTCGACTCTCTTATCGCTGAGGGTATGACCTCGGAGCGACCTGATGCCACCCTTGCTGTCATTTGTGGAGCTGTCGTCAAGGCCCACATTGCCTACGAAGCTTCGCTTGCCAGGTACAAGTTTGTGCTCGACAAGGGTCAAGTTCCTTCCAAGGACACTCTCCAGACTTTCTTCAAGAGCGAGTTCATCTACGAAGGTGTCCGATACTCCTTCGCCATGGCCAAGTCGTCATTGCATTCGTTCACTCTCTACCTCAACGGCGGCCGAATCTTCGTCGGAAGCCGAACCCTGAGTGACGGAGGTCTCCTCATCTCCCTTGAGGGTGCTTCGCACACCGTCTACTGGCGAGAAGAGGTTGGCGCCATGGTCTTGTCCATTGACTCCAAGACCACCATGATCGAGGATGAGCAGGACCCCACTCAGCTCCGATCCCCCAGTCCCGGTAAACTCGTCCGATACCTCGTCGACTCTGGCGACCACATCGATGCCGGCGAGCCTTACGCCGAAATCGAGGTCATGAAGATGATCATGCCTGTCACTGCCAGCGAGTCTGGTATCGCTCAGTTCATGAAGCAACCCGGTCAGACTCTTGCCCAGGGTGAACTGCTTGGTATCCTCACTCTTGACGACCCTACCAAGGTCAAGTTTGCCCGACCCTTCGAGGGCATCCTCCCGACCTTCGAGCTCAAGCACGGCCGATACGGCACCAAGCCCCATCAGCGTCTTCGAGAGCACCTCGAGGTCCTGTACGACAACTTGCAAGGCTTCGACAACAGCGCTTCTGTCGCCGGCTCCTTGCGAGTCGTCGAGTCGGTCCTTCGGGATGCCAACCTCCCTTACACTCACGCTTCGGAGGTTCTGTCGACTCTCAGCGGTCGAATCCCAGCCAAGCTTGAGGAGGACATCCGAGCTACTGTCGACAGCTGCCGTGCCAAGGGTCTCGAGTTCCCCAGCACCAAGCTTAAGCGAACCATCGACTACTTTATCGAGGAGAACGTCCCCGTCAAGGAGAGAAGCCAAGTTCGAGCCGCCATCTCTCCCCTCCAGGTTCTCATCGACGCCTTCGCTCACGGCCTCAAGGTCCACGAGTGGCGAACTTGGGCTGACCTCCTCAACTACTTCACCGACATTGAGGCGCCGTTTGCCGACCCGTCCCTTACCCAGGAGAACGTTGTCCTCAAGCTCCGAGAGGAGAACAAGGACCTCGACCAGGTTGTCCGACTTGTTCTGTCTCACTCCAAGATCGCCTCGAAGACGAAGCTTGTTCTTGCCCTTCTTGACATTATCAAGTCCGAGTCTCCCCGTGCTTCGATGAGCCCCGAAAGCAAGGTCAACGAAGCTCTCAGCAGGCTTGCCGCCCTCGACAGCCGACCCACCGCCAAGGTCGCCCTCAAGGCCAAGGAGGTCATGATCGTTGGCGCTTTGCCCTCATACGAAGAGCGATTGGGTCAACTCGAGCAGATCCTTAAGTCTTCCGTCACCACCTCCTACTACGGAGAGTTCGGTGTCGGACATCGACTCCCATCGGCCGACTCCCTCAAGGAAGTCACCGACTCGCGATACACTGTCTTCGATGTCCTCGCCACCTTCTTCGACCACCAGGACCCCTGGGTCGCTCTTGCCGCTCTGGAGGTCTATGTTCGACGAGCCTACCGAGTCTACAACGTCATGCACCTCGACTACGAGCCCGCCGAGGGCGACGAGCCTCACATTGTCACCTGGCGATTCAAGCTTGGTGGAAAGTCCTCTACGGACCCGATCACTCCCCGAATCGACTCCACCAAGGACTTCTCCCGAATTGCCAGCATGTCCGACCTTACTTACGTCGTGAACACCAAGGCTGAGCCCACTCGATTCGGTCTCATGACGTCTTACAACAAGCTCGAGCCTCTCATCAAGGGTTTCCCCGGATTGCTCGCCCGATACCCTGCTTTCGACAGGATCGAGCACGTCGAGAAGTACGGCAAGGACGCCCGAAACCCCCACGTGATGAACGTGGCGCTCCGACTCTTCAACGGAGAGGACCACAGCGACTCGGACCTCAATGCTCGATTCACTGACCTCGTCAACCAACATGCTGCCGACGTCGTCAAGAAGGGTATCCGACGAATCTCATTCGTCATCTGCCGAGCGGACCAATACCCGGCCTACTACACTCTGCGAGAGGCCGCCGACGGATCCTGGAAAGAGGAGGAGGCTATTCGAAACATCGAACCTGCCTTGGCCTACCAACTTGAGCTTGGTCGTTTGTCCAACTTCAAGATCACTCCTCAACCCTCTTCCAACCGACAGATCCACGTCTACCACGCTGTCGGCCGAGAGAACACCTCGGACGTCCGATTCTTCGTTCGATCCTTGTTGCGACCTGGTCGATTCACCGGTGCCATGAAGCAGACCGAGTACCTCATTTCCGAAACCGACCGATTGGTCGGAGACATTCTCGACACGTTGGAGGTTGTTTCTGGTCAACACCGACAAGCTGACTGCAACCACATCAGCGTCAACTGCGTCTACTCGCTCAACGTCACCTTTGATGACGTTCAAGAAGCCCTCGCTGGATTCATCGAGCGACATGGCAAGCGATTGTGGCGATTGCGTGTCACCCAGGCCGAGATCCGAGTCGTCATCGAGGATGATGAGGGCAACGTCCTCCCTATCCGAGCCTTCATCGAGAACGTCTCTGGATTCGTCGTCAAGTACGAGGCCTACCAAGAGGTCACCAACGAGAAGGGCACTGCCATTCTCAAGTCGATTGGCGAGCCCCAAGGTCAATTCCACCTCCAACCCGTCAACTTCCCTTACACCACCAAGGAGTCGCTCCAGCCTAAGCGATACCAAGCTCACGTCATTGGTACCACTTATGTTTACGACTTCCCTGACCTGTTCCGACAAGCCGTCGACAAGGCGTGGAGACAGTTGGCCGGCTACTTGCCCAACATCAAGATCCCCGACAACCTTCTTACCGCCACGGAGCTGGTCCTTGACGAGCACGGAGAGTTGACTGAGGTCAACCGACAGCCCGGATTGAACACCTGCGGTATGGTTGCTTGGGTCTTCACCATGAAGACCCCCGAGTACCCCAAGGGTCGACGAGTTGTGGTGATTTCCAACGATATCACCTTCCAGATCGGATCCTTCGGTCCCATCGAGGACGAGTACTTCTACAAGGCTACCCAGTACGCCCGAAAGCACGGACTTCCTCGAGTCTACCTCTCGGCCAACTCGGGTGCCCGAATCGGTCTCGCCGAGGAGGTCATGGCGCTCTTCGATGTTGCCTGGCGAGAGCCCGGAAAGCCCGAGAAGGGCTTCGACTACCTCTACCTCACCCCCGAGAACCTTGAGAAGTTGAACGCTCTTGGATCCGGAAGCGTTATCACCAACGAGATCCAGGTCAACGGTGAGAGCAGGCACCAGATCACCTCGATCATCGGTCTCAAGGACGGCCTCGGTGTCGAGTGTCTTCGAGGCTCCGGTTTGATTGCCGGTGAGACCTCGCGAGCTTACGACGACATCTTCACCATCTCCATGGTTACCGCTCGATCCGTCGGTATTGGTGCCTACCTTGTCCGATTGGGTCAACGTGTTGTCCAGGTCGAAGGTCAGCCGATCATCCTTACCGGTGCCCAAGCCATTAACAAGGTTCTCGGTAAGGAGGTCTACACGAGCAACATCCAATTGGGAGGTCCTCAGGTGAGTTTTTCAAACACTGCGCGTGTCCGGCATTGCTAACAGGTAGATCATGTACAAGAACGGTATCTCCCACTTGACCGCCGGCTCCGATCTTGACGGTGCTCTTCAGATCGTCAACTACCTCATGTTCATCCCTGAGCGACGAGGACGAGCCATCCCCATCCTCCCCACCGGAGACTCTTGGGACCGAAACGTGGACTACAAGCCCCCCAAGGGGCCTTACGATCCTCGACAATTCTTGGCCGGTTGCTACGATGACTCTGAGGGATCTCACACTTGGAAGTCCGGTATCCTCGATCACGGCAGTTTCTTCGAGACCATGGGTGGATGGGCCCAGACCATCGTCACCGGTCGAGGACGAATCAGCGGTATCCCCGTTGCCGTCATCGCCGCCGAGACCCGAAGCATCGAGCGAGTTGACCCTGCTGACCCGGCCAACGAGAACTCGACCGAGAACCGAGTCTCTCTTGCGGGTACCGTCTGGTTCCCCGACTCGTCGCGAAAGACCGCGACGGCCATCGAGGATGCCAACCGAGAGGGTCTTCCTCTTATCATCTTCGCCAACTTCCGAGGTTTCTCTGGTGGTATGTCCGACATGGCGCAGGCTATCCTCAAGGAGGGAGCCAAGATTGTCGACGGGCTCAGCAGCTACAAGCACCCCGTCATCGTCTACCTTGTTCCCAACGGAGAGCTTCGTGGAGGTGCTTGGGTTGTTTTGGACCCGTCTATCAACCCGGAGCAGATGACCATGTTCGTCGACAACGACTCCCGAGGTGGTGTCCTTGAGCCCGAGGGTATCGTCGAAGGTAAGTTTTGGGCGAGGAAACATCATAGAGTACAGTGAGCTGATCGTCTAGTCAAGTACCGAAAGCCCAAGGTCCAGGCTACCATGGCTCGACTCGACGCCGAGTACGCCGAGCTCAAGAAGGCTGCCGAGAACCCCAACGCCACTCCCGAGGAGAAGAGCGCGGCTACCGCCAAGCTCGAGGCTAGGGAGAAGCACCTCGCGCCCGCGTACCAATCCGTTGCGCTCGAGTTTGCCGACCTGCACGACCGATCCGGTCGAATGAAGGCCAAGGCCAACTGCACGCCTTGCGACTGGGAGAACGCTCGACGAGCGATCTACTGGTCCATCCGACGAAAGCTCAACGAGAACGTGAGTTTGCTTGTTATCCTTGTATCAGCGTGATTGGTGCTGACCCCGAAGCGTCTCATGAAGAAGTTGTCGACCGCCAACCCGGAGTTGACTTTCCCCGAACGCAAGGCGATCTTGGAGGACTTCATCAGCGTCGAGCACGCCACCGCCGACGAGGAGGTCTCGGCCTTCTTGGAGAGCGCTGGCGACGAGATGGAGGCGCTTGTTCAACGAGTGCGAGACGAGTACTGCTCTGACAGCATCATCTCTTGGTCGTGAGTTTACCTTTTCGCCCAAACACAGGTACATGCGCTGACCATTGCAGGTCTACAAACAAGGAGGGTGTCTTTGCCGGTGTTCGAAGGATCTACGAGTCTCTCCCACCTGCCGAGCAGGCCGCTCTTCTCGAGCGACTTACTTCTCCTCAATAAGCGGCGGTCGGATCGAGGTCATTGCCGCTCGAGCTTGGCGACCCCCGTCTCCGATCCCGGTTCTCGACTCTTTGTTTGTTTTTGGTCCCTCTTTATCTCTTCAACTATAGAAGATTGATCTCTCTATCGCGCTTAGCATCGCTCATCTGTGTATACCGTATTTCCTCTCGACATCCAGGACGGGCTTTTTGACCGCTTACCTCGGTCGGGCCAGCCTCGGAGACCGTAGCATTAGAAGAATCGTTCTCTCTCCCTCTCGATATGACTCTTTAGACGTACATGCTGGAAAGAAGAAGAACATATGCAATCTCATTCATGTCTCACCGTCCCTGCTGTCCTCTGCACTATTTGAGGCGGGACGAAAGCTGAAGCTTGTGTCAATCCTGGCGTCTGTTGGAAACTATCACTTCTCCAGTACCTTATGGTACAGTAGCGCAGTCGTCTGGCTAATGTAACCAGGCGCACGACTAAGCATAGAGCCAGTCAAGCAGGCTGCTGTACGGAAACACAAAATAAATAGCATATCCTGCATGATCGTATCCTATTCACAACGTATGGAATATCACATATAGCACAAGGAACAATCGTCGTAGTCGAGCGTCAAGTGTGACGCCCGAATGCACACCGAAACCATCATCATCCCCACAAGAACGCGCCTCCACACACTCTCCATGCCGGTTTCGTTCTCCTCACATGCAATAATCATTAATCACAAGACCCAAGACTGAAGCTTCCTCCGCTGATCCCCTCACGCCTGCTCTCCCTCCCGTTCAGAACGCATTGCAGACGTCACGGGCTAAACCGTCGTGGACGCCACTGCCGCTTTCGCATCGCTGCCCTCAAGCAGGGAGCGGCTCGCAAGCTGGTGTATTGGTCGATGGCCCAAAGTTCCAGATCATCACATCACCGTCATCTGTCATCAGCCTATATGTCAAGCTGTAACCAGCAGATCCGACATACCCGATCCAGAGACAATCATGTCGTCGCTCAATTGCAACGAAGTCACCGCGCCACAATGTCCCGTGAGGGTCTGCTCGCATCGGCCGGATTCTCGGTCCCAGACCTTGATCGTTCGGTCTGTCATCAGTCGTCGGCTCATTTGTGTGGAGAAACACAACTGGCAAAGCTGCGTCAAAGACACTCACCATGAGAAGCCGAGGCCATCCTCAACGCGTCCATATCAACCGCCCAGACGCCCTCGATGTGTCCGAACAACGTCGAGATTTCTTCGCCCGAATCGACATCCCACAACTTGACAGTCCCATCCAAGCTGCCCGTCGCCAGAATCGGCTTCTTCTGCCGATGATCCGGGCCAGACTGCACCGCCTTGGTGGCCTTTTTGGTATCTTCCGACGACGCATGAACAAAGACCTTGGGTCCGGACGGACCGGACGCAATGTGCGCATGAGGCTCATAGTCAATGGGCGTCGGGGGTGGAGATGGCGAGTGGGCAACATTGGTAGACGAGGCTCGGATGAAAGGCGTGGGCGTGCTTTCCGAGGCAGACTGAGAAGGCGAGACGGCGCGTTTACGCATGTTCCGTCGGTGTTTCTGCTCGGCCACTTCTTCGTCGGACATGTCCACCATGATGAGCTTGATCGATTGGATCTGCGCCTTGTGACCGGTGAACGTCTTGACACACGTCTGAGAGGCTAGGTCCCACAGCTTGACGGTTCCGTCGTCGCTTCCCGAGAAGAGCATGGCTCCTGGGTCGATCTGTGCATCCGCCGCATCGTTCCTGGCTGCAGAAGATCCCGGGGCAGGCGAGTTTCCATTTCGAGGGCGGGTAAAGGAGGGCATGGCGGTAGGGTCCATGTCACCTGGGCTGGTCTTGCCATCCCACAACAACACCGAATTGACCCAATCTTCGTGGCCGCGCAAGGTGAACTTGTTGCCGGTCCTGAAGTTCCACACGTTAATGGTGCTATCGGCCGATCCGGTCGCCAAGAGGTATCCGTTGTAGTTGAGCGAGACGACGCCGTCCGAGTGGCCTTCCAGGACTCTCAGGCAATCTCCAGCGCGCCAATTCCACATTCGGACCGTGCCATCCATGGCACCCGTGAAGAGGAGCATCTGGTCAAATTGAAGACATCGAACCGCTCGGGTGTGACCAAGAAGCTGTCGGATCTCGGCGCCAGTCTCCAGGTTCCAGATGCGGACTGTCCGATCGTAAGATCCGGTGATGAGGACCGGGTAGGATGGGTTGGTGAGGGATGTGTGATACTGCAGACACATGACGCCGTCTTTGTGTCCCTATACATTAGCACGGGAAGGGACAGCACGGACCCGCTCAATGCTCACCTTGAGCGTCTTGGTCTGGCATCGACCCTTTCTCCAGTTCCTCTCCACGACCAGCCTCTCGCAATACACCGTCTTCCACGGTCGGGTCAGCCGCACTTCGTTGGCAGCCTGACTCTGGGCAATCGGCACAACTCCCTCGTCCTCCGAATCACTCTCGACTCTCGGTCGTTTACTCGCGCTTTCGAACGTCGAACTGACGGGCGAACTCGATGCGGCTCGTTTCGTCCCGGCGTTCCACCAGATGGAAACAGGTGTATCGCACAGCCTCCTCGCGGCAAGCATGTTTGGGATGAGCGGTGCTTTCCCGCCCAGCGCCTCGACTCGTGTGACCACTTTGGTCGCTTCATGTCCGCCTTCTCCGTGGGAATGATCGTGATGACCGATCGACACGGCGGCAGCTGGACTCCTATCTTTCAACTCGACCTTGAGGCGTCGTCGCTCGAGCAGGGGTAAGCCCCATCCGCACTTTTCGCACTTTCGATCAATGTGCTGACCGCACATCCGTCGCCACAGGAGGTCGTCGTCGGCTAGTGCTTTCCACGACTTGGAGACCTGGGCGGCGCGGCCGAGGGATATCGCGTCGAGATAGCCGAGTATGCGGAGGTTGACTTCGCGGGGCAAGAGGGAGAAGGGGTCGATGCGGATGATCTGGTCGAGCGAGTCGGAGAGGTGGGAAAGCTGCGAGCTGGATGTCAGCGGGGGTTGCCAAGGGCTTGACGTGGATAGGAGCGAGTGCTTTGCACCATGTGCTTCCATGACGGGAGGGTGGGGGTGGGGGGCAATGACAGCAAGAGGCTTCAGCTACCAATTACTCACAAGCAGCACATGGTGAGGATACCCTCGAGGATTAACTTTCGCTTGGCATGCGGGGCGTTTGAAAAGGTCGACCAAAGGTGGGTGATATCCCCCCTTTCGCTCGTCGGGAGGCTGTCCAAGCTCTGTAGATTAGTCAGAGCCTCTTCAACTCATGGGGCACAGCGCGATAGAGCCATTCTCATGCGCGCCAGAATGAATGACCAAATGGTTCTCTCGTGGTGATGGCAAAACCCCGCACGCACCTTTTGAAGCTTTGCGTTGATGTTCTGATTCGCCATCTGCTTGTGCCTCACGCACAACTGTCGTCCTCCTCGTTTCGGCAGTAGTCTGAGCTCTTCATCCTCCTCCTCTTCCCTCGCGAGTCCCTGGGCGAGCTGGAGTGGCGAGGGTGCGTGTTGCAGAGGCAGCGAAGGCTGGGAGGCGGTGGACGGACCCGCTACGGGCATCTCCGAGTGTGATGATGATCCGGGAGTGGGGGTCGGTGGGGGATGAGCGTGGTGACTCTCGTTTCGTAGTTTGGCTTGAAGATGTTGTTGGCTTTGACCATCTATCATATCGCGAGAAAGGGGCTGGGGTGCGATAGCAGGTGCCGGATAAGAGAGATGAGATATGTAATGTCAAAAGGAGTGTGGTCCGGGGTGATGGCGTCTGTGGGGTGGGAGGAGGAGGAGGAAGGGGAGGGTTGATTTGGAATTCGAGTGAAGTCAAAGAGGGATTAATACGAGTTAGGTAGCACCGGTTGAGCGGGCGTGTAAAGAGAGGAGACGGGGGAGGAGGGGGGATTCGGAGCTTGGCTCGTTTTTTCCCTTTCGTCTTGTGGGATCGACGGGATGAGCCGTGATAGCGTGACAAGTTGAGATGGGGTGATAAGGCGATCTTGTGCTGACTCGTGATCTCGTCCCCCTCTTGCTATCTGATGCCCCTTCTTGGTCGATGATGAATCAGTCGTCAAAAAACGCGAGCCCAAACTCGTTTTCGCCCTCGTCTCCTTTCTGTTGCCTTTCGAGCTCGTGCTCGGGTTTGCCACCGCGAGAGGGGGGGGGGGGGGAGAATGGGGTGATACGTTTTCGCCACCGTTTGTAATTGGGAATTAGCGGGATCAAACGGCTGGGCATTACAATCTACCTCCCCCCACCCCACACCTTCCCGGGGCCCTTTCGCCCTGTGCTTCCCCCCGAGTGACACACTGTCTGTCGCCATTATACGTGATCACTCCGAAACCACCCCCCTTTCAAAGGCGACATTCTTCATCATGCACGCACGCCATGTGCGACAACACAAAGGAAGAAACAAACAGGCATCATGTGGAACGTGCCATCGTATGCAGGCGTTATTACGCAACATGATCACCCGGATCTATCCCTCGTCATCGTGCGCAGGTACGACTAGCTTCCACGACCACACCTTATATCCTGTTTGCATATAGTGTCAATCAACGTACTCGCAATGTGGCAGAACGAAAGAAAAAAATGGTAGAAAGTGCTATGTACAAGTCACGACGGAGAGAGAGGAGAAAGAGAGAAGAGGGCGGAAAAACATTGACACAGTAGAGAATAAAGAAATGCTAGACCCCAACCACCTGATCTCGGTACACTTGGCTCTCCACAGATCCCCCCAGGTCCTTCACCTCTTTGACCGCCACCACGCTCAGATCTGCAAAGGAGGCATAGGAGCAGATGGCACGCCCACGCCCATGCCTCCCGCACCACCTCCTAATCTCTTCCTCCGTCTCTTCTCCTTCCGGCTCAACGCTCCATCACCTTCCTCTCCCTCGCCAAGGGCCGGGAGGCCAGGGGACACCAACATCATGCGCTGAGGGGGTCCCGCCAGCGTGTCGTCCAGACCCCACGAATCCATAGCTCCCACGCCGAGTCCCATCCCCGCCATCGAGGCGTATTGTCCGAGATCCATACCCATGCCGAACGGCATAAAAGATCGTGCTTGGACAGGCGAGGAGAACGTGTCGTGCTCGTCTCGGCGTCCAGCTCCTCCGCCAAAGTTCCGTCGCAGGTACGTCGAGACGGGCACTCGGTCGAATCGGAATCCGGCACCATTTCCGTGTACGTGATGTTGACCAGCCGCCGACTCGTGAGCCATGATCTCAGTTTCCAGCATATCCTCCAAATCGATCTCTGCCTCGTCGCTCGTCTCCTCATCTCCCGCCAAGAGAGCCAGTCGTTCCCGCTCCTGTTGCCGCTTGGCAGCAACATATCGAGGGTGACCAGGGATGGAGGAATACCTCGCCCTCTTCGGTAACGTCGAAGGGAAGAAAGGATCGGCAAAGGGCTGAATCATCGCGGCGGTGACATTGGAAGACTTTCGTTTTCGTTCCGTATTCGATGTATTGTTGGTGGAGACCGAGTCGGCTCGGGAACGACGAGACTTTCGGCGGTGAGTAAACGGTGACTTTGTGGGGATTTTGGACCCATCAATGACGGCGTGTTGAGCCGGGTCGTCCGTCGTGGAATGGAACGTTCCCATCATCGGCATGGGCGCAGGTGTCTGGGGCGGCCCGATTGGCGCGTGATTGATCATCGGATGAGGTTGGGGATGAGCGGGAGTTTGGAGCCCAGGCTCGGACATGGAGGGTGCCCCTGTCGGATCGATGATGACGATGCTGGGAGCGCCCAGGTGGGCGGTTGGCGAAGGAGGCATAGGCATGGGGCCGTTTTCCATTCCCATCATGCCCGGAGCCATGATACTGGTCATTTGCTCCTCGATGATCATGTCCAAAGCCGGTGAATCGAGCATCGGCATGTCCTCCTCGGCCATACTGTCCGTCGTATCGCCTCCTCCACCTTCCTCGTCGCTCATGCCGCTCCACTCGCTATCGCTCATGTCCTCGGCATCCGCATCGATAATGAGGGCCTGTTGCTCCGTGCCACTGAGCACCGTGCTGCCGCCCACCGAGCCATTTGTTCTTGATCCACGGGAGCCTCGACGTCGAGAACGAGAACGCTCTTGGCGTGGTTGTACCAGAACAAACTGTCCGTCCCAGTTTTCCATCAACACCAGCGGTCCCTCTTCGCTCGAAGGGGCGGCCGTCGTTGGGCGAGGGAATCCAAACTCGTCCAGCTCGTCATCTGATGTGGACGAGCATTCAGAGCTGGAATCGGCCGAGTCGGACTCGTGTACCGACGATTCGGATTGTCGTTCCGCTTCGGAGCCAGATAATTGGGAGATGAACAGCTACAATTAGGACTCTTCCGGCGAATTCGCGCAACGCCAGACTCACCTCTTCATCCTCATCCTCGTCGTCCTCCCAAAGCCCTGACAGGACTTGTCGCTCCATCTCAAACTCTGGCTTTCCTCCGCCATATGCCAGATCTTCAATCTCATGCCCGGCAAAGGCCTGAGGCAAGCCGTCCATATCCTCATCCTCGCGTAGTCCTTCTTGACCCAGACCAAAAGCGTCGAATGCTTGGAAGGCAGGGATGAACCCAGAGTCGTGGTCCGACTCGTCATCGCCGTATGAGCTTTCCGAGTCCGAGTTGACCATGTCAGGTGGCGATCTTCGTGTTCTAGCAGGGGTCTGAGCCGTCAGGACGATGTGCCATGCAGGGTTTAGCTATTTGCGGGGGATGACTTACCCCTGAGAAGCCGTCTCCCAGGTTGACGTCGAACTTCTCATCTCTCGCTCGTCTTCTCTCGAGCTCTCCAACTTTGAGCGCTCGCTTGCGGTCTCTCCCCGCTGGCCCAGTGGCAGTGACGGCGGCGCCGTCTATTCGCCCACTGGCGCTGGGCTTGTTTCCATCCTTGCTGGACTTGTCATGCTTCTTGCTCGAGCCCTGGGTCTTCTTTGCGGACCCCTTGACTCCATTTTTGGGCGAGTGATCTACCGCCTTGCCCTTTTCTTTTCTACTCATGCGTGGTGTAACGGTCTCTTTGAGGTCATCGTCCATCTCCTCATCTTCCGTCTCGTCCTCGTCTTCCGGGGGGGTGAGGTCCGAGTCCGAGTCGTCGAAGATTGCCCGCCGGGGGTCCTGGCTCGACGAGCCTCTAGGGCGAGGATGGGCGTATGATTTTTGTTGTGGGCGTATCGGAGGGGTGGGTGTGTTGCGGAGGGAGAGTTTGAGTCGGGGAAGGGAAGTTGCAGGAAGGGAAGGAGAATGGTGTGTACTTGAGCTTGGGGAGGAGGGGCCTGGGGAGGTTAGCTAGGGTTCGATGATGCGAAGTCCTGAAAGAGAGGGGCAGAGGTCGATAGTGAAGATTGAAACTCCACCACCACGACGACCAACCCCGCCCCCCGTCCTTTGGCCCTGTCAAGGTGTAAAGTTATGACCGGAGACGCACCTTTTCTCCTCCCCACGGATCCACCCATCGCGACCATCTACAAGAGTGCAGCTGCTCTATCACAAAAGGTACTCTCTCGGTCTGTGGTGTTCTCTCGATTTGTCCGTATTTGAAAGTGATTCGAGTCTTGGCACAGGTATCGAACCTCCCTCGAGTGCCCGTGAGAAGATTTACCGAATCGTCTAGCGGTCGTTGTCGTGTGATCCGTGTGTTTGTCTCGAGCCGTGTCGTGTAGCAGATTCGGCATGTATGTATCACCGAGACAATGTGGACGGTGTGAATGGCTGCCGGAGATGCAGCCTGGCTGTATAGGTGAACAGTTGCGAGTGTCAGCGGTATGTAAGGGCGAGCAAGGTGGGTGGTAGAGGAAAGATGTTTTCAGTCTGCGATGCCCCTTCTTTCCCCTCGTGCGGTGGGTGGGTTGCAGGAATTCCTTCTGAAAACCTAGTGCGGGTCATGTGTCGGATCCGGCGGAACGCACACCGCCATTCAACCGTGGGAAAGTGTAATTTTCAATATAACACCCCAACCCAGAGCCGATCGACATCACCCCTGAACCCGCTAATATAGACCCTGCACACCCCCCCCCCCCCCCCCCGGCAGCTCCCGTCTGTACCCACCAGGTGCTGCCTGCTAGACGATTCCCCTCTGCACCATGACCCCATCCTATGATGCACATTGCGAGCAGTGACGAAATAAAAGATATGTAGGTCGGGCGACGCTGCTGGTCGCATCCACGAATCGGAATGCAGACTCAACGCTGAATGGTCTGCGCTGTCGCAAAGATTCCGCCAGATTCGTCATCCCACCAAACCAAACCCGCTCCGGTCGATGTTGTCCCGACACGAAGGCCCACGCAATACAACGATTCCCGGGACGAGACGAGACGAGTGCGTCAAACCCCAAGACGCAAGAGCTCAAACCCAATCCCGGTGCAACAAGCAAAGTCCAGTTCATGATTCGTCTGCATGCCCAGAATCGTACATCACAGTCGTACGACCCAGTAAGAAAGGGAAAATGCGGGAGGTAAGGAGATTAGCTAGTAGCTATAGAGGTAGCGGAGTTTAGATGGTGGAGGGGTAGAGCATCTGCCCAGTCAGTCTTGCAACTCATCGTGCCACGGGCTGGAGAAAGCAACTCACAACTCGGACGGAAGCTCCAAAGGTTTTGGCGGGGAGGTTGACTCGGAATTTACCCTTGACAACGCCGGAGTTTCCGTGTGGTCGGGTGACTCGGCTGTAACGTCAGTGCGTGTTCGAGCAATCACAGTTGGAAAGTCCAGAGCTGCAAGGCCGTCTGGGATAACGGAATGGTGTTGAAGGAATGATCACTCACCCCCAGATGACTCGGACTCGGGATCCGTTGATCTCTCGCTTGGCCTTGTAGACGTAGGCGATTCGCTGCGAGTCAGTACAAATTTCGACGGTATCGGGGGGCGGCCAGGTATCGAGGCAAGCGAGCAAGCAACGAGCGAAAATAAGTCTCCCACAACGCCCATGTGTCGCGGACGATTGAGGCGCCCCCACCGGTCCTCATGATAGCAACCACCCCAGGTGGATCGCTGATGACCACTCGATATCCAGAATAGCGCCATCCGTCCTCCTCGTGATCCTCATCGTTCCGCACACTCCATTTCCTGCGCTCTCTGCCTCGATATCGCCGTCTGATCCCATAATCCCAGCCACGAAAAAACCTTCCAGCTCGACCACCTTTCGACTCGTTGCTTGCTCGCCGTGACCCGGAACCCATGTCAAAGAAACCCACCTTTCCGAGGTAAGATCGGGCAGCCTCCTTGGTGTCAACACCCTCGATAGCGACCAACGACTGGTTAGGTCGAGAGTTTCGCTTTCCACGCTTGTGTCCGAGGATTCGGCCTTTCGAGTAGAGTCTGTATTGACGAAGCATCGCGTATCGGGAGGGCGTAGAGAGAGTGATAGTAGACGAGATAGAGCGAAGGCAGGGATGAAAAGAAGCACGAGGTCAGCGATAATTCTCCCTTGCCATAGTTCCTGCTCCACGTACCGAGTCTGCATTGTCGAAATAATCAAGTGAGAATTGAGTTGCGACGAGGGAGAATCGAGGTCAGCTACACGTCTTTTATTCCGAGTCGGAGGAGGGGGGGAGGATATGACAGAGCAAGAGTGGTCGGAAGTGGTACGCACAGAAGCCATTTTGTCCCCCTTTTGCTATACTTGACGGATAGTATCAATACCAACCCCTCGAGACCCTTCAAGGTGGTGGCAGCGAGCGAGCATCGGTGGGAGGGCGAGACGCACAGCGAGGCAGAGTGGCGGAAATTCGGCAATTGGGAAACAAACCGCGATCAGACGGGGATGTGGCACTCTTGTCGGCGTTAAGATCCGACACTTTCGGGTTGAGGGTTTGCCACCCGCCGTTCCCCTCTTCCCTCTCTCCCCCCGTCTCCCGCACGCATCCCGTTTTACATGAACTGTGACGTCTCGGCACACACTAGTAGATCGATCGCCTCTGCCGCATGACTGCGCATAGTGAAGGGAGCAGCTGTCCACTCCTGAAAGCATGAATAGAGGGTCTGGCTCTTGACCCGTAGGATCCGCACGATCGACACGATCCCCGTAGACCCCCCCTCGCGTTCCTTTGCCCGCACGGGGAGACTTGGATGCATGGTGGCAGTGAGATGTCAGGATTGCACGATGGACCTCGATCTCGACCCCGTCTTTCACTTGCTCGCACTATCCCTTGACGCACTACTAGTGACGACACGGGACATTTACCTGACTTCGACTCTGGAGTGGTTCGAAAGTGCACTTTCTTACCGCAGCACAGACGTTTCTGCAATACGCCCACCGACGCGATAGCTCTTGGCTCGTCACTCGGTCGATATCATTGCACTGTACGGCCCCGTACGGGAAACAACGCCACCAATACAAACAGAAGACACGACTGTTACGGGTGGAACACCAGACAATAATTCATCCAAGGCGCCAACGCGGCGGCTTTACTCGAAGCTCTGAGCGCGCGTGTGCTTGGTACCCCCTTTGCAATTTAGTCTTGGCGAGCGTGTCAGGACTTTGTTTTGGTGGATTGTGGACCCTGGGCTGACCACCCCCCTCTTACGGCTCTATACAACGTTTCAAGAGCGAGACGGGAGGGGCAGGCGAGAAGGGATCAGCAGGTTTTACACCGAGTCGGACCCTTAAGTGTCAATAACCCCCCCCCCCCCTCCCTCCCTCCCTTCCCTCTCTCCCCCGCTTTGCCTCTTCTGGCCCTGATAGAGCCCTTTCACTCTACCCCTCGGCTTTTGCGCCTGGAAGCTCGGTTGGTCTGTCTGGTGACGCTTGGGAGTTTTGGAACGACGAGGACCCCGTCCGTTTTACCACACGATCCCAGCCTACGCACAGCATTCCTATATACATCCCACAAACCACCGTCTCACTCTCACCGTTTGTCTCTTCATTCCCAACCCATTGCGCACGCCGTCAAGGACTGTACGACTACTTTGTTCCTACATCTTGTCCCCTTTGGTCTTTCCATCAACCCCCCCATCAATCCCATCGCGTAGAAACCTCTGCGCGCCGTCCAACCCGACTCACCCCGCACGCGTCGAGCCCTTTTCTCTCGCCCTTCAGAAGGAGTGATTCGCGTTTCCCTTGCAAACCTCCAATCTCCCTTGCTCTGCTTTTTGGACGATCTGCATCCCGATCCGGCTCCTTTTTTTTTTGATCAAAACAACATACATACACGCTCTTTCATCATGCTCTCCACGACCCTCCTCCTGTCCTTGCTCGCCAGCACCGTGGTTGCGCAAAGCGCGTCGTCGGCGGGGACACCCACCGGTTCCATCACCCAAGCCATCCCTACCACGAGCGGTGTCCAGCAAAACAGCATCAACCCCAACTTGCCCCAAACACCCCTCGCCTCTGTTCCGGGTTACTCTGTCCCGTAAGTCTAGCACCACGTCCCTATTTTTCCAATCCCCTTGGCATTCGGCGCACGGACGCATTAGCAAAAAGGACCATAACATACACGATCGCTCCATACTGACTCGTCTAGTCCTTTGTCCGAGTTGACCTCCGGCGCATCCACCGCCCAGACCATCCCCCTTTCCAAGACCGAGACGGCCAACACCCAGCCAACGGCCGTGTCTGGCGCGCCCGCGCTCCCTGCCCCTACCCTCACCATTGCCAACTACCCCGCTCTCGACCGACAGCCCCCTGTCAACTCGACCGAGGTGCAAGAATGGCTCTCAAAGGTGTGTAGAATCGTCACGCATCGGGTAGTGAGAGTCCTGACCACGTAGATCGACTTCTCCAAGGTCCCCAGCTACGGCGTGACCGACGGTACTTGCGCTGGAACTCCCGGTGCCATTTCCGACGGACGATGCTGGTGGACCTGTGGTGGATGCAGTGAGTTTTCCCATGGGCGGTTCCAGTCGACACCAACTCACGCCCGCAGCCCGAGAGACAGATATCACCGAGTGCCCTGATAAGCTCACCTGGGGTCTTTCGTACGACGACGGACCGTCTCCGTACACCCCGGTCCTCCTCGACTACCTGAACGAGCAGAACCTCAAGACCACCTTCTTCGTCGTCGGCTCCCGAGTCCTCTCGAGACCCGAGATGCTCCAGTCCGAGCACGTTGCCGGTCACCAAATCTCGGTCCACACCTGGTCTCACCCCTCGCTCACCACCCTCACCAACGAGGAGATTGTCGCTGAGCTCGGCTGGACCATGAAGGTCATCAAGGACACTATCGGCGTCACCCCCAACACCTTCCGACCCCCTTACGGAGACATCGACGATCGTGTCCGAGCCATCGCTGCCCAGATGGGACTGACCCCGATCATCTGGACGAGCTACACCGCTGGACCCAACAACGTCACCAACTTTGACACCACCGACTGGAACATCCCTGGAGGCCGAGCTACCGGCGAGTCGGCTCTTGAGAAGTTTGAGCAGATTCTCAACGACTACGTTCCCAAGTTGGACACTGGTTTCATTGTCCTCCAGCACGATCTCTACCAGCAGTGTGTCGATCTTGCCGTCGGATACGTCATGCCCATGGCTATCTCTGCCCAAAAGTACCAGCTCAAGTCGATCATTGACTGTCTCGGCAAACCCTGTGAGTCGGGAGTGTTTCCTCTCGCTGATCTCGTCGGCTGACCTCGCAGTGTCCGAGGCGTACATTGAGACCTCGTCCAACACCACCACGACTTACATCACGTCGGCTGCTTCGACCTTTTTCCAAGCCTCCATCGCCACTGGAACCCCTGGTGCCAGCGCCACCTCGGGGGCGAACGGTGGGTCATCCGCGGGATCTGCCTCTGCCAGCGGATCTGCCGCCAGTGGCGGTAGTGCTCAGAAAACAGGAGCCGCTGGTCTCTCGTTCGGCGTCGCTCCTGGTCTGGTCTCCCTCGGAGCCGTTGCTGTGGGTATGGCCCTTGTTGCTTAAGCCTGCTTGAGCGTAGAGTTGTCGGAGGAAGCGGGGTGCGTGCGAAGCGGAGGGTTCGCGGCAGGTGGTTCGTTGTGGAGCCCGTACACGTTTTGGCGTGGATTTCGGGCGGCATCCTCCTGCCCGAGCTATCATTTCGTGACTCGTTTCTACATTAGTGATTGATAAACGCCCTATTCACGAGATGGACCTTTTTTGAATGTCTGACAGCGAGCCGACAGGAAGCCGCCTTGTGTGTGCAGATTGGCCCGAGTCTGAGGCAGCGATTGATAGCGGGAATGACATGATGACATGAAGGCAGAACAGGCCCAAAAACCACAAGGATGGTAGCCTATTTCTGCCCGGTGCGCTATCTGCCAGGATGGCTGCACCACAGCGCACAACGGCGTTATAGTATCGTTGCTCTACGTCTTGAGCGTATGGACAATCGTCTAATCGTGCTGGACCAGCCCGGCCTCCTTGTCTGCCTTCTTCTTCGCCTTCTTCTCCTTCTTCTTCTGCGCCTTCAACGCACGTTCCCGGTCGTCCAAGCTGCCCTTTTCGGGACCTCTGAAGCCTGCTGATGGTGCGGCCTGTGCAGGTTTGGGAGGAAGGGCAGGGGCGGGTTTGCGCGAGGGGGGCGGTTGGGCCGGAGATTCCGGAAGAGTCTTCCGTTTCTTCTTATTGGCGCTTGGTTCTGGCGATGCAATGTCCGAGAGACCGTTGAGCAGTGCGTCTCCGACGGATCGTACTGATGGGGCTGAGGAGCCTTGGGCGGATGAGCGCTTTTTGCTGGTGCTGGCGCTGCTGGTCTTGGGACTCTTGTGGTCGAAGCCCTGGGGACGGAGGTAGCCTTGCGGGCGTGATCGGGGCGTGTGTTTCGGCTCGGCGCGCCCTTTGTTCTTCTGCCTTGTTAGTGATTGGCCTTGGGATCCATCGAGGCCTGGCAATGTATAGCGGCCTCGTGGTTCATAGCGTTCTTGTGGTTCACAGTGGAACAGATGACGACGGGATCGTACTGGATCAGATGGCGATGATGACAGTCGATCGGAAGGGGAGTATGCCAAGTGGGGGAAACAAACCACGTACCTTTACATTCACGCTCTCACCCTCCTCATCACTCCCACTCACACTCCCATCGCCCTCCTCCCCTTCCCCTCCTTCCTCCTCTACCTCCGGCTTCTCCTCGCCAAAGCCAAAGGTCATACGCCCACCTCCGCTGCGCGTCGACCCGGCCCTCTCTGCCCCCTTCGACTCACCCTCCCCCACAGCCCCTTCCTCCACAGGATCAGCCGCCCGTGCGTCCGGGATGAACGCCATATAACTCGACTCGAACGTCCATCCCGCGCCCACATCCCTCGCTTTCCCCTTGACGTCTCGCCCCGCACGGGCCGACGAAGGGAGGACCCAACGTTCCGCCTCTGCCGCTTGCTCCACTGCCGACAATTCGGTCCGCGAGGGCGTCGAGCTTGCTGCTTGAGGGGTAGACGGTCCTGCTTGCGCGTTCGCAGTGGGTTTCGAGGGCGTTTCGGTGGTCGCATCTCCACGAGCAGCCGGGCGGGGGGAAGAGGTGGATGAGCCGGGTGTGGATTGAGCGTTGCGCGCCGCGGCGCGTTGCATGAATTTGAGGTTCAACGTCCCGGTAGATAAGACCATGGTGACGGGGTGTGACTACTGGTGTCTGCGATGAGAGAGAGAGAGAGGAAGTAAGGTGGTGGTAGTCGAGGAACGAGTTGCAGACAGAGTGGGAGGATGTTTCAGCGTCGCGAAGATCTGCGACCGAGGTGGTGAGCCTCAAAAAAGTCATGCCGTCATCGTTTTCTGCTCTCCCTCCCAAGACTCATCTTTCACCCCACGGCTCTTCGTTTCTCAGCCTATGCATCTGACAAGCCTCGAGGACAGATAGTCCAATGCCGAGTCCCGACGGACGTGACGGGTTCCACCGATGCATGCAATGAGACGTCGACAATGGCATACGGCTAAGTCTGGACCACTTAACCCTGTATCCTGATGGAATGATCCCCCATTCATAGTCCCGTTCCTCCACACCGCGACCGGCCCCGGTCTATACTCCCGGCGGAGCTCACACACGCACGCCGCGCACGCAGCTTGCAGGCTGTGCAGACCGGATGATACACGCGCAATAACCACTCATATCTATCGCTGTGAAATCAGCCTCGATCCTAACCCCCATATCCTCCTCCAAGCCACACATCAACTCACCACCAACCGCATGTACGCCAGCAGCAGGGCCCCCGCACCCGTAGCCACGCCGACCAGATACTGCAGGATCGAAAACTTGGCCTGCTCAATCTGCGTCCGCAAGCCCGCAATCTCACTCTCAATCCTCGTATCCACCTCCTTGATCTTCAGCTCCTGCTGCCCGCTCTCATCCCTGATCCGGCCCTTTTCCAGGTTAAGGTCCAGCCGCACACCCGCCTGCGTCCGAGTGATCTCCTCCCGCAGACGCTGCTTGAGTTTCTCCACGTCGGCCATCAGCCGATCGTTCTCGGACCGCACAGATGTCAGGTCGTTTTTCTCGTGCAACTGCAGTTCGGATTTCAGCTGTGCGAAATCGACTTTTTGCGTATAATGTTGCTGGAGATATAAGCGGTGCGAATGGAACAATCTTCCAAGCTGGTATTGACCCAGACACCCTACACACCTTTTCCTGCTCCGCCTTGCTCACCAACCCACCCTCCATCCCAGTGATGCTCTCGTCGATGACCTCGGCCAAGACATTCATCACCCCTTCTGCCTGCGTCCGAGTTAGTCCATGCTCCTGCAGGCGGTTGACGAAGAGGTGCGTGTCGAAATGACTGGCATGGCGGGATCGGGTGTAGGTGAATGATCTGGAAGGGGTGTTGGCGATGGACCGAGCTGCGAGCGCTGTTGGGTGAGCAGAAGCAGGGGGACTTTGGGGTGTGTGGTGACTTACTGCGTGCTAGGATAGCCCCTGTCCTGCTTGTTGACGGGAAGGAGAGGATCGAGGACATCATGCGGGCTGTAGCAGTGAGGGATGGATCGACAAGTGGTGACAGTGGTGAGTGGTGTCCGAGCAGCAGTGACGTGTGAGGGTGGGTATGTTGGGTGGCGAATCCAAGACGAAGGTTGGGATTGGGATTAATTATATTAGATAAACCAAAAAATAATGAAATTTCCAGAACACCTTGCGCCTTTGTTTCAGCTTCGGCTAGCTAACCACGGTCCCAAAGGTCCTCCCCATCCCACCCCTTCCTCACCTCAATCCCAACTGACTTCTGATCCCCGCATCGAACAGTCGCCATGCAGGTAAGCAAACCCTGATACAACCCGAAGGTTGAGAAAAATCACTCACGACATAGTCGGACGAGCTCATCTGGAGCGTGATCAACCACCAGTTCTGCTCTTACAAGGTCAAGACGCCCACCCAAAATTTCTGTCGGAACGAGTACAACTTGACTGGATTATGCACCAGACAGTCGTGTCCCCTTGCCAATTCGCGGTACGCTACCGTGCGGGAGAAGGAAGGTGAGTCGAGGGAACGAGTCGCGGATCCGCGCGACCCACGGACTTTGTTGGTCGGTGGACTCGCGTGCCGCGGCGCATCTCGTGTTTGAGCGAGGGAAGTGAAGCTGACCTCAGGCGTGCTTTACCTCTACATGAAGACGATTGAACGGGCGCACACCCCGGCAAACATGTGGGAGCGGGTCAAGCTGTCGAACAACTATGCGAAAGCGCTCGAGCAGGTCAGTCCGGGTCAAAGTGGTGGCGGGAAGTGTCGAGACGAGCTCGCAACACGAGACTGACAGCCAGATCGACAAGGAGTTGATCTACTGGCCCAACTTTATCACCCACAAGTGCAAGCAGCGAATAACGAAGATCACCCAGTACCTCATCAAGATGCGACGTCTGTCGCTCAGTCAGCAGTAAGTGCATGGCTCTGTCATTCGACCCCCGCAGCGTGCCCTGCTTCGCCTCTCTCGCATCCCGCCCATGCCGCTCTACGCAATAGACCTTCCACTAACTCCAGACCGAAGCTCGTTGGAATCAAGAAGAAGCTTGACCGACGCGAGGCCACTCGAGAACGCAAAGCCCTCGCCGCGGCCCACCTTGAAAAGTCGATCGAAAAGGAGCTTCTGGAGCGATTGCGATCCAAGGCTTATGGAGACGCCCCACTCAACGTCAACGAGGACGTGTGGCGACAGGTGCTGGACTTGGACAAGGGCAAAGAGAGGGATCTGGACTTGGAGGACGAGGACAGCCAATACGACGAGGAGGAGGAGGAATGGGAAGGCGGAGAGCGAGAGTTTGTCGAGGATGATAGTGAGGAGGAGAGCGTGGGTGATTTGGAAGACTACTCTGGTTCCGAGGTGAGTTTTGCGCTTTTCGTCTTCAAGTTCCATCTAACGCCCAGTTTGAGGAGTTCGACTCAGACGAGGGCGAGTCGGGTCAGGAGTTCCCGTCAGACCTCGAAGTCTCCGACGACGAGGCGGGAGACGAGGACGGCTCGGAAGGATCGGACGGCGAGGCCGAGGAGAAGGGAGGCAAGGGTGCCAAGAGCGCCGCTGGGGCCAATGGCAAGACCAAGGGTCCTGCTGCCGGTACCAAGCGAAAGGCACCGGCCCGCGACCCGAAGAAGGGGGGCAAGAGACGTGAGTCGAGGTGGAGAAGTGGTGTCAAGTTCAGAGCGCTGATGGGCAGGACCAAAGGTCGAGGTCGAGTACGAGATGGAGACGGAGCCGTTGTCGAGAGAGATGTTGCGCAACTGGTAGAGCGGGAGTGGGTTGTAAATGGGCTGGGTGGTGTGGTGTGGTGTTGGGTTTGGGGTTTTTGCATGGGGATGGATCGATTGACGATATTATTGTATGCATTTATGATGAGAGCGGTTGTGGTTGTGGTTGTGGTTGTGGTTGTGGTTGTGGTTGTGGTTGTGGTTGTGGTTGTGGTTGTGGTTGTGGTTGTGGTTGTGGTTGTGGTTGTGGTTGTGGTTGTGGTGATGGTGATGATGCTCGTGGTGCCCGTGATACCCGTGGTCACTCGTGATACTTTTGGTGTGATCGGTTGACCGGGTATATGAGTACGTCGACGTATGAATCATTCAGGAACCCGGTGTGATCAACATGGAACAAATGATGATTCTCAAACCAATCTCCATGGTCTCATGGCTTGAGCCTATCCTCGACATCCTTTCTCACGACATACCACCCACCCACCCCTCGCCATGATCAACCTCAGACTCATATCTCACACCCTCGCACTCGTCGTGCTCATCTCGCTCGCCAACCTCGGTCTCCTCCTCGCCCTGCTCGTCAAGCCCTTTAAAGAAGCCTGGTCATGGTCCATCGCCTGTGGGACTGCGTACGTCCCACTGTCAATCACCTTCTCATCACACACTGACCACCATCGCAGTGAATGGTTTTGGTCGTACATGCAACATCACTGGGAAACGTCGTTGAACGCGGCGGCAGCGCTACAGATCACAGGGGACGCCATCCCCGCCCACGAGCCCGCCTTGGTCATCTCGGTGCGTTCGGTCAGACTGCATCTTCGACGACTCATCCCCAGAACCACCTCTCCTACGGAGACTACTACCTCGTCCAAGCGCTGGCGATCCGGGCGGGGATGCTTGGCAAGTGTCGCTATTTCGCGAAAAAGCAGCTGGTATGGCAAGTCCCCGTGTTTGGCTGGTCCTTCTGGGCCGTGGGTGAGTGTCGGCGTGGGAAAGGAGGAGGTGGCCGATCCGTCTAGTATCGACGCATACGCAGCGTGCTGAACGAACAGGGATGATTCTAGTCTCGCGCGCATGGACGAGCGACGCCAGACTTATCAAGTGGGTTGCTTTGGCCTGTCGTCGGCGTATCCGCTTGGTGCTGAAACGACCAGAGAGGCATTCGCGAGGGTCAACAAGAACAAGCATGACGTCTGGATTGTGCTTTATCCAGAGGGCACCCGACGGACCCCGAAGAAGCTCCTCGAGGTGAGTACAACCTGCTTTGACACCGCTGGGACATCTGGCTGCCCTTTGCACTGGCCCAACCTCATCTTCACGCCGAAAACACCTCGCTCATCCACTCGAGGTACCCGGCTCATACCCCAGGCACAAGCGTTCGAGCGTCGCGCAGGGAAAAAGGAGCTCGACCGGGTTCTGTTCCCCCGTCCCAAAGGCTTCCAGGCGACCGTCAAAGGTCCGTCGCGCGACGTTTCAGCCCCTGATCTCACTAACTCCCCCAGGCATCCGACACTCTCACATCAAGTACATATACGACTTGACGTTCCAGTACACCTCCCCTGGTAGGGATCACGAACGCGTCCCGAGTCTCGCCGAGCAGCTGTCTTGCGCCGACCTCGCTGCGGCGGGCTATGGTTTCCGCGTCCACGTGGAAAGGTGAGTGAGGTGAGACGGAGGTGGGTTGACGGGATAGAATCTCCATTGCCGATCTACCCCAAGATGACGAGGCGTTGAGGCATTGGCTGGAGGAGAGATGGGAGAGGAAGAATGAGCTGCTGGCGGACATGCTCCGAGATGAGGTGGGGACGGCGGATGTCGCGGGTCAAGACGGGGCAGACACCGTTGGTAAGACTGAGCGTTCGATGGGACACTCATCACTTGAAGGCAACAACGTGGGAATGGCCATTGACCACGGCGAGGTGAGATCTGCTGGCGACCAGGTCAAGTCTCGCGCTCGACCTCGCAAGTTGGCGTGAGGATGATCGGGATCGTCCAGGAAGCCATCTCATGGAGGAGTAGGCGACTATGATCATGACAAGTTGTGTCTCGCTCAGTACCTGATGTGTCATCTATATATTTCGCATTGTGCATATGTGAATGTCATGTGGTGTCGTCACAGATCCCAATCTCGTCAAACCCATGATTATACAGCCCAGACACAGGCCGAACACTGTGCCACAGCCTTCAATCGACTGCGACCCAGCTTACGATCCGAGCCTCCTCCGACCACAGGCGTTGCGGCGTTGTTGCTCCCACCCAACATCCCGACCCCCGACCTTAATCGTCGTCCTCTGAATCCGAGTTGAGATCAAGGTTGAACACAGCAGGCACCGTACGTCTCTCCCTCCTCTCCTCCACGATATCCTCCATCTCGTCGGCGGGAGGCGCCGGACCGACTTGGCCAGGGACCTGCTCCTCAATCTCCCCGAGACCGGGCAACGAGCCGCCTTCGATGAAGAGAATGCCTTGACGCATGGCGTTCTCGGTCGGCCACGGCTTGTAGATTCCCTTCTCGGCGATGGGCATGTGTTGCGATGTTGGGGCGGACGAGTGTTTGGCGAGGAGGCGCGCGTGGGAGAGGAGAACGGGTACGGGGATCCGGGGTGAATCTGGGGGTTAGCATAGGTTGAAGGTCGTGCGCCGTGCGTTATGGGTGGTGAGGGGTGGATAGTGGATGGTATGGGTATATAGTCGATGTCAGACGGTAGATGGCAGATGGCAGATGGCAGATGGCAGATGGCAGATGGTGGGAGAAAGATGCTGGCAGGCAGAGGGAAGATACGCAACACTCACCCACACTCTCCGTCTTCGCCTCTATGACCACCCCTTCCAAGTCCCTCCGCCCTTCTTCCAACGTCTGAAGCAAGTTCCGTACCCGCCGCTCGAGATCGCGCACCTCTCCTTCCTTGCGCTTCATCGCGGCATAAGCGGCTTGGTGCGCCCGCAACCCTTCCGCCAACACGCGCATCTCGTCCGTCGCGCTCGATAGATTTGCATACAGCTGAGGGACGCTTTGGTTCGGCTGTATCGCGGTGGAAGATGGCACAGGGGCGGTCGGGCCGGAGAGGGAGGTGAAGAGTTGGTGGAGGAGGTGGGTTTGGTGGGATAGGTTGGTGAGCAGCGATGTTCGTGGTGGCTGGGCGGTCAGGGGAGAGTCTGGGTCGACTGGCTGGAGCGTCATTCTGGGCGTGTGGTATTTGCTGCGGTATGAGGTTGGTCTTCCAGGGATATAGCAGGGTGAAGAGAAGTGGTAATGATGAGAGATGCGAAGTGGATGGTAGTTTAGCTGAAACGTGAATTGTTATGAAAGTACGAATCAACCGACGTGTATCATCTCCCCAGACCCTTCTTGACCACTCAATCCCGACCATCTCACAATCCCGCCGCTGTGAACAGATCAGCCCCAGCATCGACATGTACCACTAAGGAGGAGAACAACTATCCATCAAGCATAAGCGCCCCTGACCCCACCTTCCTACCTACATCATGCCGAGCCGTGCCCACATTGACGAGGTCGAGGCATACGAGCTGCCCGCCTTGCCGGACAACCATCCCCATGCGTCCACCTCGGATCGCGTGATGGACGACGACGACGAGCGCGAGATGGACGAAGCGGCGGGCTTGCTCAAAGAGTTCAAAAGCGACGAGGAAGGGAAGCAGGGCGAGGAGGTCACGTTTGGTCTGGACGAGGCCGTAGCCGACGACGAGATTGTAGGCAAGGGCACCGCGATCGAATCGCTCATTGCGCGGGTACGTGCGCGACGCTCGGGTCGCACTGCCATTGAGGCTCAAACCTCCCGAGGCGCGAAAGTCTCAGAGACAAGCTGATGGACAGACCGTGCCGGCTACAGACGACCCGTCCCTCCCTACCTTGACGCTCCGGGTGATCCTCATCGGCTCGTTCTTCTGCCTCCTGGGCGCTTCGGCCTCGCAGGTGTTCTACTTCAAGTCCAACGCACCGTCCTTCTCGTCGTACTTTGTCATACTCGCCACATACCCCCTCGGACACTTCATGGCGAACAAGCGCGTCTTGCCCCGGGGCAAGACGTTCCTCGGGGTCCAGCTCAACCCGGGGCCATTTAGCATCAAAGAGGCGATCCTCATCAGGTGCGGGAGACTTCTCTCGATGAAATCCTAGTTTACTCACGTTTGCAGCGTTCTGTCGTCTTCCGGGGCCATGTCGGCGTATGCAGCCGACATTCTCGCCATCATGGACCTCTATTTCAAGACGCCCATGTCGGCTATCCCCTCGATCGTCCTCCTCCTCACCACGCAGTGCGTTGGGTTCGGCCTCGCAGGTGAGCCACCCGATGTCTAGTCTAAACACTCAAACTGAAACCCACAGGTATGCTGCAGAACCTCTTGGTCTCCACCCCGTCCATGTACTGGCCCGGAACACTCGTCACCGTCCAACTCTTCACCACCCTCTACACCCCGACCGGCTCTGCGTCCGCAACCTCAGCGACCGCTCGCATAGCAGCCAGGGAGACCCGTGATCGCCTCAAGATATTCATCCTCGTCTTCATCACTGCGTTCACATACCAATTCCTCCCTTCGCTCCTCTTCCCCACGCTCACCAGCGTCGCCGTCCTCTGTCTCGCCAACAACGCGTCCTGGTGGTTCCGCACCCTCGGGTCAGGGTACAAAGGTCTCGGAATGCTCAACTTTAGCTTTGACTGGAGCAGTATCGGGTCGAGTGGACCGCTGTTCACCCCGTATTGGGCGCTAGGAAATTACTTTGGCGGTCTGATTGGCATGTGCTGGATCGTACGTGCTCGCGTATCGCTCGCGTTCTGGTTGATATGGAGCTGATCTTCCAGATCATGCCTCTGCTGATCGCGTTCAACTTTTGGTGAGGAGCAACGCCGAGAGCCAACCTCACATACGTAGAGTCTGACCGCCAGGAATGCAAAAGAGTTCCCCTCGGTCGCTTCATCAGGGTTGTTCAATTCGAACTACGAAAAGTTAGTCATCTTCGCGAAAAGAATATTGAGCTCCCATTGACTCCCCAGATTCGACGTTACTTCAGTGCTCAACGCGGACTTGTCGCTCAACGACGAGGCTTGGGAGAGGTCAAAGCCGTTATTACTCACCCCATACTTGTGCGTTGTCACCAATCGGCTGCAACTCATCCTAGCGCAATCTCTTACGGTCTGTCCTTCGCTGCTTTGTCCAGTACGCTCGTACATGTGTGGCTGTGGCACCGCGGGGAGATTCGCGAAGGTATGCTGCGTCTCGTAGCTAACTCGACGCGGCACTGACTTGATAGCGCTCTCGAGGTCTCGAGTGCAGCTCAACGACGTGCACAAGTTAGTGCTTCATTCACGTCAGTATATACGGTATCCATGCTGATAGAAGTAAATTGATGCGCAACTATCTCCCGGTCCCCATGGGCTGGTACATCGCTCTGCTAGCGGTCAACTTTGGAGCGGCGGGTGCGTAAGACGCAGCGGCAATATGAGCTTGACTGAGTTTAGTGTTACTGGTCAAGACGACACCCCTGCAAATGCCAATTTGGGCTTTGATACTGTCCATCATACTTGCCATGGTGAGCTCCTTCCTCGTCGTGACTGTCGCGTGCCGAAGCTCATGGCAGATTTTCTTAGTACCGTGGGTCTGGTCCAGCACGATTCTTCTGACCACGACAGAGCTGGAATTATTGCAGCGGTCAGCAACGTATTTATCGGGCTGAACGTCTTGACCGAGTTGTGAGACGACTATAGTGATTGTGGTCTGACCGCTAAACATTCAGCGTGGCGGGTCTGTTGATGCCCGGGAAACCGATTGGAAAGTGAGTCTGTCCCTGTGTCTTAGGTATTGGTGCTCACACCCAGCGTCACGTTCAAATGCTTCGGTTGTGAGCGTCCTCACTTTGTATCATCATGGCAAGGCTCATGCCAGATATGGCCATGTCTCAAGCCCTCGCATTGACAAGCGATTTGAAGCTCGGGTGGTACACCTCTGTCCCTCCCCGCGAAATGTTTGCGTGCCAGATCATTGGCACGATTCTCGGCTGCTTTGCCAATTGTGAGCGTCTATGGCTCTGGCCGTGTAGAGCAAGAGCTAAAAATTAGACGTGACGTTGGTCAGCGTCATTGGCGAGAAACGACCTTTTCTCGATGGGACACTCGAAGACCCCACGGGTCAATGGACCGGACGATCGCCTGGCATTTTCTACTCTGCCAGTATCATCTGGGGGGCTGTCTCCCCCAAACGGTTCTTTTCAGGTGGATATGAAGTGCTGTACCTTGGGTGCGTATGGGATTGTCTGTCTGCTGGAGACGAATTTACTAACACGGTAGATTCGTCCTCGGCGCTGTTGTCCCCGTCGCATGCTGGTTTGCGCACAAGCGATGGCCAGGGTACAAGTTGCACAAGGTGAGCGTCGTTGCATGCGCAAGGTACCTGCCTGCCCTTCACTGAACGCAGATTGTCTTCCCCATCATCTGCAACGGAGCGACTGTGGTTCCGCAATAGTAAGCTGTGCCATGGGTTGACGGGTCCGCCACGGCTAAATTTAGTCCGACGAACATTATCCTGACGAGTGCTATCACGGCCGTGGTCGCTAACGGGTGGTTTGCGAAAAAGTATCCAGCGATCCACAGCAAATACGTCTACGTCGTTAGGTGAGTGCAAGGCGTGGTAGATGAGCAAGGGGGTGTGGACGGGCTAAGAGCTGACGTTTCAGTTCGGCATTGGACGCTGGGACAGCAATCACTGCGTTGACTATATACTTTCTGTTTGGCGTGTTGAGCAGTTGGGACGGCCCTCGATGGTGGGGCAATCCATTGACGGATTCTGAGCATTGCACGCCTGGTTCATAAGGGAGCGTTATAGAGGTGATAGAGCATGGCATGGTTGTACTCGACTACTCGCATGGTGCGTGGGGGGTGACACACTTGAATGAGGGTGCCTAGAACGAGGGTGGGATGATGAGGTGGACAACAGGGCAGAAAAGGAGGGGAGTGTATAAGTTTGCTGGGTTAAAGTGCCGCCGAGAGGAATCCACCCTGACCGATGACCCCTTGACCCGAGGACCCAGAGGAGTGGGGGGATAGGGGGGTTGTCAGCATGGGCGAGGAGGGAGACGGGGAGGGGAGGTGGTGAGGTGAGGTAGGAGGTAGGTGTAGCGAGTGAGAGCGTGTAGTCTTTGTAGAAGGATTGTAGTCGTGCGATGCAGAAAGGGGTAGGACCGAGTTGTCACTCTATGTCTAATAGTAATCCTCCCCCCGCGCTATTGCCTCTCCTATCCTATCCTATCCTGTCCGACGACGACGACTACCACCTTGGAATCTAAACATCGTCCATTACTCGTCTCAAACAAACCCTCCTTCTTTACAACCCCCGCTCGCTGGCCCGCCTCTCACTCTCTCCTCACCATCATCCTTATCGCACAGAGCACCCACTGTAACAGACTAGAGCACGGTTATCCACCCCTCCCCTCACACCCAACCTATCCCGAAGGGGCACGCGACGGCCGACTCTCGCACCCATCGAAGGGGTACCGATCAAACCACAGCCTTTTCGCCCAACTCGCTACTCCCCTTGATACACACAGAGCATCATCAATTTATCCCATCACCCAGACGTTCACTATACAACGACGAACCAGTCCCCCATCAACCGCACTTGCGAAAAACAAAACCCGCATACATGCCTAGAAGCCAGGTAGAACTCTGACGACGACAACAGGACGCACGACCTTTTATTCGACGGATCTTTCCTTTTCAAACTCGGATCACTGCTGCCATCCGATCCGTCGCTGCGGCCATACCTGATAGACACTCGAGCGCTCCCTCACCGCATCACACAGCGTCCGCCATCGCACACTCTGACCCCTTCGCGCGCTTTGGGCTTTCCTCATCCACCGACTCCTCTTCTTCCCTCCTTTGCTTGCCTCCCCACCCCGCCGGCGCGTTTCGTATCGGAAGTTAGAGCTTTAGACGACAAGACTCAGCGACGATGACCCAGGAGGTGAGCGACGAAGAGATCGCCCGGGAGGTCAGGACACTCAGGTACGTGCATTGGCCTTTTTTTCCCCTTCCACAACACATTTACCATTGTCGGCACCTCTCCGACTGCCCTGCTGACCATACAGGAATCTCCGACGTCGATCTGGTTCATCCACTGGACCGGGGGCACTCCCGCTCGATCCGGACCTACCCCCTCCTTCCCCTTCCTCTGCGTCATCATCCCTCCCTTCCTACTCGTCCAACGACGACATCACCCTCTCCTCCCCAGACGGCCTCGATGGCGACGCAGCCGGGCTCTTCTGGGTCCCCGCCCACCTCCATCCGGAACTCGCGCCCGGCGAGTTTCGGGCCTTTCTTAAAGCGCACACACACCCGGACCCGGAACATGGCGAGGCGAGTCAGGCGGGCGAAGCGGCCGGACTGGCGCGTAGCCCCTCGTGGCTCGCGCGGAATGGATCGAGGAGAGAGGGCGGGCTGGGCAGGAAGAGAAGCATGTTGAGCAGGCAGTACCAGCCTAAAGTAGGCGATGATGCCGATGAGGACGTCCCGGCCCTGCCGAGCTTGAATCGACAGCGAGCGAGCATATACGGAGGGAGGAGCGGAGAGAAAGGGTTGACGCTGCATGATTTGCAGAAACTGGAAGAATTGGTCGACGAGGCTGGAGAGACAGACGACCCGGATCAGATGAGGAACCTCTTGCGCAGATCGCTCTCGATGAACGTTGCGCCTGGATGTAAGTGGCATCCGTAACAATCGTCGCTGTAACTCCTCTACCCAATACTAACGCTCAGTCCTCAAAGACGACATCCCGCAAGGCGAGGATGGCAGTGACATCCCCGTCATTCCGCCGCGACCTGGGAGCATCTTGCGCCGATCCGCTCGGACTAAGATCAGGAAAGCAGGCCTTCAAGGCGATGGAGGCGGTCATCGATTCGCGGCGACCCGTAAAGGCAGGATGACTGCCGCGCCAGTGATCGATATTCCCGGATTGGAAGACGACGACGACCATTCTCGACCTCGACAACCGTCCGAAGGCAGGAGTCAGCGGTCTCGTTTGGGCAGCGACGAGTCGGAAGACGCCATTCGAGACGACAGCGTCGACTCGCATGAGGTCGATGTGGACGACGACGGGTCCAGTGAGCGATACCACGACGCCGCTCAGCATATCGAACAGGTTTCGAGGCGTACGAGCGATGCCTCGACAGACGAAACTCACATCTTCGACGCCTATGCTAGAGACTCTCGCTCGTCCTCGGTATCTGGCGAATCGTCGTCGTTCTCCGAATCACCCTCCCCGGAGGGATCCCCACCCAGCTTGAAGCTGGACCTACCGCCCTTGCCGAGATCCACTTCCGATTGGTTTAAGGACGGCGAAAAGACCCCAACACAGGAGACCATGGTGGATCCGCTTCAAGGGTTCAGGCGACCATCACCCAGCGAAGGCATCGAAGACCGACCTGCCGCTGTCCATCTGCCTGGCCTGCCCCATCTGGCTGTCCCGGGCGATACTACGCAATACAAGTCACCTCCCTCGCCTACCACCCCCCAGGCCAAGACATACGATCTCCCTCCCGGAATGGCACCGCCGGCCCAGCGATCTGCGGTCCCGCCGGGTATTGCTTCGCAGCAGCAGGCAAACAAAGAGGCCGTATCCGCTCCACCTACCGTCCCACTCACACGTACCGACTCTGCCGCTACTGCCGTCTCTTCGATCTCTACCGCGGGTTCCAAGGACGGTCGTGAAAAGGAAAAGGAAAAGGAGAAGGAGAAGAAGGGCGGGTTCTTCAGCTCGAAAAAGGACAAGGACAAGGAGAAAGACAAGGAGAAGAAGAAGAAGGACAAGGATCGATTCCTCGGCTCTCTCTTCGGTGGAAGCAAGAAGAAGCACGAAGAGCCACCGTCATCCGTCTCGAACTTTTCGTCAGCGGGGCCTGCTGCAGCTGCCGCCTTGC
Source organism: Papiliotrema laurentii (assembly GCA_031326905.1). NCBI lineage: Eukaryota > Fungi > Basidiomycota > Tremellomycetes > Tremellales > Rhynchogastremaceae > Papiliotrema > Papiliotrema laurentii. Next base: position 1,066,310 of record JAODAN010000008.1, read on the forward strand.
TGGGTTCTTCCAAGTCGGCCAAGTCGCTCGGGCTCACCCCCGCCGCAAGCCCAACATCCCCAGGGTTCCAGACAAACTCGTTTGCCCGCTACCCGATTCACGTCGAGCGAGCGGTGTACCGTCTCAGTCACATCAAACTCGCCAACGCCCGGAGACCGCTGTACGAGCAAGTGCTGATATCCAACCTCATGTTCTGGTACCTCGGCGTTATCGGACGGAACGTGGCGGAAGAGAAGAAGGCGAATGCCAATGGGCCGTCCCCCGACGAGGAGAAGAAGGACTCGGGCAAGCCGCCAGCGGTCAAGGGGACGCCTCCTAAACCGATCGACTCAGGTGTCGCGGGGAAGCCATTGCCCCGGGAGACGCCTGAACCTGTGCATGTGCCACGCGAGACGAGCTCGGGGAAAAAGACGGGTTTGACCAAGCCAGATAGGAGTCGACAACCCGGACGAGACGCTGAAGCACCGGTCAAGAGTCCGAGTTATGGGATGCAAAACGCCCAGGTCGATTCGGAATTGCGCAATGCTGGGATTGGAATGAAAGGCCCTAGACCGCCCAGTACCGGAGGGCCGACTTATCATCAGGCCCTGCACCCTCCCCCGGCTGCTCAACAGCCTCCACAGCCGCAACATGTTGCGCCACCTCCCCCTTTCTCCTCGACTCCTCCACGCGAACCTCCTTACTCCCTTCAACCCCAAAATCAACGACCAGGACCTACTCCTCCCCCGGCCCCTCCTCATCGGGCATTGTCGCCTCCGAGCCCGGGTCAGTCCAGGCCGAATGGAGAGGCACCGGTAAATCACGCTGCAGGCCCTGGCGGACCCCGCGACCCGAGAGAACTACGCGCTATCAACACTTCCCCGCCCTATGGTTTGCCTAATGGCCATGGCCCGCCAGGACAAGGTCAGCCTGGACATGAGATGCGAGACCCGCGTCCGAGAACCTATTCGAGTCCCACCTCTCCACCCCCGCAATTGCGCGACTCGCCCTATCCTCCCCACCCGCAGGCCGGGCCGAGCGGGGGGCTGGGTCCTGTTCGTCGGGTAGTGTCAGAGGTGAGACCACCTCATGGGGGATATGATCCGAGGGAAGGACCGCCATCCCCGCAACGAGCTGGACCGCCACCCCAGATCCACCCTCAACATAGCGGACCGCAACCTGGGCAAATCTTCCATCACCCCTCTTCACCTGCTTTCCGACCGGGTCCTCCCAGCGGACCGCAAGCTCCGGGTCAACGGTATCCCGGTCCACCGCCCGCACAGCAACCGCCCTTGACGTATGGTGGTCAGCCGGGACAAATATTCCGTCCGCCCCCTGGCGCTGTCCGACCATTGCCCGCTCATCAGGGCTGGGAGCCGCCTCAACGATTACCACCTGGCGCTGGTCCGGGACCTGCACCTGCCCCAGGACCAGGTCAGCAGTACGCCCGTCCTCCTCCTCAGATGTACGATCGATCGTACTCGAACCCGCCTTACCCGGGACATGGACCTGGACAGCCACGTCCTCAGCAGAATCCTCACGGCGCGCCATATTACCCTCCCGGACCGCCTCAACAAGCCAGACCGCCAATGGGACCACCAGGCGGCCAGATCCCGCAATTCAGCCCGTATGCTGTACCTCCGCCTCCACAACCCGGAAGGGGGGATGAGCATCGACGGGCTCAGCCGGTGCAACAGGGCGTTGGGGGTTATCACCATCGGTAGGGGGAACGGGGGAGGGGATGTGATGGGACCACGAGTTTCAGGCGGTCAGGGGAGAGGAGACGATGGGGCTAGGGATGATAGGAAGGGGGCGAGGTGGGGAGGGCGAGGCGAACACGATTGTGATGATGACGAGGCGACGTATGAGGATCAAGGGAAGGTGGTGAACAAAAGTCAAAAGCATGTCTGTCGTGTATCCTTAGCTAGCTATCTGCTGGTACATTTCTATGCTGCATCAAGATGGGACATTGTACAGTATGCGTATGGAGTCGAGCGTATGAGCGGGAGCCAACGCCAGAGCAGGGAGCCAGATTCAACAAAGCCAGAGCCAGGACGGGTCATGTCACGTGATGCATTTGGTTCCGTCGGGTTGCGTCTGGACGGAGTGACGATGCGGTTCGAGCTGAAGCGGTAGACGCGAATGCGTTGAGAGTGGTCCAGTGGTATATTGCCTTTTTGCTACGTTACTCTACTTGACAACCCCTTTCATCGCTGTGAGACATTGCGTAGGGACTGTAGAGACGGAGAATTCGATAGAACAGTCAACAGGGAAACGTATCGATCAACATGGTCAGTGCAGTATCTACTTCCAGTATCGAAGTGAGCTAACGTGCAGGCTCGAAGATATGATAGTCCGTCACTCCAGACACGCCAACTAGATAGGACAACAGACTGACAGACAGGTCGGACAACAATCTTCTCCCCAGAGGGTGAGTCGGTATTCGATTCTAATGGATCAGGACTGATCATACAGGGCGTCTCTTCCAAGGTTCGTTGACACTCACCCGATCATGATATCCTCACCTACCACCGTCTTGACCTTTCGGCGGTCGCTTGCGGCTTGTGAATCGTACAGAGTGTACTGACCATACAGTCGAATACGCCATGGAGGCCATCTCGCACGCTGGTACCGTCCTCGCCGTGCTGTCAAAGGAGGGTATAGCGATGGCCGCGGAGAAGGTGCGTCGATCGTTCTCCTCTCTCCCCTCTTTGATCTCATTGTGTCCCTCGTATACCCTCCACTCCAGGTAGACGCCCAGAGGCTGTACCTTTTACTGCGCACGTAGCCAGCTGTGCATCTGCCATCGTGACCCATCGGTCTCATCTCCACCTCTACCCCTGCCGACCTTCTGGTGAGACCCCCACTAACCCGCTAGAAAGTCACGGGAAAGCTGCTCGACCTGTCCCTCGCTCCTGGCGGAGAGGGCATGGGCGGTGAAGGCGCCGAAGCATGGATGGGGGGAGGAGGCGAGAAGATCTTTCTGCTGAACAAGTGAGTCTAGTCTTGCAACCCTCACGCGAGGGTAAAGAGCCCGATCGAGCACGAGCTAAACCTCCCCTCAGCAACATCCTCGCGGGCCTTGCGGGAATCACGTCCGATGCCAACAGTCTGGTCAACTTTGCGCGAAATGCGGCGCAGAAGCACTTGTTCACGTACGATGAGGATATCCCGGTGGAGATGCTGGTGCAGCGATTGTGCGATATGAAGCAGGGTTACACGCAGTATGGAGGTGAGCGTTGTTCCATGTTCCTCCTTGCCATTGTTGTACCCTTTCATTCTTCCCCGCCATGCCTTCCTGCGCGTCGATACTATCGCTACGGGCGATATAACATCCTGAACCCCCCTCCCCCGCGCCTTGCCTTAGGCCTCTTGCAACGAACACCTCCCCTGACGCAACAGGTCTCCGACCATTCGGTGTCTCCCTCCTCTACATCGGCCACGATCCGCTCTACGGCTTCCAATTATACCACTCCGACCCGTCTGGAAACTACTCGGGATGGAAGGCGACCTGCATCGGCGCCAACCACTCTTCCGCCACGAGCCTGTTGAAGCAGGATTACAAGGAAGATCTGACGCTGGAAGAGGCCCAAAGTCTCTGTCTCAAAGTCATGAGCAAGACGATGGACTCGACAAAGCTCGGTAGCGAAAAGCGTAAGTCGATTGTCAATCTGATAAGCCGGTTCCGAAACTCACGGACAGTCGAGTTTGCGACGATGACGCTGCACCCGACGACCAAGCAGCCCTTGGCCAAGATTTACCGCCCGTCCGAGCTGGATGCCTTGCTGCGCAAGCTCGAGCTGGGAGGGACGAACGAGGAGCAAGTGGGCGTTGGAGAGGGTACGGGCGGTGGAGGAGGGGGAGAAGGAAACGTCGCGATGAGCACGTAAGAGGGGTGGGTGTGTGCGAGTGGGGCTTGTAGAAGGGTTATGAATCATGTGCATGAAAGTCTTGTTCTTCGAACCAAGGTACCTACCGCCTGTATCGCTGTGCTATACTCACGGCAAATGCATTGATCTCGGATCCTTGCTCCGACTTCTGGCCATGCTTGAATGCATGGCTAGACGGTCGCTGGGTGGCCATATCCTTGCTTGACCAACGAGCGAAGGGATAGCAGGGGGATGTTACTTTCCCACGGTTGATCCTCGCCGCGCGGCCCCGAAGCGACGACGAGGTAACCCATCGTCAGCGTTGGATATGGACAAGTGGTGATTGACTACAACACTCTCTCGTCTATCACTCCTTCTCAGATTTCATCTCCAAACATGGACACTCTGGTAGCTAGATTACAACCTCAATCGAGGGTTCCCGAAGACGTCGATGGGGACGATTACACGGGGTACGGGAACCTCGACAAGAACGGGATGATCACTGGCATGGCCCTCCCTCGTGTTGCGGACGTGCGTGCATGTCCTGCCCGTTTGGAGATATACCGCTGAACATGCAGCCTACAGCGTTCCTCGCTGCTCAGACTGATACGCTCTCCACCAACCCTCATGGCCGAATCAAGCTCGCGCACGGTACCACCACGCTCGCGTTCAAGTTCCAAGGGGGTATCATTGTCGCTGTCGACTCTCGAGCCACCGCCGGAAGCTACATTGGTGCGTCGATCGCCTTCCTTCCGGTGTGGGGGTGAAACACAGCTGATGAACAGCAAGTGGGACGGTCAAGAAGGTCATCGAGATCAATCCTTACCTCTTGGGAACGATGGCAGGAGGCGCGGCCGATTGTCAATACTGGTACGTGACGGTGCTATCGATGCATGACACAACCCGCTGACCAGCAGGGAGACCTACCTCGGTATGCAATGTCGACTGCACGAGCTGCGGAACAAGGAGAGGATCTCGGTCGCTGCAGCCAGCAAGATCTTGTCCAACATTGTCTACCAGTACAAAGGCATGGGACTGAGCATGGTGAGTGGAGCGCGTCGGAAGCGGTGTAGCTCAGAGTGCTCACGGACAGGGAACGATGATCTGCGGATGGGACAAGACTGTGAGTTGTGACGTGATCCGCGGCCGACGAGTCACGCCCGTACTGACATGCAGGGCCCGGCACTCTTCTACGTCGACTCGGACGGGCAGCGACTGAGAGGCGACCTGTTCTCTGTCGGATCCGGTAGTACCTTTGCTTACGGTGTTCTGGACCAGGCGAGTTGAACCGATATCGTGTACAAATGTAGCTGACTCGACAGGGGTACAGATACGACCTGACCGACCAGGAGGCGCAGGAGCTCGGTAGAAGGAGTATCATTGCCGCCGGACACCGAGATGCCTACTCTGGTAACACCTGTAACCTCTACCACGTCCGAGAGAACGGTTGGGAGTTCATCGGTGAGTCTCATGGGCACTGTGATGAATACTTGCGGCTCGAAGGGTCTGACGGTGCAGGCAACTATGATGTCTCTCAGAAATGGTACGAGTACAATGAGAGCGAAAGGAAGGCTTTGACAAAGGCTGCGGAGAGCGGCAAAGTCCCAGAGGGAGCTTCGCCTATGGTCGTCGAGGCGTGATCGAGCTGCTTTGATGATTGATAGGGCATCAGAGAGCTTTCGAGGTGTATGTAGATTGCATGAAGTCATGACTTGGAATAGATCGTAGCGGGGAGGAGGGAGATTTTGATCCCGCTCAACCCAACCCCTCCTGTCGCGCTTTGAGACGGACCGCAACCCATCTCTCGCCCATTGTCATTCACCTTGGTTGCTTGTCTGCACGACTATACTTCTCTCTCACAATGGCGTACAGAGAGGGCAACTCGCGTCCGTTTCCAGTAGGCAAGTTGGATTTGCTATCGCATGATACCATTCTCTGACGTTCAACTGACAAACCCCCCAGATGCGTACAATCATTTCCGTATAACCCATCCGGATCGAGACCTTCGACCGATCATCAAACGCATACATCGTCTCGCGACACCATCGGCCTCGGCCTCTGGATCCAGTGGGAATGCTCCGACAGAGGGGCATGACGCCTCGGCTACGGGCCAAGGTACCGCCGCTCCTAGTACAGAGGAAGGGGATGAAGAGCAGGAGAGGGAGCTCGTCAAGTTGGATCTGCAACGATGGAAGGCGACGATCGAGAGGATCATGGGTAGCGTGGGCAACTTGGAACAGCAGAAAGGGTCGTTCGAGGAGGATGTGCGAAAGACTCGTGAGTCGGTTTGGAGGGTGCCCTGTCACACCCGCCCAGCTGTCTCGTGCCGGACAGCCAGGCTGACGGATCCAGGGGCTCGGATCGATTCTGCCAAAGCCACGCTGACCGAGGACAAGGCAGTCTTGTCGAAGAAGAGGAAGGAGCGGGATGAGATGGTGGAGTGCGACAAGGTGACGAAGAAGATCAAGGCGAGAGGGAAGACCCGGGCACAGCTGGAAGAGTGAGCTTTTCCATGCGTCCCTACACAAGTCGGACCTGTGGCCTCCTGGCATGCGAATTCAGAGCGGATTCGTACAGACACTGATCTCAGGCAAATATCCACACTCAAGGAAAGTATAGAGCAGCACAAGGCGACACACGAGCTGTATGTCTCGACGGCGCAAGACCGGGCGCAGCGGTTCAAAGACATCATCGCCCTCGTGGCGGAGGTCAAGGATATCAAACTGCCCGACACGACTGTCTCTGACGATACCGATCGAGACATCGACGCGATGGACGTGGACCAGCCAGGAGGTGGAGAGGGTGGTGCGGCGACCAACGCCCGGTTAAACGCCTCGGCCTTGACGTTCCAACCTGTCAAGTCGACTGGCTCGGCCCGCCCTTCGTCGTCAAATCACGCCGATGGAACTTCTTCTCAACCTCTCACACGGGCTTCCACTCCAGCTCCCTCAGCCCCGTCTAATGCGGCCAATACTGTCACAGGAGCCGAGCGACATGGTCTGCCTGCCCGACCAGCGCGCGCCGCCTCGTCGAAAGGCCCACTGTCTTCGACAAACACAGCACCGCAGGGTCGGCCAAACTCCAGCGGTCACTCTGTCCCGTCCAGGCCGTCTAATTTGCGGACGGTGACTGGCGGACCGAGGGGCGGCGGATCAGGCGGAAGCTTGGAAGAAGGCGAGGTGGGAGGGGACGAGGAAGGAGAGGTGAATGAGCGACGAGGAGCGTCGAAACGTGGCGGCGAGGAGAGATCGACGAGGAGCACGAGGAATCAGAGATGAGGCGGTGGGGGTGGATCAGTTCTCACCGCATCGAACGCTCTCGCCCGGACAGCTTAGCATAGAACCTGTAGACGTCGCTCACCGAGCAGGACGAAGGTGTATGGTGCCGCGTCATTTAGGTCACCGTTGTATGTATCTTCTAATGGACATGCTTGTGCACGCACCTCATGCAGGTCCGATCTCGTCATACAGCCGAGAACTGAATATACTGTATACATAGGAATAGGGCTTCATAATTGCCTGACTCGGCTTCAACTCACACGAACCACGAACGGGACTCGAGCGAGGTTCCTTCTTGTTCACACGGTAATGTAGCTAAATTGACACCCATGCGGTAAGAGTAGGCTTCAGGTCACTTGGATCGATGCATTCGGGTCGTTCTCTGATTGTCCGCTGGGTTGTGGGAATCAAGCGGTTGTGGGAATCGAGCGGTTGTGGGTTCGAGTCCCACTGAAAGTTCCATTTCATGAAGCGGACAATTAGAGAATGATCCGAATGCGTCGACCCAAGTGTTCTGAAGCCTACTCTAACTGCCTGGGCTACTATCGCAGACCGCCAATGGTCCACCCTTGTCAGTACAGGCCTCTTTGTGTCGAAGTTTCCTTCTCAGCGTCTGCCTCGAACTCGTTGAGAAGTGTCCCCATTCTAGCCGGCTCCTCCTGTGCGATTGAACTAGTCCGCAAATTGTTGGTATTCCTGGAACCGACCTTTTCCACGCCACTGACGCTGGGTTGGCGTGCTTTGGGAGTTTCCAAGATCCTTCCCATGTTCCAACCGAGTGTTGTTGGAATGAAACATAGGATTCGGGGTATGCGACCCCCGGCCCCACCCGCTGGGTGGCGGGTCCGACAGGTTTGTCTGTACGGGAGATGAAGGAAATGCAATTGTTCCGCGGCTCATCGCGGGGGAAGAGGCGACCGATACTGAAAGGTATGCACTTGATGGAGGGCGAGAGTGCTGGGAGGATGGAGGAGGATAATTGAATGAGGCAGATGGTGGCGGGCGCAGGGAAGAAGTTGAATTCCATGAGGAAGGGTGCTCCCTTGGTGGAAAGGCATGCGGTGGACCCCAGCTCATCCTTTCGAAATCTCGTGGAGGCGGACGGCGGAACCCGAAATCTGGCAGGGAAGGTCGCAGCGGCTGACTGCTGTGCGATAATGGTACATAGGGGTAGAGTCGAGTGCCAGGTGACGCTCGTGAAACGTTTGAGCCCTCTGAGGCGTCTGAGGTTCCTCCCATTCCCGGCTGACTTGAGTGTGGATATGACGTGAGAGGACGAGGGGCGGCGCTGTTCTTGATAGGAGCGAGCGTTCCCGTTTGATCTGAGCTCTCATACCCCGGAGGGAACGTTTTTGTGTCTGCTTGTGTGTATGGCCACACAAGATCAGTTGTGGATAACGTGTCATACTTCCATTCGGTTCTTGGCCCTCGTCTCAGGCTCAATAGGCAGATGGCGCGGTCTGTCCCTGGGTCTGTTTCGCCCACGGGAACTCCTCCGACAAATCCAACAGGAAGAGTCCGGTCATACAGCCTCTTTGACATTGGAAGCAGCCGTTTGTCAAGATTCCTCACTTCCTCTGGAGTACCCGGCCGCTCCCGTAGAAACGTCCTCTCTGTATCTGAAACGTCAATGCAGGTCCTCGGACAGGAAAGGGACCGGGGCTTGGAAACTTACAATCCCCATAATGATCGACGGTACAATAATCAGGGTAGAACTTCTGGTGGTCTCCAAAAGCCTCACAGTTCTTACAATCGGATTCCCATGCGTGCAGAAACCCGACAGGCATTTTCGAGTTGACAGGCATCCGCCGTAAATTGCGACCCACGAACAAGTTGGTGTTCATTCGTCGGGTCGCCGGGCACATCGTGCAATCGCACCAGCCATCGCCGAGTTGTCTGGTCTATCAGCCCTCTGCTATCAACCTGCCCCAAAGCTCATGGAGCCAAGAGGGTCGACTAGCTTCCGGTAGGATCGTCACTGGTCGCTCACTCTAATCTCGCGATCGCTCGTGGGCCATATTGTGACAGAGCGCAATCGGGAGGGATTTCCCAGCGCGATGTGTCTCGATAGTAGTCCATCGTTGTATAGAGGCACAGTATCAGGACCAAAGCTGTTGGACAATGAGAGTGTACACCAAACACTGATTCGAGTACATTGTGATGCGGGAAGGGGGGTTGGGTGGCGAGTTGTGGTTTGTCCGCAGAAGGGCGGCCAGACGGTCCAAACACGAATCACAGAGCTGGTCTTCTGTAAGGGGTCATCTACTGCTTCTGGCGCTCCAACCGTTCTGGAGCATCCTTGATATTGGATAGGAATGATACTCGGAAGAGTCATCACTCTTTCGTCAAGGGGGCGTTGGACAAAGGGGGCGTTGGACAAAGGGGGCGTTGGACAAAGGAGGCGAAGGACAAAGGATCTCATAGTGCGCGCCCCTCCTCGTCAGCCCACCCACACCAGTCCCTCCTTGAACCCGAGTCCTCACGTATTGCGCAGCGAAGCAAACATCTCCGAAGCTATAGATAGCGAGCGCAGCCTTATCAGAATCATCGAGCGGGAAGGGCGCTTTGCGAGCTGGTATTCCCCGATGACCCCGGATGGACCCGACCCGATCGGACCGGAGACGCCACAATGTTCTTTGTTCATATTAGGTGGACTGGTAGTATTGCAAATGCTACTGGACGTTCTGTTTAGAAGACCATCCCTGTCAAGCAGCCATCCCGTTTGAGCGACGGCAACAGGACGCGGTGATGGCATTGGTCTACACCCAGGAGGAGCTCGGCAAAGCCAAATATACACAGATAGACAGACGAATACCTGCGGTGTAGCCCGCATTGTCAAGTGTTCAAGCGGATTGACCCGCTCGAACGCCCAGCAAAGCTCGTCTATTAGGCCTGGTGAGATACCCAGTCCCCTTTGTTTGTGCTCACTCCTTTCGCCGCTGTTATTTGATCGGGCTGGAGGACCTTCAGGAGCCAGGGGAAAGGCCCTTGTCGTTGGCCGCGCCTTGAAAGATAGGGCTGTGTACAATATTCTCAGCTACACGAGGAATATGTACGGTATGACCTCCCAAGGTAGACTAGCATGCAATCAGACAAAGCTCAGCGCAGCGGTCAAGGTTCTACTGAATGAGATGATCCCCATCCTGAGTCCTCGTTCCATGCATCGTGGTCCTTCGACTGCTCAAAGCCAGGGGCGGATACGTATGTACTTATGTACAGTAGCTCATCAGGGGACCTTGGCTTCCTTCCTCGGTCTCACAACATATCTATCCGTCTCACTCCGCAACCATAATGAAACCCCCGCCGTCCTCAACGGGGGAATTGGGACAAAACGCAATCATCAGTCTCGTGCTTATCTCACTCTCCGCCGATAGTCTCCCCAGTCCCCTGGATGAGTATAGCGGGACACCATGAGGACCCACGACTGAAGATCGTGTCGGGTACCATCACGACCTGCCCCCCGGACCTTTCCCGCAGTGCATTCCCGGGATCGATCAGCTTGCCCATCCGCCCATTGCGAGAACCAGTGGAGGGTGTCGAAGATTCGTACGCCACTCTGGTCAAAGGCAGTTGTATGTACTCAGATGTCGCATGGAAATCTGTATCCACCTCCCCCTCACCTTGTAAGAAAACCCTGCTCAGATCTGTTACTTCAGCTGTCCACTCTCCTCGTCGCAACCCAAGCCCGAATACCATGTTAAGAGGACGGAAGGGTAGGGGTTGCCGATTTCCAGGCTGGGATAAGGAGCTGGCATAGGTCAAAACGTTACTCACGTTCGTTCGGAGCGCTTACCCAGTCGTTTGCACCATTGTGACTTGTGGAATAAGGACACTCGATGCAGCTGGAGGAAGATAGGTGAATGTTGGTGTTGAATGGTGACAGGGGCTGCTGCGTAGGGTAAAGTATGATGGGAAGGTTTTGCCGACGTATAGACCGTCATCACCGCTGTCCTGGTTGGTATGGACAGACTGAGGTGCACAAACGGGACATTCACACCAAGAGTCTGCCACGATACTTTCAACGTCAGTTTTCATGTAGACATGGCGAGCTCTATATAGAGTGATCGCTCAATACTCCAGGTGTCGAACCTCCTCCGGGGTCATGAGTTGGATGTTGGGACTTGGATCGACCACAGCATCTGTCACAGCTTCCTCAGCCCCTGCTGCCGGTGCACTCGAAAGCAGTGTGTGACCCATGCTTGGTAGTCTAGAGGGAGGGTGATTGAACCGAATGAGCATAGGATGAAATCCGGGCATATTCACGTCGAAGTTGACTTGATGAGTGGGCGAGTGGAGTCAAGAGTGCTGAGACAAGCAACTCTATGGTAACGGGTCTCCTGGAGCGAGCCAGGCGGACCGCGGCGAGGGTGATGTGAATCAAAGGAGCAGCCTAGTCTCACGTCGTATGATGTCACCCCTTTCTCTCCTGAGTATTGAGGATTTCTTGCGTTATTCTGCATCACTGGGGCTTGCCTTGCTCTCGACTCAATAGAATATGTTACTCGTAGAAGATCCAGTATGATATGGCTAGATATGTACAAAACGTCATCCAAAGAGCTTGCCTTTGCTTTTCTGAAACTCATCTTCACATCATTCCCTCCTCACTGAGACCCGGTTCTATTGCTTTACTGCAGGACGCGTGGGGTTTACGGCTCTTTCTTCCCACCTGAGAGACCGTATCCGTCCAGAGGAGATTTCGGGGTCGTCACTGAGATTCCGCTCTCTGTGCCATCTCTGGAATCCCCAGAGCTGGACCTTCGGGTGATTGAGTATTTCTCGAGTCCCACTCCATTGTGATCGAATGTGGCAGTGCTCCCGATAGACGATGGCAGAGGGGTGTTTGTCATCGTAGCGGATTGGACAGTGCTCGAGGTCGTGGCGGTCAACGCCGAAAAGTCAAGCGAGGGAGCTTGAGTGTACTCGTAGCCACCGAAAGACTGGTGAGATTGGTGCTGCACCATCGGGTGACCGTTGAATGGTTGAGAAGCGGGGTATGCATAAGGTCGAGAGCCCATCGAATGAGAGTGCGAGTGTGATGTCGCCGAACGGGGAAGTCCGTGCAGAGTCGGGAGGAGCTCGGTGGCGACCCCTGGTTGGACCTTGTCCCGAGCTCGCTTGGTCTCGTGGGTCTAGGGTATGAGCGAAGCGGCTTGTAGAGAAAATACAGAATTACCTTGGCGTGCCTGCGCAGGTTTGAACTGACCGAGAAGCACCTCCCGCATCCGGGTCGGGTGCATTGGAACGCTGCGGCGTCAGTATGCTTTCACATCCACACTCACGTTTGGCTCCGGTATGCACCGCCATGTGTGTGTTGAGGGAGCTGGGCCGGTTGAACCGTTTGTCACAGACCGGGCTGACAGTCAGCATCCCACTCAAGCTAGTACACTGGAAAGGAATCGCTCACCAGACATGTCGTCTGTTCTTCTGACTGGCTTTTTCCTTTTCGTCCTCTTCGCTCATCGGAGCTTGAGCCCATGCGCCCACAGGCTGAGAGTATTGGTAGCCTTTCCACTCTGCGACTCGTTCTTCTGACACTAGTGGAGTCGCTTTGGCCGGTTCAGGACCTCCCACCATTCCCGATCCGATCAAGAGTTGCGTCGGGTCCATCATGTTCGGGAGGCCGGGGAAAGCCCTTGCCACTCGGGCATTCTGGTTCCATTCCGGGGTGGAGATGCTGGACTGGGCCCCGGTAAGAGGGGAGCCTGAGTAGGGGGTCGACGAAGGGGTGTGCTGCATGCGATCATGGGAGATGGGGAGGGTGTTGTGTGAGACCATCGGGGAGTAGAACGCGCCGTACCGACTGAGGTCCATGGGTTGGAGGAGGGGGACCGTGTGGTTCATCGAGTTGGGCCCCGTCATATCTTGCTTGTGAAGAGCCGGTATAGGGTGCGCGAGTGGGCTCGAGGTCATGTTAAAGGTGAAGTCTTGGGGGAAATAGTACGGAGGAGCTGAAAGTCCCTGCACAAAGTTTGTCTGAGACATGTTCAGCAAATGACGATGTCGATACGAGGCCAATCGCGGAGAGAGATAACGATCGGATAGACTAAACTGGTAGGGAGAAAGGCGGGACGGGCACGATTGAGCCTTCCAGCGGGTGGGTGTCGGGGGTAATAACCCAGTCTGGGCTCCACGAGGCAGATAAAGGAGCTTTTCGGCGCCTTTGCTCAAGACCAGTGGGTGCCTTTGAGGATAAAGGGACAGGGGCGGGATGGCAGGGGTGAAAGGGCGGGGGAAGGGGCTGAAAAGACGGGGTAAGGGGATGAAAAGAGAGCGAGAGAAGAGGACTCGGGGTTTAAGGCTGGGTGAGAAAGGAAGTTGAAGAGGAGAGTGGGAGACGGGGCTTTGCAAGTGACCACCAGTCTCGGCGAGCCGGACAAAAGGGTGTCTACGGGGAAACGAAAGAACACAAAAGAGAGGGGGACGGGATGGATCTGGCAAGAGATCACACTCACTGATATAGTATCTTGGACACGCTCGTACTCCTTCGATACCGGCGGAAGACTCTCAGTGTTCCCAGTACCAAGAAGAAACGCGGTGCCGAGGCGAACAAGATCCAGTGGCTAGGCCGTGAGTCTGGTGTCAATCCTTTTAGATCGGGTGATCCGAATGCCTGGACTAGCAGCGCGTCACCGGGACAGGCTACTATTCGGCGGTGAGCAATGAATCAACGATCGAGAGGGATTCGTAAGGCCCCGGGTGGGTGGTAAGCGTCAGCCTCGTGATGGACTAGTCCGTAATGAGCGAATGAGGTCGTTATCGGGATGATGCCTAAGCGAGGCAGGTCGAGCTGGTCGAACGGGTGCGAACCGGGCTATGGATTGTTCAGGGCACAGCGCAGACCAAGATGGGGGTGGAGGGGGTGGAGGAGGGAGGGAGAGAAGGTGATTCCAGTCGTCGTTGTCAGTCCTTTCCACGCCTTTATTGCCAAGTGGAATGGTACCGAGAAGGAAGACTGTCCGCCACCGAGGGCGTAGGCTGGACCACGGTGTGGTGTCACGGTACGTCGAGGCCCAGCGAGGCGTGGTGAGGGAGGGACGGGAGTTTATCGGGAGATATGTAGTGAGCTGTGAGACTGTCGTCAGCCTCGTACGTCCTCCACACCATCAAGTGGGGGTGAGGGGCGGAGGGGGGAAGGAAGGAAGGGGCAAGAGGTGTGTTGTTGAAGACGACGAGGAGATCAGGCTACAATGGTGAGGGTGGGGGCACGAGTTTGTACCTTGATCAAAGCTGTTAGACATCAATCCGAGGGCGATCCTTCCTAAGGGATCTGGCTCTGAGCCGTAGGTAAAAAATCACCGATGCCAAAGGGAAGGGAGGGTGATACGTCTGTTACGGGGTGTCCAAACAGCCCGCTGTATGTTGTTTTGTCTTCCGTACAGGACGACGTGAGGAGTAATCAGCTTGACAAAAGAGGGGCCAAGTGTGGAGTGGTGTCACAAACCCTCGCGAAAACGCTGTTCTTTCTTTTTCTATCAATTTTCGTGATGGTCAACCCCTCAAAGGAGGTGAAGAGCAGTCCTCCCTTTTTCAGGCTCGCCTCTCTCTCTCCCGCATCTCTCCGAAACACCTCCGGCATCTCCCTTGAATAGCTCCTACACTGCGGCAATCGCAAGTCATATGATACAGACAGATCTAAACATTTGATTGCCCCTCTTACCTAAAAGACCGAGATGCGGTAAGTTAACCCGACCTCATCGGCATCACCACGTTCCGGGGTCAGGGGATATAGTACCCTCTCGACTACACCTTTGCCCCGCTGTGATCGCGCTACGGCAGCGAAGCCCAGGAGGGTTAATAGGTCAAGTCTCGTTAGTGATGCTTACTCCCCCCGCCCCTTCCCCCCATTTCGAGTGACTGAGAATCGAAACAAAGGCGAGAGTGGTAACATCAACACACTAGAAGCGGTTTCAACTTGAAATAAAGGTCCCTACACCCTGTGGCACCGTTTCCGAACCTATTCGCACTCTTTCACTCGTCCCGTCGCAGATGACCAACGCGAAGAATGTCAAATGTCATATCTCACCATACCACGATACATATACAAATGCATGCCTCGCATACACGAGGCGCGATGAAAAAGGTAACGATACAAATGCAGGATATATCCCCCCACCCTTCCCGCTTGCCCTCACGCTAGAACCACGGCTGCCAGCCGACGAAGATCTTCGCCAGGTTCTCCACATCTCTAGCCTCTTGGATCAACTGATTCACCGTGTACTCGACCGACAAGTCGTCCCTCAATTTCCCCTTGATCTTGCTCAGGATCCTATCTGCCTTTTCCAAAGCCGAGGCAGACGTCCCAGCGGACACCCTTCCTCCGCCTTGAGCTCTCTGGAGTTTCTCCGGGTCGGCATCCCAAGCATACAGCGGGTCATGCTTGAACACCTCGAGAACCGTCATGATCAACTCGGACGACTCTCTCAACACCCGCAAAGTGTGCTCGGAACATCGCCTGAACGTCCCCTCGACCCCAGTTACGCCGAAACCATCGACCAAATCGTTGGTCAGCCTGAACGGAACCTTTTCGGGAATTCTCAACCGTCGACCCTGGCCCTTAGCGACACACTACATAGGAGATGACTGCACTCACGTCTTCGAAGACTATTCCGAAATCGATATGCACTAGCTCCCCACTCTTCTGATCGATCAGAATGTTCGAGCAGTGTCGGTCACCGATCCCCAACATCCACCCAACCACAGACGTCACGGCGACAGACCGGGTATAGTTCAAGCGCATCGTGAACCAAGCCATCGGATCTCGGTGTTTCTCGGCGAAAAAGTGCCGCATGACAGGATGGAACTTAGACATGAGGTCCAAGTACTTGGCCGGCAATTGGCTCCAGTTCTTCTCCTTGTCTTGGAGCGGTTTGAGGTTCTTGCGGAACTCGTCGGCAGCAATGTCGCCATTCATCTTGCCGTATCTGTGCGCTTAGCCCCGTCGCTCTACAGGACGCGACCGACTCACCTGTTATGTGCCGGCTTGAGCCAATCGCCTATAGCTTGACTATCACCCACAAACTCCATGATACCCGTCTTCCTCGCGAGCGGAATCACGCGATACGTCCTGAACCTCAAATCTCTCGTCTTGGTCTTCCTGTCTCTCCGCAGCAGCTTGTTTGACATTTCAAACACCTGTTCCATCACTGCATCCTGTCTCAGCTCATCCTCGCCTTTGAACAGCTCGCTGCGTGTTTTGCCAGTCGAGTCAATCACGAGCATCTTCTTCGGTCGGTGTATCCCGCCCAACACGGCGTAGGTGCTCCGATATCGCACGAGCGTTGCCATGTCAGCATACTTGCCTAACGGGTCGATGGGAGGCGGAGCCGTGGCGACAGGGATCGACAATTTCGGGGGCAACTGCTTGAGAGGACAGTCCGACGGTACGTTGATCGGCTTTCCCAGGCTGACCGATTCTTCCTCTTTCGAGCGCGAGAGACACCAGGCCGTAGCGGCAGAAGCCAGCATTTGCATGTCTGCACTGGCCGATCGTGCCAGGCCATGATCCGGGTCCTTGGACGAGGATATAGTGGCCAAAATCGCTGCTGCCGCAGGTCCACGCCCTTCCGCACCCATATCAGAAGCCCGACGAGACTTGCTGAGTGAAGACAAGCTATCCGCAAGGGTTATCACTTGGTACAGTATGTGATACGGGTGGTCCATGCTGATACGAAGCACAAGCTTGTTGAGCGCGTCGTTGAACGGAGTGAGAGTCTTAGGTCTATCCAAGCGAGCAGCGAGTTGGGGAGACAGGAAGATAAACTTGTGTGACGGGACTTGCTGAAGGGCCCCAGCGAAGGAAGTGTTGACCTCGTCGTCTTCATCGTGCTCCAGCCATAAAGAGCTCATCCGCGTCGTCGAATCGTCGTGCTCATCGGATAGGGCGAGCGCCTTGGCGTACATTTTCAACGCCGTCTGGGCATAGGCCGATCGTTCACGTAACAAAGCCTCGATAGCCTCTTCGTCCTCCTTCATCTCGCGTTCCAAATGCAGAGTCATTTCCGTCTTTGCAGAGCTCTTCGCCGACTTCTTGGAAGGCGCAGACGGCGTCGATGATCGAAGTTCGGCTTCCTTTCTTTCGCGATACGTCGTGAGTCTTTCGAGCTCTGGCGATCGAGCCAGAGCGGCTTGCTGGGCATCGGCAAAGAGCGCATAGTCGTGACAGAGATGACTCTGGTCTACGTTAGGTACTTTATGAGTCGAAGATAGCTTCACGGCTTCTTCAAAGGTCGAATTAATGTCGTTGGGTGCTCGCAATTTGGCCTTCGCAGTCCAATTAGCCTGTCATCAGTGACTGGGCAATCACACCATATAGGTAGGGTCGATATCTCACCAATCGACTCAATAACACGGCCGAGCGTTTGCCGACTTCCCCTTTCGACCCTTTGAGTCCTTTCATCCGACCCTCCACATGTTGGATCGCAAGAGCATGTTCTCCCTGCGCCCACAGGACCTGGCTGAACTCATCTTGGACCGCATCAGACGGTGTCCCCATGTCCTTCTCCAAGTGCTGGACGGCCACAAGTGCGTTAATTGCAGCTTGGATAGTACCCTCGGCCCGAGCCATTTCTCCTAGCCGCAAGAGGCACTTGGTTTCCAGCTCACAGAGCGCCTCCAGGCGAGGCGTAGCCATATCCCCAAAGGTATTTAGTTTCTCCCGCTCCTTGGCGGCCAGGAGGAGCGACCTCCGTGTCGCGATGATCCTCTCGGCATCGGCGAAGGAGAACGCCGAATCGATCGAAGTGAAGCGGGCAAGAGACGGGGATTCCGTGTTACGCGAGTCCAGATCAGATTGTATGACCGGGTCGAGCCATGATTGAATCTCGTTCAGACAGATTAGATCTGTCGCGGCCTTTTTGATCTGTGTCATACACTCCACGCCGCAGTCTCGAAGGATGCCAACTTCGCGATCAATGGCCTGGCCTACCGCGTTCCGGGCGACGAGCAAGTCCCGTTCCCGATGGACAGAACGGAGCGACGTGTACAGCAGCGACTCGGGCGAAGGCGTTGTTTCCGCTGGCACAGGAAGATCCCAGTCGGACGTTCGCCATGCCAACTCGAACAACAGTGGCTCGTTGAGATCTTCGGCCGGCTTATCGATGGTTTGTTGCAAGGAGGAGAAGACTGCGCCTGAAACATGGTCAAAGCCCAGGTTGTGAAGATCCCGCATGACAAGCATGAACGCCTCCGATGAGGTCCTCCCTCTGCCCAAAGCCGCGCTGTGTAGACCAAAAGATCGCCAGTGCTCGCCTTCGTGTTGAAGCCTTCGATTGAGGGCATCCCACGTGTCCGAAGTCCTGATCCCATAAAAGCCGTCGGGGTCTTCAACATTGCTATAGGTCTCGTACATGATCTGTCGTCAGTATAGTAAGACCCAACAAGCCTATTCGAATGATCACCTGCTGGACACGCTTGTCGTATAGATCCACTGCACGCCGCTTATCCTTCCTGTCCGAGCGCACCCCTTCCAGAAACATCAAAGCGGAGGCGTATGACCCGCATTTCAGCGCCGCTTCGCTCAGAGACAGCTTGTCGACATCGAGCCAGCTCTCATAGCCGAGCTCTTCCTGTCGATAAGGCGGCTGGAAGTTGCGCAAGTGGAGGATAATGTCGACTACAGCCCTGAGCGTATCAATTGAGGCACAGGGATACTGCAAGACCGCCATGAGATGCGTTGATAGACTCTTGTAGCGTTCTTGTAGGTCCGATTTTGCGGCGGGATCGGTGACTGACAAGGCGGCTTGAACAATGATCGGAACAAGGTCCCGAGCAGCAGAAGGAATTGCGTCGAAGAGAGTAGGGAGGACAGAATAGAATGGCTGACGGGCAGCCATGGTGTTGCACAATACCGTCGCCAGACTGGCAGACCATTCGGTTACATCTCGCGACTTCTTGATCCACGCTTCGTCTTCGATCAAAACCGATAGCGGTTGTGCCAGGGCGGAGGACGTGGTGGACACCGACGCGTTGAGCAGAGCCAGGAGATCTTGAGTCGCTTTGGGCACTAATGCTCCAGTGCTTTCGTCGGCTATGTGTGGCAATAAGGCCTGCAGGACGCTAAACGCCGTCGATCGAGCTTTATATTCGGACGTCCGTGTCAACAACACGATCCGATCAACAAGATTGGCGCGCAAGTGAGGTGCAGGATCCTCCCTGAGCCTCGTCTTTAATGGAATCAAGCGGACGCTATCGGCATTCCTGTCCATCGCCTCTAGGCTGGGCGGATGTATCTGACCGTGACCGGCATACAGCAATTCCACAAAGGCTGTAATGTCGGCTTTGGTGTGTGGAGAGGGATAAAGCTGCTGTTTGATGTTCCAGAAAGCTTGTCGCTGGAAACGAGACACATCCTCTTCGGTGTTTTGCGGGTATGTTTGCAAGGTCTGCACCATCGCGCTGCACATCGGGAGTACGTCTGTCGACTTGACGACTGCAGTGTTCTCGCAAAGCGCTTCGAAGGAGGGACGTCCAATGCCAGTCAAAGCCGCAGCGAGAGGTGCCGGCCAGGTCGACTTCGCAACAGCCAATGCGTCTCGCATCGCTGGAATCTTTTGCCAGGAACCCGCCGACTCCAATATCCATTGGTCAAATTGCTGAGACATCCCTTGATCCTGAACCGGTCTCGAAGCCTGATCCTCTGAATCGGCAATGGATCCCGCAAGGGATACTCTGACCGCCCCCAGGCCAATGATCAACTGACTGAGGTCATCAGGGGCCTGCGGCGCTCTACCAACCCGATCAAAACCCCATTGAAGCATGTACAGGGCGATCAGCGCAATGTCCCTCGACTTGAGGAGCGGTATCGTTTCCCGAAGGAATAAGCCCAAGATCGCCGGATGCGTAAGATTCTCCGAATACAGAGATATGACCAACGCGATCGCTCGGAGGTGCCGGTATTGCTCGCTAATCAAAAACGCGTCATTGACCCGGTGGAAAAGCCGGATCAGCGTGTTAAAGAGGATTTTGGCAGATGATAGTGCTGGCTGGGTTCGATGGAGATAGTCAATGCCGCCTAAAACCTCCCCGAGGGTCGCGCTCGGGACGAGAGGCGGAGCGAGAACCGATGTCACCTGAGGGGGTACGAGGGCACTGAAGATCGAAGATCCCGGTCTACTCTTGGGAAGCCTGGCGTCGAGAACAGCAACGACTTCCTCATCTGAAATCGTCAGATCGAGCAGGGCGAACAAGTGCGTTGCGATGTCTTCCGCTACTCCAGCTATGACTTGCGTAGAGTCTGTCGACGATATACCTGGCAGTGTCAAGAGCATATCTGCGACTCGATTCCGATCAAAAGCGCTCGCCTCGACGAACAACCCGGATCCAGGGTCACTGAGCGCCCGAGCTGCCGTGGCTGGGAGATGTCGCACGCCGACTTCGGTCTGCACCAAACCAGCAGCATCGCATAGAGCGGCAAACGTTTCCGCAGCTCCGTTGTACTGCCTCGCTGCGCCGTCTGTCCGATTCCTTTCGGCCAGAGCGTAAAGTAACACTGAGCTTGCAGCTACCTCCAGTGTCTGTAACGCGAACGCTTTTCTCGTGGAGAACCCGTAAAGACGGTGAGGCACTCGCATGGGGGATTGCGAAGTTACGATTTGGCTCGAGATTATCAATGGCGCGTAGGCCAATAGAAGTTGAGAGACACCAGCGAGGCCAAGCCTGCGCGAAACAGTCTCCAGACCGACCTGCAGATGATGATTATACTCGCTAGTCGATGGCGGGATCTCATAAAGATGATAGATGGTCGCTGCTCGGAGTTGAGGGCTGGTGATGCAGCAATTGAGCTTCCATAGGATATCGGTGATGAACGAGTCCCAGTGTTTTGGCTCCCGAGGCAGAACGTTGACGAGATCAGTGTAGAACGGCATATGCTGTTCGACAGGTATACTCGAGAGATACAATATACCTGCCGTGGACGTCGCAGCCCGGAATCGGAGTCGTATATCGGGGTCCATCAGACCAGCCGACACAATGTCCGAAGCGACAAGACTCGTTCCGTCCACGCTCATTTCCTCGCCGACATCCATCCATACCGTTTGATCGGGATCGTAGTCGAGGTATTCGTCGATGAACACCAGTAAAGCCAGCCGTACTTGCCATGAAGGCAATTGTCCAAGGAGGGACTTTCGGTACAGGCTTTTCGCGAGCGATATCACCCGGTCCGGGAGGTCAGATATAAAACGGTCTACCGCGAGCCATAGAGGCGCTGAAGCTGTAATGAAGTCCAGCATCAGCTTCAAAAGCCCAGGGTCCCGAGTATACGCATACGACCGATGCATCTCGTCCAGCGAAGACAAGATGAGGTCGATCGCTTCAATATTCAGGCGGAGGATGCCCTTTTTCACTGCTTCGCAGACAACAGTACCGAGCTGTACCATTCGCTGTCCTTCCGCAGAAAGGAATCCGTTGATGAGATTGTTATCTTTCGATGGAACACGGTTTGGTGATACAAGGAGTGAACCGTGCAAGCGAAGTCCAGCGAGAGTGGTGAGCAGTGCCGTGGTGGTCCGCTGACATTCCAAAACTTCTTGCGATAGTGGCATGGCGTCGCTGTCAGCGGTCCGTATCTCTCCGAAATCATCGTCGTCTTGAACTTGCATGACCGTGTATGGCAAGTTGTTTAAGTTTGGACCATTTTCCGACCCGGAAAAGATGTCGAGGGCTGGCTCGAACAAGACTTTCAGAGAGGCCGACACCTATGATCAGCAAGCGGTCTAGAAGGACAACACTTGCAGTGCAGTGGTGAATGAAGCTGCAACACACAGCGTATAGGTTTCAGAGAAATCGACTTACGCCCGGTAGGTTCCATAAAGTCGACAAGAACCGCTCTCCTGCGCGAGACTTCCCTTCGTTACCTTCATCCTCGTCACAGGGAGGCAGGAGATCCCCTCGAATACCAGAGAGGATATTCGGTTTCAGCAAGACCGGCCATAGAGCATGGGTAGCAGTCGTAGTGCTGATTAACGGGTCCCACCCTTTCCACATGAGGTGCTGAGCAGGTGTATCGTAAGCTGATGATCCAAGTATCGGCAACATCACATCGAGTAACGCGAGGGCATGTCGTATACAATCCGAGTCGGGTCGGATACCATTCGCTTGAAGTGTGGCCTGGAAGGAGAGGGCTAGGACGATCATATCGATCGATCGGCGACACCGCTCAGGCGGGACCGCTGGTCGAGATGCATTGCCCGAAGACGAAGCCGGCCAGTCCCTCAGAAAGGCTTCAAGGAAAGCGGAAATACACTCGGAAACCCGTTTCGGCCGTCCTTCGAGAAACTTCCCGGAGTCTTCCTCTACTTGCGTTGTAGAAGCAGTATCTAACGAAGGGCGGGATGCGTCCGATATCTGGCCAAAGAGGGTGAACTGGCGAATAGGCCGAGTCCGATGTTCTTCCAGGACCCTGTCGACTATCGCACAGTCGGGAAGGAGATCGGTTGTTCCGGGAGCAGCCAAAGGTGAAGCATTGAGGTGACAGACATTGCAGAGAAGTGGCAGGAAGTCCGCCGGGGCATGTTGATCCAATCTCCCTTTGCCTCGCGTGCCCTCCAACGCGTTCCATTTGAGGAACCAGGAGATCACTCTCTCTTCCAGCTTCATGTTGTAGAGCCGGACGTCGTTACGGATCATTGTGATTGCTCGGTCGAGGAGCATGCACACAGAATCGTATGGATAAGGCGGACCTTGGATGTCGACACTTTGCAGCAATGATCCGAGGTCTTTAACGATTGTTGGGATATCCATCTTGCCATAGGACAACATCGAATGTGCAGCAAGACACGCAGCTCGCGACACGCCATTAAGCGTGGATTTCCGAATGGCAATTGACCAGGCCCTTGCAAAGTCTGCTTCCTCGGTTTGAATCCGACCCTCTTTGGCACTTGGCGTCATAGGAAGCATGTCGGGTATTAACAGCGGCGCGTCAATTGCGGGAAGAGCAGCGAGGGTCGAGATACCGATAAACGCCCATGATTGGAGTGACAGATCGTCCTCCTGCAAGAGTGTTATGAACGTCTGTCGGATGTCTACTTGAGCTTCGAGATGGATATCGTCCCAGTGTCGATCCGTAATCATGATTAGCACCTGTAGCGCGTGCGCCCGACAGAGGATCGATCCGAACGAAGTGGAGAGTATGAGCGCTTGCAGAGGCGTCTGGGTCACTTTACGCCTCTTCAACTGAGTGCCGTCATTCCTGCTAGGAGTAGGAGCCTGAGACAAGTCTGCAGTCTGCTCGAGCTGCCCATCAGTCTTTCAGGAGACTGTCATCCAGTCGAATGCACCTACATAAAAACACACTTCAGCGTACAGCTCAATGGCAGCCCATCTCAATGCGCAATCGTGATCGAAGTCATGGCCGGCCTGCTCCGTCAGCCCGAATACACCATAGCTAAGGACGTACCGTGAGACACCTGGTCTCAAACGGCTGGATATCATCGGCTGCCTCGGTCTTGCTTTTGCTGATTAAGCGTAATGTACCCAGATCCAACGGCATGAAACCCCCTCGAAGCGTTGATTCTTTCCCCAGCACTTCCGCCAACTTCTCCAACGCCGCACGAGAAGTTCCGTGTCTATCTTTCTCCTTTGCTGCCCTGTGCGTGACGAAAGGCAGGACCGATCGGAGGGCGATCAATGTTTGCTCCCGGATGGCCTTGTTCTTGAACGCCCAGATGCTGCAGAGCGACGGCAGAAGCTTGAGAGCTCCGGTGATGAAGTCCGCGCGACAATTAAGCTCCAATTCGGCTAGAACCACGTTCATAGAGCGAAGAACCGGTAAATGGGAAGAGGTCTCAGAGGGGAACTCGGACAGAAATCGCTGGACTTTGAGCAGCATTGACAAGCCGAGGCTTTGCTCATAAGCGTAAGCGGCGAGAGAAGTCGGCATTGGTGGTAATAGCGGAGCGGACGGACTACTGAGTAGAATTGGGATCAGGCGTGCGAGTTCGGTCGTGGCTTGAGTGTTGGTCCTGCCTTTCGCAAAACTCTTGGTAGCTTGCGTAGCCGGCATGTCCGGGGAAGGCGAAGGGTCCCCCATGTCCTCGTCCATCTCTTCCTCCCATCCTTCCTCGATGGTCACCTCGTCACCGAGGATTGCAGACCAGCAGATCCCTACGAGGACGCGCCAAGCTTGCGGTTCCAGGTGCTCGAGGTGTGGCGGGTACGAGAGCAGTGAGCGCAGAGCTTTCGCGTAGTCAAGCGCGGCGGGAGGAAAGATGGCCGACGAGTAAACCAGGAGGGAGGACATGTGAGCGACCAGGGCGGAAAGAGCCTTGCGGGAGATTAAATGTACCGATTTCTCCGCCATGAACCGGACAAGGCTGATTGAGTCTGCAAGTCTCTTCTCGGCTGTCATGAGCTATGGGCGGTCCCGCGAAGGTGAACAAGGAGAACGTCCGCGGCAGCGCGATAGCTGGGGAGGGATGGGACACTGCTCGGTCACAGAAGACAGGTACTCACTTTGCGCATTCGCTGTCCTTCGCAGAGTAGCCCTTTTTTCCAGCGAGACCAGCTGAAACAGACATTGGAAGAAAGCCACCCATCCTCCACCTCCATCTCTCCTCGCCGTCTCTTGAAAGACGGCCAGGTTCTCCTTGTTGGAGAAGAAAGTGCGAATGGCACTGATACCTTCGCTCCTGTCCTTGACCTTGTCAGACTCGCATAGCCTCAATGCCGACTGGAGGGCGTTGGGTGCTCGTGCCATGGCGCAATGTTGTCACTCCCCGCCTGCACGGCGACGAGGGGGGAGGAACAATGAGTTGTAGATCGTCGTTTGGCGCAACACGGACTCCCGGTCTTTCACCTGCGAAAAGTCTATCGTGTCTCTTCTCGGAACCCCCAGGTGGGACTCGCGTATCTGCAGAGATGGTACCAACAACGCCAAGGCGGATTCCAAGTGCAATAGGATCATCCACTACACACTCAACAGGCACGATTACGTAAAACTTCCAACTCATTGTCGACTCTGTGCAATCGGCTACTTTACCATCCTACCCTCGCTCAACACCCTTTGCATCGAGCTCGACTCCACTACAGAAGCTTCAGCTATCGATATCAAGCCCGATTCGGCCAAGTGTCGCGCTCACAATGGACGGAAGAAGGGATATGGCGCGGCAAGGAGACGAGCTCAGTCAGCTCTGGGCGCTCGTTCAGGAACTGACAGGTTCGTGGACGCCTTTCTAGGTGTATTCTACGCAGGAACACCACGCGTCAATACTGATAGACAGAACAAGTCGCAATAAACGAGGCGACTGTGAAGCAGCTGAAAGAGCGGGCTGAAAATGTCAAAGGCCAGGCAGCGCATGCTGGAGCTGGATTCCCGTTGCGTCGTTTCAACCTGGACATCTCAGATGGTGGGCCCGAACATCACTACGCGACTGTCATCAGAGACTGACGAGCAGAGGAATTCCAAACAGAGCTCGAGAAGTTTGCGTCTCATCTGGTGTTGGAGAACCAGCATCTCCAACACGAAAACAAAAACCTCAACGCCCTGTTGAAGGAGTATGAGTCAACGTTGGAGCAGGTGATGGGCAAGTTCAGAGGTATTGCGGTATGTGTACACACGTACATGCGGACAAGACATTACAGTGCTGACAAGCAGCATGCCTCTCAGCAACACGATCTGTCTCTCCATTCCTACTATTCTTCTCTGCTTCAAACCCTACAAACCGCCCATTCCTCAGCGCACCTGCACGATGATACTTCCCTCTCTCTTCTGCTTAATCGCCTTTCGACCCTTCTTCGCTCCGCCCTCCGCTCGCTGGGTGGAGAAGATCCGGATACAGATCTCGCCAACCTCCTCAACAACTCTCGTTTGACAGACGGTTCATCCAACGACGGCACGAGTGATGGTCCTCCTTCCCCCGCTCAGTCCACCTCATCAGCCGTCAAATCCTCCTCATCCGGCAGGAAACCAATTGTCGTTCCTGGAAAACCGACTGCCCGTCAGCCACCCTTCCCGGGCTTTCTCCCAGGAGCGTCAGGTGGGTACGCTGGGACTGAGGGGCAAGCAGATTGGGCCCTCGAGCGTGAGATGGAGATTCAACGCCTGGAAGAGGAGAACAAGATCTTGAGGGATCTGCTGTCGATAGCAGAAGAGTCCCCGGCTGCTCTGGCTGTCGGAGACGATACCAAGGATGGAACGCACTCGGGTCCGCAATCGCCTCCTTTGGAGGAAGGGAGCCAACGGAGGAAAGGCAGTCTGACCGTCGAAGAGCTCGAGGCTGGAGCGGAGCTGGAAGCGGAGGAAAAGAAGAGAGCCATGGAGAGTGCGATTGAGCGCGGTGTGATAGATCAGGATGGCAACTTCCTGATGGACCATCAGAATCAGGTTCGAAGGGAACCTGGCACAGGCCTGGGCGGTGGGGGCGGAGTCGCAGAGGGCGGGACTCAACGGCCTGTCCTTCATGATAGCGCATTGGGCTTCACCGCTGAAGTCGCGAGCGGAAGCGCGCTCGATGACGGCGATGGAGATCATGAAGAGGAGAAAGAAGATGAGACTGTAGGGGAGAAGGATTAAGTTTGTTAACGAGAGTGTACTTCAGAGGACAGCGGCTTTACGAGCTCGACGCTGGATGTAGATTATGTATGTACCGTGCCAGGTAACAGGGGGCTCGCGCAAGCGGGCCCGGCTGCTGGGGGTCGGCCTCCCACACCCCCGGCCGGAATGCAGGGGGGGCAGGAACTTCGAGAGTCGCGAGTAGGTTTGAAAGGGTGAGCCGGGACAGCCACGTAGACCAGAATGCATCGTGAAAAGATGCATAGAGTCTGAATGCAAGTTCGTATAGCACTGGAGAAGAACGGCGAGCAAGAGCGAGTTGTCGGCGGCTGTTGCACTCTAGGGATCAGACCTAGGTTATCAAACAGTGACCGAGGCGCTAACCGAGGTGTTGAGGTGAGCGCGACTGAATCGTGTATCATTTCAACCTCGGTCCATTCTTACACTCACCTATCCGCGTGCCCTCCTACACGCCCAAAATGGGCTCGCCTGAGCGGCCGACGTCTTCCGACTCCAGCGGTAGTCGTCCTCAGCCTAGTCCTCGAGAACTGACGGAACGACTCAACCCATCAGTCAGCACACGTCTGCTAGTCGTCTTGTCATTCCCTCTCGTCCTCCTTCTCGCCGTTCCTTTCTGGTGGTATACAACCTCGATCACCCGCTTACCACTCCCCACAGCTCGTATAGAAGCATTAGAACTGTCTACAGTCAGTCCGCCTTTCACTCCGCAGGATACGCTGACGGAGCCAGCCCATCGACGCCAGAACGACAGTATTATTCACTGCCGACACCCAAGCGTTCCCTACTCCTCCCCCTGGACGAGCGGTGTTTGAGCATTCTCAGATCACCTCTGCTATCGCCCGAGAAGTGACCAAGTCTGCCGATGGGATACTGTTACAGCAACGGCCAGATACGAGGGGCAAGCGACTATGGGATCTGGTCGTAGACCCTGTCGAAGGTACGGGCTTCCGTCTCGCACGACAGCTTGGCTGATTTTCCACAGGCCAGGTGCCAACCCTCCGGATCCATATTCGATACACCGATCGAGCGAACGCGTCCTTTCCCCTTCACCCGTACATACAAGAAAAAGAGAGTGGTCTGATGACGACGGGGCTTCCGGCTGGAACTTGTGTCATTCCCGTCCACCCGAGTCAGCTGGGTGACAACATGCTCAACAGTGAGTTTTGTCATAGCGTTTGATGGGATAACAGCACTAAGATCAGAACACTACCAAATCGCGGTTCTCAAGTCTCTCATGGCGTTGTTCCCCAGTCTCCCTTCTCCGCCTGCGATCCCCCTCCGCGCGCTTAAATACAGCCCCAACGTGACTCTGAGTTTTGTCCTCCTCAACGAAGATTCTACTGTGGGCAGCTACGTCAGGGATTGGGATGTAGAAGCTGCGATTAAAGGTGAAGCATACGAGACAATGACCATGGCACGGCTCTGACTCGCAGACCATCTGGCCCCTCACTTGTCCGAATTGGCCGATGTCTTCAATTTCACGATCGAATCGCAGATCCTCTACCATGCGCCTCTCTCTTTTTCACCCACCTATGGACAAATAGAGTCGGCATGGAGTCATTCGGAAACATCCGTGGAGGGAACACAGTCCGATGATGTCGACATTGCCAAAGCCAAACCCGACGGGCAACAAGACGAAGCTTGGAGAGTGACGGAGGCAGACATGAAGATCTTTGTCAATTCCGAACGGTGGAGTCTAGGTGATCGTCTTCCTTGGATCTTTCACACCAAGACTGATGTCAGATTCGGGAAGCACAAATAATCCAGTTTTGAGATTCTTGCTGTTCGTACCTTCTGCCCACCACAGACCAATGCGCTTAGCGGTCCCAGGTACGACATTCAAGGATCTCTCTTCGCAATCGATACTAAGCATAGACTTGGCACAGTCATTCCTACTACCGCAATATGGCGCAGTCACTCTGCTGAACCCTCCAGCATCCGCCTCATCTGCGAGATCATTCCATCTACCCCTCGAAACCCTAGCCGAGCCATTTCACCTGTTCACACAACACCTCTACTCCCTGCTTGCCTTGCCGACTAATCCGCCGTATATCGAACACGCCCTGACTCCCTCCCCTCTCCTCCCTTCCAGCCTCCTTACTCCGCCACTGAGCCCGTGGCAGGTCGAGCAAATATACCGCATGCGAACGAAAGAGAACTCGGAAGAAGCTCGAAAGACTCTGGCTGGGATCGTCAGACTCGTGAAGAAGATCAAGGAGATGAAGGTTGGCGAGGGAGTTCGTAACAAGGTGCTAGGTGCTGTGGAGAAACTCGAAAAGGTTAGCGCTCTGCGGCGTCCAGGACGGGCGAAGTGATTGATGGCAGCTCGATCATACCACGGACAGCAGACAAGCGTTCTTGCTGTCTCGTGACGCGGTGACTTTGGCGAACGAGGCGTTCTTCGACCCATCGATGATGGGCCTTCTCTATTTCGTGTGTTTACTGATCGCTTTCCATAGGATATCACTAACGCCACAGCCTGACGAGCACAAGTTCGCCGTCTACACCCCATTGTTCGCCCCCATCGCATTGCCCATGCTCGTCGGGCTAGTCAGGGAGCTTTTCGCTTGGCGACGGAGAAGATTGCTGGTTGTATCAGCGGTTACGGAGTCTCCAGGGCAGAGTTTCCAGCAAGGTTTGTCACAGTAGTAAACCACGGAACATACGGCGAACGACTAGGTCTAGAAATAGTGCGCGGATTCCGAGACCTCCATGGTAGTTCGTGCCAAGAAAGACTTGTGCCCGTCGCAAGATGCGTGGAGCGGGATACTGCCGCCAAGCCTCATGGACCGAGATCGCTGTATACCACATAAGCTATGTAAGCTGAGATCAGTGGACCAATCTGTTAGACGAGTATGAAGACTCGAGTGTAATTCAATCAGGCGAAGGACGTATAGCATCGTTTCACTGCCTTGTTTGATCAGTATTCGCCACGACTCAAAGCAACACTAGTCTGAGAATTGACCTCGACCGTTTAACTGCAGATACTCGGGGTGGAAGCGCTTGCGACTAGGATCCAAATACAGAGAAGGCAGGTTTTATCAGATCCATCTCACTCATCACACATGTCTCTAGCACGCTGGATGCACCTCCTCTCGTCTAGCAACCTATTGGTTCCGGTACACTTCTGTATCACCCTTTTGACTCTCAGGGTTCGGCGGGACCAGCTCCCAGTCCTCCGGAGTCACTTCTGTCTCCACCCCTTCACTCTCAGGTTTGCGCTGGACCATCTGGCAATCTGCCGGAGTCACTGCCGGATCACTCGGCGGTTCTCTGACCTTCTCCCCGAAGCTGATGTCTTTCCCTTTCGGGATGTAGCGTTTGCCAAACCGATCAAAGCTTTCCAAAGTCATCGCATCGACCTCTTTATCTCCCTGGTAGATAGTCAGAGTAACGGTGCCTTGGCGTGTTGTCGTCAACGTGAACCGGTTCGTGGAGGAAGGTTCGAAGTAAGCGTCAGCAGGCAGGCGGCGTCTCACTTCTTCGAGAGAGACATCGCGAGTCCATGATTGTGGTATCCAATGATCGGTGCCCCCCCCGCCCCCCCTCCCTCTTTCCCAGCTCTCCTCAAACGAGCTGTCCTCAAACGAGCTGGGGGTATCCATCGGCTCGGAGTCAGCAGCTTGTCCCATATTCATGATCGTCCTGGTGCTCAGCTGGCAGAATCGATAGCACTAAGCTATTGGAATCTAGACTCATTGGAAGAGGGAGAGAGAAGGGAAGCTCACTGTTGATCTCACGCTGAGTAATATTGATACAAGCAAAGTTGGGGTGTTGATGAATGAGGAAGGGTTGAAGGGGTGTGTGGTGGCGAAAGGACGAGCTGATGGCCCTGCATTGATAGGTCGAGACCTGCTCAAAGGGAAAGGGACTCTCTCTTGCCCGGACTGCTTGGAGCGTTGCATCAAAGGAGACAAAAATATCAGGGGGGCAGCAACGCAAAGGAAAGGGAAATCGACAAGTTTTAGCAGGTGGCCCAGATCGAAAGGAAGTAGCTCGTAGTACGGCACCATCATCTACCTCATTCGCCGGCACATCGTATTTCCGATATTTCCGAGACCCATCAATTGACACCCTTCTCGGTACAGCGCGCTCGAATGTTCTCGATAGGTCAGTCTACGGCTTCACCACCAGTCAGATCGGTCGGAACCTGTGTTCGCCGATGAGTCCGAAACGCATGTATTATCACCCCTTGCCTCTCCCCTTTAGAAGTTTCAGATGCCTTTTATAGTGTCTCTGCTCATATGGGCAAGATGGGGCATTCCAATCGACCAGGAAGCCAGGCTGATCTCAGGTGAGTCGCCAATCGTGTCGGCGTGGAATTTGTGTCTTGAGGCATTTCCTTTGGCTTAGCATAACGTCTGGTATGGAGGACTGCGATCTGGATAGAGGAGCACTGAGCGTCTCTCTCGATGATTGCCCTTGCCAATAGGGATTTCCTTTTTTCGAGCTGATGTAAAGGGATAGCCAACGGACGGTTTTCCCCAATCCCAAGCATTCATCTGATTCAGGAAATGGAGAGTGCCAATCAGTCCCTTAGGCCTAGATCGTTGTCAGTCCTCAGCGACCAAGACCGGGACATGGGACGAGAAACTAAAATGGGCGCAGTGTGTATGTGAATGAGCATCCAACCCCTCGTTCCTTCTTGTAAGTCGTATCCCTTGGCGCTGCGTCGAGAGTAGCCATACATATACACTGCAGTACGCGACCAGTGTCTCACCTTGGAGAAGAGTAACACGCCCATCAGCTCAAAATGCCTTTTAATGCAGACAACGAAAACCTGTACACCCAGTTCCGGTCAGCCAGGTTCCAAAGGTCGCTTTTGGGCTTTAGGCAGCCGTGTGTGGAGAGGGGGGGGGGGGGGGGGGGATGTAATAATCACACGACACCCACCCTCCTCCCTTCAGCGGACGCAGCCGGACTCAATGGGGATTCCTTCGATCCCCGATGGCGAAACCAAGCCAAGCCAGCTCCTTGGTTGCTTCAGGAAGGGGAGAAGCTACAACTCACTGTCCACTTCTTGGCTGGTATGATGCCAATGTCAGATAGGTGCACCGTAGGTTGGTGGGCCGGTGGATCGATTGGGGGGGTAGGCCGATGGGTTGAGAAGTTTAGCGGAACGAGTTCCGGTGGCAAACAGACGACCGAGTTAGCCTTTTATACACGATAAGAAAGGCCGGAGAATGAAGTAGGATGAACGAGTGGAACTTCCTGTCCAGTAAATTGTACTCGCAACTCCAGGTATCGCTCAACCCTCCTGGCAGCATCATCTCTGCATTTTGTCAGACGACAAATCCGGAACCACAGTGTCCTCCAGCTATATTCTGACCCAAGAGCCCCCACAAGCACAACCCAACCTCCTCTCTTCCTTCCATTTCTCCCAGATGCTCTCCCCGCCGCGTGGAGAGACCCCACCAGGTACCCCCAATAGGGTACGTCCCTCGCATCGATTGCACGCTGCGCCGATAGCCTTCGGGAGCCGCATAAATGTGACTCGGTCAAAAATCTCCAGCTCGGAGTGTTCATCCATGAACAGTGACGAGGGATTTGGAAGCGCTTCCAACGTCCTTTTCAGCACCTCTGGAGACATCGAAACGTGGAGCTCCAGCAACGATTTCGTATCTTCCTCTGTGGCCGTGGGAGCCCCTGATGGTCAGTGCGCTTCGGCGTCATCCAGCACAGCACATACCTTTCTGCAAAGCCATGAGTGCCTTTCCCCATTTCACGACATTAATCCCTTGGCCCACAGCCATTCCCTTGACTCTGTCTTTCGCCAAGACGGTCGCTTTCACATCCCTGATCGGTGCCACGCCGCTCAGGCCCGGACTTTCAGGGGGTAAAATCGGCCGCTTGATAGTGGACACAAACGCAGTCAGGGCTTGGACCTGAGCCAAAAGGCGAAGGACGAGAGATCGCAGATATGGATTGACAGCATACAGTACAGCCGATGGGGCTTGGGAGTCAGTATCAAGTCAACATACCAAGCCCAATGCCTTACCTGCTACGTCGTCCGCGCCCCATTCCAGACTGGCTCGGTGGAGAATGATCTCCCGCAACGACTGCGCAAGGGTCGCAAAGACCCATTCCGCGACGTATATCAGAGGCCATACAGAGTCTGCCCATCAGCGTGGGAACATCCTTCAAAGAAGACCGACAGACCGAGCTCAAAAGAAACCTTGTCGTCTTTTGCAATAGCCGCAGCGGTGAATAACGCCGCAGCTTCTTGCATTCGAAGCACGTCTGACGCGAAGTCTCGTCGTTGGCAGTCAAATGTGCTGAGGATCAGCCGGATAGGCGATACGTGCCGAGTACTCACCCAAAGAACGCGATCTGTAACCGGCTGATCTCTAGCATTTCGTTCAGATCCTTCTCGGCTTTGACGACTTCAAAAGTCTCCTTTAGAACAAGATTGGTCATGTCTCTCTTCTGCATCTTCTTGACAACCCCAAGCGTCGCCCGAACAACGTCAGACCAATCAACATTCTGCTTCATAGCCTTCATTATCGAGATTGCCGAGCGCTTCGCGACATCTTCGGGGTTCACTGTCGATATCTCCGTTGGCGGCGGCACTGGAGGTCAGAGGGTCCACACCGAGGAGAACGATTCAAGCTCACCATCCACACGAGGCGATGTAACAAGGATAGCTCCATTCTCAGTGATCACGGCTGTGAGACCCGTCAATCCTCGCGACGAGCTCAAACTGGGAACCAGAGTAGCGATTCCCGTCACACCGACCAGAGCAACCTCTTCTCCTGCGATCATGCTCCATCTGTCACCCGACGTCTCCGGGCCATGGAGACCTATATGAGTAAGGATATCGCCTTCGGGGCGGGAGAGTAGGGCGAGAGCGTATTTGTGAGGCGGCGCTTCAGGCACTGGGACCAAATCAATGATGGCCGTCCCGCTGGACGAGGAGCAAGAGCTGGTCAAGTCGGATATCACGCCCTGAATTCAGCGACGCAATTCTGTTGCGGGTTTGCGATGCTCACCCAGTCCCATATTGGTGGGATCTCGTTCTGGCCGCTGATTTCCCCGAAGCCGTCCGCCAATGCAATCGACCTCCGTTCATAAGCGGCCACGCTGATGTGGGACCGTGCCAGCCCGTCTGCAGATTCTGCGTGTGAATTTGGGCAACTCACCCGCCGTTGACTCACGCAGCTTGGATATGGACGCCACCGCCACGCCTGCTTTTGACGACTGCGTCTGCTCTTTCGACGACGACATTGTCCGCAGTTCGTCGGTGAGGGGCATGAACGTGATCCCCTGGAGAGAACTGGGGCTCGAGGCCTCGACAGTCCCTCCACTGGCATGCTTATCACGAGGAGGGAGCGATGGCATGGGCGTATTGCGTAAGACTGCGCGTGAGCAAGTTACTTGAAGGAGTTAACAACACTCACACCATCGACCCGTGCTGTCCAACCCAACATCCACTCTTAAGATTTTTATTTCTCCCTCGACATCAAGTCCGACCCATACTCCCTCCTCTCCACTGACCAACCCCATCCAGCCTCTCTGGGCACCTACGGCGCTGTTCGCACTGGCTGGATCGCCGACCCTGACCTGACATCTCATATGCAAGGGCGCTTTGAGCACGTTCATCTGCCACTCCTCCCTTCCAGGCGCTTTGTGAGGGTGGATGAGCAACAGCGCGTCGGGAACCAGGACGACCAACGTCGGGCCGCGGGACGGGTCGTGGCCGGGGGGCGGGAGAGGCCCTTCGGTCGCCGCGAGGCCTTTTGAAAGATGTTGACGGTCCGGGAAAAGGTGCATGATCGACAAGGGTGCCCGTGGAAGCGTAAGTGTCGAGAAAGGTACTATTGTAGCGGATGTAGTGTAAGGCGCGAGTATAGTCTGCGGGTATATGGCCAATGTCCCGCCCTCACCGGAAGGGTGGAATAGAACGATGAACCGACCATCATGCGAACAGCTGATCTCTCGCGCTGGACCCAACAGCGGAGGGACCGGCAGCAACCGTCCCGATGACCCTGGATAGAGCGAAGAGATGATGTGACCTGCATGAGGTGATGGTGCAGGGTGGACCAAGGTGCCAGAGGTCGGGTGGATAATCGCGCGCGACCTGTTGGATCAATGACATTCGCGATAGGTTGAAGGAGTACTGACATGGATAAGATGGTTCTCGGCTCCGCTGCAAGACGTCTCATTCTTCTCAGACCCTGCTGCGATGTTTCCCCCACTTGTTCGGGTTGGTGGTCAAGGGTCATTGGTTCGTCTACCATGGTGAATGGATGAGGTTATGCTACAGTGACATCTACATCTGTATGTCTCTCTGTAGGACACCCCGCCAGCTATGTGCCTATCGGCGGTCGCCGCGATGATACCTCTGCCAATGATGATAGGCTTTAGGATTTGATCCCGTTTTGCCACCTTCGACACCTCGTCGCGCGACGCGTAGACTTAGACACTTCGGAGGTCAATTTGAGAACTAGACACATCCCTTCGACGCGGTAGTCGGCACTTGCTTCGTATACTTGTCCGCCCCATTCTACGCCTGTTCTATTCAAGGATTCGATCTCCTGCTGGACAGGCCCGCTCTTGCTCTAGAGGAACGCTGTACTCAGAGCTATCGACTCAGACCTCGGACACGCTAAAGAAGACTTCGCATCCTTTCGTATTGAGAACATAGTACAGGATGCCGGCTGGTAAAGGAAACACACTGGAGGAGCTCTCGGAGAGGTACGTCGAGCTGTGAAGATCTGGCCCGGATGTGGTCCTGATGCACAGAATTATCTACTCGGATCGGTGTGAGTGTTCAAACCTCTTTCTCTTGGTTCCATCTTTGCTTTTCGACGTGACTACTGGCTTCTGCGATGGAGGACGGGTGTTCCGTGGTATCAGGCTCGCGATGTCCTGAGTTGTCGTTGATGAGGCACCCTCAAAGGCGACCGACGTCTACACGGATGACTCTGCATTGATGGTCATGTTGGGGAATGCCAAGGATGGGCTTGGGCGACTTGGGCCCGAACGTGCGGCAACGATTTCATGCGCTGATCAGTCAGACTCCGACGACAACTTCGAATATAGACATGTCATCCTCCCGAAGCAGATGCTGAAACTCATCCCCAAGTCGTATGTCCAGTCTTCGCCCGCCCGACCAAGCTGATCACAATGTCTCCCGTCATCTATTCGCCCCGATTCCTACTCTTCGCACGTAACTTCGCAATTCGACGTCTACGATTCGCAGATACTTCGCACCGGACGACTCGGGACTGCTGAGAATTCTTGAGGAGAATGAATGGCGTGGCATTGGTATCACTCAGTCGCTCGGTTGGGAGCACTTTGAGGTACACGGTGAGTTTCGTGCTCCCCTGTCCATCACTGTGCACAGTTGGACTGAGGCTGATGATACAGCTCCCGAGCCTCACATCCGTAAGCTATACCCCTGCTTGACGACGATAGCTGACATTTCAAAGTCCTTTTCCGACGACCATTGGTGAGCGCCGCGACACCTACTGTGCGATGCAGCTAACAAGCAGCCTCCAGGCGCTAAGAAGAAGTAAAGGCAATGAAGGCAATGAAGCGTAGATGCAATTCCGGGTTGTTGGGCAATAAGGGGTCTGAACGGTTACAAACGGGGTAGCATGAGTACGGGAAGCGCCAAGGTTCGGCAAGCTGGTCGCGCACTTTGGGATGGTGGTTGCGGTTACTATTCTCCGCATGATTGCTGATTCGTACGATTGCTGTTTCTCATTCTTCCCCATGCATTGGCAGTAGTGCCGCTTAGAAACCATCCGTAATCGCTCCGTCTGCTCTTGCATCCCCGTGTTGGGTTATAGCAAGTCGTGCACGTAGGGAGGACACAAGCAACTTGGTGCCAGCGACCGGCCGATGACGAAGGACGATTACTGCGGTGTGCAAGAAGGCTTGGAACTCAGGAGCGTCAGTGGGGAAGAAGAACAGTTGAAGGGGACATCCATGCATATTCCAAAAGAGATACACGAATGAGACGATTAGTCGAAAAGACCGAAGCCCTGCGGATCAGCTGCAAATTCACCAGGGATAGCTCCAGCGATAAACGCACCATGTCGTCGTCAGACTCCTCCTTCTCGGCCTCCTTCTTCTCCTCAGCGGCGGGGGCGTCACCTCCAGCAGCGGCGGCGGCGGAGGGGGCGGCACCACCGGCGGCAGCACCACCGGACGGGACGGAAGCGAGCTTGGAGGATCCCTCAGCGATGAGCTAGTCGTCAGCGATTGCTCTGGAAGGGATGTTTCTTTTTTTGCTCGACGGGAAATTTCCGTCGACCGACAACTCACCTCGTTGATGTCCTTGCCCTCGAGCTCAGCGATGAGCTTCTCAATTCGGGCATCCTCGGACTCGATGCCGACAGTGGCAAGGAGCTCCTTGATGTCGCCAGCGGCGGGGGAGGCGTTACCGCCGGTTTGGAGGAGCAAGTAAGCAGCCAAGTACTTCATCTGCGGGTGTCGAGATGGAGTAGGGGAGATTTGCGGATAGTTGAAGAGATGCGTCGAGACGGGTTCCAACACGAGAAGAGAGAAAAGAGGTGAGAGATAGCGGAGAGAGCAAAGTTGCGAGGAAAGGAAATACAAGTGATCAGCTCTTGGTCTTCTCGATCGTCTGCAGAGTTTCGACGCACTGTTGATAGATGTGTTTTGGGCGACGTAAACCGATTTAAGCTACTTGAGCAGGAATACGCTTATAAGCCTGATGGAAAGATCAGCTTAATGTCGAAGAGAGACAAGGAAGAAGGTCTCACCTGTTGGGTTTGGAGAAGAAGGTGTAGAGCGAGGGCAACGAGCCTTGTACAGTGAGACTGGACGGGGGGAGGGGCGGGAGGGGGGGGGGCAGGGGGTAGAGGAACGGGATCAAATTGTACGGTAGTGCCCGGTGGCACAATGTCGGATGCCTTAACGCCGATGGTATCGTCTATTACACCTATCGGCGTTAAGGATTTGCCACCGGAAGCCATTCTTAGATTTGATCCCGTGTTCTCGCGTGGCATGTTGTTACGTAAATCAGCTTCGAAGGTCTTGCGGGACCCCAGAGATCTGCGTCCACCACCGTCCTGATAACCTTCAATAGTCGAACAAGTAACTAAAGCCTACACCTGCCAGGAAGCGCTCCCTCGAACACTGGGTCATCCAATCAGCTCCAGTAAGCGTGCTGGATACTCCTCGGGGTGTCCGCCTCAGGAATCATACGCGAGAGCTATGGCTCCAACAGCCTGCTGACGAACAGACGCCTCCTCTGTGACTCAGAAGCGGACACAAACACGCGGACCTGGTCGACATCGCAGCAGGAAGAGAGAACGACCGCATGGATCGCCCCCATGTGCCAAAGACCAATGTCAAGTAGCGAGCACCGCCAGCCTCCAACGTGCCCCCGTCGTCCATGGGTTATCAAGATCGCAACGAGACACTAGGCGAGACACCGGAACGCCTGCGGGTGCTTGAGAAGGGTTGGAGAGAGAGGCGGCGGGTGATTCTGGGCGAGACTAGCAGGATCAATGAGGAGGCGAGGATCCATCGTCAACCTCAACTCCATCAGACTGAGCTGGAGCTCACCGAACGTCCGGAAAAGGCTACAACCACCCATTTGTCGCCGCGGCAATCGCGGCAGATCATCTCACGGCGACCTCTGACCCCTCCGCCTACGCCACCGCTCCCCTCATCCGATCTCCCATCACCTCACAAAGCATGGGTACCCCCAGCAAGGACGTCCAAGCCAGTGCCGATTGTACGCGGTCACCTGCCTCCGACTGGCCGCCCCGTGTGTCTACCTAAATCCACCTCGACAATCCACGTCTTGCCAACGGGGTCCAAATACGAGATGATGATCGAGTTGGGTAAGCATCAAGACATTCGCATCCGCCGAGGTGGTAGGGAGATAGAGACACGTCAAAGCCGGGGAGGCTTGCCGACGGAGACCGTGGTCATCAAGTTGAACGACTGCGAGGCGTGGTCGGCCCGGGAGGCTAGTCAGTGGGAAAGTGTCAGTCAGCTTGTGAATGGATTCAAGCGGATGTCTGCTAGGGTATGTCCGTGATCCGTTGATGGTGGAGTCATCGTCTTCTGACGGCACTAGGTCAAGATATGGCATGAACTTGGACGACTTACCGTGTCATGCTCTGAGCCTCCGGACATTGTACTGGCGTATGACACCGCCTCAGTTTCCAATAATGGCCCCCAGGAATCAACCTACGTATCAGTTGGGAGAGGTTTTGCCAAGACCAAATGCTCTATCAAGACGAGAGTACGATATTCTCCATCGACATTGTCGCTTCAGCTTGATACGTTTATATCTCGCACGACGCCCGCCAACGATAGGCCGCTAGACACACAACGAGTCAAGCGGGTAGTCACTACCGCATGTCGGCCGGCTTGTGAATATGCTCATGGTCTTCGGCCTGACAATGTCAGGCAAGCTTGCAAGGGGTTAGGTGTAGTGCCGGTCGAGTGGCGGGAGGAAGAGCTGGAAGCGCTTGGACGTTTGTGGGCGCTACGACGGGAATGGCAACGCTACATGTGAATACTTTCTGTTTTGACCAGTCCACGTATACCATATACCTTTCGTACCCTTCATACTTCTCATAGCTTAAGTTGAAACTGCGCTCTGCAACGATGCATTGCTTGGATGAAAGAGAACAGGCTGGCGTCAAGTGCCACATTGAGATTTTGCCGAGACGCGGTTGGTCGAGCTGAGATTTCGACGTTTCCAACGACCTCGACCACACTTTGTTCGCTTTCAACGTCCTCGATCGCTCTAATTCTAGCCAACATGGCTTCCTTGACAAAATCCATGGCCGCTCTGCGGCTGAGAGCTCCTAGAGTTCTTGCCGTTCGATGCAACGCGACCAAGGCTCCTGAGAACGGCTCCGAAGCTTCGACCTCGAAGACTCCTTCCACCTCCGAGACGTCTACGGAACCCTCGACCGCCCCTTCCGATGCCCCTGCCGCTTCCTCATCTTCTACCTCCGCCTCTTCCTCCTCCTCCGAAGCTGCGCCATCGACGGACAAACCCGATACTTCTTCCCGATCCTCCACCCCGGCCTTTGCTGATCGCAACCGCAAACCTGGGCAAACGCCTTGGGGACCCAATGCCACGGCTTCCGTTCCAGGCAACGAGGCGACTTACCCCAAATCCCACCAGATCCTCCCGATGCACCCCGCCCCTGCTCCGCCATGGCACAAGGGCCCGCTCGGTATCCATCTGATCAACTACCCGCGACCGCTGTTCCCGACGTTGAAGAAGGAGGAGTTGCCGAAGAACATCATCGGAGGAGACAGGCAGGAGAGGAGGATGAAGGTGTTAAGCGCTGTCTCGGGTTTGAGCCCTTTTGAGCTGCGGGAGCTGAGGAGGTGCACGGTGGAGATGCGATATGTCGTCAACATGACGAAGAAGGGTAAAATGTGAGTGTCGCGACGTCCTGTCGTCGGGTTTTTCTCTTCAAGGCTCTTCGCGAACAGTCAACGGTCCTAGTAGACTGCTCTCTTTCACGCGTCTGCAACGTTTTGGATCACGCAACTGACTATAGGCGATCGATGCTGGTGTACGTCGTGGTCGGAGACCCCGTCAAAGGTCTCGTGGGTCTCGGGCGAGGTCGAGGTTTGACCCCGATGCAAGCCGTCGAGGCGGCGTTCTACAATGGTAAGCTTCAATCGCGCCTTGATCCTTTTGGGGAAGCAACTCTGACCCCCAGCCGTGATGCAGATGGACGCGGTCGACCGATATGAAGGTCGAACGCTCTGGGGCCAAGGCAAGGAGCTTCAGACAAAGTTCGCTTCGACCAAAGTCTCCCTCCGGGCCCGACCACCTGGTTTCGGTCTTCAGGTACCCCACTCGGTTCACAGGGTGCTCTCGGCGTGTGGTATCAAGGATGCCAGTGCGGACATTAACGGCTCGACGCACAAGGTCAACGTCATGAAGGCTGTGATCCAGCTCTTGCATGGAGGAGTTAGTTTCATCATAATCCCACAACCTTCCTCCCTACTCCATAATCTCCCCAGGCATATCTTCCATGTCACATGCTGATAGTCAGGCCAACCCTCCTGGGTTTGGTGATGGTACTGGAGGACACGGAAAGCGGGAGAACAAGGGCTCGGCTATGAGAAGCAAAGAGGAGATCGAGCGGGCTAGAGGAAGGTACGGTGTGGACATCGGACTGAGGGTGTAGTCCTTCGACGCAACACCGAGTAGAATGATAGCATCACAAGCATGACACGCCATAACTTCCCTCATGTGGTCGACCATTCAGTCGCGTACAGTACTCAACATCACGACCAATTCATCATCACAGGCGCTTCATGATATGAAAGGTATGAGAAGCGAGTTTCTCGTTTTGCGTACAAATCACGTTTGCTGCGACATGCGTCCTTGGGCACGCTCTCGAGGCGGGCTCAGACTATCCAGTGACGAGGCTTCATCCCAAGCGCGGTGGTCGGGTGGCAGACCCTGAGCGTCGCTTCCTGGGCTCTGACTGGCGACCTGCCCAATCACGAGGTATTGGCCCATGGTGTCTTGGTTCGGTAGGGTGGTGACCTGGTAGAATGCGCTGTGGGGTAGTTGATCGGGCTTCCATGGCTCTCGGTAGAGGAGGAGGAGACAGCTCGAACCTTGAATTATGTGACTCATCACTTCGTCAAACGCGGGCTGGAAGCGGGTCCCATCGCTTTGTTGCTCTATCATCGGCCAACATCCGGAGAGAACCCTGTCGACGTTTGCAGCTTCTACCGAAGTGTCTCTCGCGGTGTCTTCTGCTTCTCTGCCCTCTGTCACGCATCCCTCGCCCTCCGCGTCTGCGCTGTTCCCCATATTCATGTGGCTGGTTTCCCAGACAATGGGTATGAAAACCGACTCGGGGGGAACCTTCCACCCGGCTGATGCCATTAACTTGTCTTCTGGTGCCCATGGGGTACCCAAAGACAGCCGAGTGATTTGACCACCAGATGTATCACGTTTGGAACATTGGACTCGGTCAAAACTGGAGCGAATCGTGTGACCTAGAAAATCGAACGTTGACAGTATGGTCAAAGTGCATTGAATCGGTGAAGGTGCAGGTTCAAGCGAGAGGACGGACCACGTCCCCGCCGAGTGATCATATCGCATTGCGGCGTGCGTACCTTGAGACAGAAAGGTCAGAGCTTGTCTGAACTGGTTCAAAGTGCTGGTTGTAGCATGCGTCTGGCAAATACCTGGAATGGAACCTCTCCTGGACGTCGTCTTCCGCTCGGATGTCCTTGTCTTGAAGGAAGAATGTAGGCTCGCCAATGTGGTCTTCCCGTGGTTTCGCTTTGATGTGAAGCGAGCCCGAAATCAGTGTCGCATTGGTGGCGACGGGACAATTGTGTCCTTCGCTCATGTGGTGCTCAGCCGTTGCATTCATGAGCTGCCTAAGCGTGTTGAGACTGGACTTCTCCCAGAACAGCTTCCCCCAGCCAAACTTCGATCCTTCGAGGTCCGGAGGGGATAATGACGAGTCCGCGGTGAGGGGCATTGCAAGTGGGGAAATGGTTAGCACGGCGAATATGTGTTCTGCTTGGGTTGCTTCTGATGGACAGACGAAATTGGGTGAGACTGGGGAGCTTGGAGCTGTAGTGGTGGGAGGAGGTGGGCGCAGTGGGCGTTCGGCAGTGTTGAAAGGAGGGAACGAAGGCGAGAGGCGGGGGGAGCTAACAAAGGTGTGATCCCTTGAGGCAGAAGGGATCCATGACCTTCTTGGAAGCACAAGGGATCAGGCGAATGATTCCCGTTTCTTAGGCGCTATGACTAGAACCTTTCTTTCCCCACTTCTTCAGCTTGGAACACCGCTGGCAAGGCTGTGACGTTGAGAGGAGAGTGGCGAACCAAACGGGAGAGCGGCCTCGGCACTCGGTTTCTTCGCTTGGTAACGCCAAAGGAAGCGAAAAAGGTCCAAGTATGGACAAACGGTCTCCTACCTGGCGGGTCACTCTCCATAACCCACCGTTCCGCCCCCTCGTGACGCGAGACCATCGCCCTCGTCGCCCTATCGCATCAATGCCACCTCCCGACTCTGGGCGCCTCAATGGAGATTTGATCCCGCCCGTCTTTCCGCCCCTCCACTTTCCGACTCCACGAGATCTCTATCGATCGTCATGTTCACTCGACGACCATAGACAGCAACCCCAACCATGGTCAGATCAGGTCTACAGCAAGATGTCATCAACATGTACCGTCGGTAAGCACGAATCTATCGCTACCCGCCGTGGGCTCACGCAACAGCGGGGTGAAGCTGGCTTTCTCAAGACCTCCGGTATAGTCCTCCTTGTCTTCCGTAGACAGCCCATCTGACAGAACAGGAGAGCCGCTCCGCCTTTCTCCTTCATCTGCGGTACAACTTCCATCACCCACCACTCAAGTCCCGTGACTACACTGCGATAGAACATCAGGTGAGAGGCCTTCCTCCCGTGTTCAAGTCGAGAGCCTACGGATGGAAGCTTACCATCCCGCCAGCTAAGGAAGATGGACCGAACGCTCGAGATGCTCGAGACGGGCAGTGTGCAGCGTCTGCATGTCACTCCAGCGATGCAGGAGTGGTGGGAGGCAGAGGTGCGGCGGAGCCGACTGCCGCGTGGTCCGACGACCTCGGCGAGATCGACGACTCCAGGCAGTCCGACTTCCGGCAGCGCAACGAGCAGAGGGGATTCTCATAGGGACACGCAACAGTGGGGAGGAACATTGCCTGGGCACGGGGGAACATGATTTGCGCTTGGGACCAAACTGCAGAAGTGAGACATAATCAATTTCAATAATGTTTGTACATCAACAATGCTACCATGATCCATCCATTCTATCAAGCCATCTCGACATCTTCCCAGTCTGCACCCGTGTCCGCCCCATCCGCCCCTCCCGCTTCTTCTTCCACAATGGCCGGTTTCGTCCCTCGCTTCTCCAAGTTTTGCAACAGCTCTTGAACGTGCGCTCCAATCCCTTCGTCTGGATAATCCTGCTCTGTGAAGATCTTGGCGCACTCGATTAACGCCCGCATGCTCTCCGAGAAGCAATCCTCCGCGTTGATAGTCTCCGGCCCGTTCTCTTCCTCGTCGGCGCTCGGGGATTGGAGCAACGAAGGGTCCGCTTCGATAGCCTCCGCACGGAGATACCATGCCCATCCTTCCAGATACGCTGATTCGACTTCGAGCGAGTCTTCCTCTCGCGCAGTGGTCAGAAGGGACAAGGCGGGCAGGTGGAGCGAGTGCTCGAGGAGCAGTCGGACGAGGGTGAGGCGGGTAGGTAGGGGAGGCATAGTCGCGTCGACTAATCATGATCAGCGCGTGCGCCTGACTCTTTCCAAGATCATCCCCTTACAAGGTTCCTTTTCGTCAATCTCCTCAAACAGCTTGACGGCAACTTGTTTCGCCTCGTCAAAGCGCTGTTGACTCATACGGATCGAGGCGAGCGATATCCTCACATCGACGTCCTCTGGGGATATGCTCATCGCACGGGTGATCAAAGCGTCGCAATTGGATTCTGCGGCAGGCTCAAAGCTGCCCATCAGTCTCTCTGACCGTACTGACACCACCGCGGAGACGTACCAGAGATCCGACATCCAAATCTCAATCATAGCCACCAGAGCCGTCACGGCCATTTTTCTCATCTCCTCCACCTCGTCCTCTTCCCCTTCCTCTCCAACACTCCTCTCCTTTCCTTTGGGCCTCGAAGCGCTCGCCAGGCTGTTCTCCAGCATGGACGCCGCGGTCGAATAGTAGCCGAGCGCCTCTTGAGGGTCCCCGGCTGTTTGGGCGAGGTAGAGGTAAGGCGAGGGACTGGAAGGTGGTTCGGAAGTGTGAGGTGGGAAAAGATGCAATAGGTGCTGTCAAATCAGTTAATGTCAGACGATCTGCCGAGCTCAGGCCTCACCTCTCGACCAACATCCGCGTCACCCCCTTCGAGCTCAGCCACACCGATGAGCTCACGGGCTTCGAGGTTGTCCTGCTGCAACGACAAAGCGCGTTCCAGGAACTTGATAGCGAGCTCAAAGTTCGACTGCCCCAACAGGATATGAGCTTTCTCTACATTGTCAGCGGGGGAATCACGACGGTCACCGTCCAAAGCAACAGTACGTACCAATCAGCCCAGCAGCGTCTGGCGTAGAAGACGGTCCGGCCGGGTTCGCCCCGCCGTCTTGCTTCTTCTCGACTTTCCCAGCTGATCGCCTTCCTGCTCTCTTTGTCCTCGTCATTGCTTTCCGAGACGTGTGGATGATATGTACAGTGTGTTGTGGAAATATTGCGAGGGGTGGATTGAAGATCTCTGGTGGAGATTTGAGCGGACATCACCGAGATTGAGCGGGGCGGAATCAAATCCCCTCGGTAATGCCCATGCGTCTGCACCGAGGCTAACCATGGAGTCCATCT
This sequence comes from Papiliotrema laurentii, assembly GCA_031326905.1. Taxonomy (NCBI): domain Eukaryota; kingdom Fungi; phylum Basidiomycota; class Tremellomycetes; order Tremellales; family Rhynchogastremaceae; genus Papiliotrema; species Papiliotrema laurentii. Next base: position 1,111,291 of record JAODAN010000008.1, read on the forward strand.
TGACTGATGATACTTGCCCCACGTCGTCTCCCTCCATGTGACAAGGAGCAGTCTAATGAGATGCTTGCACATTGCGCTCAGCTTACACGAAGCGCGCTGTCATTGCGGAAACTACTTTCCCCACGTGATGGCTGAACGCTCCAATGATACAACGCTCCAAAGCTAATGTCCCTTCTTGACATCTACCAGCACCCTGACCTCACGATTGCAAGAATCCCTCGCGACCATGGCAATGGTCTTTGCTCTGCTCACACGCGACGTCGAGCCAAAAGTGGACTCTCGCACTGCATATCCTAGACCCCTGCCGTCTAACTGGACCCTCTCTCGCAATCCTCCATAACCCAATGGATCATGTCCGATCTCTTGTGCCTGATCCAGTCGCAATGGCGCCGACAAAAGAGGGAGCCATAGAGAACGAGTGGTTTCCGGAGCTCCCCTCAAAGAATCAAAGCGTCGGCTCGGATGAGACGAAGTGGGGAGTCTGAAGGTGGGGCCAAACTGAGTCTTCTGTTTTCGCGACTAAATTTGATCTCGATTACTCTGCGGTTGGCGAACAGAGCTACCGCTCGACTCGGTGGGAAACCGGACATACGACCGGGACCATCTGAAGGCCCCCAGAGCCGTGCTCACGCCATCTGGCGCAGACCTTGATGTGGTCAGTACCCGGGGCGACGAGTTAATAGTACATCCCAGAGAAGAAAAGGATGAGGAGGCGGGGGTCGGAAGTGAGTGCCGGTAGCAAGGACAGAATTATGGCATGAACCAGGAAAACCCGAGAAGGCGCTGGCGAGCCTGAGAGAAGTAGAGAAATGGGGAAGCGGTAGATTCGCGGATGGTGCCAAGTTGTGAAACCGTCTAACGGGTTTCAGAGGGAAGAGTTTCGGTTAGCAGTCAGTTCCGGTCGTTAATCGTCAAAGAGAGGATGGAACAGCGAATCGGAGCGTGGACCGCCTGACGCAAATGTCAGTAGCTCATTACGTTCATAGACAGCATTATATCGGCAACATGCTTCCTGCGCCTCTCAGAGCCATTTGTCCACCGAACCGCAGCGTAGTGATCCCACCAGGAAAGTAGGCGGCAAGGTACGACAACAGTGCCACGACCTGGAAGCGTCAGTCGGGGCTCGCTCAGCCGGTATGGAAGGGAGGTGTACCTGAATAATGGCCGCTACCAGAGTTCCGATGGTAGATCGGACCTGCTTGTCAGCCTTGCCGTGCTTTCTCGCGGGAGACAGTCAGCCCACCCCGATAGCGAAGAAAAGAGTAAGAGCAAGCGAGCCGAAGTAAGCGAGGGAGAACGGCAATCGTTCTTTCGACATGATATGCTTGAGATCTGCGCGTCAGCAGAAGAGCAGAAAGAGCAGAAGATTCCGAGGGACGAGGGTAGGAAAGGGATAGCGACGTACGGTTCCATGGCCCGTGGAGGATGGCAAAGCCGAGCATGAACAATAGCGAGCCGAGGGTGAAGGCTAGAGCAAACTTTCTTGGCTTGATAGCGACTGTCGTGAGCGTCAGAAGAGATCGTCGTGGTTCATGGTCCAGGAGGACTCACGCATGGGGAGGAACAAGAAGGCTATGCCGAAACAGGCGAGGCCACCGGCACAGCATGCCAGAAACCCAAGGAATCTGGCGTCAGCGACCGGCACTCACGCAGGTTCCCCGTTACTCACCGCTCCCACCGCTGCCATTAGCATCAATAAACTATCTGATCAGGAGTGTTCTCACCGAGAGCGCAAAGTACGCCTCTTCCTCCTGACTTCGCCCTTCATTCCTGAGCGGGATGTACCCGGACAACCCGCCCCATGCTCTGCCGAAAACGCCTTGTTGGGCTGCTGGAGCTTGCGAGTCGTCTTGAACCGAGTTGGCCCATCTGAACCCTGATAATTGGGATCTGAAACTCTGCTGCGCCGATGCCGACATGGTGGTGGTGGATGAACAGAGGTTAGAAGCAGTGTTGTTGTCAAAAGACTCTTTCCAGGTGTAGCCAGGTGTAGCCGTGGCCCGTCTGTCTATTCGTGGGTCACGGTGACGTTGTGGAGTCCCCAAACCAAGGTGATATGATGGGCAACGGGGGAGCGAGGGGCGGGGGGGGGGGTTTATCAGTCAAAGTGGCAAAAATCACACGTGTACTGATAGCAGCCCTAAGGAAGCCAAGGTGGTGAGAAGCCCCGGCGGAGAGGTGAGGTCTACCATCTCATCCTGTTTTGATCCTTGCACTCGCAACGACACCCCGCTACGACATCTTCACAACCATGAGCAATCCAGCGTATCATCATAGATACATGAACGGCATGCCCGTCGTACCCAACCTCATCCCCCCGCAACACGCCGAGAGCAAGCGGGACAGGAAAAGGAGGGAGACGGTTAACAAGATCGAGCTGCTCCATCAAGAGAGCTGGAACAATAGAGACGAGTGAGTGGGCCGACATCGACACTGGTCCATTGCGTCAAGAGGGCACGGGCTGATGTCAGGAAATTCAACGCCCTCTACAAAGAATATCACAGCGAAAACAAGGCGGTCAACTCTCAACCGCCCACCTCGTCTCGATACCTCTTACGCCTGTACCCTTCGACCATAGAGCGTGATGCGCTGTTGGAGGCAGCAGAGGTCGAGTATCAGTACAAGTTAGTCTGCACTGGTCTCGAGAACGAGGCACAGCTGATTGTCAGAGCGGCGCAGGCGAAGAAGATGTACGAGTCGGAGCGGGAGAGCATCGAGGGGCAGTATTGGGATGCGAGGGATCAAGTCCGACAACGGCTACTGAGCGCCATCGAAGAGAGGAGACGGAAACTGCGCGAGGAGAAAGAGGGCGGGGACATGATCACCGGTAAGTGTGCATCACATGCTGTAATCGCCATTTCTGGTCCAAACAGTGTCTCGCAGCGATCCGACTGACTCGCAGAATCCCTCCTCGAGAACCAATCCAAGCCCAAACCGTCTCGAAGAATGCCTTTCCGTTCCCGTCGTGGCTCCCCGGCCACCCGCGACGGCAGCCCATCGCACCCATACCACGTCCCGCGACCGTCTCCCCCGCCTTCGGGCACTAAGCACGATGACCTGCTGCTCCACGAATACTTCATCCCCGCGTTGACCAAAATCTCCACCGACGACATTCTCGCGTCTCAATCCTCTTCTCTCACCATCATCCCCCCCGTCAACCCCACCACGACGCAGGCCGGAGGCAAGCGCGGACCGCGAGGCAAGGACGCGAACAATGGAGATAACAAGGAGATACTGAACGCGCCCGGTACAGCGACCGCCCTGGCCGTTGCGAGTGGACAACAAGCCCCTCCTGCGCCCAAGGGCACCCGTGGGGCGGGAGCCACGGGTCATTGGGTTTTGGGTAAGAGTTTGGCGGAGTTGAAGCGGATGGAAAGCGCGAGTCAGCTTGAGATTGAGAGTGACTGGGCGAGGATCCAGGGTTCGACGGGTCGAGGCAGGCGGACTAGAGGGGATTGAGATTAGTTGGGGGGTTGGGAGGTGTATGAAGGATTTTACTGTTGGGGGTACGTCTATACGTTTTGTCTGTTTGTATTCTTTTTCATGTAGAGCGGTGCGCGTTTTCACGAGTGTCTCTGCTGGATCTTCTGATCCTTGGAGCTCAGCCTGGATGGCGGCGCAGTGCTTGTGTATCATTATTCAACAATACTTGGTGCAAGCCCGTCAACACTCGATTAAACCTCCACTTGTTCAAGCCAACCAGCTCATTTCGTCATTGCACCGTACCACTCACTCATTCGACTACATCACCACATCTCTCACCACCGCATCGCGCATCAAGATCGAGCTCAGATAGCTATCGGCACGATGACAGCAGAAGACATCACCCCGTTGTTTCGCTCGGTGATGACTTCGGTCCAAGGGAGCGTACCGCCCGGACGACCCAAGTCGCCTTACAGAGCCCGGTCTCCAGCTCCCAAGGGCAAGCAGAAAGATGACCAAGGGGAGTTCCTGAAAGAGGCATATCGTATAGTGCGTAGATCTCTCCCCTCATCCTTTGAATCCACCGCCAGATCCCCATGTTCAGCACTGATGGTCAAGCACGCGCACCTCGCCTCGCTGTCCACGCTGCTGGGGACGATTCGTAAAGCGTACCTGTCGACAGCTACAGCGCCGATTCGGCGTCACGAGCGGCCACATGAGGATGGATCGAGCGGCGGGCAAGGCGGGGAAGACGGGCTGGAGCGGTGGAAGGACAGCAAATATCTGAGCGATAGAGAGAGGGACGAGATTGACCTGAGGGCAAAAGTCATCCTGCGGAGATGCAGGGAGCGTGTCACGCAATTGGAAGAGCAAGAAAAGGGTGGGTCGAGCGCGTTGTATGCGCACATTCCTCCTTCGGTTGTCCGGGTTGTGAGCTTACGTGCAGCACGGCAGAAGCAGGCCAGTCCGCCGGCCGTCTCAGCACTGTACACCTTCCTCCCTTCCCTCGCTCCGGCAGAAACGTCTTTAGCGGTGGGCGAGTCGCTCGTCAGGGCGCACCGGGCCAGTGTAATTTGGACACTCAACGACATGATGGCGAGAATCGGAGGAACAATCGCGGGCATGCAAGAGGAACGACTCAAACGCAGAGAAGAACGGTCCAGGACGCTAGGGGGACAGGCTTCCCGTGAAGCCGCGAGATTCACCTCCAACTCGACCTCGACTTCCAAGCTCCCCTCGATGTTGATGCCCACCAGCGGTACGGAATCGAAAGCAGTGATACCCGAGGACGAACCGCCGATAGAGTCGCAGTTGTCTCCAGAGCAGATCCAGCAGTTTGCTCTCGAGAACAACGCGTTGGTCGAACACATGGAATCGCAATTGACCTCGGTCCTCGCGGCTGAAAAGTCTCTTTTAGAGATCTCGGCGCTGCAGACAGAGCTGGTGAGGCATCTGGCGATGCAGACGGAGATCACGGAGAGGCTGTATGACGAGGCGGTGGGGAGTGTTGCCGAGGTGGGCAAGGCGAACCAGCAGTTGAAACAGGCGCGAAAGCGGGGCGAGGAAGGGAGGTTGTTCTTACTCGTCTTTCTCATCGGTGCGAGTCTCGCGCTGTTGTTCTTGGACTGGTACTCGTGACGGGGGAAGGTCTTCGGGTGAAAGGTTGGAGGCGACTGGCCTTTCGAGCGATACCACGCTCCATACCTGTCGAGAGGATGTCACTCGTGCCAGTTGCTGTACATGCGGTGTGTGGTGTGTTTCACTCTGACTACACCGCCTTTGAATCTATCGCTACACTTATACACTCTCCCCCGAGCTCGACACTCGCCGCAACACTCCCCCGTTGGGCCGGAAGGGCTTCGAGCCCGGCCTTGCCGTCAACGGCTCGTCCTCCTCATCGTCCTCATATGGACCCATAAACTCTCCTTCCTCCAAAGCCTCCGCAGCGAGCTCTCCCTCCATGCCTCCCTCCCGGTCCATCTTGCGCATCTGCTCCAACGTAAGCCGGTAGATCCAGTACCCAGTGCCGAGGGAGAAGGAAAAGGACAAGGCGATGGTCAAGATGTTGAGCCAGGTTCGCAGAGGGTCGTGTGTCGCGTTTTCATCGGTCAACGAGTTGAGCCTCGAGCCGATGAATACAGGGATGAACAGACGGGGCTGCAGGCATCTGTGATATCAATCGGGGACTTTGAGTGGAGCGGAGGGGAATGGACGTACAAAGTCGCAACCATGTAGTGCCAGAATTTGACGCTCTCCACGGACTGCGAGTGAGTTTGCGTAATGCGAGAAGGAATGCCCGGCCTACAGCGAATAGTCCGTTGGACAGCGCCCATGGTACAGGGCAGTACCGGATCATAATGACCAGCGGAAGACCCTTCTCACGCATGACGCGGCCAAACGCATCCCATTTATCGTTGCTTCGCTTCTGCACCCAGGATAGGAAGAACCTCTGGGGTGTTAGCGAGCATTAATGCTTCTGAGCCACAGCGCCAGGCTGAGACGACGGTCCGAGGGGCGCTTAACATGCAGAGACACCGTCGACACGTACCCGAACAGACAGGAACGAGATCGCCGCGCCAAGAAGACACGAGGTGCTTGCGATGGCGAAACCGGGCCATACGCCCCAAGTGAATCCGATCAAGGTCATCGAACCGCTGAACCCGATCAAGGGGGGATGCGATGATAGCACTGTGCGCGTGTCAGCGTCACCGGGAAGATCGGGCAAGCGCGTGTGGAGAGCATTGAAAGATGACGGGAAAAGCATTGAGAGCAGATCGACGTACCGACCATGAGTCCCAGCAGGAACATCCCTCCCACGCCCATACCTCGGAGCTTTATGCCGAACGCGTTGAACCATTGTCCAATGCGGGTCGGGGTGATGAGGATGACCAATGTCAAGGCGACCAGATGAGCCAAGGTCACATACCTTCGACCGGTCAGTAGCTGGTCGATGACAAGCAGGTACTGGGCCTTACCATATCGTTTTCTGCCTTGTCAGTTCTGAAGTATGATTTCCGAATAGGTCGACTCACCTTGGAGGTTCGAGAGAGGTTGCGGTACCAGGCGGTAAGCTCCCTGGGCACTCTCCTGACATAGCGCGCCAGCCCTTGAGGGGTGAGAAGTGGCTGAAGCATATCTGTACCACTGCTACTTTCGTCTTCCTGTGATACTCTGAGTCCTCTCATGGGGTGTGTGTGAAGTATAAAAGTAGATGGAAGAGGTGAACCTCCCCATGGTGAGCTCCCCCGGGTCAAGAGTCCCGTTGGGTACATGTAATGTGGGGTCTCCACGTGACGTGGCGTTATTTATTTGCCACAAGCAGTTCCTCTACTCAGCTCCTACTCTTGACCTCGATTATTATTACTCACCTTTCACCCTTCTCCTTCTTGTCGCCTTTGTTTCGCAACGCAAAAGATCGACTGGACCGGTCAGGGGATCAGGAGCTCTTTCACAACTGCTCTTAGTGCTTTTCCGTTCCGAGAAAACCCAGCCAAAGAGGCGTAGACAAGAAGTAGCACAATGGTGAGTACCTTCTCGACACGCTTGTGACCACCAAGCTCACGCATCAGGGTGTCCCAGCTCTCTTCAGATGGCTGTCCAAGAAATACCCAAAGATCGTCCAGCGAGTCGTTGAGGATACGCCATCCAAGGTGTTGCAGGATGGTGGGGATGTCGTCGAGGTCCCGATCAAATATGAATCGAAGAATCCGAACGGGTTCGAGGTGGATAACTTGTATCGTAAGCCTTTTCTTCCTCTTGTTTCCAGCAAGGGAGGGAGTCCATCTGTGACACTCTCACGCGATGATGTGATGTATACCGGGGCATCGAACGCGAGGTGCTGATTCCCCAGTCGATATGAACGGTATCGTTCACCCGTGTACCCATCCCGAGGGCAAGCCTGCCCCAGAGACCGAGGAGGAGATGATGGTTGAGATCTTCAACTACACTGAACGAGTCGTCAACATGACGAGACCGAGAAAAGTGCTCATGATGGCTATTGGTGAGTACTACAGCCACGCATCACGTCAGCCGAGCTTACTCCCAGATGGTGTCGCACCTCGAGCCAAGATGAACCAGCAACGATCGCGTCGATTCAGGGCTGCCCAGGAGGCTGCTGATAAGGAGGAAGAGAGGAAGGAGGCGATCAAAATGTACGAGGCCATGGGACACACTGTCTCAGATGAGACCCGTAATAAACGATCATGGGATTCGAACGCTATCACACCAGGTCAGTCCATTGTTCCGACTCCGCCCTCCAGTACTGAATCCCCAGGCACACCGTTCATGGACCTTCTGTCCAATTCCCTCAAATACTGGGTCAGCTACAAACTCAGCACGGATCCCGGATGGAAGGACCTCAAGATTATAATATCCGACTCTTCGGTCCCCGGTGAAGGTGAACACAAAATCGTCGACTGGATCAGACGGCAACGGTCTTACCCAGACTGGGATCCAAACACCTCCCATGTCATGTACGGTCTTGATGCCGATTTGATCATGCTCAGTCTGGCAACCCACGAGCCGCATTTCAGGGTGCTCCGAGAGGACGTCTTTTTCCAGGGGAACAAAGGACCTAACGCTTGCAAGAACTGTGGAGAGACCGGTCATTTTGCGGCCAACTGTAAAGGTACGTCCAGATGAAACCAGTCACGAGCGGGCGCTGACCATCAGGAGAGAAAGCCATTCAGGATCCGACGGTTGTGGAGAAAGCCAAACCCGTTGATCCCAAACCTTTCATCTTCCTCGACGTCTCCGTCCTGAGAGAATACCTTGCTGTGGAGCTAGTCGTCCCCGGATGCCCGTTCCCGTTCGACTTGGAGCTCGCTATCGATGATTGGATTTTCATGATTTTCTTCGTCGGAAACGATTTCCTGCCCCACTTGCCGAGTTTGGAGATCCGTGAGGGGGCGATTGACGTTCTTCTCAAAATCTGGCGCAGCGAGCTGCCAAGGATGGGAGGGTACTTGACAAATCATGGGAAGGTTGACTTGGCTCGAGCCGGAATCATTCTCGAGGGACTGGCCAAGAGTGAAGATGAGATCTTCCAGAAGAGAAAAGAGGGTGAGCGTCCATGTCAATCCTTCTAGTATCAATCGCTCATCGCAGACGAGGAGAGGCAAGATCAAAGGAGCAAGCGGATGCGTATCGAGGATCATCGACGACAGGATGAAGCCAAAGCACGCAGGGAGTCCGGCGTCAACGCACCTGTCAACGGCGCGCCTGGTACGATGACCATGAACGGGACAGAGTATGTCGCCGTTACTCCATCTGCTACCGCGCGGGGCGGACCGCTGCATCCTTCCTTGCCCACACGCCCTGGATTCGACACTGTGCCAAAAGAAGAGGTTCAACCGAAAGGCAAGAAGATGACCCCATCGCAGCGGGAAGCGGCTGCTCTTAACGCTGGAAAGAACGCCTTGTTGGAGGCTCAGGCAAGTAACAAGGACATTGTGGAGAACAGGCGAAAGATCCGAATGGCCAATCTGAGCGCGGCTCAATTGTTGAAAGCTGAGCTCGCCGGCGAGCCGCCCGCATCCGCGAGCAAAGACGGCGATGACGCGACGCCCATCGAGGTTGAAGTCGAGGACGAGGAGAAGGAGGAGATGACCAAGGGGGATCTCCAAGCGATCAAGGACGAGCAAGGCGAGGACGAAGGCGTGGATGAAGACGTCGTAGCTCCGCCCGTGTCTGGTTCTGAAGACGTCAAGGTCGGGAACGAAAACGAGATTGTCATGGACGGCGACGAAGACATCCCGATCGAAAGGAGTCAAGGGACCAGAGGAAAGAAGAGAAAGGTCGAAGAGAGGGAAGACGAGGATGACGAAGACGAGGATGAAGAAGACGAAGACGACACCGAAGCTCCTCCTGATGTAGAGGCCGACCAGCCAGTCTCGAAGAAGAAGTTGAAGGTCAACCCTGACGGCACGGTGGAGGGTTATGTTGATGATGTTCGGTGAGCTGTCCGTTCTCTAAGTGTATTGTTCCTTGCTTAACGGCTTCAGCCTTTGGGAGCCTGGTTACAGAGAAAGATACTATCAATCTAAGTTCGGCGTCCCCGTTACCGACACCGAGTTCATCAACAAGTGAGTGTTTGGAACTGATGTACGTAGAAATTACAAGGCTGATATTCAGGGTGACCAAGTGTTACATGGAAGGACTCTGCTGGGTTCTCGAATACTACTATCAAGGAGTGCCTGCTTGGGATTGGTACTACCCTTACCATTACGCTCCGTTCGCTCAGGATTTCAAGGATGTCGGCAACATGAAGATCAAGTTCGAGGTCGCTCAACCTTTCAAGCCGTTCGCGCAATTGTTGGGTGTCTTCCCCGCCGCCTCGTGAGTCTTCCTATACATGTGAAGTCCCAGGCTGATCCCATAGCCGAAAACACCTTCCCGAGCCTTTGCAAGGTTTGATGATCAACGAAGATTCACCGATTCTCGACTTCTACCCGGATGATTTCGAGATCGACATGAACGGAAAGAAAATGGCTTGGCAAGGAGTCGCACTATTGCCATTTATCGACCAAACGAGATTACTGGATGCTTTAGGGAGCAAAGAGGAACAGCTGAGCGATGATGAGAAGAGACGTAACCGTTGGGGCGACAATGTCATGTTCGTCGCGGAAACCAACCGCCTGTACGACATGTTGTGTTCGTTGTATACCTTGAAATCTGCGTCCAAGGTGAGTCACTCTGCTCCAGCGGCACCCGATCACCAATGCTGATCATCAGCCCGTACCGCTGGACACGAAGCTGTCGCTGGGTACAAACGGCTCTGTTCTGGCCGATCCGGCTTGCGTCCCGAACTCCGCGTTCGACACGCCCCTCCCAAACATCCCAGAATGCCCTGATATCGAGAACAACCAGTCCATTTCGGTGCGATACTACTTCCCTCGCCAGAGGCACATCCACCGCTCGATCATTCTGAACGGATATCGAGCACCTCCTCCCCGTCTGTCGGAAAGCGACAAGGACTGGACCAGGCGGGGCGGACAAGGTGGTGGACATCGAAAAGGCCCTAGACACTCTGGGCCGTCCACTCCATTGAGCGGACCTGGCACGGGTCATCACGGTGGAGATCGAGGTGGCAACGGCGCTCATCGAAGTGCTAGCTACCCCGACCTGAGAGGCTTGGAGGGACATGGTGTCCACCGCGGGCCGCCATCGGGGTACTACACCCCGCCTGCCCAGGCTTCCTATGGCGGGTATGGTTACGGTGGAGGCGGGGCGGCTTATGGTGGAGCTGCTGGAGGCGCGGGAGGATACGGCGGATATGGAGGGAACGGCGGTGCTGGCGGTGCTGGAGGATACGGATATGGAGGCGCTAGTGCTTATGCCGCTGCCCCAGCGCCGAGCTATGGTCGCCCGCCCGCTGCCGGCGGATACGGTGGTTATGGAGGAGCCAATGGAGGTGGGTTGATTTCATTTTCGGAGGAAAGGAGAAGCTCATCCCGCAGGCTATAACGCTCGTAATCCCTACGGCGCCACTCCTTCTCCTTATGGCGGCGGTGCACCTGCTCGACCGCCGTTCCCGCCGACGAACCCGCCGTCTGGATATGGAGGGAGAGGAGGGCAAGGGCAAGGAGGTTACAACCCGTACGGCGCTCAATCTGGCCGAAGGTATTAAAGGGTGGAGAATGAGGGCTCGAGGACAGGGATGGCAAGTGGATATATCGTTTGTTGATCGTTTTGGGATACGTTCACCATTGCATGCAGTAGTATTGTATGGCTAGATGGGGTATCGAGGGTTATCAGACAAGAGTGGGAAGGGAAGGGGTATGATACCCGGCGGCGTTGTCCGAGGTTGATCGGATGATCTATTTATCCGGTATATAACCGGACCCGGACTCGGGCAAGGCTTGGCTCGTCATGGACAAGGGAAAGTGGTAGACGTGGACGTAGATGGACGTGTAGGGGTTGTTCGAGTTTTCACCCTCCGTTGACAGTATATACAAATTGGAATGGAAGAACCCAGAGCGGAGATGAGGAGACGCTTGAATCTCCATCTAGACGACTTTGGGGATAGCGAAGACGAGCTAGCGGTGGACGAGTCGATACCGTCTACGCCACTGGACGTGTCGGACGCCAAGTCGACAGAGCGTGAGCCCGTGCGGGCTGGACCAGAGATTGTCCGCGGAGATGGTGTGGATGTCGACTCGGTCTCGGGAGACAAGGAGCATGATAAGCAGAGTACGCCGGGTGAGGCGGGCGAGACGCCATGCGAGGAGCAAGGAGAAGGGGAGGAGAGCCAATGCCGGATCTGTTTCGGCGGGGTAGAAGAGGAGGACACGTTGGGACGATTGATCTCGCCTTGTCTGTGCACGGGATCGATGCGGGTAAGTCGGTGGAGTTGGAATTCGAGCTGGGCCGGAGGATCGCGCGCTGATGACAGTATGTCCATGGTGCGTGGTGGTTGGTCGTGGGGGTGGAGGATTCTGACGTCGCAGTCAAGTGTATCAACGCGTGGAGAGGGACAGGGAGTAATGCTGTGAGTGATGCCTCTCTGCTCTTTGAGACCGTTTACTGACAAGACAGAAAGCGTTCATGGGTCGGTTGAGCTCGTGTTGAGTCTTTGTCGCGTTGATGCTCATGGTAGAATGCCCACAATGCCATCATCAATACCGCCTCCGTCGTGAGTCTCTTGCGAATGACCACCATGGGCCCATTGCTCACATCAAGGGACCCTCGCCTCGGGTCTCGCTACCTCTCGCCCCTTGCTCTTCCTCTTCTCCACCATGCTCTTCTTCCTCCTCACCATCCTGACGGGCTCGGCATTGCACGCGTTCCTGGCGTATTCCACCTCGACCCGGAGGAAGCTATTGACCGCCAACACAATGTTCGAGACGGAAGCGACCGCGCCAGGGTTTTCGACCTGGACTTCTGATGGGGGCGACACGGTCATCGTCATGGGTATCGGGGGCGGACTCATGTGGGAGGTCATGGTGTCCTCGATCCAGACGTTTACGCGGATCGCCTTGGAATTCGCAGACCTCACGCAAGACTGGGCGGACAGTTTTGTGGGCGGATTGTTCTTTGACCTCGGGATCCGCTTCATCCTCGGTCTCGCCGTCCTCGGTTCCTTCTCATTCATCTCCCTACTCTTCTCGGTCTCTTTCCTCGGCCCGTTCCATATATACAACACTATCCGGGGGATAGGGTTTCTTCGGAACTGGACGAGAGGCAGGGACACACAGCGACAAGCCCGGGGGAGCGGGTTTGGCCAGATGATGATTGTCTTGTTTGTGCTTATCGGGACGGTGAACACGCTTTGGAACGTCTATCGCGCGGTCAACGGTTTGACTCAGCGGATACTGGTCTATGTCGAGGCGCAGATCCTCGAGGTGAACCCGGAGATGCGAAGAGAGGAGAGGGAGAGGAGGGAGAAGAGGAAGCGGGAAGGGTGGTTTAGGCGTTGGGTGAGGAATGGGAGGTGGAGGACGGGATGGGGGTGGTGGGAGCTGGTGGTCAGGTTGACGTATGCGCTGAGAGGCTGGGTCAAGCACCGCTGGGAGGTCGCCAAAGAAGGGTGGAGGAGGGGATTGGAGATTTTGTAGCGATGGTGGAGTGTCCTCAACGAGCAGATGGTAGGAGCGTATACATAGTTGTTGATACAATAGATGGTCCAGACACTGTCCCGCTTCTCTAGACCCGAACCTCCACCCAGGCTTCTCGCTACTTTTGCCAGACCTTGACAGTCCCGTCTGCTTGTCAGCTTGAAACTCAACTCTGCGCCAGCCAACCCACCCGTGCTGGCCGTGACCATCTCCTTTCCATTTGGACTGAGCTCCAAACACGTGATAGCCTTTTTATGTATCGCCTGCGGCCTCGCATCGATCGGCTTCCCCTGGACATTAGACGACGATTACAAACGTGTCACACTTGGAAACACCCACATCCAACACATTATACCCCCACACATGACCCTTGTCGTCACCCGTCAACACCAGGCTTTCTGCATACCCCCAGATCGCCCGGTTCCTCACCGAGCCGATAGCGTGGCCCGAGAACGTCTGGAGGACACTGCCGTTGGTCCGGTCGAAGATCCGTATACTCCCATCTGACGACGACACGAGCATGCTTTCGCGCGGACTGTTCTTTGACGGGACGACGCATGTGACGGGATGGCCCACGAGGTCTTCCGTCAAAGTACCCATGCGGAGATCGTACGCCCTGATATGGCCGTCGAGGGAGGACGTGATGATTTCGTTGGTGTCGGGTAGGGAGAGGGAGGTGATGGACGATGTGGCTTCTCTGAGGGTTTGGATCGGATCGCGCGTCGCAGCTCTGCCTGTCAGCTCTGGCCCTTGGCCCTCGTAGATGCGTCGGGTCAAACGGACCGCATATCCCACAACAAGACCTTGGCATCGAACCCAGCTGAAATGATCAGCTCCTATCGTTCCACCCCCAAGACTCACCACTCGCGAGCACCTGCGCGTCCTTGTTGAACCCCACCGTGAACACCTTGCCAAAGTGCGCCTGCAACCGCCGCAAGATTGTCCCAGACGCGACGTCCCATACAAACACCGTCTTGTCCCCACCGCAACTCGCAAACTTGGCATTGTCATGCGCTCTGCCCATCAGCTCGGCTCGCACACCCAGCGAAAGGGGCCGAAAGAAGCGTCGAGGCGTACATGTCCAGATTGAGGATTTCCTGCGCGTGACCCGTGTACTTCTTGATCTCCTTGCCTGAGGCAGGGTTCCATAATCTGATGGAGCGGTCAGACGATCCGGTGAGGATGTACTTTGCTCCGTGATTGTACCGCACGACATTGACGGGACCTTGATGCGCGTCCAAGCTGCTGGTGAGGCTGGTATCACGAGCTGGTAGGATGGGACTCACGTCTGGACGAGTCTTGTGGGATAGTCCAAGTCCCCGCCTCTTGATGGTGCCATTGTGAGTCAACTAAGCTGAGGTATGGTCAGCGGCTATGCCGTTGTTGTACTCTGAGCGCTATCTGCAACATACCTTGGCGTCGAACAATATGCCCGCTCCAGGGGTAAAGTCGACAATAACGCATCCAGCTGGTTGAAACACCTCCACTCTGGGTGGTCCATGATACAGCGACTTGATAAGGATACTTCCCCTCCCCACGTCATTCCTCACCCCCTCTCCCCGTTCCCGTCCCCTCCCCCCCTCTCCCTCCCTCTCCTCCTCTGCCCCCGGTTGATCCTCTTACGCGTTTCAGCTTGGCCGAAGTAATAATCCCAGAACCAGAGATCAGAGATCAGATCGCATCAACCTTGGTCACCACCACCAACCCACAACAACAACACCTTCCCTCTCCACTCATCTCCCTTTCTCACACCCCGAAGCCTCCTCTCATCCCCATCACACCATACGCCCTCCTCCACGTCGCCCAATTCCCCCGCACTCGACGCATATGCCAAAGTTGATGGTCCCCTCTCATTCCCCCTGACGCTGTTCATCTCATCCCGAGCATGCCGATCAGAAGATCATCAGCCACCGTCTCCCCCGGACCTCCCTTCTCCTCGCCATCTTCGAGGTCGAGAGAAGGTGACACATCGTCCATCTCCGACTTTACAGTCCAGATATCTGCCAATGGAGGTGTCAGTGAGAACAAGGTCGTCTCGGTCCTGGTCGGCAGACTGGTCAACAAGGCGAGTCAAACGGTCATGCTTTGTGAATGGGATATGGCACTTATCACAGCTGCCATGCAACTCGGGCATCCGGTTGGAGATTATGGAAGTCGATCCAGCAATCAGGCATGCTGTGGACACATTGCTGCAGCTCGTGAAAATACGGCAAGGCCTGGTGCTCCAAGCTCTCGGCGGCGCTTTAGAGACCCTCTCAAAAGTACGATCTCGTGATGTGAGACTCATACCGGCACAACTGACACTCCAGTACGCCAATGGAGCTGCCTCGGACATGCCACTCGACATCCTCCACTCCCAGCTATACATCCTGAACATTCTCCTGCAAGCCTTGTCGACCTCTTGGAGAGCGTACGCGGAAAGCCATCGCCCGCCTGTTGGCGATCTACCACGATATTTCCCCGATTTCCCACCCCTCGACGAGAGTCTCGCCCGGTATCTCCTCGCTGTCGTCATGCTCTTCGGACGGTCGGTGTCTATGGAATCGTCCAACTCGACGCGGACTTCATCTCCCGCTCCCAGTAGAGAAAAGGGTGGATACGGGACGTCCTCCTCAACGTCACTAGGCCTTGGCATCTCTCCTGGGTCTGGATCCAACCCCCTCGGACCGAGATTCATACAGCGCCACTCGTTTCCTTCCGGCTCCAGCTCCCTACCCCACCCTGCACCGCTGAAGACGTTGGCCGGAGAATGCGGCACCTTGCAGGGAACGACCAGCTATATGAGTAAAGTCATTTCTCGGATAATATTCATCCTATCGACGTCCAACTGGAATATCTTACTGGCCAAGATTAAGAACCGGATATCCTTTCTAACAACGACTATAGAAGACAGCCCCGATCTGGTTGAGCTTCGCCTGCTTGAATGGTCCAACCTCGATAGAACACGCCTCGCCTCGGTCTTGCAAGAAGTCTCTAGCACATTCCTACATGTCAAACGGCCTGCTCAAATCTCCATCGCTTCCGTGCTCCGAAAAGCCATATGGAATTGGGTCGACGTCCACCCTTCCGAACTTCAGAACCTCGTCGAAACCAACCGTAAAATCGAAGGCGGCGCAGAGGCTCTTTTCAACTTGCTATCCTCGGGGAGCGACATCAGCTCTTCCTCACAAGCTAGACGGACGCGCGCCTTCTACCCGCTTATGGCCATGTTGCTAGTCATTTGTCCCGACCTGTTCAAAAAGGCAGCCATGGGAGATATGGGCGGGCGGTCCCTGGGTGGACTGACTAAGAAGGTCTCGTTTCTGGACAGCTTGCAGAAGGGCCTGGGATCCAGCAAAGCTTTCGAGGCGTGCACGATCTGCTACGTAGATATCGTTAGAGCCGCCATGTCGATCTCCCCGAAATACCAAAGTTCCGGCTTGCGCAGTCTTGTCCCGGACATACAGAATGATCTGAAGGTACGTCGATGCTCAGGGGGATTTGCAAGAACAAGGCTGAAGTCAGAACGCTCTTTTCTTCTCCCCCATGGCGAGCGAGATCACAGATCCGGGCATCTTGGTTGATGGACTTGTCGGCTTGTATCGTGCAAGCCCGTTCAGCATGACCCCACTGGTCTTTGGCAGACTCCTTGCTGAGAGTAACGAGGTAAACCGGATAGCGGCGATCAGAGCGTGTCAGGTGGTGTTTCTGGAAGACGGGCGACTGCCCTGGTATCCTCCTGCATCGGACCTGCGGGACACGGTTGCCGCCGCCGTACGGACTGTGCTCAAGGCATGTTCGCTGACGTGTCGGACGGTTCAGAGCTAATCTCAGGCCAAAGTAACGACTCTGATTGGTGACGCAAACACCCTTCGCCGCCCGTCGGCCAGCCCTGATTTCCCGTCCGGTCAAAACGACCTCATTACTGAGATTCTGAAGCTATACATCGTGGATCCGCAGTACGCTATCTCGGGGACTGCCCCAGGGCCGACTGATTCCCTTTCGGAACTGCTGCGAGTCATATCCAGTTTACTGGTCTCGCCGAGTCCCGATGATGTTCGAGAGGCGGCAGTCAGATGCATTGTCGCTCTCCTCGACGCAATGGCGGAAGCAGATGAAGCAGCCCTCGGAGACTGCGGTGCAGCTGTGTAAGACTGACGTGGCTTGTTCCCTTGTTATCCTGCTGACGGGAAGATGGACCGTGTTGATCGACGTCGGAAGGCAAGGTCTCTTCGCTATTCAATCCGAGTCCGAGGACATCAACCATTTCTTCACTGCCTTTCGCGAGATTGCTATATCGCTCTGTCGTTTCGCGTCAAAGCAACCCGATTTACTCGCCAATTCGACCCTCGGAGAAGCGGCTGTGTTGTTGGGACTGGTGGCCATGGTCACCGTACTCATGTCGCCCGACTTTGAGCAACTTACTCAATCCATCACCACTTTGCGCGCTATGAAGACGCTCACGCTCATCGCGCACAAGGTGTACTTGCCTGGATCGTCGCCTCAGGGTACCAACTTTAACAGCCCGCAACTCCGCATTGCGATGCGGTGTCGATTCTTCGATGAGATTTCGAGAATGCCACCGACAGCAGGTAAGGCTGTGATCATCTCCGCCCGGAGTCTGTACTAAGGGGGCAGGGCGACACCAACAGCAGAGGCACTTCCGGAAGATGTACAAGCCTTTCGCGGTCCCAACCACTGGTGGTATCGCTATTTGGCTTGGATCCGCTCGCTTGGCGAAGCATCTCACGAGTCTAATCATCGCTGCGGATGCTTCCTCAATGTCCCGCAATTCTCATCGCCGCGGCCTTGCACCGGATATCGACGGCCTTGATGAGGTAATTTTGGCCTATACGAAACAGTCTTTGTGGCCCGGTTGACTTGTAGGGCCAAAGCAAGATATGGCAAAATCTTACCTTATTTCTCGCCTCGACCGCCAACGTTTGCAAGAGCGTCGCCGACACGCCCCCTACTCTGGTGGATGTCATCGGGAAGGGTGTACTGCCCCGATTATACGAGGATCTCCCCAATGCGACCGCCGCCTGCGAAGAGTTCATCCGAGAGTGCGTCGACTTGCTCGTTAGTGGGTCGATACATGTCCGCGAGACAGTCAAAGAGGCGTTGGGGCAGGAGCTGCCCGGGAACTGGATGAGGATCATGATCGATCACATGAGAAAGTGGGTCAAACATTTTCACCGGCGTCAGAGTAGCTTCGACCTCTTTCCGTCCTGAGGCTGACTGTCAGATTACTTGGACACAGCATCGGTGGGAATGGTGCGAGCCCTAGCGAGACTTTCACGACCTTTGTGGAGCAAATCATCATTGTGCTCCGCATGGCTGTCGATCGCTTGGACCCAGCCGAGCAGGATGTTCAGGTCGACCTCGGAGATCTCATGTCGATGCTCGCCCAGTACACATCGAGACTAGGCCGTGACGAGATTGGACTACGGATCAAGATCAAGTTTTGTCAACTTGTCGAAGCCATCTCGTCGAAAGCGGATTGTGTTACCCTGCTCAACGAGGGAACTCTCAAGAACACCATTCTGGACTCTCTGATCGAATGGTCCATCGAGGCCCAGCGTGTGAGGCGGTTGATTTCAGCAAAGTCCTCGAATTGACATACAGGATGCCGAAACATCCCGACACTCGATGGAGTCGACGATGAGATTGAATCGAGATGTTGAACATGCCACACTGAAGGCAATGGTGCCAGTCACTCAAGGTCTGAGCTTGCGTGGGCCGGGGGAAGACTCAGAAACGACTTTGACTGCCGTCAAAACAAGACTGTTCTACAAGTATTACGCTCATCTTTCGAAGATGCTGGAACCAACCCACACCTCAGAGGTACTTGAGCAAATTGTCTCGTCGCACTCGAAACTGACTCCAGCATGACTTGAATCACGCAAGATCCCTGTCCATGTCGGGCCCCGCCCGCACGAATCTGACTGAAGACTCCTCGAATCTGGTGATCGCTGCCTTATCCAATCTCCTCTCGGCGAATCTTGATGTCGGCTTGAAGCTTTGTCTCAGCATGGGCTACCACGAGGATCCTGCCCTTCGTACGGCATTCATGCGACTGTTGACCAACATCCTGCAGCAGGGCGCTCGATTTGGCGGCCTCACGTCGAAACGGCAGAGCACGTCACCAACACAATATCTCGACGTATTGACTCAAAACCCAGACAACTTCGCGTTGGCAGTCGCCATTTGCGAGGTGTGCCCTCCTGGCGAGGTTGACGAGATCAGCACGATGCTGTTCCGGATTTTCGAGGCCAAGGGTCTTTGTTTGGCGTTTATGAAGACCCTCGTTGAGAGAGAGATCGCTTTGACTAGTACGTTGAACCCTTGGTTATTGGCTCTGGCCGGTTGTCCTGACCACAGACCATGAATCTGAGCTGTTCAGAGCCAATTCAATAACGACGCGATTATTGACGACGTTTGCTAGAACTTACGGCTAGTGAGTCGACTCACTCAGAACGTTACACTCTGCTGACTCTACAGCAACTACCTCCGAGGTACTCTGCAGCCGATGATACATTCGCTAATCGAGCGACCTGCGGAGTGCTCTTTCGAGCTGGATCCGAATAAGGCGGGACCGAACGATGATATTGAGCGCAACGCGGACCGACTGCAATTCATGTGTCAGACCTTGCTGGACTTCATCTGCGCCTCGACACCCCGTGTACCCATGTGAGCTATCCTGTCTCTTTCGTTTTTATCTTCGAATCGCCCACACAAAGCGTGTGGCTCACGTCAGCATGTTTCGTGCGCTGTGTCATCACTTGTGGGAGGTCACTGCAGATCGATTCCCAGAGTCTCGTCACTCTGTGATTGGCTCTTTCATCTTCCTTCGCTTCTTCTGCCCAGCGATAGTCGCGCCCGGTCAGATAGATCTCGATATCTCGCCGGATACCCCCGAAATCCGCCGAGCTCTGCTGTTGATCACCAAAGTGATCCAAAATCTGGCCAACAATGCCATGTTCGGCAATAAGGAGCCCCATATGAAGGTCCTTAACACCTTTTTGTCGGAGAAGATCCTGCCTGTGTCCAAATTCCTTAGTGATCTGGGTGTCAGGCCGAGGGGCTGGGAAGTTGAGGAGGCCGTCAAGCAGCACCAAGAAGAGGCGATACGGGCATGCGATCTTGAAGGTGACGAGACGATCTTGTGAGCTTTGTCCTCCCATTTGCTGTATTGCGGCAGTATCATTCCCTTGACCTGTACTAAGGATAGACACCGCTTTGTGTCCAAGCATTTCAACAAGCTCGAAGCTGCTTTGAACGGCCTGCCACAAACGTTCCGACCCGGTCCTGACCAAGGCGGTGCGGACCGGAAGGACCTGGATGGAGCTGCAGCTATGTCTAATCTTCGTGCTCTGGTAGCAAGAACGGCGCTGGCCGCCGATGTCAAGAAAATGACTGCCTCTGCTCGCAGTCAAGCGTACGATGAGTGAGATTATACGCGGACAGTAGTGCTTCCGCGGGCTGATCAGCAGGTTTATGAGGCGCAACGCGGGCAGAAGCACCGACACTGTGAGCGAGGCATTCTACGAGGGTCCAATAAGCCAGGTCGGTCGAGTCTTTCCTCCGCGAATACGACACTGACAAGCAGAATGGCAACAGAATCTTCTATTTTATTTTTTCTCGGGTTGGCCTGCTCGATTATGACTTGTTGGCATATCATGTCTTTTCCGTTTGTATCAAATTGATTCGCTTTGCGGCTAGTCTAATGCTGACTCAACAGATTCTCGAAAAGGTCACCGATTTTTTCGATCTCGTCATTGACCTGACCGATTTCTCCTCCTCGAACGAACTTCCATTGGCATGGTTAAGGCGGTCGATGCAAATCTGCCCTCCCGGCGTTCTTCCTTGTATCAATGTAAGCGAAATTTCTACAGAACTTGCCGATCCCATCGCCAAGAAGGCTCTGGGGATGTCGTTAGTACCCTAACGACAGACTCTTGCGTTGTACAACCCGAATACCTATGCCCTGCGCCGGGTACGCCGGATTATGGGGGATTTAGCGTCTATAGGTCGGTTTCCCGTCCCGTGGGCGACTCACATACTGACGAGCAGTTTCATCTGTCGGCAAACAAGTGATAGCCGCGAGCAGTCCTTCCGAGCTCGCGGAGGTCATTCCGTTCTCAAGCCTTGCCCTGCCTGAATACACAATGGCTTTAGCTTTCGAAGCTGACCACGTGTTCACCAACCTGCTGTGCCTTGCAGATCACGGACGTCAAGTGCCTGTCGTCGTCAAATTGGGCCATGATTGTATACAAGTAGCTTCGGTGAATCGACTTCTCAGTTGCTGCTGGATCTGCTTTGCTGATTGACAGTGGAGAAAATATGACTTGACGACCACTGTCAGATCGTACATCATCGACGTGATTCGACTGCGCGATATCGATGATATCCTGACTGGCGGGTCTCTGCCTACGGACCACTTGATGATCAAGCATAGCCAGAATGAGAGCGTGACGTTTGTTTCGAGAAGTGAGTCGATGCTTGCGCCAGCGTACTGCCTCTTCGGTTCGTCAACTCACCTCAGAACGCAATGAAATGGCTCAGATCATCCGTGCTGCGCGGTCCCGCTTACGCGATGGGCCGTCAGAAGAGAGAAGCCTGCGGCCAAGTGATGTCCCTGGGACATTGCTTAACGTCGCGCTGCTCAACCTCTCCTCTGGCGATGAAACCTTGCGGCTCGGGGCTTACAATCTCGTGTACGAACTGAGCGGCTATTTCAAGTGGGAAATGGCTACGACGGTGTTGAAGGCTACAGGTGGGCAGTCTCGTCAGATATGAATAATGTGAGCTAAACAAACAGCGGGATTGAGTATCCCTCAAAATTCGCTCGCGTTCACCTACTCCCTCTCATCGGCCCTTGCTCAGTCCGCGCCCCATCTGACCCCGGAATTCCTCAAAGAATGGACGATAGGCTTCTCAAGAGGCAACGATGTGTCCCAAAAGTGCGCTGCGCTGCATTATGTGACACCTTGGTTGGCCAATCTCGAGAACCTCGCTCGTCCCAGCAAGGAGAAGGAAGATGTCGAAGCGGGGCACAAGACTGTCAGCGAAGTGATTAGAGGGTTCGTCGGTGTAACCGTGGCTGAACGACGAGTATGTTTCATTGTCAATCTTATGACGGGCCAAACTGATTGCAG
This sequence comes from Papiliotrema laurentii, assembly GCA_031326905.1. Classification (NCBI taxonomy): domain Eukaryota; kingdom Fungi; phylum Basidiomycota; class Tremellomycetes; order Tremellales; family Rhynchogastremaceae; genus Papiliotrema; species Papiliotrema laurentii. Next base: position 1,133,405 of record JAODAN010000008.1, read on the forward strand.
CGGCTGCACTTGGCGATCCATGAGCACATATGGTCGAGACTGGCCAAATCTCACGATTCTTTTGCAGAAATTCTCACCGCCGAGCTCATGCGTATCGGAATTGACGCCGGCGCCGGTAGTGAGAAGGCAGAGTGCACTGCAGATATACTTGTCTCCATGGGCGGCACAATGGTGCGCGGTAGAGTAATCGCTCGTTTGCGCAAAGTATGTGCTGCTGCAGCGTCTGCTCAGAAGCTCGGAGCTGATGCACAGGTCATCGCTTCAACGTATCTGAGACCTTCCCCGACGCTTACAGACAATGTTGCGTGGCCAGAGATCTGCGCTCTGAGTCGAATGGTACTTGCCTTGTCCTTCAACCCCGCCTCAGCTCTGGATGCGCAGCTGTTCTTGCCTGAACTCTGCCACATCATCACCGTTATGCTTGGATCTGGGCCATTGCTCGTTCGCCAGACGGTCTACGGGATTGCAGTAAACTTATTGCAATCGCTGTCTTCTTCCCGGTCGACAGGGGAGATGGACACGACGAACCTGCAGAGGCTATGGAAGACATTACAAGGGAAGGAGATGATTCGGTGTTTCGGACTGGCAATCAACGGCACCTCATTTGAGCTCGTCAAGATTGAAGAAGATAAATTGCTGGGCAACGTGGAAGAGGTGACAAAATTCCTGGGCGAGGTGGTGGTCTCTGCGGCGGTGTCTATCGGTGAGCCTTCCGGTCCACGCGCGGTGATGCTGTCGGTACGGGCTCGGAGCTGATCTCAGACTGCGCCAATACATGGCGAGCACGATGGATGAGCCTGGTCGCTGCGACTTGCTTCCAACATAACCCGTCGACACAACCTCAAGCATTCACCGTCCTAGGTCACCTCGCATCGGACGAAGTCGACGACGATACTGTGTATCAAATACTCGTGGCCATGTCGACTACACTCGCCCATTTCTCCGAGACCGACAATACTTTGCTTGTCGCCATGCTCCGTTGTCTGTGCCGTATCATACCGGGTTTGCTGCCCGACAGCCGATATGCTACGAGCTTGTTCTGGCTCGGCATTGGGGTTCTCGAATTGGGCCATATTCCGCCTTTCGCCGCTGCTCTAGAATTGATAGTGGTCTCGCTCCGCGCTGTGTCAGACCCGGGCCCGTTGGTCGATGTGCTCTTGCAAGCCAGAGCACCCGCCGAGGAGCCTGCGCGACGGCTGGATCAATTCGCGGGGGTAGACTTCGACTTGGATCCCGGCTTTTCCTTTGTCGCGGTACTGTATAAAGGCATACGACACCCCGGCACGAGAAAGTTGGCTGTGGAAGCAATGGCGGCTTTGCTCACGGATATCGTCAAGACCACTCCGCCTGACATTTCCGACGACGCAGGTGCAAATGGTGGTGGAGCGGGCAGGCTGAGACCCCGAGGAAAGGTAGTGGAGGATGCCGTGGGGTTACTGGTGGCTTTGTTGCCGGTTCTTGCCGCTCCCCCGGGCTCTTCTGGAAGCACCACGATGGCGCAGGGCGGAGAAGCTGTGGAAAAGGTCTTCAAGGGGCTGGGTATTGATCTTCGGAGCGATCTGTCCAGGTTGAACCTGTTGCATTTGCTGAGCATCCCGTGAGTTGACTGCGGTCTGAGAGAATGTCTAACTGACGTGTCCAGGGATCAACAAACAGCGTTGCTTTTGGTGGTGCTCGTCACGACGATCCTGCAGACGGCAAGCTCGGAGATCGAGAAGATCATCTTGTACCGGCTGCTCGCTGAGGCGAGCGCCGAGATGCCCGAGGTGATGAATATAGTGTAAGTGTGGATCGACAGGGTCTTCCTCTTGTGTAAGAGCGATAGGGCTGACCGGCAGGTACGACACATTGATCCCCCGTCTCACAGCCGTCTTGTCGACCACCTCGACTCTGTCTATACTCGATTCGGTATCGACCATTCTTCAAAACGCCCTCTCTGATTCGAACTACAACTTCGCGACGACGTCCACGCTCACAGGTTCCGACAGCGTCACTTCGTTCCAACACGCGAATAACTCTGGACTAGGTCACACAAAGAGCTTTTCGGGGAGTGTCTCGAGCTTGACGCCGAGCATGGCGGCGAATGCGCCGAGGGATCAGGTGGTGGATGATTTGGGCATGAGGGGGCTGATGGATCTGAGTTTTGGAGGGAAGGGAGAGAGGGAGAGGGAGAGGGTTGTGGTTGGAGCGAGATGGGTCGCTGCGCTGATTGACCAGTTTACGTCTTAGGTACAAGGTGGGCCTGCAGATCAAGCTAATGGGGCAGAGGGAGGGAAGGGTTTTGTCAGGTGATGATGTTGCGGCGGGAGTGACTGGCTGGTGGGTGTTACCCAGCATATCGTATTGGATCGTATACCCCTGTGAAATAGTTGCATAGTATGGGCAGATCCCTTGATGTAGTTGATGTAGTTGATGTAGTTGATGTAGTTGATGTAGTGATGTAGTCTGTATAATGCAGCGGATGGCCTGGGGTGGTGCGATGTTTCACGGTCATGGGGTGGAAGGCAGATAAGGCTCTGAGCTGATATCCCCAACTTCAAGCTGTCGTCGAGCGTCGCGAGATCCCGTGCAGAAGATAGTGCGGCAATCGTCGACGAGTGAAGTATCCCGCAACGAGCGTCCCGCCCGAGTATATCGCAATGCCTGAAACGTGAACGTGGCGGTACGTCGTTATTCGTCTGATTGTTTGGGTTCGTGACTGCCAACTCCTCGTGATTTGCCTGACCACACTCTCAGTCTGCCTTGAGACTGGTCTCCCTTTAGATCAGCCGCTGCCTCGTAAAGCGGGTCAGGAAGCTCACCTCATACAGACACAGCTCCAAGAGCGCTCTGCAAGCCTTGCGCTTCTTCCCTGACCGCATCGATCCGTCCAGCCAAACTCTCCTCGACGCTCCGATCGGCGGACAAGACCTCCCCACGCATATCAGCGATATACGACCGGATCAACGCTTGCGACTCGTCCAGGGAAGAAGAGGCCGTGGCGGGGGAGAAGGTAGAGAGGTTGTCCAGCGCAGAAGCGGTTGGGCGGGGAGTGGGGAGATGGGGGGATAGAGCGTGAAGCGTGGAGGCGGGGAGACGGAGGAGTTGGGTCATGTCCCGTGAGAGATCGGTGCGGGTGATAAGGGAGGGAGGGGGTTGAGCAGAGGGCTGATTCGACATTTGTTCGTGGGAGGTGAAGTGAGGGCTGAACGAGGGCGGTAGAGCGTCTGTGGTCGATGCACACTGGAGTCGACGTGATGAGTCTGGGAAGTATGAGAACGTAGACGGTGGTCAGTATACTCGTACTGCTAGGGAGATGGGGATAGCGACGATGTTGCAAAGTCATGACGTGTATGGATCCATCGGCACTCGCCGAATCATCCCACCTCCTCCCTGTTTACCTCGTCCAGACCTTGTTTGCAAGGCCGTGATCAGGGAGATCAGGGAGCGAGAGAGTAGATAGAGCACAGCGTGACGAGGGTTTGTGGAAGCATGCACGCATGTCTCATGACTGGTGTGACATCCACCTAGGGGCTGAACAGAGGTGTAGTCGGGGTAAGCAGGTCTCATTGACGGAAAGCCGCCAATGCACCTCGTATGACCGCACTTATTGACCAATGCTCTCGCCTGCTCTCAACACCTTCATGCAGGAATCTCGCTTTACAGATGCTGCTATGGTAACGACTGCACCATGACACAGCGCGACCAAGCCGTCCCCGCAATAAGCACAAAATAACATGTGGTGCGTATGTCGATGAAAATGCGTCTCTAGGCGTTCCAAAGCTCCCTCCTCCCGCCTACTCGGTCCATTCGCCCCCATCCCACCTGAACCTGCGAATACCTCCAATAGGCCATACCGATACAACAAGCCATACTGCCCCCACCCCCCACCCCTCGTCCCACACTATCTCTTCCCCTTCTTCTTCTTCTTCCCTCCTCCGCCAGATTTGGCCCCTCCGCTCGGCACGCTCGCCTGCGCACCCTCCTTGCCGTCAGCTACAGCCGCACCCATCGGGTCGTCCCCGTCTTCCGGGACGGGCGTGCCGGCTCGCGTCGAGTCCGCCGTGAGCGCTAATGGGCGGGTCTTTGGGCGGACATTGGATATTTGGGAGAGCAGGCGGAGGTTGAGCGCTTCGAATCGGTTGAGGATGATAGAGGAGAAGGTCTTGTACATGATGCACTGGGGGTTAGCCCAATTGTCACGTCTCGAAGTTTGGGTGTCCCTCTCCGCGGTCCGTCCGGCACCTAGACAATACCGGGAGAGGGGTCCAACAAGTGTTCAGATAAAGGCGAGGAGGAAAGACTTGCAGTAGTATCGTCCGTCACTTTCAGCACGAGGTGGCCCGTCTTGGGCTTGAACTTGATCGTATACCGGACCTACGGCATTAGCTACGGCCTGATCATCCTGCCGCTTCACCCCGTCAAGAACATACCCTGCCAGGCGCTTTCGCGTGCAAGTCGGTAGCCGCCTAACGTGTCAGTCGAAGTAAAAGGGGGTGTTAGGGAGATCAGCTTACCTGCTCGAAATTCGACCAATCGCGTATGTAGACCATCGTTGCGGTCCCTTATCCCTATGCCCCTTGGCGACAAGCTACAGCTTTCAGGTGGTGCGAGGAGGAATAATCGAATTGATAATGATACTAGTCACTGCACCGTCAAGCGTGTTGCGACATGGAGGAGTCGCCTGACTTCCAAGCCATGTGTTGATACTTTTGATTCCGCTCCCACATCATCCCAGGCCATCATCCCACCCGTCACCCCCGCCCTTGCACCCCCCCCCTCCCCCCCCGCGACGCGTCTTGGGTCTGTGTCTCGTTAGGATCGACGACACCTATCCACTTTACCTCCCGAAACGTCCTCAACACACCTTGGCGAACACCTTGACGGTGCAGACTACGCAAACCATCACGAAAGACAGTCATAACGAAGCATAACGAAAATCAGTCTCTGACACACGCCCAACCCACCATTCTCCAACCCACAACATGTCCAGCTTCCTCAACTCGATCGGGTCTGTCCTCCCTCACTTTTCAACCGGTCCATTCACTTATGTACAGTCGACTCCGAGGCGGGCCTAAACGCTCCCCCGTCCATTCCCCCTCTACCAACCAACAAGGCTACTTTGACCCCCTCCCTTCGCCCGGCGCAGAGTTCACGGGCGGACCACCTTCCCCCAACGGCCAGAAACCCTTGTACCTATGCCAGCCGTTTGTCAAGGCCGCGCTCGTCAAGGGGTCGTTTAAGACGATTGTGGCGCCGCCGAAATACGTCGATGTGAACGAATGGGTCGCGGTGAATTGTAAGTCATCCAGTGGTCTAGCCCTATCGTTCTTCATCCCACCCATTCAACTCGAGCCGCCTGGCCATGTTGATCGGGGTGGACCGTCCCTCATGCCCCCGTGCAGAGTCATCGTCGGGATCATGGTCGAATCGTCACTCCACCTACTTTGAGCTCACCCACTAACATCAGTGTTCGACTTTTACCACAACCTCAACCACTTCTACGGCGCTCTCACCGATTTCTGTACGCTACAGAACTGCCCTTCGATGTCGGCTGGCCCGACGTGAGTGACTATGCGGATCATGGCTCCTTGCCATGCTGTTAACATAACGCAAGTCTGCTCAACCCGCTGATATCAGATTGAACTTCCTCTGGCCGGACCAAAACCAGCGCATGGTGTCGTTGCCCGCCCCGACCTATATCGACTTTGTCATGTCGTGGCTCCAAAAGCTCCTGGACGATGAGAACGTCTTCCCCACCAAGTCTGGTAGGTCCACATGTTCAGTCGCTCATATCACCCCCGACCGCATCCCACTCGACGACATTTATCCAGGACAAGGTCCGGGCGGAGGCGGCAGACGCTCATGGCAGGCCGGGAATTCCCAAACTCATTCGCGTACACCGCGAAACACATCTACAAACACCTCTTCCGGATCTTTGCGCACATTTACCACGCGCATTTCGAGCAGATCCTCCACTTGTCCGTCGAGGCGCACTTCAACTCGCTGTTCGCCCACTTCCTCGCGTTCGGAAAGGAGTTTGACCTGTTGGCGATGAAGGACCTGATGACGCCGGAAGGGATGGGTCAGGGTGTGGCGGGGCTGAGTGACAAGTGGCGGGAGATGGGGATATTAGAGGTGTAGAGGTGTAGTGGTGTCGCCTCGAAGACCGGGACGAGGTGCTGAGGCAGGATAAGGGGGCGGGCCGGGTGACGAGTGGGTAAGTTGGTTGTGGCGACTTGTTGATGCTTGACATTGTGTACCATGTATCATAGTTATGCTTCTGATCCCTCATACGACGGAGGAACACGATTGACCGGTGTGGGCCGATCCCCGCACGAATACCCCACTGATCCCGCCCTCGTCAGGCCGAGCGACAGGTTCAATTCGAGAGCCTTCTCAAGATCAGCATCAACTCTGACCACCAACTGCGTTTGACTCTCGCCTCTTTGACTGGCTCTTCGCCTCAACCCGACATCATGCGTCGACCGTGCACCATCCCTCGGTACCTCGACGCCAAAGCAGCACCCCGCAGTACCACCGCCGGTAGCTCCTTCATCGCTTCATTCTCAAGCTCGATACCCGGGCAAGGGACGGCTATGCGGCTGACACCACTCTCAGCTGCCAGGACCGCCACAAGTCGACGACACACCTCGACAACTTGCACAGGAGCTTCAGTACTCAGATAATGCCACTCGACTCCGTCCCGCCCCCCCCCCCCCCCCCCCCCCACCCCTCACGCCCATCTTCCAGTGAGCCGAGTTACATTGGGGCTACACTGCAAAGGGGGGTGACGATCGTGTGTTTCATCTTCGAATTACGTAACTGCAGACCCACCCATCTCATCCCCCCATCAACACCTCTTCGATCTATTCGAGCATTCCCCATTCAATCCAACTGCATCCCTCTCACCCAGATCTCCCTCACTCCATATTTGGTCATACCAAGTGGAAGTAGCACCCAATTCCGGCAACCATGTCGCAGCCTGAGGCCGAAAAGGTGACATCTGAAACCCCTCGCGCCGGTACATCTCGACCCACCCCGACCTTGGCGTCGCTGCCATCCGAACTCAAGGCGTTGACGACTTCTTATCTCGATCGAAGGGACGTGGCCTCCCTCTCGACAGCCTGTCGTAGCTGGTCAGCTGTGGCAGAAATCCATCTGTGGCGACATGTCGATATCATCCCTGTGGCGTTGAAAGACATCGGGGTCGGCGGTCCCAGGGACCGTTTCGTGGAAAGACCAACGCTGTCTCGGGCTATAGCCGAAATGCTCATCCGTCATGTGCAAGAGTCATGGGGGGCGATCAACCTAGGCCTGACACGCCGACCCAACCGACTCGCCCTTGTCAAGTCGATGCACTTTATCGCCACGTCGACGTTCTGGAGCGACATTATGACCGTGGTTCCGCTGGTCGCACCGAACTTAACCGAGTTGGAACTGATCGATGCCTTTTACCCACAGATGGGAGGAGGATGTGCTTTCGACGTTATCGATATTCTCCGCAACCTTCCCGCACTCCGCATTCTGCACATCGACTTACCGACGGAATGGTACGTTCGCCTCCTTTCGGTCCTTCGAGCCGCCCCGAACCTCGAGGAACTATCTATATCGGTCGAAATGCAACAAAGAAACGCTCCACCGCCACCAGAGGACGATGTCTTGCCCGAGCTTCCGCGACTCCGCAAATTCTCGATGAACCCGTGTGAGGGACTGTTCGCCTTCTTACCACGGCTCGCCAAAAAAGCCCCACACCTCCACCATCTGGAAGCCATCGGTTACGAATATGCTTTATCGGACAGCCACATCAAGTGCATAAAACCATTTCTTAACTTGGAGACTCTAAGAATCACGGACCCATGTATTTTCCAAAACGGGAATGCTCGTTTCGATCACTGGGATAAGGCAAACAAAGAAGACATTTTGCCGAAGCTGCATACGCTGGTCTTGACAGTGAGTCTGACATCGGGCCTCGAACAATCATCTGACAGCAACAGGACGGCTGTGTTATACCTCGTCACGCCAGGCTGGAGCGGCTTTCCGTCTCGGTTCCGGAGGAAGACGATTGGGAGGGGATCCAGATTGGAACGCTTCCCTCGTATACAGAGACCGGGCTCATAGAGAGCTGGTTGATGTTTGGGTTGAAAAATGCTCCAGAACTCCGCACGATGATATATCTAACGTCAAGGGAGCAGGGAGGCCAAACTCCTTCGTCGTTGGCGATGCGGTTGATTGTCAGAACCTTCTCCCGCTTCAGTTATATCTCCGACTTATATCACGTACGAGTCGAGGTCAACGACCCCGGAATCATCGGCAAAGCCTTTCTCTCCCAACGACCCTCTCGTCTACATCACGCTGAGGATCCGGCAGAGGAGACCCGCTCTTCATTCGATCTGACCTATTACAGAGGGTGGCCGATCCCATCCTTCCTGTTAGACCAGGTGTACGACTCTGTCGATCAAGACCGACGAGGTGGAGAAGGCCAGCGGGATGCGGACCTTCCCGAAAAGGTCTGGGACGCTCTAGACAAGTGGCTGCACTACGCGTGCGAATACTGCATCTCCCTGCCGAGGATTGATCCAGCACTGTGTTAGGACCGAGGAGCCGAGGCGAGAGTGGCATCAGGGCGGCAACGGGCGGGGAGGTCGTTCGATATGTACATTGTGGTTATACATTAGTCGTGGATAGCTTTAATATGAGACTGTGATCGAGGAACGAGCTTGATATCTCACTCAGTCCCCACATCCCATGTCTGTCCTTTTTGCTGCCTTCCTGCGCGTCCGTGTCAGCAATAGTCTGGTTGTGAACGCGAGCCTGACACTGAGCAGCGAAGAGCTAGAGTGGTCATGTAGACAAGTCTTCTGTTGTACACAGGACCTGGGCCCAAACGTTAGGCGAGGAGTGTTTTAAATGATCTTTCATATGCCCTCTGCGCCCTCAATGCAGCGGGAAAGATATGGTCCCTTTACGGGATCATGGGGCTGATGCAGCATGATTCCCTTGAGATGCTTCATACGCTCTAGTAGCCGCCTGCTTTCGTTTCATCACCAAACGACCGTTGCCATGGCGCGTCGTCATCTCCCGTCGCCATGGTCCGTCGCCATGGTCCGTCGCCACGAAACTTTGCTGTGGACCGAAACCATGGACTGTCGTCAACCCAACCTTTTTGGCTTACTCTCTTCGGCACATTTATATAGTGGCCACCTCACGAGACGAAGCGAATCGACATCACCATCGACACTCTCACAATGGCCGGTCGGGAACCCACCATCACATTGTTCTCAACAGAACCACCGCCCACCATCACCGGCCTCCCAGTCGAGATTAAAACTCTGATCACGTCGTTCCTCAATATCCCTGATTTGAAGTCGCTGGTTCTGACGTGTCGCAGCTGGCAGGCCGCCACTGAAAGGCGACTCTGGGAAAGCATTGAATTCGACCCCTGCCTCCCTTACCAAACGAGAACGTCCCCTTTTCGGCAACAAGAGTCAGATAGAGCCTCAATCAAGCGAATCTCGATGGGATCGTCCGAAGATGGAAAGACATTGTGGGACGATTTCCATTCGGCTTTAGCGCGTTGACCCAGTCGACTGGCATATCTGAAACGGTTCACCTGCGTCGCTGGGACACAGTACTGGCCCGAAATGAGTCCAGTCATTCCACTCATCTCGCCGACGATCGAGAACTTACGTTTCTCACCCTTGTACTATGATCTTACCGACTTGCCCAATTGTGCATCCGATTTTGTCGACGTCGCGCGTTACCTGCCCTGTCTCCGTCGATTGGAAATCATCTTGAACGGCGAGACAGTGGTTTCAGATTTGATCTCCGCCCTTCGATCCACTCCCTTCCTGGAGGAGCTGTGGGTCGATGTCGACTTCGATGATGGATATTACAAAGGCAGGCTTCCTTTGGAAGTGTTCCCAGACCAGCCGAGACTTTCCAAACTTCACATCGCGAGTAGGCAAAACTTGATGGTGTTACTTTCGTGCCTGGCGAGCAAGGCAAAGTCTCTGCGATGTTTGCACATATCCGAACCCGAAGATTATGATGATGGTGTCGACGTTCTTGAGGTCAACAGAATCAGATCGTTCCAGGACGTCGAAGTGCTCATCATTGATGGACTCGAGTTTGCTCGATCGGTCATCGACATGATGCGCCGAAGGCTGGACACGCTGCCCAGACTCCAACGCTTTATAGCAGGACCCACGGTGAGTGGATAGATATCAGCCTCTATTAGAGAGTCTGATGATAGTATCCCCTGCATTGCGTGCCGGAGCATCCGACTCTTCGAAGATATGACTCCTGCTTTGTCATGGTCGACGATGATTATCAACGCATGGGCAGCCTCGAGAGACCTCAAGAAACTGGTCGTGTGGACAATTGGCTGACCGAACAGCTGCAGTCCGCTGCGAAGCTATCGATGTTCACACATTTCTCGCCTGAAGCGTACAAAGAGAATATCGCGGATCCGACGCCCTCCATCAGCTACTTTGTTCGTTCCTTCAAGTCCTCGAGGACCGACGTCGTGCTATACCATATCCGCGCCCACAATCACGACTCGAGAGTCCCAAGGAAGCCGCTCAGTCCACGCCTGTACTCGTACGATATCGGACATGAACATTCCGCGCTCGACCCGGACGCTGAGGACCACGGGTGTGCTCTTGAGGTGGATTCGTGGCTCGACCTCACAAATTATGGGTCTTGGCCCCTCCCCTTATGCCTTCTCGATTATACATACGAGTCCATGGGAGAGACCCGTTATTGGGAGACGGGTAAAAGGGACATACAGCTGCCGGACGAGGTCTCGCAGCTTTTGGAGGAGTGGAAAACAGAGGTTGAGCACCGAATGCCGTAAGTTCAGAATCCTAAACAAGGGCCATACGGGTGACGCCTGCAGGTCTGGACATTTGGAGGGGTATGAGGATTGGTTCTGGGAGGGAACAGAGTGGTGAACTGGATGAAGGGGCGAGTGATATACCCTTCCAAGGTGGGCAATCATTGGCGACATGCTCGGGGAAGCCGAGCCTGACGAGTTTATCTCCCTGTCGACTGCAGGGCGGTTTCCGCCATTGGTCCGTGCCTCAGATAAGATTAAAATCGATACCCGCTGCCACGAGTGTGTATATACCTCCCCTTTACCCGACGGATATGTATATACTTGCTCTACTGCAGTAGACCGTTCGTCGCGTACAGACCTACATCGACCATACGACCTGGAACGCTTCTTGATGGCAGTCTCGTCCCAGTAGCCAGCTTATCACCTCCTTGTTTGTTTATGTAAATTGGCCATCGCCCCTTGTTGTTTCATCTTCCAACCCAACCCCCATCACCTTCCAATCCTCGTCAATCAATTCCTCCCTCCGTCTCTCTCATCGAGTCATTCCATACATTGTCATTTGTCGAGGACAAGAACGACATAGACGGCCCCACAATGCCTGCTGAGCTTCTCGACGGAAGAGCAAGGCCAACCACGACCATCGTCCCCACATTCGTAAACCTCCCCGTCGAGGTCAAATCGCATATCGCGTCTTTTCTCAAGACCGCCGAGGCAAAAGCCTTGGTACAGACCTGCAAGAGCTGGCAGGACCCGACCGAGGTACACCTCTGGCAGAAAATCTCGCTGGACCCACTCCGACTTTTGGACCTGGACGCCATAGAGCGTTCCCGACAAGAACTATCACACGCCGAATGGGAACCATTCTACCAGACCCTTCGCCAAAGAATCATCGAGAAAGGAAGAATTATTTGGGGCGATCTCTACAGAGGGATTACCCAAAAACCCATTCGCCTCGCCTACTTGAAGAGATTCAGCTTCGTCGCGGCGATTGCATTCTGGCCGGAGATAAGTCGAGTCATGCCCATCATTGCCCCTTACGTCGAGCAACTACGTCCCGAAAACTCCCTATCATACTCGGACGACTTCCCGGACTGCGGGCTCGATGCGGTCGATGTGGCCCGATCCATGCCCCATCTGAAGAAGCTCGACCTGAAACTGACCGGCACGAGTCGATTTTCCAAACTAGCGTCCGCTTTGCGATCGACCCCAAACCTCGAGGAGCTTTCGCTCGAAATGGTGGCAGATCTCACCTCCTATGAAGAGCAACCGCAAGAAGAAGTCTTTCCTGAACTCCCAAAGCTGTCCAGAATCAATTTCGCGTTCGATACCGTATTGTACTCGTTGATCCCGGTCTTCGGGATCAAAGCCCCCTCGTTGCGTTGCCTTTACATCTACGATCTCGAAGGTTTAGATGCGAACCCCGATATCTCTGACGACCTGAGAGGCTTCTCAAACCTGGAAACGCTGGCGATTATCAGCCCCATCGTCCTCCAGTGGGCCTTGCCCTTATTGTCCCAATCAGGCCCGTTGCCCAAACTGCAACGACTGGTCGCAAGCGTTGAAGTGAGTAGTACAACTCTTCATCTCCTCTCCCGTGACTGAAAGGTAGTGGGGGCCATTCATGGTCCCAGATCAGCCTATGCTGTGTGAGCTTGAGGTTGTGAGCGAGAGTTGCGAAGCCATTGGAACTCTCCCGCGACCTCAAGAGACTGGCTTAGTCGGGGCACAGCTAGCGGACTCCCTTTCAAGCGCTCCAAGACTCTCTGTGATAAGACATCACCTTCAAATTTCGTTCGGTTGGGACTTGGTCATTGATCGGGAAGTGGTGTTCGAGCGAAACGCCGAAGCTAGCTACTTTGTCCGAACGTTCGTGTCCGACGACGAGGGACGTACTCTGTATCACGTTCGAGTGCAGGTGCGCGAGCCGAGCGCCGTTGCGAAATCACTTGTTTCGGACCACTACGCCTACAATTTCGATGCCTCTTTAAGCGAAATGCAAGATCACGGCGACCTGAAAGCCATAGAGGAAGCAGGTGCATGGATCGACCTCACGACTTTTCAGGGCCTTCCCCTGCCCCTATGTCTCCTCGACTACATTTACGAGGCCATCGGAGAAGACCGTAACTCGGCCACTGGGAGAAGAGGCATGCAGCTCCCAAGTGAGATCTGGGAGCTATTGGAGCAGTGGAGAGAAGCGGCCGTAGGTCAAGAGTGGTAACTGAACAAGAATGCACCAGACTATTCGGTGACCCGTTCAGGAACGACGAATGGAATGGCTTTGACGGAATGCACTGGCAGGGGGCGTCATGGTAAGCTGGAGAGGTTCATCTGCCTGAGACGGTGAGTGAGGTTCCATAGCGTGCGCTCAGAGCCGGGCGCGGGGTCAGGACCAAAATGGTTTCTGTAGCATACTCGTAGGCGTTGCATCGCTGACCTTCAGGTTCGCTTAGGGGCTAAAGTGCGGTGTATAATGAGCATCATGCGAGAAGGAGGTATTGGCGACAGAGAGACAAGTATCGCTTTGACCATTGTGCAATCAAGGAGGACCTGGGGATCACGTAGGTGGTATGTAACTCATCTCACTATACCCTGACCATACTCCACCTAGCAGATCTAGACAGATCTTGCGGTACACATATTATGACCCCCGACAAGTTCCATGCTTACATGGTCAGGCGCTCTTCGAGCGTCTCTCACAAAACTAACCTGTATTCTACAGTCCTCTATATCACCGTGTATAACCGTCGCCTTATCCGTGGTCGTTATCAATGCGGAAGCCAATGCGTTGTGCCCGTCAACAAGAAACTTTCGTACGGGACACCATTTCCGATCTTGGGCCGGAAGGTCTGCACCGAGGCATACGCCCTCAAAGCGTAGCGGAAGTAGCATTCGCTGGGGCGTCAGATGTAAGGTAGGGATGAGGTCCACGTCCACTCACTTGGCTGCGGGGGAGATGTACCCCTCTCTCAAGTCGTTCCAGCTGTTGTCTGCGACCCTCTGCATCCACTCGGCATTGGCAGGATCCGTCAACTGTTCCATGACTCCAGGAAGATGGTCTTCCAACGGCCTCTTGACCTCGATGATGTTCTGCTTTGGGTTCTGAGGGTCGGAGATGAGGAGGTGGTGGAAATGCTGGATGTATTCGAGGTCATGGGTGACGACGACCGATCGGCATTGCAAGAGGTATCTAAGGGTGAGTCTGGGAGGCCCTTGTCACAACGCAGGTCACACTCACTTGAGCCTTCCAGAGTATGCCCATCCCTCGGTATGCGCAAGGAACTGATACTGGCAATGCTCTTCTGGCGTCTTCAAGTCCCCGCCATTGTCTTTCTCATTCTCGTCGTTGACTTTTCCCCAATCGATGACCTTGACATCTGACCAAGGTTGGTTTTCGCTCGCGCGAACCAACTCCTGAAGGGGTGAGCTCGCGGGTTATACCGAGCATTGCCCTTTGCGACTCACATTGCGGACTTCCACCATGGGGACGCCTCTCCACATGAGCTTGTCGGTCTTTGCGTCCCAGCTGGACGAGACGACCGTGGAGCCATTCATCGAGAGGCCGAGTCGTTCCTCATACTCCCTCGCCTTGTCCCGGACCTCGGTGTACGCGCCCACTCCCGGTTCGGGCCAGGAGAAGAATCCAAAGTCTGGGACGATCAGCTCGACCTCAGAGCATCAACCCATGTCGGCTCTCACCAGGGATGAGCCAGAAGTGCGGCTGATCAGCTTTTCGATCCAGAACGAAATGCGGGTAAGGGCCGCCTCCAGCATCACTCGTCTGGATCACAAAGCTAGGGTTGAGCGCTGGACGTGCGAGTGACGGATGGTGCACTCACTCGACATCAGGTAGAGGTTCCGGACTTGTCAGTAGCGTTCTGTACAGCGAAGCGATGGCAGCCTGGGGTCGCGAGTGGTAGCCGCCCTGGAAGAACTTGACATAGAGCTGACGTTGTCAGCCCATACAAGAAGCTCGACCACCCGTGTTCGCCAAACCCACCTTATTATCGATGATCGCTACCCTCGCATTCGCCTCGTCCTTCTCCGCTGCATCCACCATCTCCTCGCTGATCCCTCCCTTGAAATACTCCCTCGCCCTGTCCGCCTCGTAGTAGAGATCCGGGTATCGATCGATGCATTGCTCCGCGGAAAGGTGCAGGTTCTCGGCATCGCTGATATCAGGAGGTCGGTATTGGTTGATAGTGTACGAAAGCCTAGATAGGGGCATGAGCGTTCCCAGCGAGTCCGTCCGGTACAGATGGCCGATACTCAGGACCAAGGTGATCAAGACCACTGCGAGAGCAAACAAGGCTCTCGTCTTCATGTCTGTGAACCGCCTGGGGGGAAGGGGGAAGGGTGAGAGGTGAGGAGTATTGTACAAGTGAAAAGTGCAAAGTGAGACGTGTTGGGACGAGGGCGGTTTGCTTATGACGGCAATGCCCTCGAAATAAGCAGAAAATTGGGGAGCGTGAGCTTCTTGCCGATTGTCCATGCGGCATCTCGCTGTTTGTCCTGACCTCACTGAGGACAGTCGCAACATCTCATGGATTTGTCAAAGCTCTCTTGCATATAAGACAGGAGACAAGGGTGAGTGGGAGCTGGCATTTAGGAAAGATCAGGGTGAAGGAGAAGGAGACACCTGTAGGCGCTTCTTCGGATCCATGGCGGGTTTCACCTTTCCCCCTTCGCTCATGTCTCTTCTCTCTCCTTACATTCATCTATCAACGCTCGCTCCTTGACCAGCCCTGCGGTGTGCTGCCACCAAACACTCAATTCCGGCATCTTCATTATGTCAAAAACCTATCCATTCATCGTGTAGAAGGGCAGCTGACCCACCCTCCACCTCCTTACATGTTCCACAGTTACAAGTCCCGGCTGGGCCGCATCGTCCCGATCCGAGTGACGACAAGGCGTACAATGGAAACATGGCTTGTCGATCTGGCACTCATATAGGCACCATATCGGTGCTGCCATGGCGCAAATGAGTCGAAATGAAACTAGACTACGAAACTGGCCTTTCAGGGACAGGTCGATCCTCCTACTCCTGATGTTGTGTGGCAATACCACCACATCGCCTGTCATACCATGGAGCAGGCGAGGGCAGGACGTAAAGGACCGTCCATTGAGGTCGGGCATGATGTCCCTAAGCGCAACGTTGTCAGCGACGCGCCATTTGTTTGCCGCGTAGTGTTGTCCAGAACTATCGTCCATGAATGGGGTTCTTGGACCCTTGGGCAGTATAGCGAAAGGACAGGGCACATCGCACTCACGATCGAACATACAAGTAGGATAAAGGGGGCAGCGGCGACTTTCCAGAACCCGTCGTTCGGGCAATGTCGTGACGTCCTGACAGTTTGACTTAGGATCCCCCATTCGAGGTGAGCTAGTTGGGCAGGATGATTCGCCGCAAGGTTACAGTTCGATGTATGCCCAATCCAATGTGGCAGGCAGTCTGCTCAAGACACAAGTCGACGCGCAGCAAACAGGAAACACACGGCAGTCAGGTGTCATGGTGTAACGACGGACCTCGCGGTAGGTACATAAGGTCAGTGGTTGGGACTGTGCACGCCATCGAGCGATCTCTTTCTCCGCTGTCCTCTTATAATGCTGCCATTCTCATTCCTTATGTCCGTTATCCTCACGTGCTCAATCATCGCGCAGGGACGAATGGGTCGAAGTGGCATCACCACGCTGGAGAGGAAACCAGGCTTTATCGGTCACATCAACTGGCCCTCGCTCGTCTACCAGCATTATCAAGGATCGGGAGGGAGGCGAAGGAGCTCGGAGACCAATGCGGATCGTATGAGACGGTGTGTCAAATCCAAGCGAGAGGCAATCTGGTCCACGGGCTGACAAGACATACAGCGGTCTTCCGCCTCTCAAGCCTCGTTCGCTAGGCGTGTCGCGTACCCGTAAGTCGTGTGTTGTCCCCGATGCCAAACCCCTCACTAAACCTCAGAGCATCTCAAGCCCCGACTCTCCGCTGCGCCAGATTTAGTGGGGACCTTTGCCTTTTCAGGCTGCATTGCCACCATAAGTGCGTACTGGACCCCTTCGTTTGCTCATAGACTGACGAAAACCAGATTATCCCGTGGCACCCTCTACCGTCCTCAATAGCGCTTCGTTCCCCAGCACAGACGCCGCTGTGCAAGCATGCGTGAACGGGGCGACAGGTCTCGACAACCTCTTCGTGATCCAGATTGCGGGCCTGTATTCATGCTTTGGGAGCAATCTCTCTCCGACGGTCACTTTCACCGCTTGCACCGATATCAACGCGGGGTTTTACACCTCGGTGACGTGATGCGCTTCTCTCGTCCGAGCGGGCTCTCGGGAGTTCTTGATGTCAAGACGGACGTGGCTTCAGGGCTAGAGGGGGACGAGGGGTAGGTGTGTGTGGCTGTCCTTTTCTGTCCGAGTGATGATCCACTGGTGGACAACGTCACCGCGGTCCCGATGTCTTATATGTCGTATGAACGTTCTTCAGTGCCAAGGAGCATCCTATCGCATAACATAGCCCTCATCGTGGAGGCTGGATACAGAAGGAGTTTGCTTGGGTCACTCGCACTGGAACAGCCAAGAGCAACTCGCCTCATTGGGAAAAGCGATACAATCTGTTGCGTCACGCTGGACTCAGGTGATATCCATCTTTCTATCAGTGCATGTCTGAGTACATTCCCACTATCCGAATGAGCTTGCCAAACCCAGCCTTCGTATTCGACAAGCAGCGGAAAGGTTCCAGAAAAGTGTTGAAAGTCGACATTACGCCTCGGTCATGGCAAAGTGTTTGACCGAGATTATCATCGGCGCGTTTCACCGCAGGTCCGGCCAGTGTTCAGTGATCACTCTGACCATCGACCATACTTAGACTCTCATGTAGAGCTAACACCCTTGTTCGTGCACGACGAATAAACAAGGTCATGATGCCAGACCTCACGACTCTCCCACTCGAGATCTTGTCCCGCATCGCGGCGTACCTCCCCATCAGCGATTGTCACAACCTCGCTGTAACCCACGGGTCATTCCAAGATGCGGCCGAGTCGCAAATCTGGTCCCACATCGTCATCTCCCCGCTTGAAAATGTATCCTCTCGGCATCGGAGAGGCTTATCTACTGGGTACAGTGAAGACGAGGAGGTGTACGAGTGGGAGACGGACAGTCTGGCCGGAGGTGAAGAAACCGAGGATCGAGCTCAACAAGTCCTCATGGCTTTGCAGTCCCGACCACGACGGGCGAAACAGGTGAAAAGGCTCTCTGTCGACATCTCCGGATCCATCATCGAGGACGTCGCGGCGATCTGCACGCTCGTTCATCGCTCTGTGATCCAGCTCAATCTCACCCACGAGCTCGACCCATCCTCCGACCCCTGGCTCTTGCTCGCGAGGTTCCGGGATATTATGACACAACCTTTCGAACGGGTCTCGTCGCTAGCCATTCCCGTCCCGGGGGCATGGCAAATGGCCTTTCACATGATCGACCACTTCTTCCCCCACACTCGGCTCCTCCAACTCCTGTTCCATCGGTCAGAAGCATTGTCTTACCCTCCTAGCATCGAATGGCCCTTCAGCCCGAAGATCACGGAGCTGCACTTGACGGGTGTGCCAGCGGAAGCATTGTCGATCCTCCCGGTCGTGATGGCCAAGGCTAGCGGCGTGACCAAGCTTGTGCTCGACACGCGGGAAGAATGGCTGGACAACAAGCTCTACTCGGACCTGGCTGAGCGATTCATTCGCACTTTGCGCGAGCATCGGGCGATAGAACACCTGCAGTATGCTGTGGAAGAACGACCGGGGAGGGTTTATCGTGGTGCTTCGGTCTTGGTGCTGTTCAACGGGACAGGCTGGGAGCGTCTCCACACGCTCGTCATGGGCGGTGGGGTGGAAATGGAGACAGAGACGTATATCGAGGTGAGCTCCGATGCAGCGACACTCGGCTCCTCATGCCTTATAACCCTGGCGCAACTCCATAGACAACCCCGCTGATAGCACAGAACATCCACCTCCCTCCAGTTCCAACCTTGCAGACCGTCATCGTACCGTGCCGGACTAGATTCTGGTGCTCGCGAACAAAGAACGACATGGGCAAGGCACCTCCTCCTCACCGCATGATCGCCTCGTCCACGATCCAACAGCTCCGGGACTGCCCTGCCCTCCTTCAAGTGATGTTCGGCGTATACCGCCATCCCCCTTCGCTCAACCCTTCCACATGGTGCAGCGGGCGGATCAACGGGGTCTTGGTCCGATCCTACACGGACCCCCACGGCGTCGAAGCGTTCTTCCACCTCCGTCGGCTCGAGTTGCTCAAGTCGACGCCGAAGGTGTATGGTGAATATGCAGCCTCCCAGCTACCAGGGTGCAAAGGCGAGAGGAAGGACCATGTGTGGGTCGATCATACCTGGTACAAAGGGTATCGGGTCACAGACGAGACGCTTGCCAAGGTATATCGTGAGATCAAGGGGGCGACGCAGACGTGGACCGCACCAGGAAGAGGGATGACGCTGCCGGACAAGGCTTGGCGGCATCTGGACAGGGGCATCAAGCAAGCGATGAGATTGTGAGGGTGCGAGGGTGCGAGATTGTGAGACCGGTTTACTTGGCAGGGGGCGAAGCTGTGTCGGAGGTGCCAAAAGTGGTTGGGTTACCACGGCCGGTCAACCTTACCAATCGCTGTACCTCCTCCCCGCCCTTCCTAGTTGTATCCCCCGCGTCGTACAGATTTGGCCATGGTAGACGTTCTTGTAGGTTGACACTGCCTTTACTGTATCTCTAGCGACTGTCATGTAGAGTGTATTGCCTGCATGCCAATGTTCAAGCAGCACCCAGCGAGTGAAAGCGGGTATCTAACCCCAACCCTCTAACCGTTCCTCCACCTCCTGACGCGTCCTATCCCTCTCCACCTCGACAACCCATGCCAACCATCACCCTTCATCTTCTCACCCTTCTGTCTTCCTAGCAATGAGCATATAAAAAACAGACCACGTCCCAGCATGTCAGCCAGACCACGTTCATCCACCCGGGATGCATATTCACTCGGGCCCGCGTCCGAACCGGAACCGCTGTTACCGACGCACTCCACGCCCCTTGCGACGTCCCCTACCCGTCGATCGCCGTTCTCCCTCTCCTCTCTTCGTCACACATTATCACTCCGCGCTTTACGCTCCCGAAATCCGTTCCTACGCTTATTCCTGCTTGTCCTTCTCCTCATCGGCCTGCTGAACCACACCGTCCTGGGGACATGGCGCAGAGACGCCGTCTACCTCCTCCGACCTATCTGGGATACCCCGCCCCGGCCATTTACCGTCATCCCTCATTACGCGCCCCCATTACTAGCGTCAGGCGCAGAAGACATCGACCAATGGTGTGCGCTCCACACATGGACGCCTCGGAAAGCCACGCCCACTATCGTCGACGCGATCCTTCTCAGCTCAGAAGTCGACCTTCTCGAGATCCGAATGAGAGAGTACCGCGGCGTCGTCGACATCTTCGTTATTGTCGAAAGCGACATGACGTTCGCAGGGACCCCCAAGCCATTGTACTATGAAGAGAACAAACGCCGGTTCGAGCATCTCGTCGCGGGCACAAAGAGCCGGATCGTGTATAAGAAAGTCGAGGGGTTGGTGCCGAACCGGCCCGCAGGGTCCTTTGAGAACGAATATACGATGCGGACCGCCGTGGGCGACACGCTCTCTGGATTGAGGTTATCCCCCGGAGCCGTCATCATCAACTCGGACGTCGACGAAATCATCTCTCGACAGACATTGCATCTACTGTCGACCTGCAACGTGCCCGACAACCTCCATCTCAACGTCAAAAATTACCGGTACAGCTTCAACTTGCCCATCCCCGACGATGGGTACTGGCGCCCCCACATCTCAGTTGTTAAGGGCGGCCCCAACCCGATCGTCTACACTCACGGTCGAGTCGGGGACGTCCTCCTCGAAGGAGCTGGGTGGCACTGCACCTTCTGCTTTAGGACGTTTGGAGAAATGCGAGGCAAGATGCTCGGGTACAGCCACAACGACAGGGTGAGGGACACGAGTATCGCCGAGATACAGAGCATCAAGGCGAGGGTATGTGAAGGGAGAGAACCGTTTGACATGTACCCGGTGAGTCGCGGCTCATTCTTGCTACACACCCCGCCTACATCCTTCGCGGCATCATGTCGTGTTCTGAACGCTCGCTGCATCGCTCGGGACGCGGGCATCTTGCGGGCAAGTGCGGGGGCAGGATAGGATACGGAGGCATGCGTGCACGTACACGCTAACAACCAGGAAGCGTTCTCATTCAAAGACCTCGTCGCCCAATCGGGCACACTCAAGCCATCCAACGACTTCACCCACGTCCCTCTTGCTCTGCAAGAAGACCCGAATCGGTTCGCCTATCTCCTGGACAAAGGGTGCGACCGATCCGAGATATAGAATCGGAACGGTCCATAGTCCCAGCGTCGTCTGGGAAGGAAGCGCGCACGGCGCGGACGGAGCGTTTCCGTCCGGCTCAACTTGCAACCCCTCGTAAACATCCGGCCGAGCTGTTCATGTCGGGACGGTCCAAGACTTCTTCAACCCGGAACGGCCAATTTGCACATACGTGACGGTACGAGGACAGCGAACGCGACGGTAAAGGTCGGGTTATCGGGTTGTCACTTTAGTGCAGCAACTGTATCCCGGGTATATCTTGCTTCTTCGCCCTACCGATGCCCTCCAGTCCCTCTCGTCCACTTGAAGCCTCCGGCGGATATCATAGTGCGTCATGGCGACCGGTCGCACCGGAGACTACGGATCAAGAAAGGACCGACAATGTCAGACCGGCAGAGTGCAGGTGAGATGTCTACGGAACAATATCGGGCGGTCCATATGCGGGTGTATCGGTTTGCACAATGGGCATGAATTGAATCTCGGATAAGACGTGTCTAGGCTATAGAATGCATTCAGTTGTATGTAGGTGGGATAAACCTCGGCTTGATTTGGGATATCCCCGTTGAGATGGATCCATTGTCGTACTACCTGAAAGCCAACTACCGGCGGTCCATTTCCCGTCCATGCCGTGGAGTGGGAAAAACCTCGGTCGTATTGACCAATGCCAGGGGTGCCAGGGGTGCCAGGGGGGGAGGGTTATTCACCCGACGTCAGACCCGGTGAGGTAAAGTGGTGAGGTAAGTTTGCACGCACTACACTTTGCTCTTTTCATCTGTTTTTTGGCGATCCGGTACAACGCGCCGAAGATCTCCACGACAACGTCACCGACCCGCAAGCCGGGTCAGGGCCGCGAAGCGAGGACACACCGGGGGCGGTCGGGGTCATGTCCCAAGCCAAAAAGGGGAGTATGACATTTCCATCCCAGATCGTTTTGCAATCGACCATGACACTTGACATGCGGAATACATGAAATGCGGCAGTATGACCCTTCCGGGCCAATCTCGGGGCGCATCGGCAAGTCGTCGCCGGCGGCAAGTACCAGTACGTACCCATCCAGGTCGGCTTTTTTTTTTGGCGATCGCCGTCGTTGGCGAAATGAAGGGGTTTACCGATGTGCACCGGACTTTTCGGAGCGTGCGGAGGTGGGCTTGCGGGTATGTATGTCGCGTATTTCTACGGCTTGGACAAAGCGGACGGTCCGATCGGCGAGGCCGGGTGTAGAGTGTCGGTTCGCGGATGGGTCACGGTGTGCGGTAATTCATGGTAGTAGTTGGTGTTGATGCTGGTTACAGAGCGGGCGGTTCACCGGTGGACAATAATCCCGGTGGTTTCTCCCACCGAAGCAGCTCTGCCCGGGCCGCATCGCTTGGGAAGGGCATTTGTCAATCCACAGCCGAGGCGAACAGCGCGGAGCATGAGCATAGGCGTGGGTTTGCGCATGCGCACGGCGCGTGGTGGAGCGTGGGCATCAGGCTGTAACATGCAGACTCAGAATGGATCGCTCCGACCATAATGCGGAGTGATCGTACGGACTCGCAGGAGAGGGTCCACGGCCGGCTGCAATTGCATTTGCATTCGCAGTCGCATACTGGTTCTTCGGGATGACCCCGGCTCAAGTGTCCGTCAAATATGCCAAATATGTCCGGATCACCATGTGCAGTCCGACTTTTCGGCTTTGCGATAGTCCACTGCTGGTGGAGCTGCATTCGCCTGTCGCGGCGTCACATCGCTTGCATTGGCGGATTGCGTGGTCGCTGGCAAACACGACGGTCATGACTGGGTACGATTCACCGTTCACTGCCCCGATACACGCGATCTCTGTCGAAGCCTTCTCCGCGCGCGACAGCCCTGCTTCGTAGCAGCAGTACGAGCCCGATCAGGGGCATACGCTGTGCCAGTGTGCTACTATACTGACAGCGAATACATCTGGGCTGAGCCATTACCGCCACTAAGCCTGTGCCTCCCACTACACCTCTGCCTCCCATTCCAGCTGATCCACCTCTTGCTCCTCAACCTTCCCCGCTATGGCACTGACCACGCACAACCTCCCCGGCAAGACCAGCTTGCCACGTGCCACGCCCTTCGTAACTTCCCAGCTAACCACGACCAAGCCCCGCGAGCCCAGGTTGACTTTCGCACAAAGACTCTTGGTCAACCCCAGGCGCGGGGCAAAGCGCAACCTCCTCCACCCAGGTTCCAACGGCGTCAGACCCGCCAGTTCCGTCGTAAATTCCCAGATGGGGAGGCTGCTCCATTCGTGACAGTCCGACCGGGCCATCACGCTGTCCTCCTCCCATGTCGTCAGGTTGTTGACGACCATGGCTCGCCAGGGGTCCCACATTCTCTTGTAAAGCTCGTCGTACAACCCCGTCGCGGCGAGCGCGCGGAACGCGTAATGTATCATCGGGTAGGAGCATTTGGCAAAGTCCCTTTCATTACACAATGCGCGTGAGAGGATCGAGGCGCCGGTGGTAGTGTGGTCCTTAGGAGGGACGACGCCAGAGAGGATGGCCCAGATTTGCGCGTGTTGAGAGTACCTGGGGGCGCTGATGGACCCTTTGACCCCGTCCAGGTAGAAATGACCGTCGAAGCAATGGTCCCGCACCGCAAGGACCACCCGCTCGGCTCTCTCCGCGTACTCTTCTACCAAACCCGTCCGCCCGACTTGTCGTAGAAGCGCGCAGACAGCCCGGAGGGTGTAAACATACAGCATGCTGAAGAACGACCACGTCCCGGTTTCGCGACCCGCCCTCGGCACCCCTGGGTCTTTCCACGCTCCATCGCCGATCCAATCGGCGTGCCAATCGACAAACGACCAGTACTGGCGGGGCAAACCCGACACGAGTCCCGTCCGACCGTCCACATGACGCTCAAAGTACTCGAGCACGCCGTCGATGACGCTTAGGAACTGCTTGGCGAACTCTCGGTCGTCGAAATGCATCATGTGGTCGCAGACTTGCAAGACCCAGAAGAGGGGGAAACCCGTGATGATCTGGGTCCCTTGCGCCGGGTACCGCGCGCAGACGAGACCGTCGGGCGTGACTGAAGCTGCGAAAGCAGTGATGGCCTGTCGGGCGAGCCGGTCGTCGCCGGACAGCATGGAATGAAACAAGATGGCCGAGCGCGCGTCTTCGCAGTATCTGGGGGGTTTAGCACGTAGACAGTCTAATGGTCATCCTCGTCGACTCACTGCAGTTGTTCGTAGAACGGGCAATCCGAGTACCCGTCGAACATGCAGTTACGCATCGTGCGGATGCTAATGTCCCAAAAGACCTTGGCTTCCGGGTTGGCGGGCTCATTCCACTCGGCAGTGACGCCCATGGGGTAGTTTGTCTGAGTCGCTGTAAAGCTCTCCAGCTTTAGCGGGTCCTCTCCCACCGTAAACTCGAGCACGAGGAACCGAAAGGGGCGCCACCAGAATGGTTCGTAAACGGTCCTCTCGGGGTTGAAGGCGCATACGTCGCTAGGCCCAACGAGCACTTGACCCTCTCGTTTGGACCTGTCGCCTTTCGCGCCTGTCGTCGATTGATAGCACTCGGAATACGTGATCTCGACTCTTGCCCCTGCGCACGCGGCTCCCACAGCGAGTCGGACAAAAGCCGTGGCGTACACTTCGTACTCGAGCTCGACGCGGTGCGAGCTGCGCGCCGGGAGCTGGATCGGGTCGGCCTCGACGAAGAATCTCTCCCAGTATGGTAGAGTGATCGAGCTGTCCACATGACGGACCGCTTTGAACGGGGCGATGGACTGTTCCGGTAGAGGGATCATCCTCGGGGCGAGGTGCCACGGCCTCAAAACCCCATACATGTCCATCATTTCGTACCTCTTCAACGGGGTCCAGGGGGATCTGGGCTCGTCTGCCGAGACGTCCTCAAACACCTTGAATCAGCCCAGGGGTGGTGGTGTTCGTGTAGTACGGAGGTCGTACTCACATGCAGCAAGATCTCTATGTGACAGTGAGAAGGGAAGTAGACCGACTCGTCCACTCGGCCCTTCCACCCTTGATCCATCGACCCTGTCGACAGGTCATGTCCTTCCACCTCGCCTAGCACGGTCAGCCCCGGCATGACAGTCCGCGCGAATGGGATCGCCACCTCCAAGCTGGGGAACCACCGTACGACCACGATGTCGAGCCGGTTAACCCCGGACACGAGGAACGGCGCGATATCGACCGTGTCATAGTACCACACCCGATCGGATCCCCTGCTCGGCCCAACCGTCACTCGCTTCCCATTGACGAGTAGCTTGTAGCGGGTATCGGCTGATAAGCGCAGTACGCACTCGGGGGGGACAGCATTGTTGTTCAGCTCGAACTCGCGTCGAAACGAGACGAGCCGGCCGGCTTCTTCGCCAACCGGTGCGTCGAGCCAATCGGGCACCCACACCCAGTTGGCCTGGAGCTGGGCGGTATAGTCCTTCATGTGGAGACCTTTGATGCATTCAGACGCTGCGGTGTGTGATTGAGAGACGGTTTTGACTGTAGCAGTAACAGTCGGAGAAGGATTGGACCGGGTGGGATGGGTCGATTGGGGTCGGCCAAATGTCGTCCCGCCCAGTCAGTCAGCTGGGCATTGGCCATGGTGGTTTTGCACGGCAACATGGACCATTCTCTCCGGTGACAAAGCGCGCAGAGGCGGCCAAGGGATCTGTGTACTGTCATCATGCCGGGACATGTCATCCACAAGAGAGAATGGATGCGAGAGGACTGTCACAGGATCTTGTCGAGCTCGTCGAGCGGGCCATCTGTCACCGCGAGGTGGACGTCGAAGGACGATTGTTTAGGCAATTTGGAAGCCAACAGGCTGGCAGTAGATATGCCTGATTCTGCTCCATAAACCCCGTCTGCAGATCCGGCAGGGATGTCACACAATTTCTTGCCGAGACTCCCTGCAGCTCGTCGCTTGAGATGGCCGCTGGTGGAGCAGGCAATATAATATTTAGCGGGGGCTAGGTGTTTGGGTTTGATCTAGAACTCAATGCGCTCGCTCGGCAGACGCGGCGCACGCGCAACCCGACCGGTACGTGTGATGCTAAGCAACATGGTTCGGGGTAATCACAGTTGACTTGTTCGCGGCACCAACGGCTATTGGCGGGCACATCTTCTGCGCCATGATGCCGGCGGTGGAATGGTGGCGATATACCGACAAGATTCGCGGTGACACATTAGGAGTGATCCTTGAGCCAATAGCTAGTCTGTTGATCCGTCGACTCTGCGGTTGGCGTCTTGGCCGAGTGTTGCACTTGGTAGGACCTCGCGCACCTGCCCAGCTCAGAGCCTGACGGCGCACCCGCGATGGAACCACATTCTGCCGCGCACGAAACGGCGCATGACCTCTTTCGGGTCGTCCGGAGTCAGCGGACTCGTCGGACTGGTCGGACTGCTCGGGCCGGGACTCGTATCCTGCCAAAGTCAAAACTCACCGGGACGATCGGTAAAAGACTTGCTACGAGAGCTTCTCTCGGCAGTTTGACCCCGGAATACTGGGCGCTTGGGGGGGTTTTCACCCAGACTTGTGGGCAACTAGTGTCACCCTCGTTCTGACACCCGATACGGGTGACGGCTCACCCCGGAGCGAGGAACTGCTTGGTACGGATGGCCACCGACCCGCCTGGCTCAGGGACGGTGTTTGTCCATGGTCATACGTCGTCTCTCGCTTTGACTGCTGTTGCTGCTGCTGCTCGCATGCATGGGGAGGATGACTGAGCCATCTGCCTACATCGCTATAGTGTGGTGATCACGCTGATTATGTATTGTTTTTTTGAAAGGGGATGGATGGGTGAGAATCGGGTTGTTCCACCGGTTTATGCGACGTTGCCGCAATGGAGCACTACCAATGTTGTGTATGCGGCGTACCTGTCCAAGAAGCGGATCTTGGCCGGAACACCCTTTCGGCCACATGATCCTTACGATCGCCTCCTTCCCCCCTTTCTTGGCTGAACCCCTGCTGTAGCCGAGCAGTCTCCGGGATACTCCATGAAGCGAGTGGAGAAGGCTAAGGCCTAGGGGTTCGGTAGATACCATGCAACCTACCCCTTCCCCCCTCCCCTTTGATGCTGTCGCTCTCGCCGCTCGGGGAAACTCGAGGCGGAATCGAAACCAGTTCCAACGGGCGAGAGAGAGACGGGGCAATATTAAAGCCGAAGGCGTCGATGTGGGTAAGCGATTCAGGGGTTTTGTGGACGAGAGTTCCAAAACAGCGAGCGGGCGTCAGGGGGTCCCGCGGGCCTGTCTGTTTCTTTTCAACCGGAGGTCTTGTTCCGAATATCCCGATGAAGCGTTTGTGTCACTCGAGCGCGTCAGCGCGGGCCGCGCGGTTCGTCGTTAAAGCCCGGAGCCGGGGGGGAGGGGGGGGGAGATGCCCGCGTCGTACGCCTCTTCGCTAAAACGGGGGGAAAGGAAAGCGAGGGTGAGCGAGAGAGAGCGACGAGACGAGTGGGTGGGTGGGTGGGACGGGGTAAGCTGGGGCCAGCCGGCGGTAGGACGTGGACAGAGTTTTTGACATGCGGCAAGCGGCATTGGAAGGTGGGTGAGTATTGGCAAAAAAAGACTAAATCCCATGCATCCCCCGGGGGCCACTCTGTACCAACACCAACCGCCTTTCCCATCGCGCCCCCCCCCCTGTTGCCCCCCCCTCCCCCTCCCCCCTGGGCCGCCCCTCGTCTTGCCCCTCCCTCGTTCCCCTTGGAACCCCTCCGGTTACCCGCTTCTCCACCCATATGGAACAACCCCCCTCCCCCCCCCCCTCTCACATGCTTTTCTTTCCCCCCTCCGTCTCATCATTTCCATACCTATCCACTTGCAACAGTAGAGATCTACCACCTCAAAGGTGTTTGTTTGTCACTGCTTAATTACCTTGTACATCTCGTTGGGTCAGCTGGACAGACGAGCGGATCGGGAAGCGAACAAAAAAACATCACGAGCACCGGTAATCCAACCGATTGACCTCACCCCCTTCGCCCCTTCCCCTCCCCCCTCCTCCGCCTCATTGTACATGGGGCTGGATCGACTTGTCAACCTAGACTGTACATACCATTTCGCATCATTGGCTTGCCATTGACTGTGACACTCCATACCCATCGTCATTCGACAGCGTCCATCGTCGTCGACACCATCACCGTCCTTTGCCTCGCCATCGGATACGATTGATACCGAACCCCGTCTTGATCGGACTCTGCTGGTAGCCATCACACACACGGCTTCCTTGCCTTCCCCCCTTTGCCTCACCTTTGCCTGCCCACCCCCCTGCCCCGCTTGGTCGTTGCAGATCCCCCGTCGTCTTGGGTCGATCACCTCACCTTTGGCTCATTCATCACACCTCGTCACACTCGACCACTCTCACTCGTCCGACCCGACGCACCGACCCCCCGGACTCATCATCACTCGGACACCCGACGGTTGAGACCCATCACCACCGGTCCCATCCCATCAATCATCTCCCCTTCTCCCCCTTTACACCCTTCTCCTCGACCCGTGTGGTATCACCTCGTTCCTTACCACCCCTTTCCCCCCTTCGACCTCCCCTCCTCGTTCTTTCACCGCGGACGGATCTTGACACGGTCGACTGGGTCAGCATCAAAGGATTCTTGACATCGGCTCATA
The DNA here is from genome assembly GCA_031326905.1 of Papiliotrema laurentii. Lineage (NCBI taxonomy): Eukaryota > Fungi > Basidiomycota > Tremellomycetes > Tremellales > Rhynchogastremaceae > Papiliotrema > Papiliotrema laurentii. Next base: position 1,162,232 of record JAODAN010000008.1, read on the forward strand.
TACCGGTCCATCACCTCCCCGCAACACACTCGCTTATTGATCGTCTCGACCTTCTCGACCTTCTTGATTAGTCGTATCATCCCACCCACCTCGCAATCTCCTTTCACCACCTCTCATATCCCATCCCATCCTTGTCGGTCGGCTCCACACAGCAACCGCTATTGCCAACACCTGAAACGATCATCCCCTCGCCCTTTGATCAGCACGCAATACCTCGCCCCTTCACGTGCAATCAGAAACCGCCGGTCATCGCTTCTCCACCCCACATCCCTTCACCCCACTCCCCCCCCCCCCCCCCCCCCCCCCCCCCCCGGCCTCCGCATTTATCGTCCGCGTCTTCGAAGAAGACTGTCGCGAGAAATCGCCCGGTTCGGTTGGGCGATAAATAACGAGAATCGGCCGATTCAGAAGACGGGAAGCGAACACCTCGTCGCCCCCATCTGCTATCTGTCCTCGCAAGTTCCGGCGACGACGGGTGAGATTACAAGTCGGGATAGATAGCATCGATTGCCCTGTGCATCTTCCTGTCTTCGGGTTCCGCGTACCGCTCCGTCAGACTAGATAAGCCAGTAAGCACTCCGCCCGTGCCCGCTACCCCCGAGTTCCCAATCTCACATCAGTACCCGTCAGTCGACAATGGCAGTCCAAGAACTTCAACCTCCCCCGCGCCTCCCCCACTCATCCTATCTCTACCCATCCCCACTCTCCGAAACGGCCGCAGCGCCCGTCTCTCCAAGAACCATGCCGACCGCCTCGGGCTCGACTGCTCCAGGCAAGCACGAGCCGTCCCCTCGGCATCACCCCCGGGACTCGATCTCGCAGTTCAACACACCTCCCCAGCCTCCTTCCAGCTCCGTCCACCCTCACCACCCTCCCTTGCATCGCAGCGATACCACGCCCCAGATCCCGGCCCATCGACCCATCGCCTTTCGCACAAACACCTCGTTGTCCCCCGTCGCCGTGAAGATGAGCCCCGGATCGGCCAATGGGGACTTTGTCATCAACAACCCGGTCGGAAGCGCGCGGCAATCGGTACATGCGCGGGAAGAGGATGATCGAGAGGATCTGACGACCAAGGGGAAGAAGAGAAAGAGGCTGGCGAAGGCTTGTTCGGCTTGTCATGTGAGTACCACCCCTTCCACTCCGTTTCTGGCGATTCTTGCGGGAAGACTTCTTGAGGATGCGGGTGACCCCTGCTATGTACAGGGAGAGAGGTATGACCGAGTGTAACAATGTAGAAAAGAAAGATTGGAAAGCAGGACAATCGATGAGAACTGGAGAACCGATCGACGAGATCCGAAGCGAGGGTGGGGCTGATAAGCAGAAAAATAAGCGACGCTGCGACGGATTCGCTCCTTGCTCCAACTGCGAGTTCTCCTCTCGCGCTTGTCTTTACATCAACGCCCAAGGCGAAGTCATTCCTCCTCCCCGTACTCGCGAGTCTGTCGTGAAGAAGGATGTCCCCGCCGACGGAACTCCAAACGGCATGAGCGGATCGATGAACGGTGACCCCGCCAATGGCGACAACTCTGGAACCTCCCCTGGCAAACGAGCCGATGGGGGAGATGCGCCGAATCCACACGAACGCAAGACGCCGAGGAAAGACGGCGACAAGGCGGAGAAGGAAACGAGGGGATATGTCGATGGTCTCGAGGCGGTAGACAGGGATATTGCTTTCAGCGCAGAACTTCTCGACAGTAAGTGTCACTGTCAACATCTCCCACTGGTCCGAGCTGCACCAACAATCTCATGCTGACCTGCAGTCTTCTTTCAGCATGTTCACCCCTATGCCGCCATGCTGCACGCACCCACCTTCAACTATCGGCTTTTTCTTGGCCGAACATCCCCTCTCCTCCTCGATGCCATCTATGCTCTCTCCGCCCATCTGTCCACCAACCCGACCTTTCTTGCTACGCTCCCTCCCAATACGCCCCAATGGGCCCGAGGGGAGATCTTCGCCGATCGCGCGCAGCACTCGGCCAAGCACCTGCTCGAGATCCGCGCGACCTGGCCTGAAGAATCGCGTCGACAAGATCGAGGCACCTGGGAGGAGACCGAGTTTGTGCAAGCGCTCTATCTTCTCAGCGTGTACTATGTCAGTGTCCGACAATCCACCCTCGGTCTGTACTTCCTGGACAAGGGCATCGAAATCCTCCGACCCAACTCCACCGCCTCGCTTACCCCACCGCCGACGCATTTGGGATTGAGCACGATCGACTACCTCACCTTGCTCGAATGCCGAAACCGAACTTTCTGGATGCTGGTTTTGCACGACCTCTGCGCTGCTGCTAATGGACGACCCAGACGATTAATGGATCATGAGCTCTATAATGTTCCTTTGCCTGGTGACGAGAATCAATGGGATCGATGGGGTGGAGGAGGCAGTTCGGGCCGCGAAGGCTCCAAGCGGGATTGCCTGGCTCCCGGCACGGGAAACTGGCTGGGCGAGGAAGGTCTCATTGGCGAGTTTGGACACGTTCTCCGAGTGGTGCGTAATGCGCTTCGCGTTGACATGATTGCAAGACTCAACCCCAGCTCGTGGTGTTCAGCGACATCATGACCGTCGCGAACAATGGCGGCTCGGGCAACGACAACCGCAACGCTCCTGCCCATCACGAGCAAGCCCTCAAGGCAAGTTTGCGTCCTCAAATGTCTTACGCAAGGAAGATTCGGTTGGCAAGAGACAAACTAATTCTTCAGACTTGGGCTTTATCGCTGCCTCGACACATGCGATTCGACGAGAACACCTTGACGGCCGCTGTGGCTCGACTCAATTCGCCGGTTCCGACCATCTCAAGGTCGGGCTGGCTGTTCGCTTACATGCATGCAGTTGCCGAGTGTGGCATGTTCTACCTCCAGGCAGCACTCGCTACCAACGGCGCGAGCTGGACCGCCCAGCGACAAGCGCAAGCGGTCGACAACATCGCGGTCATCCTCGAGGCCATTGGCTCTCGCGGCCGAGCGTCTCCTTTGAGTGAGTTGTGTCTCGGGTCATGCTTGACCTGGCTGACCCATAGTGCTCTTTCCCCTCCTCGTCGTCAGCAACTGGCACGAACACCTCCGCAGTTCCCCTGCTGCTCCCTCACCGCAGCAGATGTTACTCAACCAACGTCTGTCTCTGTGGTGGGGCGATTCGATGCGAGATTGGGGTTTCGAACGCCAAGCCACGACAGAGCGAGGCTTCTACGCCGACAAGCTCCACCCACCTTCGCCGCTCCCACCGTCTGCGTCTGGTCTTGGGCTGTACAGCATATCCCCGTCCCGACCGTCCGAGTCGGCGTTGTCGATATCGAACTCTTCGATCACGACATTGCCAACCCCCGTGACCTCCGGGATGAACGGTTCACATCGATTCTCTGTCCCTTCACTTGCGCCTCATCCACCCGCTCGCCAGAGAGCCAACACGCTCGCTTACGCTCCTTCTGCCGGGTCATCCCCGCCCTCACACCGTCGTGCGCTGCCCTCCATCACCTCGGTCAACGGGCTTAGCGATATGGCCACGGGACCCAGGAATGAGATTCGGCTGCCGCCTCTTCCGCCTACCGATCCTTCGCCCAATGGATCTTCGGTTGGGGGATTCAAGTTCCCCAATTATTGGTTGAAGAAGGATGGGGAAGACAGGGCGCGACAAGATCGAGATCGGTCGAGTCGCGCGCGATCTCCAAGTCCCTTGTCGCGACCATGGGCGAGAGAACGGGATGAGCGGGGGACGTCGAGATTCGAGAAGACGTCTCCGTTGAGAGCGGAGAGGACTTACCGAATCCCATCGCCAGGACCGGCGAAGAGGTGGGATGCCGATGCCGCGCCGTCGACGAGGACGGAGCACCCGGTCGAGGTCGACGCGAAGGAGACCGAGAGCGGACCGGTCGGCATCGCCGCTCTGATCAGCGCTGCAGAGGCGAAGAGCAACGAGGAGAGGCACGAACGGGAGCAGAGGGAGAGAATGTCTGTTTAATGAGTATTTACGATGTCCCAAGTCTTCCACTGGTTTTGGTCAGCCGTGTCTTTTGATATGATTGTTTTGCCGCGAGTTTGTTTATACATTAGGTTCGATATTACGATGTAGTACCTACGAATGGTTATGCTTGTCGACACGATTTGAATCGTGCTGACAGTGTCTCGAACAGGACTGACATGTCTGAGGTACGGCTGCGCGACGCGGTGGCATGGGATGTGGACTGTTTCCGCGGATGTCGTGCGAAGGGTCTGATAGGTGATTCGATTGGACGACGTTTAGGCGGGGAGCTTGTCTCCGTGTTGTCGTTCATATCACAGACGCTGCAGCGATCTGTCTGGTTCCCCAATAGCATAGCAGGAGAACATGGCATACATGGGGTAGTACAAGCTCGAGACACGGGACGGTCGGGAGGGATAATGAGGATGACGCTATGAGACTTTGACGATTACCCTGCAAGGCGGTCGGCTCTCGGACGGGCGACTGTTCCGCATGGGGCGGGAAGCTTATGGCTTCGCCGAAGTATGGATAGCCTCGGTAGTAGCAGTAGAGAGATCGATCGGGATTTTCAGTCCGGTTTGCGGTGTGGGAGAGGCAGGGGCCAAGCCCGGCGGCGGAGCAGTAGATCCCGTTGTGTTGTGCTGGATAGCTTGATGGTTTCCAGTTTTGCCTGGCTGAACGACAACTTCGTTCAGACGCCCCACCGAGGCGATTTGAGAGAAACACGTGTCAAGTGAGCACATCCTGTTCTTGGAATCAAACGAGCTCCATAAAAGCAAATCTCTGGAAAGAAAGGTCAGCCAGGACCATAGACAAAGGCGCCGGTCGTCAAACTCGCCAAGAAAGACATACTTTTGATCCCCGGAGGTCCCCATGACAGTATACATCCTCCCCTTTTCAAGGTCTTTCGCATCGTCCTTCGCCTTGATGATCAGTGGCGCCCTGTCGGCGACTTTGGCTCTTGCCGCTGAGAGGTCAGTTTACATACGGTCGACGTGAGGGTCACCAAGCGAGGATTGGCCACTTGCCAAATTTCGTCGCATCGGCCGGGACTTCTGTGATCCCCTTGGCGCCAAAGAAGATTTCGAGCCCATAGTGCGGGTCGGCCGGTGTGATCTTGCCATCCTTGTGTCCCGACTTGACGTCATCGCGCGTGGGGATGATATAAGTGTACGCCGCGGACCACCTGGTGCGTCAAGACGGACCACCACCACCGCAAGCCCATCACGCAAGCTACGACAATGCAGCAGGATGGAATGGCGGACGTACCATGGGATCTTCTCATTAGGTCTCCTGTTGACACAGTTGTCTTTGCCCAGGGCATCCTCTGCCGCCACCTCCTGCTCAATCTTCTGCTTTGCGTCGTTGAAGAATGTGAATTTCGCTTTCGTGACGGGTTGGTCGGGCGCTGACACTGAAGTCCCCATCATCTCGTTGATTCTCGATCCCTTGACGAGGATCATGGCACACATCGCATTGGCCTGCACGTGGGTGAGCAAGCTTGGACGTAGGTGCGCAGCACCGGCGGAGGGTGGGGGGGGGAAGGGATGACGTGGGAGAGGAGGGAGGTATGTGGGAGAGGAGGGGAGTATGTGGGAGAAGGGGGGGGGGGGGGGGGCTTACAATCCAGTCAAACGCAAAATCGACCTGCTTGAGCTGATCGCAATCAGGGACCAGCTTTGAGCGGTCACCATAGAGCCCTTCGATTGCGCTAGAGTCCAGAGGGGACCGTCGTGCCGGAGACGCATGGACTGTGGTCGGCGTTTGCTCTGCGCGGTGCGTCTGGGAAACAGACTCACCAAGGGTCACGAGCGACACAGTGGAGGATAAGAGGTAGGAGACCTTCATATCGTTCTTATTGTCACAAAGGCGAAAAGAAACGGTGTTAGCTGTAAAGTAGACACTCGGTCTCAATGCAACGTCAAGTGGAATGCGACGTCAAGTGGGAGGACGTTCCGGTCTGCCTGTTCGAGTATATACATATTGGGTGGACATTGCATTCTGCCGAGCCCCCGCTGCTCAAGGGGGCAAGCTAACAATGCAATGTCCTGGCACAAAGGACGAAAGGGGATCGTCCGCGTCAGAGGGATCAGTCTAGGGGTAGGCTCAAAGGTCCAGCCAAAATGCCAAAGGATCTGATATTTATCAGGGAGTGCGTTACCACGTTGCCAGGGTGGAAAAGCATCATGACAAGCGATCAGCTCGCCGATCTTGTATGCGGTGAGGGGCGTTTGTTCTATCTGCTGGACCACAGGCGTCACCCGCACAAGCTCGTCATATTTCGAGACTAAGCTAGACTGAATCGGCTTTGCCACCGAGCTCGGGGAAAAGACTACAGCGCCGAGGGCAAAGGGCTCCGACAAGACAAGGGCGTACTTCATACACCGCTCGGCCATGGGCGAAGCGGGTCGAGAGCGTGGATGTCCGCTGCCGTTGCGAGGAATCGCATGATGTTTGAGGCACTAGGGACTTGAGTTCATAGCCAGACTTGTCCCTTCGCTTCGCCGCCCACCTTCCTCCTTCCTCTCCCTACCTCCTCCGCGGGAGCGCCGTACTTAGTGCAGCCATATCGGTGCTGGTCTAGGTAGCAAAGCATGAGGAAGAGACGCACCTCCACCTGAGGCATCCTCTCACCCGCCCTCAGCTCGTGACCAGGGTTATCCCCGCCAAAAGAGCACAGAGGGTCGCGCACGGAGCGGGGCAGAAGTCTTGGGGGAGGAGCAGGCGATCGGGGATATCGGGGATATCGGGGGAAGGAAGGGTGGAAAGGTAGAAGGGGGGTTGGGCGTAACGCGATCGACCAGACTGCCCCTCTTTACGGAGATCCAAGACAAAGGTTGAAATCGGGGATGACAGGGGGCGAGAGATAAAGGTGGGCCCTGTGGAGCCCGGGCAGAAGGGGATAGGGGGGGCAAAGACGGGGATCATGATGAATGGATGTGAGAAGCCTGGTGTATATGTAACACTTACATATCTCATATATGGCCGAAATTAAAAGATGCGTGTGGACGCACAGAGGGACAGGGGGTGGAGGACAGAGGTAGGGCCAATATCTAGGCGAGCCCAGGAGACGTCGTGAATGGAGATGAGCAGTCTGGGCGATGAGACATTGCCATTTACATATATATGACACAAATATGAGAGCTCTGCTCCGATCTGATCGTATCAGAAGCAATCCTTACATGTGAAGACCGCGTTAGCCAGAGGGATACATATAAATACCAGCATCCGCTGCTGATAGTCTCTTGCCACTTACCATCACATACCCTCCATCTCTTATCCATATTTCGCGGAACAATGAGCACCATTACTGCTGCATCAGCCAAAACCTTGACCGAAGCCAGAACGACTTTGTCAATGGAACTTCTTCGCGCCAACCGGTACGCTGAGCTCGCCGGGCCCGACGATGAGTTCGATTTCAGATTCTGGTGGCACAGCGACCCATCCCTGACCACCCGCAAGCTTGGTATCACTGACGAAAGCATACAGACTCTGTGTAAAAACCTGAATGCCACACAATGTGATGCCCTGCTGGTTGCTGTTTCGAACCGGCAAGACGGTCAGTCCAGCTGTATTACGTTGAGCGAGAATGAGGTTCGATCGATCAGCAAGCGTCAAGCTGCGGGGACGTTTGTGGAAGTATCCGGTCCCCGCTCGCTTCTGGTCAAGAGAACCGACGTGGCACAAGGGCCATCAGGAGGTCAAGAAATCGATTATATCGGGGAATGATCAGTATTGTTGGCGGGATGGGTCCGGTGTTGTCGGAGATATGATGTGGGTAGCGGGGGCGGTTTCCTCCGCGATGGATCTGCTAGGCGGGATGAGCTGTAAGATGAAGCGATGAAGTTATTCTGAGGTGATTGTACAAAGGATTGAAGAGCTGGTGCATGCAATCTATTCTGTTGATAGTTCCCTCCGGCATCTGACCAAAATTATCCCGTCGTCAGATGGTCCCACTCATTCCTAAATCCTCTCGTTTGTACTGCCGTGGTAATACAAGTACTGTCCGTCGTGATCGCTGCATATTCCCGCTCGTTCCATGAATATGAAGTTCAAGTCGCAGTTCCTCACTGCAGACCATTTGAGCGATCCCGATGCGCACCAGGTTTTCAAGTTGTGGGTTCAAAACTGCGTCGTGACGGGTTTGTGTCAGAGACCTAATGTCACTTATGGTTTTGTTTTACTTGTAGCCGTCCCGTACTACACACTAAATCAGAGTAGGTAGACCACAATATAAGTCTTTTGAAGGAATATCAGTCTGCACATTCGCAGTTATATACGGTAGCCGGTTATGGAACTAGATCATATGCCCCAAAGGAAGTAGTCGTAATATACACTGGGTCTGGGCCGGTGACACCACCCCTTTTCTCTCAAAACCCATCCCTTCGAGCGCCACACGAGGACAACGCCGAGGCGATAAGATGAACGACGAGGTGCTCGGTTTCTCCATTCATCTTCTCTCAGAGGGAAGAGAGACGAGGAGAAAGGTGACTCAGTGGTGTGTTGGACAACACCGCAGCGGGTGGCGATTCTGCTCGATCTCTCCACTTGACCTACAGTATCATCAGCCTTCGAACCCCCCAAGTACAAATCACTCCCAATGAACTCGACTGTTGCAGACAAGAACAGTTCCTGCAAGCACTCTGTCCCATCTTCTCAGGACCATGCTCCTTCTCATGGGAAATTCGATGCGTTCATGCAGAAAATCGAGACGTACCGCGTGAGCGGAAAGGCGCTGGAGCAGAGATATTCGATGATCTCCGGCGGGAGGCGGCGGGAGATCCTCACCTCGGCAACCCTCAAGTCTTCGATGAGCTCGCTCTGGCTGAGTACATGCAGATCACACTCGGCGACACAGAAGACCCCGATCACGATGAGCAGCAAAGAACATTCCGCACCTCTCACTCGGAGCCAAGCCAAGCGCTGCACCAGCAGACGTGTTCCGCCAATACAGGGACTGTCCAATGCGGGTCATTCCTGTACGACTTTCCTCCCGATTTGACAGTCATAAACTGCCGAACGATACCTCGTCCGGCCACTACAGACCCCTTCGACTCGACAGACCCCCAACAATCCTCCCAAGGAGCGGAACCCACCCGACTGACCACGTACATCACCCTTACCGACAGGAAGCACCAGACACGGGGGGAAGGAAGTTTCCGAATCCCAGTCGCCGATGCCTCTCTACTGTATAGCCTGCACTCGAGTCTCACTCGTACGTACCCTTCGGATCCACGGCACCAGCCTCACGATGTGATCCAAAAAGCTTTGAGTGAAAAACTCGGTGGGCGAGAAGATCTCAAGATCATTTTCGACGGCGAGGCGACGCAAGTGACCGTACCAAGTGACGAGGACATGGCGATCGCCGCATCGTTCGATGCCCAGCGAGAGCTCATGGTGAAGGGGACGGAATTTAGCAAAGACCCCTCGCTCCAATTCGGCAACACAATCCGGTTTGTCCTCGATCATCCTATCGCTCTGCAATGGCAAGAACGGGACTGTAATGACACCTGTATATATACGTTTGAGAGGAAGCCCCTGTATGCTGAGGGAACTGGACTAGGCGACTCGAGCCTGGACGACTCGTTCGTGAAGTGAGATTGCAGATAGACAGACAGACGAAGCCTGAGCATGCATGTGAAGTACCCGTACATCCCTTGTTGTACAATAAATATATACCTAAAGTTCTGAGCCTAACCAACCAACTTAACCCAATGACCCAATCGACGCATCAAGACGGGAGGGGCGTGTTGGCACTGCTATCCACCCCTTCGCCCGGGGGCGGTACGGGCATCTGCACGAATGTAATGGCGGAAAACTGGGCGTCAGCGGGTGCTGCGTGCGGTACACCAGAGACTATCAAGGGGTGATTGTCGCATGAAAGAACAATGCTGAGAGGAACGAGACGACTCACCATTTCGCACCACGATTTAAACACCTCCTGTCCCGGCCCATCCATCGGGCCTTGGACGCATAACGCGCAAGCAATATGAAACACCTTCCCACGGACGCTCTCCCCATTCGAAGCGAGCTCCTCCATGGGGATCCTGCTGATCAGTCCAGGCGTCCGATTGACAAGTCCCGCGTCCCGACTCTACTCACGTCATGAGACATTCGTGAATCTCCTTGGCAATCTTCTCCCGCTCAATCGCCAGTTGGTCCGCCTTGACCTCGTTGAGTGCCGCGCGCAAGTCGTACTGGTATAAGCTGTCGTCAGGGAAAAGGAACCCGCACGTACCAGAGCAAACTTTGCAATCGCAGCCGTGATCAAGATGTTCGCGCGCTGCATGCCAAACACCTCCGAGTGTCCTCCCAGACCATTCAGCCCGACACTCTCCGGGTGATGCAGCGCCTCGGGCATCTCGGGCCCTACCAGTCTATTCAACCTCTCCTCGGCCTTTTCCGTCCATTTCGTCGGGATCGTCTTCATCCCCGTCGTCACGCATCGGTGGTGGAAAAAGCACTCGTGTAGGAAGCGGAAGACCTTGGACACGGTCACAAAGCCGCAGAGCACCGAGGTGCGGCCCGGCGGTTGCGGGAACCCCCCTTGGGCGGTGATAAAGTCGTCGTCGACTTCGGCGGGGTAGCTGCACACCCCTTGGAAGTCGTTGATCAACATCGGCGAGCCGGGAATCGCTCGTGTTCTGGTTGGTCAGTCACACTCAAGGTGAGAGCCCGGCGCAGACTCACTTGTCACTCGCATAGAGCTGCCAAAACACCCTACGTCTGAGTTGGATCTCGATACAGTCCAGCCCTTGGCTCAAGGTCCTCTCGTCGCTGTGCAGTCCCATAGAATACGCCAATTGCACCGCTTGACCCAACCTCGACGCGGCAGTGTGTCCCAGCCCAATCGAGAGGAGGTAGAACGTATCGCTGCGGGTGTCAGACATCTATTGTACTGGAGCTCAAGGTAGGCGGGCTTACAAGATGATAGTGGTGATTTGTGTGAGGTTGGTCGGACCATAGTATGTACGCTGAAGCGCTTTGCAGGTCCGATGACATCGCCGTTGAAGGCGTTTCAGCGCGTCAACGTCAAACTGGTCATTGACCAGGCGCGAGGTGGGTAGTTGCGAAATGACATATGCGACTGGTCGCGTCAGCTCCGCGTCTGCTTGCATACAAGGCAACCAGCAAGGCCGCAGAATCACTCACCAATGCTCAAGAGCAAGGCTCGAAAGTCTGAATCGCGCAAGTCTCGTCTTGTCGCCAGGTGTTCAGCAAAGGTCGGCCGGTGGACAAGCGGTAAGAGCGGGTAGAGGTACTGCAAGAACAGCGAGATGAAATGCGAAATGTTGGCCCAGGTCGTCACGTCCTCCAACTGTGGCTCTCGTTTCGCGACGGCCCTGCTGGCTTGCACGAAACTAGCATTCGGTCCGATACCAGACTGGAAGCCCGGGATGCCAGCGCCGGGGATGGCGCCGGAAGTCGACCCGGCCGTCGAGGCGTTCTCGGGAGACTCGAGGGCGAGCAGCTGGGCCTGATCGTTGAATGACCATTCCGTGAACGGGGCGTCTTGGACGGGGAAACTGCCAGCGGCGGATCCTTCGATCATCGCGTCCAACCAGCTGAGGTCGAGATCTGCGATCCTGTTTCGGGGAGAAAAGGCGAAAGAGGACAGAGGGCGGGGCGGCTGGACCTGGGCTTTGGTCGTCGTCGTGTCAAAGCTCGTGGGGAGGGGTAAGGAGTGGTAAGTCTGCACTTTGGACTGGGATTTACGAGGTCGCGGTGGCGGCGCGGCTTTCGCGAGTTCCTCCGCGACAGACGTCCCGCTGATGGCCGCTTGTCGCTCTGCCTCCATCCGCTGGACAAAACTGCGATGAGTCTGTGTCCAATGCAGGGTATAAGTAGTCATGGGTATGTGTGAAGGCGAAGGGAAAGAGATTGATACAATCATCAAACATACCCGTTCTTCCTTCCTGGCTTTTTTCGCACGTACTCAAACGTGCACTCTATGCCGAGCTTCCGGCACCCTTCGCACGACTTGTCGAGGGGGTCGGCATCGCCGTCTTCTTCTCTGCATTTGATCTGCCGCGTCAGCGCTGAGGTCACGCGGGGGTTGGGGGTGGGGCAAGACGAAGGGTGGCCCGGGGTTCCTGATGAGCAGGTGGGTACGTTTGAGGTGGGTACGTTTGAGGTGGGTACGTTGGAGGAAGGAGTAGAACGCGAGGGATCGAGTAAGATCGCGGAGATCCCTCGCTCAGGTCCGACTTCACGGACAGAGTAGAACGAGCGCTAGGGCTTCCCTGCGCGAGCAAGGGGTGTAGCAGGAGTGGGTAGGGGCATGTCCGGGGGTGATGGGCTGTGAAAGGTAGAAATGACGGAGGGTAAGGTGGGGTGGAGTACAGGAGTGGGTATGTGTAAAGAGGGCGAGTCGGAGTTCAGAGAAGGAGCGGTAGGGGAGAGAGAAATTGACGAGGGGTTCCAGAAGGGTTGGTTGACAGAAGGAGCTGGGGCAGGAATTCCGACAGACCCGTCCAAAGCTCGACCAACCGCCGCTCACCTTTCTCTTTCTGCAATTATCACACGTCTTGCTCTCGGTCTTTGCCCTCTTGATCCCCCTACTCGCGCCTTCATCCCACGCCTCGCTGTCCACGCCCGACACGGCATCGTCAAAAGTCCCTTCACGACCTCTTGCCTCGTCGCGCAGGCTGATCGGGGCGGAGGGTCGACGGGGCGGGTACTCGCCCTCGTTTCGATCGACACTATGCCCGTTCTCCCCGGCAGACAGTCTCGGTCGGGAAGGTCCCGAGTCGATCAACGCCGGGTCGATCTCGTCTGGGGCGGTGAACCGAGTCAACGATCTGTACCCATTGTGCTGTGCCTGTGGGCGCGACGACAGTGGCGAGGGGTGCGGTGGCTGATGTCGCTGCTGATGACCCGTCGTGGTCGCCGCCGGGTCATCCTTGTACCTCCGTCGATACGCGTACTCCCCTTCGTCGCCTTCCTCGTCCGCCTCGTGTATAGGCGGGAGGTCCGAGTACGACCGGTCGTACTCGAACGACGAGTCGTATTCGCCCATGATCCCAGGGTAATGTTCCCGCGCCAAGACCGCGGTGGACTGGCTGTGCAAGGTGGGAGGGGAGGATAAAAAAAAAGGCCTGTTGTTGTCTTATCGATAAGCGGGGATAGAGGCCAGCGAGGAGTCGAACGAGTCAGAGGCGAGGTGGAAATGGATGGATCGATGGTGGGACGGTGGATACTCGGTGTGTTTTTTCAAGAGGTACCGGGGGGGAGGGGGGGGGGGGGGGGGGGAGACGCGTGTTTATCGATCAATGCGCGAGTTGTCGTTCGTCGTCGTCGTTCACTTTCCAACTCACAATGGTATGATTGAACAGAAAGCTGTGATCGATGGTGAGAATAGGACCGCCTGTTGTCACCCGCTTCCACCCTCGTCGAGTAGCCGTGTGGTGTCCCAAAAAAGGTGTATGACCGAGGCGCGAGGTGTGAGGAGGGGGGGGGGGGGGGGTGGAGGCGAGGGGGGTGGGGGGGGGGAAGGGGTGGAGGGATCGAGTTTTGCGTGTGGGTGTCGAGTGTTGGATAATCGCCGCTTATTCCTGCCGAGAACCAGCCGGGTAAGGGGAGGGGGGTCCACGTGGCGGGGGAATAGCAGGAGGGAGGGGTTGGTACTTTTGTTTATTTTCCTCGTGTATTTAATTTCACTTTATCCCAACAATTCACTCTGCATCACCAGTATTTCTTGGACGAGCGAGCAAACTGAATAATGGACTATATCTCTTGTATCTCTCCTTACACTACCACCTCTTTATTTGACATTCAACTCCTTGACTCACACACCTCGCTCGCACCCAGATGCATCGATAGGTATCACCCCTCTTCCCTCGCATACTCACAGACACTCGCGCATTGACCATCCCATCCTTGATTTCCTCCAACACCCTCTCCCTGCCCCAACCCAACCCCCCACCCCCGGCCCCATCTGCTCGTCCCTGCTTGACCTCCTACGCAAGGGCGATTCCTGAATGGGCCAAGACCAAACACCCCACCGTTCCTCCCCCTCTGGCCTAGCCGGAGGACAGGAGCGCGGCGGTCCGGCAATCACACGCTTATAACCCGGGCCCGCCGTCCGTGGACAAGGGCCGGGGCGTGACGAGGAGGACATGTTGTAGAGATTGTAGAGCTGTGCGTGATGACATTGGTCTGCGACGTGCGTGATGAGACTGTCTCGCGATGCAGCGAGCAGGCGAGTGTTGTCGAGTGGTCAGTTGTCAGTTGTCAGTTGTCCAAGTGCCCAGTTGTCAGTTGCCAGTTGTCAGTATTCAGTTGTCCACGTTATCAGATTGTCAAGTTACGGGTTCGTCCCACTGCCTCTCTGCGAGTATATTCTCCGCTCAGCGACATGAGTATCCTCCCCTTGACTCTCTCCACTCGACTCTTTCAGGTATTCTCTTCATGATAAGCGACTGCTGTCGGGGTGTCTGCCTGCGCTACGATGACAACTGGCCATTTGCCTGTACAACCCCTCCCCGCAACCTGCCACCTGACGCCAGCGACCTCCTAGCTGTGCCCAGCACAATCTTCCTCTTCCGCTTTTGCCTTCGACGACTGACCCTCACACCTGTGCTCCCTCCAGTAACTTCTACGCGGGGCTCACGTCTGCTCCCTCGGCCATCCTCCTTATGTTCTCCTCCTCGTCCCGTTCACCCCACCTGCCCCTTTACCCCCCCCCCCCCCTTTCTCTGTTCCCGGAGGCTTCCTTGCTCTACACCCTGACCCCGCTCCTCGTAGCCCTACCCATACCCCCTAATCCCGATACAACCCCCCCGCATCCCCACCCTCCCGATCCACCTCCTCATTCTTCTCCTCGACACCCTCAAACCCTTCCCCCTTGGCCCACCCTTCCACCTCCCCCCTCATCCCTTCCAACCGCCGCTTCAACTCCTCGGCCCGCGCGCCCAACCCGGACGGCGACTCGGCGTGCAGAGTGTCCAACGCAGAGTTGATCGCGTGGATGATGTTTTTGAACGCGTCTTTGCAGACCTCCGGCTGGATCGATTAGCCCGGTTGGCTCTCGTATTTCTCACTCCCCCCCTCCCCCCCCCCCCCCTTTCCTTTGTAAGGTACACTCCCCGACTCACGTTGCCGAATACGGTCCGCACGTCGCCCGACGACGGAGGGGGTCCTGCGCCAGGCATGCTCCCTCCTTGGGCTGGCGGACCCGTCGATTGCGGGAAGACCTGGGACGATTAGTTTCCACCAATACGCAAGTCGCCTGCCAACGAAATCAAAACATCCACCCACCCCTGCTGGATTCTCTCTGTCCATTAGCTCTGTCCCTCATCCCCCCGTGACAGGATAAGCCGGCGCCACAGCCAACATCTCACTCACGGGGTCGGATCGGGCCCTTGCGCCTCGTTGACCCGTAACATCCCGTCCCCCGTCTTTGCGTAATCTACCATGAGCGACGGGGCTTGACCCGTGCCATGCTCGCCCGACCCACCTTCCGATGCAGAACCTGAGAGAGACATGTCGAGTGAGTAGGTAGGATATCGCCAATGTCAACAGCGAGGCAAGAGGGATGGAAGGTGACAGATCGAAAGAGGCAGACAAGACCACCATGACAGGTGCATAGTCACAACCACCGCCAATCGCTCTGACGTCATGGCACTGGCACTGATACCATTGTGGGAGTTATAGCACCAGCCTAACCTCGAGCAAGAGTCGCCCGACACCAGCACCCAGAGCAACACGCAGCACCAAAAGCAAACCCCCGACCCGACCCCAGCCCAACGCACAACTGGACGAGTCAATGCATGAGTACAATGTTTGTAGCGATCGCGAGACAGAGGGAAAATCGATGAAATGAAACGTTTCCAACAAACTCGTCAGGCGTTCGATCGGGTATGACCTTGGCTCCCTCCTTGCGGATCGGCAGAAATCAAGAAGCACAAGGGGTCGACAGAGCCGCTCCTCGCCTCCTCCACCATCCCCAAAGCCCTCTTCTCCGATGTTCCAATATCCAAGTATCCGAATCTAAAACACAAAGAGCGTGCCTCGTCTCGGTCGCACGCCCCACCGACTCACTCCCCTCCTCAGCCCAGCGACGCACCGCGCTTGTGTCGTCCACCACTCAAGGTCCGGGTCAACCCGCCAGTGCTCGCCTGGCCTTGTCCCCCGACACCTCCGCCGATATTCGCACCTTGGCTGATCCCCCGAGGGCCGTTGGGAGGGGCAGAATCAGGCCCATACCAAAACGAGCCGATGAGATCTCTCGCCGTGTTTGCGATATTCGCGGCTCGACCCATGATACTGCTGCCATCCCCAATCGCATCCTCCCCTTCCTCGTCTTCGATTTCCTCGGCATCGGGCTGAGGCTGGCTCAAAGTCGTACGGGTGTTGGCGCCAACATGGGCGATCGTGGCTTTCCCACCTCGAGTCAGGGCGGTGGAAGGGTGGAAGTGTTGTTCGGGCGAGACGGACATGGGAGGGTCGGCTTTGGGCAGTTCGGGGGAGAGCATGGAGCCCGCCGAGGTGTAGGAATGGTGGGTAGACGTGGAAGTGTTGGAAGACGCGGCGCGAGGGTTCGGAGGTCGAGAGGCATTGTCGTGGGGAAGCGATGCGGGAGAGGTATCTTGGATAGGTCGGAATGTTATCTGTTGGTTCGGACAAAAAAAGAAAGCAAGGCACAAGATGAGATGGTGGGTTATCATAAAACAGGCGATATTTTGACAAATGAGAGAAATGGATGGAGGAATCAAGGAATCAGATCAAGCCTAGGTCAGTCAGAGCAAATCCCATGGGCGACAACTGGAAACGCACCTGAGGAGACGAGTGCGGGGTCGGCGTGTTGCTCCGCTCTGGCTCGTACGGCTCATCCACGTCCATCCCCTGCGCCTTGGACCCTTGCGCCGGCGTCGCAGTCGAGGGAACGTTGCTGGGCGCGGCGGCCTGCACGTTTGTCTGATTGGGGATTGGCGGGGACCTGACGCCTTGGTCAGCGCCGGTTCTCCGGCCAATGTCGATCGGCGGGGTCCTCGCGGTCCCCGGCGAGAGTGATTGCGAGCTCGTCGAGGTCCCTCGCGATGCCGATCGGTCGTAAGCTGAAGACCCAGCGTTACGTTGCGCGGATCGGCCACGTTCCTGTCCGGCCGTGTTGGGCGACGCCGAGGGCGAGGCGTGGTGTTGCTCGAGTGTGCTGCCCGACTCGTACGAGCTCCTCATTCCTCCAATACCGGTCGCCGCGGAAGGGTTGTAGTTGAAGTACGACGACTGCGGCGGCGAAGAAGGCTCCGGGGGCGTCGACCCTGGTGGTCGTACCTTGAGGATACCGCGAGAGGGGACGGGAGGGGATACAATGTTGTTGATCGAGGCTGAGCTGGAGGAGGAGACTGAGGAGGGTTCTGACGAGTTGACCGAGGAAGGTTGTCGCCATTTGGGCTGTTGGGGGGCTTGGTTGACGGTAGGCGCCGCTCGGCCATACGAGGTGCCGATATGAGCTGGGGCGCCAGATCCGCTGCCCAGATCGGGTCCGCCAAAGTAATCGTACCCGACACTCCCATACTCATCATCGTTATCGTCCCCAGGCCATCGATCCCGCTTTTGCACCTTGGGCGAAGGGAAGTCGCCTCCGAGTCCCGCGGGCTCTTCTTCCCGTGGCGAGCGGTACTCGGGTGGCGGGGCGTAGACCATCTGTGGGGCGTTGGTCGACACGAACGATCCGTTGGTCTTGAGCATGGTCGGTGCGATCTTGGCGATGGTCAAGTGCTCACTCGCGGCCGAGCTCGTGGACGAGTGTCGGGAGAGGGAGGGTCGGGAGCCGCGGGACGATCTCGACGAGCTGCTTCGGATCTCGAGCATTTCATCGTCCGAGTCGCTCTGGGGCTGCGGCAAGTCTTGGTCCGAGACCGCGATACATTGTTCGACAAACGTGTTGAACGAAATGTGCTTCTTTTGCCCCGGCTCCTTGTCCGTAGGGGAGGAGATGGGGACGGTGGCGTTGGGGGAGACTTTACCCGAGATGGGCATCCGGGGTGGGCTCCTATATCTCACGGCCGATGTTCGGCTGTTGGCAATGTTGGTGTCTGACTTTGTCTGGATCAAGGGCGGGCGACGAGGGCCAGAGTCTTCGTCCGAGGACACGCTCTCGTCGTCTCTGCTTGAGGCTTCGAGGATGGGCGAGGACGGGTTGGGGATGGTGAGCATCTCGGACAGTGTCCGGTGTTTGAGGATCGGTTTGGAGGGTCTTCGAGCGGGACCTCCGGGCAGCTTGGCGAGGTTGGGTCTGTCGATGCCGAGTCGCTCGTCGGTCGAGGCGATCTTGAGGGGTCTGACAGGCTCGACGTTGGCCGTGTGGAGCGGGCCGTACAGCCATGTGACGTCGGAATCTTTCAGCCTGTGTGGTTAGTGCATCCGACGCAGAGTGGTGTGCATGCGGTGACGGGTTCAGTGCTGATGGGAGGGCAGCAGAGACGAGGAGCAGGGTGGGACGTGCTATGCAAGCATCGTCGAGTGGAGGGAAGTGTGACGGCGGATGGCGTTTTCAGGGCAGGTGACTGGGGTAGCGAGATAACCCTTCCCCCCCCCCCCCCCCCCGCGCCTACCCACGTCCCCCGATCTCCGACATGTATGCACTCGACGACGACGACGACGGGGACCTACCAGTTGAGTGTCTCTGGGCTGATGGTCTTCAAGTTGTTCCTCTGTTTCTGCCAGGTCCTCCACGATGCGTTTTCCAATCTCACGCCGTTCGCAATCTCGTGCTTGTGTCTCGTCATGGATCGCCATGATGCCCATACGTCTTCTTCCGACCAATCGTGCGAGAGGTAGTCTACGCAGATGGAAGGCAGGCGGTCCTGGATGTCCTCAGCCGAAGGCGCTGCGAGCGAGTCGATCGGGAGGGAAGTCTGCGAACGGTTAGTCATGGCAAGGTGGGTGGGGGGACATTTCCAAGCGGAACGTAGGGAGAGGTGGGGTGGGGTGTCAGACGCACGATGGGGGGTATGATCTGAGCCATGATGCAAGAGGACAAAATGGGTTTGCGGGCGAGTATACGTCAAAGTCGACCGTCGTCAAGTTGTCAAGGAGCGAGTCGGGTGGGATGGATGACAAAGCGTAGTCGGCGGGCGCGGGGGGGGGGGGGGATGAGCTGGTGACTAAAAACGGTGAAAATGGGATGACCGAGGGTGGGCGGTGAGAGAGACGGGTCTCTTCGGCTTTGTTGGGTTTTTCTTTCCCGGTGGCACGGCTTGGCTTTGGAGAGGTTGAGGCGTGGGGTGGGTAAGGGGTTGAGAGGTCGAGAAGACGGGGGTGGGGGGGGGGGGAGGGGGAATGGTGATAGATACAGAAAAAATAAGGTGGTTTAGGACGATGATGAAGAGTTGTACATGTGGTTTGGAGAGAACGGGGTGGGTTGTGTGTAGTCGGAATGGTAAGAAGTAAAGTAATGAGCCAGAGGGAGCCGGGGGGGGGGGATGGACAACGTCGAGAGAGGCGGGGGGGGGGAGGGAAGGGTGGCAGGGGGGAAGCGCAGGGGCAGGAGCAGAGGCCAAGGGGCAGAGAGGCAGAGACGGTCGAGAGGATGAGGTAGCCTGGGTCAAGGGGGGGAAGAGGGAGAATTACTCAATCAGGTAATATCGCACCAAGGGTTCGAATAGGATGATCCATCGTATTACGCACTGGTTCAGATAGTAAATTACCACTTTGAGTAACTCACATACGCCTGACGAACCCCCTGCCCCCGTCTATCACCCCCCCTCCACCCACCCACCACCCAGCAACGATGACTACATACGAGTAGTGTAGTTACAGGTAGACTGACGATTCTACCAGCCTCACCATGCATACACCTGCCGCAATAGAACAACATTCAGCCGCAGCCACACCCACACACCCAGCTTCTGCGCATGTCACCCGTCCACCCAGGTACACCCCCTTTGCGCACCTATCCCCCGCCGCAACCGCCCCACACTCCTCGGTCATCCTCTTCTCTCACCCTGCCACGCCTGCCTCGTTCCAACCATCCTCATGACCTCGTTTCAACCCCCCTCCCCCCCCCCATCCCTCCCCTCTCTCCTCACTCCCAACCCTATTTTCCCAACCTCATCCCATCCCACCGATCGCGACCTCCCCCCTCCCCCCCTTCCCCCCCCTTCCAACCCTTGAAATTTAACCCCACTTGGCCCTCGTCGAAACACGCTCGGTTAACGCACCTCAACCTGTCTCTCTCTCCCCGCCGCCACAACCCGCGTCCGCTCTGCTCCGATTGATTGGCGGTCCGCCCTGAACGCCATCCCTGTCCCATGTCTATCGGCACTCCGTCTCGGTGCGGGGTCTCCAAACCTTTTGCCGCAATTCTCTCACTCTATTTGCCAATATTCCCACCCTATCACGCCCTAACTTGTCACTCCCCGGCTCGCCCCTCGCCCGATCGCACTACTGGCATATTATCGGTGTCATGGGTGTCAATGTCTTGGGCGTCGGCGATACCCTGCACGCAACGCCAGCATGGAGCCATGCAGCATGGAGCTGCACCTCGCGCTCGTGACGAGTCTGCGGTGGGGCGGGTGATGACTCATAGTTATCAGCTGTCCCCGGACAAGTCCCACTCGACGACCTGAATCATCTGCCATGACGCGTGATCAACGCCGCGCTCGTATAGTGTCGTCTAATAATCATGGAAGACTAAGGGTTGTTTGAGATTTAGAAAAAAAGTCCCGATCACCAAGACCGCTCCCACCATCACACCAGTATATTCCCGTCGATAACCTACTCAAGCGTCCACAACGCCGCCTACGCTGCCCAGATACCACCCGTTTACATGATCACACAATCGCCCCCTTGGGCCCGGTCCAACTGATCCACCAGTCCACCTGCATCTCGCGTGCGCCCATGGTTCTCCCTGCCGCTCAGGTTGACAATCAACACGCCAGAGTTCTCCGGGTCCACCGTCGCCGACAAGTTGTACCTGGGTGATCAGCCAGAACCTCATCAGACCCCCCCCCCCTCTTCACGCGCTCACTTTTGCATCAAGTCCTGCACGGCCGGCTTGATCTTCGCGACGTGTCCTTGCGAATGGATCCCCTTGCCGACAATCACGCGCAGCTCCTCCTGACCCGACCGCTGACCCTGGGCGATCGCAGCTTCTGTACGCTCGATCGCTTCCTTGACGTACAACCCGTGCAAGTCGATCGTCCCGTTCGGAGATTGCTTGTTGTTCTCTGCCCATTAGCCGGATCCGAGACAAGCGTAAAGGGTGTGCCATCTAACACAAGCGGCCGGGCATGGTCTCGGAGCGGGATAGCGTTTGAGACCTCCACCCAAGCACCCCTACCACCCTTGTCCCGACTATGTCGTGAGACGCACCATTGAAGATCCAACCCGCGGCCTCGTCATCCAGCTCGTCCTGCCTCTTCTGGTGGTTCTTCCCTTGCTGAGACAACTCGTGTGCTCTGGCGCCATCGCCGCTCCTGCGTGTGAGCTGGTACACGTCGATTTAGTTGAGAGCAGAGTTGTGACCGGAACCCCACTCACTTGTATGCATCTTGAGACGCGGCGAAGCATCTACGCATGAGCCAAGGCCACTCCCACGCCCCTTTGGCACACCGCCCGGAAAGTACCACTCACCGATGCGCCTCGTCGCCTTCGTGCCGAGCTTGATTCCTCAAATGCTGGTACCGATCGTTGGTCGCGTTGGTCTGATCTTGGTTCTGCAATGAGCACCTCGCCCTTTTGCTCCCCGTCCCAAAGCTCCAAACCACCCCACTCACCTGGTATTGCGGGTGATGGGGCCCAACGACCCCTCCGGCGGGTATGGAGGGTTTGGAGTGGTACCCCCCGTTTTGATGCGACGGGTACTGCCCGTTGGGTTTATGTTGTTGTGCCGGGTGATGCTGTGGTGACTGACCCCCCGCGACCTGCGACCACGACTGCGGTTGACCCTGCGGGTATTGCTGCTGCTGCCATTGGTTCTGCGGAGGGTACTGGCCCGGGTACTGTCCTTGCTGTTGAAATTGCTGTTGTTGTTGCTGCTGTTGGTGCGGAGGGTATTGTTGTTGCTGTTGATGGTTCTTCCCCGACCCCCCGCAAAACACCTGGAACAGGGAGAGGAGGATCTTGACGATCAAGTTTTCGTTCGACATGGTTTGTGTGCCGAATCGATCCTAACGGGGGTGGGGTATATTGTCGCTGTATGCAAGGGAGGAGGGAGATGGGTCGAGTGTCAACAACTGCAGTGACTCTATGCAAGGGGGACGAGTTGGGTGGATTTAATGAGCGTCAACGTAACGAGACCCTTTTCATTAAAAATCCAATCCAATCGAATCGGCCCCGTGCCAGGTGACCGCCCCTTTTGCTCCGCGACCCCCTCTCGTGGTTCACTCCGAGGTGACGATATATAACCATAATGACATACGGAGGGATCGACGCAGAGTCATTCGGGAACGACAGTATAGACACAGTACAAGAACTTACCCTCTCTCCTCCATGATTCATAACGACAGAAACCAGACCCAACCCCCCCTGCTCCCTTGATATAACTCCGGAGGCGGTCCGAATGCGAGTAAGCACCAGAGGAGAGGGGGGGAAAGAAAAAAAACCGAGGGAATGGGACGGGGTCAACGTCATCCCAAATAATATCCAACAACATTGAAACCCACCCCCCACCCCCCCCCTATTGCACTCTCGACTCTCCTATCACCCTACCATACACCTCGACACGCCGTCCTGACCACCCCCTTGGCCCACCCACACTGGCATGGCCGACCCGCACACCCCCAATGGCGAAGACGACGCGAGCCTGGAAGCATGGACAACATTCTTGCAACGCTACGCGACGGGTTATTTCCCAAGCGACCAACCCATCCCACGCCCGCCTCTCTCCCCGCATACTTCCCCCCCTTGTTCCCCATGCGACGCGTTCGGGTTCACGTTCGACAACCCAGTCTACTCGTCGGTCGAAATAACCCCCGAGGTCGCCCGCCGTGCCAGAGACTTTTACCAACAACATCGATACCTCCCTCCCCCTCGCCCTCCGCTCGAGCTCCTCCGCGAACGGATCATCCAGGAGTACGACCTGTACTCGGCCAAACAGGCCGCCAACATCCAAGCGGCGGTGGACCTCGTCCAAGCCTTCTTCGGGGGCATCACCACGTTCACCCTGTTCAAACACTCCCAACAGGAGCTTCGCGCCGTAGCAGGTCCCCCAGAGGTCATCGACGCCATTGGCCTGCATGTGGGGAAACGCTTGTTGCCCGAGACGAGTCTCTGTGGACATTCCATCCTCGCCCAGAGCGACCTGTACATCCCTGACCTCGCGAGGGATTGGCGGTACGGAGGCAACCCATACGCCGACGAGCTCAAGGGGGTGAAATCGTACCTCGGCTGCGTCGTCTCGCTGCACGTCGACCCGGCCTCGTCCTCGGAAGAACGCGTCGTCGGGGTCGGAGTCATCAACTCGATGCACTTGGACGAGTACCTCCCGCCCTTGAAGGCCGACCAGAAGAAAGTCATGGGACATATCTCGCGCATGCTCGAGACCCAGCTCCGCGCCACGTGGGAAGGGCACAGTCGGACACGAGAGGCCAGGGCACGAAGAGCCGTATCGGATCTCATCGAGAACACGCTCGTACGCCCACTGGCCGCAGAACGCGCCCACGGGCCAATGAAGGAATCTCCCTCGGTCTCCATGCAGGACGACCCGATGGTCGAGGAGGCTAGGGAACGGCTCGAAGGCGCGCTCGCCCAGGACTCGAGGACAAACGACCTCGATGTGTTTGCTCAGCTCGCGGCGAGTCTGATACGAGGCGCGTTAGACGAGGTGGAAGCGGTCGGAGTAGTAGACCTCCGCGCCCTCCAGGCGATCGTACGTTGGAGCTGACCCTTCCGTCCCCTCTGCGATCTCCTGATCTCTCTTCTCAACCTGCCCTCCTTCCTCGGACCCCTCGGTCTATCCATAATCCACGTCCATGCTGACTGTATAGAAAAACGCATCCGGTCAGACCGTCTTCGCGCTCGGCAGCGACACTGCCCTCCCGGCCTTTCCACTTCTCGCATGGGACTGCTCCATCCCAAACACCGAGCCCCCCCGGTTCCTCGTGAACAAGACTTCGTCAATATTCTGCGACCTCTTGGCGCGGCATCGATTGTCCGACAAGGTCGACCCACTTACTCACGGCCCTGACGTCGGTCTATTACCTTACCTCCCCCCATCGACCTCCCACCTCCCCTTAGCGTTCTTCTCCGGCGACCACCCTCTGTTCATCATCCTCGTCGCAACGAGCTACCCTTATCACACCTTTCGCGCGAGTGACATCAATTTCATCCGCTCCATGGGCGTCGTTCTCCGCGCACGGATCAATCAGGCTCGGGTGTTGGAAGCCGACGCCGCGAAGACGGCCTTCCTCTCTTCAATCTCCCACGAACTGCGCACGCCGCTTCACGGCGTGCTGTCCGGCATACACCTGATCCGAGAGGCCGTAGAGCACGGAGAAATCGACATGATGCCGGACCTCTTGGCCATGACAGAGTCGAGTGCGACGACCCTCGAGGAGATCTTGAACGATACGCTCGACTTTGGTCAGCTCTCACAGGGCAGAGTCGTCGGTTCCAAGGCGCAAGAGAGGGACCTGCGCGAGACGGTGGTGCGCGTGGCGAGGCTGTGCGTGCCGAGACTGCAAAAAGATGCGATGGGCAACTACGCCGTCACGTTGAGTGTGGAGATTGAAGAGAGGGACTGGCGTGCGACGGTGGATCAAGTGGCCTTTCAACGGTGAGTGTGGCGGTCCATTCTTACGCCCTGCCTCTTTCCACTTGAAACTTGTTGAGCCTCTCGGCACATCCATCTGCAGCTCACGGAGCCTTTTTGGCCTGTGACAGGAACCCGCGCTGACCGCAGAATCCTACTCAATGGGCTCACCAACGCCATCAAGTTTACCAAATCCGGCCAGATTGTCATCACGCTCACCTCGACGTCTCTCAACGACAGCGTCATCCTCCAAGTCAGAGACTCGGGTCCGGGCATCGACCCGTCTTTCGCGTCCAAGCTCTTTGAGCCGTTTACAAAAGCCGATTCATTTGCCCCCGGCGCGGGACTGGGGTTGTTCATCACGCGCGCCCTGGCGGATCGGATGGGCGGGTCGGTCTCGCTGACCTCGAAAGGCGAGGGAGGGCGAGGGGCGCTGTTTGAGGTGAGATTGCCGATGGTGTTGCTCGGAGACCGACCGGTCATGCCCAGGCTGGTTGCCATCCCGCTTGAGCCTGTCTCCGCGTCTACCGCCGTCTCGCGTCGGAGCTCAGCGCCCTCGGTCGCGGTGGATGGAATGTCGTCGTCGAATCAAGTGGCCGACGGGGTAGGAGACTTGTCGTTACGCGGAGGAGGAGGAGGAGGAGGAGGAGGAGGAGGAGGAGGAGGAGGAGGAGGAGGAGGAGGAGGAGGAGGAGGAGGAGGAGGAGGAGGAGGAGGAGGAGGCGGAGCTGGTGCCGATCGACCCGACGCCGAGTCTGTTCGTCATCCCGCGACATCACGGTTGCAGGACTTTGTGCAGCTCGCCGACCCTACTTTACGGCCCACAAGCCCCAAGGCGCCTTTGCCATTCGCGTCCAAGCCTGATCGACCGATCCGGATCCTCGTGGCGGACGACAACGAGATCAGCCGCAAGATCCTCCTGACGATGCTGGGTCGACTTGCGCGATCCGTGCCCATGGTCACGAGCGCCGCGGAAGACGGCCAAGAGGCGTTGGACCGGTTCAAGACGTTCCACCCGGACCTCGTGCTGACCGACGTGTCGATGCCGCGGATGGACGGGATCACCGCCGCGGCGCATATGCGGGAGTTTGAGCGGCGGACTGTTGGTGGGCAGGAAGGCCGGGGAGGGGCGGTGGAGAACGGCCTGGGCGGAGGGAAGGACGGGAACGCGGAGGAGAACGACGACGACGACGAGGAGGACGAGGACGAGAGAGACGACGAGACTCAAGCGCGGAGCATGATCTACGCAATCACAGGGTTGGGGTCCTCGGACCCACGGTTGAAGACCGACGCGATGGTCGGTAAAGCCAGGCTGGACGGGTGGTTGATCAAGGGACAGGATAAACTCACGAGGATCAAGGAGATTGTCGAGCAGGCCCGGAAGCGTGTCCGCCTGGAATGACCGCGCGGGCGTGCGTCCATGGTGAGCTGACATGGGAAGGAAAAAGAGGACGAGAGGGGCACGGGATACTGTAGCATAGGTTTGTTTGGGATTCGGGTTTTTGAGATTTGGGTGTTTGGGTGCTTGGGTGTGTCTAGAGTTTGTGTTGGGGTCAGCTGGGTTTTTGGTAGGGCTTCGTTGGGTGCTTTGTTCGGTGGTCTGTTGGGGTACTTGGTTGTGTATCTGGGCGGGAGTCAACAGTACATCGGGTCGCAATTCGGCAAGGGGGGGCAGACACCACCCAGCGTCGCGTTTGGCACAAAGGCTCCCAACTGGCACTACTGGCGGCGTGCGCCTCTGTCCCCCTAGATCTCTACACTTGTGTTGTATTGTGCGTATTTGTACCAAAACATGGACATTGCATGGATGATTCGACCCGCTTCCTAGGTGTTTGAGTTTCGATACGAACGACCCGCGTCGCAGCACCGAGAGCAACGCGACGCATTGCCAACCGCCAATACCCATCTTACCATCGTGGATTTCCGCAGCTGCGACAGTTACCCCCCTTTCGCAGAGGCCAACGGTTGTTAACAACATCAACCCAGCTAGATGGACAACATGCATACACCTCCACGATGAGGCCCGCAAGTCATGCTCAATATGGTACACACCCAACCTTTGCGTCTGTCCCGTCCCGCCTTTTCCTGACCTCGCAGACTCTCAGAAACCTGGGTAGGACCGAAATCGCCCCTCCTGACCACAACCCGCGTCACAACCACAACCCCCACTCATTCCTCCCCGAACAACTGCCATTAGCTCACCGACCCGACCCGACCCCACCCCACTCCACCCATTCCCCCAGACTCACCTCGTTCACCTGCCCCTTCAACATCCCTTTCCCCTCGAGGTAACTCCTCAACCCCGTCTTCATCCCCGGCTGGCGCTCCAGCAGATCCCGCAGGTGCTCCTTGGGCAACTGCAGCAGACTCCCGAAACTCGCGGGGGCAATCATCCGCGCCAACCGCACAAACCCGTCCCACAGCGGTGGGTTCTCCCACACCTTCTTCGTGATCAGCTTTGGGAGGATATTGTTCGCGATGAACGGGATGAGCGACTTGTACGTCGTCACCGCCTGAATCGTCGTCCTCAGGAACACGATCGGCAAAGTCGGCAGGTCGGTGATACGGCTCAACGAGGTGGCGAGCACATCGGATCGGAAGACGGTCGTCATGGAGAAGCAGATTCCGATCGCTGCGGGTCAGCCAAATGTCGTGCGCAAAGGTCCAGTGCACCAGGCATGAACGCCCACTCACCCTCCACGGTGGCTCTCCTGCCCGACTCTTCGTCATGCAGCGAGACGAGCAGATCCGCCGGCGTGAGTTTCTGCAAAGCGGCGGCAAAGGCAGTGCGGACGAGATCTCGAGAGTCCGCAGTGCCCAACAAGGACACGATACGGGGTATTTGCTTTTCAATCTCGGCCTGAGAGTCAGCGCCATTCCACGTTGCGCTACTAGTGCAGGGCGATGGTCACAGCCAGCCACATACCTTGTCCAGTTCGCCGATGATCGGGATGATGAACCTTGGATCCAACTCGCGCTCGCTCATCAAGCCCTTGACAAGGTTGACCAACACTGAGCTGGCACCTTCTCCGCTCAATATCGTCACCACCCTCAGTGCCAGCTTATCAGCCCCTTGTGGGAAGTGTCGCAACACCTCCAACAGCCGCGGTGAAGCACCAAGCGACTGAACCAGCGGCGTCAGAAGCGATTCGACCTGTTCCGCAATAGGTTCCTCGAGTTTTGGGTACAAAGCGAAAATGTCGTCCAGCATCTCCTGGCGTCGACGAGAAAGCGCAAACGCGAGCTCGACGTGTTGTTGCACCGTGTCCGGGGTAATCTCCGTGAGGAAAGATGACGTCGGTAAAGGCTTTTCATCCGCTTTCTCCCCGTCGACCGCCATGCCATCCGCCCCTTCAGCCTCACTGCTCGCCGGGACCAATCGTCGCATGATGCCGAGAGCGTACTCGATAACCGCCGAAGCCATGGCCGACTCGGGCACCCACCGGTTGACCGTCTTGATCGCCGGATATCGGATCTTACGGTCAGGATGCGTGCAAAGCTCCAACAGCCGATTCAAAGCGATGGGCCGCACAGGCGGGCGAGTCTCGATGAGCTCACGCAGAGCGATGAAGCCGACCAACCCCCGTTCTGGCTCTTGGCACAGCGTCGCGAGGGTGGAAATGACCGAAGGCGGAATCTCGGGGAGTGAAACGAGGAAAGAGGACAGCGATCGGTCCTTGGCTTCGACCGACGATATCAGGGTGGAAAGGACAGCGTCGAGGTGGGAAGGGTAGTTTGTCGTTTTATTCAGCATGTCCGAGTACCATTCTTCGTTGAGCCACACCGCGGCGAACTTTGACCTGCTGCTCAGTCTATGCTATGGGAGGTGGATTGAGGAGGGACGTGGCTTACCGATTCGCAAAGTCGGCCGAAATATACTCCGAGATCGCTTTCCGCTTCCCCGCCAGACCTCTCGTAGCCAAGCGCGCCGTCAACAACATCCAAGCCTCCTTGGGTTGGACGGCCAGAGCCACCCCATCTTTCACGTCTACATCAGGCAGGCCTGCTAGCTCATCCCCGGACAAGCAGATCCGTTCTAGAGCGCCGGTCACCAGCTCCTCCTTCTCGCCCGTCTCGATGGGACCGGGTGTAGGCAGGTGGAATTCGGTGACTGTGATTTCTTCGTCCTCAATTTCTTCCGGAAGCGCCTCGTCGAACTGAACGTCAGCTCCAGGTCATGGCAGGTTGTGGATTCTCCCTTGAAGACGAAGCGTAAACTCACCAGCAAGTCGTCGTCATCGTCCACTTCCATATCCAACGGATTCACCACCTCGTCTTCCTCGGCCTTGACTCCATCCGCTCCGATGCCTAGAGCAACGGCAAGGAGTGGAACCGCGTCGGGTGTTTGGTCCACCAACGCCTTCTTGGCCGACTATTGTGAGATTCAGGTCAAAAGCGCTAGAAGTTTCACTCACCTCGAAAATCTTCTTTAGTTGATCAGCAGAAACACCGCCGAGACCTGCGATCACCGCATCCACAACCGCGTGCAGGGGTAATCGGGAGACGTCGGCTTCCTGTCTCTCCCGCCGCGCTCTCTTCGCACCGTCCGCACTGGACTCTGGCTCGAGGGGGTGTTTGACGCCAGTGACGGCATGCGGGGCAGGCTCGAGCTTGACCGCGAGCGGCGCAGCAGGTGGGATAGGTACAGTCTGACTTTGTTGATGTCGCTGTTCTCGACGGAGCTGCCTCTCTTGCTGCTCCTTCACAAAGGCGAGATCCATTCGCTGTTTCTGTTGGACGATCGCTTGGTTGAGCTGGGCGTGGAAACTGGCCATGATGGAGGTTCTGGACGTGAGTGGGTGGAAGAGGGATGCACGACCGGCAGTAAAACTCACCGTCCGAGGTGACCCAGGACCGCCCGTAAGGCTCTCTCGACAGCTCTAATTTGCATCGCGGGCTTTTGCGCGACCTCGAGCGCTGCGGGAGTCCAATGCGCCATGGAAGGGACAAGGAGCGATGCGAGAGGCTGTCGAGCTTTGCAGAGGACTGGGATGATGTTGAAGATGGGGTGAAGAATCGCGGGGTCTCTGAGGAATAAGCGAATTGATCGAGGGGTTGGACAAAGCGGGGACAAGGAAGGGAACAGGATGTGGGACGCACACAGAGGAGAACATTTGAGTGACCAACTGCGTTTGCAGCAATTTGACCTCTTCCTCCAGGACAGCGATGTTTAACGGACTATCGCGTCCAATCATGGCGATGCTGATATCATGCGACGATGAACCGCCTCTTTGCAACTGCCCGTCAGGATCGGCAATGCGCATAGAGCAACCAGTGAGACCAAGTCTTACCCTCGGATCAGCCGGAGGCGCTCGTGTGCCGACCAAGAGGACTTTTTGCAAGAACTTCCATGCGGCGGCTTTGATCCCTCGGTTCTGTGGCTGGGCGTTGGGGTCGAGCACAAAGGACAGTATCCGTGCTTTGGAGGACATGAACGCGTCGTAGATGGGCTGAGGGGGTCGAGATGTCGCGCTGCGAGTGTGTCAGCATGACCGTTCCTTTCTCAAGATACACAACGCACAGGATCCGGAAGAGGATCGGGTGAATCGTGGAGAAGATGGGGATGACCGCTTTGATAGTCGCGATGCTTCCGGTATGCAACAATCGATTCAACGCGTCAAGAGAGCTTTGCGCGACTGCCTGTCAGCTTGGCGTCGTATAAATATGACCCCGCTGATGAATGAATACCTACCAGCGCTCTTCACATCAACCTGCAGCGAGCTCCGTCCGACTGCCAAAGCGACCATCTCCAATGTCCAGCTCCGCAACAAGCTCTCTCCACCATCGACCACCATCGGCAAGAGCCGTCCGCACAGCTCGGGGAGCTTCTCAGGCTGCTCCTCATATCTCTGTCCAGCTGCCTGGAGCGCTTCGGCCTGT
Source organism: Papiliotrema laurentii (assembly GCA_031326905.1). Classification (NCBI taxonomy): domain Eukaryota; kingdom Fungi; phylum Basidiomycota; class Tremellomycetes; order Tremellales; family Rhynchogastremaceae; genus Papiliotrema; species Papiliotrema laurentii. Next base: position 1,192,765 of record JAODAN010000008.1, read on the forward strand.
TGGATAGATTCGGCGGGCTGCGCCAACGCAGCCGCCAGCGCTGAGACTGGGTCGGTCGGAGCGAGGGTGGACGAGGAAGGGTGGGAGGCCTGGGCGAGGTTGTCGGAGGGTAAGAGGTCGTCGTCCGCGTACAGCGACATGGCTGGACGAGGCGGGGAGGGGTGAGAAGGGGTGGGAGTGAGGTGAAAGGTGAGAGAGGTGAGGGAGGGGTGATGGAGATGTAGGAAGAGGGATGGGTTCAAAGAAGCGGTTGTTGCGATTCATCCAATCCATGCTTATTTTGATCCCGTCATAGCTATATACCATCAGTCTAGCATCGTAGTGCACCTCCCTCCTCAGCAGATAGCATGCTTAAGGATAGCATGGCTGTGGAAGCAGTCTTCATCTGTAGTTCCCTGCATACATGCATGCACATGTCGCCTTTCGCGTGACCCAGCAGGCAGAACATCACCCTGCCATGGCAAGGTGACTGCCACGTGGTACTTCCCCTCATAAACATTACGTCAGCAATTCCCCCACCCAACCCTCAGCCTCGTCACTGGCTCTCACCTCACCTCCTCCTATCCAGTCTCTACTCATCCCACCCTACCCATCTAGCACAAGTACAATGGTGAGCAGACCCTCGCAATTCGCCCTTCCACGAGTACTCACCACAGGCCGCCAACTCGCAAGGTATCCAAACCCTCCTCGAAGCCGAAAAGGAGGCCGCAAAGGTCGTCCAAAAGGCCAGACAGTGTGCGTGGAAACATCCTTGATCAGCGGCACAGTTCTTTCAGTCTGACGATTATCATAGACCGAGTGCAAAAGCTCAAAGACGCAAGGAGCGAGGCTGCCAAGGAGATCGAGGCGTACAAGGCGAAGAAGGAGGAGGAGTTTAAGAAGTTTGAGTCGGAGGTGAGTCATGGTGTCTTTGTTCTTCTCGGCATTCGATCCTTTCTAGTCGTTCCCCTTCCATCACCTTTCGTCGCCGCGTCTCGCATCTCCACTCTTCGGGTCGGTGTCTTGGAGACGATTGACCTCGATATTCCCGTTCCATTGGCTAAGAGGTCACAAATCCGCCCTTACCCTTTTACACTTCTCAACCCCCGTCACGCCCTCTAACCCCAGAACTCGTCCCATACCACCACCTCGCAATCCTCCATCGACACCACCACAAAGTCCCAGCTCGAGGCGATCGAAAAGGCAATCAACTCGAACCAGGACGCAGTCATCAAGAAGATTGTCGAGCGAGTCATCAAGAGCGATCCCCACCTGCACCCGAACTTGAAGAAGGTCGAGGCGTAAGTTGGGGAGGGGCGGAGAGTGTCGGGTCGGCAAGACACCCCCGGCGGACAGTAGATGAGCGCTTTGTATGTCATGTATCGGCTGGAAAGGGACGATTGGGGTGAGCGATTCGGCTCGGTGGCCTCCGGTCTGCTCGATGTCTCGAGGTCGGGTGTGTTCCCGACTTGACGTGCGAGTCACTGCCTTGTGACTGATTGCCACAACGCCTCGTTGAATCGTCTGGTTGCACAAGCGCCCTGCTGACCCAGGTACATTATAGCACCGTTCGTGATCGTGCTTGTCCCAATTCGTGGCATCGCAGAAACCCCTCCCCCGTTTGCCGAGCACACCATGTGAAGCATACCATGTCAAGACAAGGCTGAACGCCGTCAAGCTATCAATACATGACACCACTCATTGCGACGCTACATGACCACCCATCCCTTCAATTAAAACACAAAGTTGCGGACAAGTCTCTCGGCAACGACGGCCGCGCCGCCAGTAGCGACGACGATCCAAGTCCACTTGTTGCCGAGCTCCCTCAGACCAGGCCAGACGGCGTTCTTCTCCTCCCTGTAAATGTTAAACTCGACGAGCTTGGCAGGATCGGTGTCGGCATATCGACGGGCTTGCGACTCTTCGTTCTCCTTGTCCCCGCCAATGTGTCGGAGGAAGAAGAGGTTGGCGATGGGGCCGATGAGGAGGAGCGGGTTGAAGAGGGAGTATGGGTAGAGGATGAGGGGGAAGGAGAAGTGGGTGAGGATGTCTCCGAGGTAGCTTGAGGTCAGCACTGCACTTGAAAGACCACTGCAGGGTTGGAAAGCAGGGAAACGGGGTGACTGTGTTGAAGCCCAATGGCAACTTACTTCGGGTGACGGACCAAACTCCAAACCCCCTCCTTGCACACCTCCTTCCCACCGAACCGCTTGTATCTCTCCAGCTGCCAGTCGGCGAGAACCTCGAGAGCAAAGCCCGCTCCAAACAGCCCAATCGCGAGCGCCTCGACCGTACCCCTCCACTCGGGCGGGCAGTCAAGCACAGGGTAAGTCGTCCGGAAGGGGGCAGTCAAGGGCAGGGTGATCAAACTCTGGATGACCGCCTCGGGAAGGAACAACGACCAAAGCGCCTTGGTCCATCCCCCCTTTTCGCTCTTGACGGCGTCGTACCGCGGGTCGTCGGAGCCGGAACGGATGTTGCGAGAGATGATTCGGTAAGTCAATCGTGTGCCCCAGAGGGTGACACCGGAGATCAAGAGCCAGCCCGGTCGAGTGACGGATCGCAGTGCGGTGGACAAGGGGACGCCATAGAGGAGACGACGGCCGATCGCCGTGTACCAGACGTTGGCGACCTGAGCCGAGGCCCAGAGGTAGTCCTTACCGCCGACAGTGTTGGTCGCACGCGAGAGGGCGTAGCCAGGGAGAGAGACGGAAGTGTGGAAAGCCAAGTTTGGCAGGAACGTGTCCCGTAGGATCCCTACATAGCTTGTGGCCATGTTGAGAGGGGGGTTTGTATGAGGGCTGGGATGGTTTGGTTTGAGGTCGAGAAGGGATGTCGAGTCAGAGACGGTTGGTATTAAAAGTGTGGGTCAGGTCAGCCATTGGACTGGTTGAAATGACGTCGATGACGACAGCGTTCATGGCGACTACAAAGGTCATTAAACAATGTCCACCTATACACATCGTATTCACCCTCGGAAGGTGGGTCAAGGAGGGTACGGATGGTCACAGGCAAAGGGGAAAAGGTATACATGAGACTCGTACAACCGTCGTGTGTCACAGACAATGAAACCAGGTATATATACCATGACTACCCCGCCCGTCCACCTCGCCCCTGAACTCTCTCTCCGTTATACCCCTCATTGCCCATCCGCTTCCAGACCCAGCATCTGCACCAGAGGGTACACGGCCGAGTCCTCGTGCCATCGTCCATGCTTGCCCCAGTGCCCATGTCGGCCCATCGGCTCGTGCTCAATGTCGCTAACCCCGCCGCCGATCATCAATCTGTACAATCAGCATGACTCTCTCGCTTCTGAAGTGGCCCCGCCCAGCGCCGGAGACATCCCATCACCGCCCGCCAGCACACGAGATCACAGTCGACACTCACCCAATCAAGATCCATATAGCCCAAGCCCAGAAGAAGGCGACCCAGAATCGACGAAGCGCTCGGCTACGCGCGACCTCGAGACTCGGCGGTGGTGTCCACGCTTGATGCGGGTTGAACCCTTGACTCTCGGCTTGGCCGGGGAGATACACATGACCAGTCTGGTACGACGGGTGATGTTGAGCGTGCTGCCCCGGATGCGGGTGTTGCGCCTGGCCAGCGTGAGGGTGCAAGGTCGAGGGACCAGAGTCTTATCCGTCAGCCCATCAAGTCTTGGGACACTGTTGTCGACTCACACGGCGGAGGAGCGTCTGGCTGATGGGAGTCTTTAGGGGGCGATGCCGCTACAGCCGCGTAGGAAGGTTTCGACATTGTGCAAGAGGTGCCGAAGTGGGGTGAGGGTGATAGAGGTTGAAAGGTTGATCGCGGTGTAGGTAGAGTATAATAACTTGTACGAGAGCGAGTGGCGATGAAGAAAATGGAAACGAGTGGCGGCAATCTCGTCATGTCGTCATCTTGAACCCGTCTCCATTGTCCATGCCACAGTCCATACATGCTCTTCAAGCTCATCTCCTACATGCATCGATCCTCAAGCGATGATACGGCTGAGGCTTGTGAACCTGTCAGGCTGGCGGACACATCTTCGCATCTCAATCGACGTGCTATCGGCCGCCAAGACTATCTGCCTTCCGCATCCCAGTGACTTGTCCCAATGTCACGCGACCTACCTAGGTGTATTTGTATCCGTGCATTCAGGACAGTGGGACCTGTCGAATGGAGAGAGCAGGTTCTCCTTGGTCAGTTCGCCTGATGCCGGGATTGCCCAAGGGGGACAGATAGTGAGGAAGATTGGACAGACAGACACGATGACCCGAAAGGTGTAATCGTGTGAACGGCAGCTATGATACCTTGCGTGAAGATTCGAGTCCTCATGATGGGAGAGGGGAGCCTGAGGGTCGAGCGAGCTCGAGCTGTTTTAGTGAGACGCAAGCCACCGGCCCATCTAGCAAACGGAGAGCACAGGGAGATCTGACATCCTGTGTCGACCACCAAGTCGAGCAGAGATATGACCCGTTGCACAGACACGGCGCCTCGCCCGAGCATCCGTCTAACAGGCTCTCGTCATCTAGTCAGATCTGCTTTGATGTAAGACCGACCGTATCGGCGCTATCGCCAAAAGGATCTGAGCCCAGCCAACTGGGCCATTGGAAGAGCTTATCGCACGAGCGATTCCGCCCTTGCCCATTATTATTCCATGCACATCACTCGAGACGGATCTCAGCCAAGAAACACCGATCCTGATCGACCGCGACGATCTGCCCATCTGCCTGGTGTTACGGTATTACTACCCGACTGGCGTACTCTTGGAATGCTCGAGGGGTGATAAGAACTGACCCCCTCAGCCAATGAGCATACCCGCCGTACAACGTCCGACCCCCGCCGTAAGCCGACCGAATCGGTCCAACGGTCCCTGACCCGGGTATAGTCACCCACACTTCTTTGGGATCCCATTAGCTGCCTGGGCTATCCCCGATGGTATCGCGATAAGACGTTGCTTGGACCATGTACGTGGGTCCCGGTCGTCATGGCTCGTATCCCGGCATGCACGGTGCTCGAGATAAGCCACCGAGGTTTATATACCCCGTCGTAAATTTCGGGGCTACCCCACCGTTTCTCACACCACACATCCTCACTCACATCTGGGCTACCGGACCTCGACAAGGAGGATTGATCAACCGAAATGAAGGCCAAAAGCATTCTCAAACGACTCGAGACGGACCATCCCGAGGGTCTCACCACGGCCGAGATGTTCCTCACCTCGAGGGATCTCTTGCCGACCCGAGAGGAGGAGAAGACGTGGGGATATTTCAGCTTTGTGAGTACCGACTTGCGTCGAGAGAGAGTAGGAGTCTGACCCAGCCAGGTGTCCTTCTGGATCGCTGATTCCTTCAAGTAAGGAGAGGGAAGGTTAACGACTGAGATCAAACTAATCCCAGCTTGAACACCTTTGTCATTGCCTCTGGGATGATCGCTGCCGGTCTCAACTGGTGGTGAGTTTGCCCGTCTCAATTCGGAGTCAAGAGCAGTACTCACCTCCCCCAGGCAAGCCTTCATCTGTGTCATTGTTGGTTACTCGCTCGTCGGCCCCTTGATCGTTCTCAGCGCCCGACCCGGTGCCGTCTTCGGTATCACCTTCCCCGCCGTCTGCCGTACCACCTTTGGAGTTTTCGGCTCCCTATGGCCAGTGTTCAACCGAAGCGCCATGGCCTGCATCTGGTGGGGGGTGCAAGCGTGGCTCGGGGGTGAATGCGTCTACGTCCTCCTCCGTGCCATCTGGCCCTCGTTCGCTCGGATCCCCAACAAGATGCCCGCGAGCACCGAGACGACCTCGGCTTACGTCCTCGCGTTTATCATCTATTGGCTCTTGTCCCTCCCGACCATCTGGGTGCCGATCCACAAGCTCCGATGGCTCTTTGCCGTCAAAGCCATCGTCGGCCCCATTGTCGGCTTCACCCTGTTCGGCTGGTCCATCACTCGAGCCGGCGGCATCGGACCCGTCTTCTCTCAACCGGCCGCGTTGAGCGGATCCGCCCGAAACTGGCAGATGCTCATCTCCATCTCGAGCTGCTTCAACAACATGTGAGTTGGCCAGGAAACGGGACATTTGGGGCGTCGCTGATCCCTAAACAGGTTCACTCTGATCACCAACGCTCCCGACTTTGCTTCTCGTGCTCGCACTCCCGGCGCCGCCATCTGGCCTCAACTCATCGCCATGCCCCTTGGGTTCAGCATCACCTCCTTCTTGGGTATCGTCATTGCCTCGGCCAGTCAGCCGCAATTCGGCACGCAGATCTGGGACGTCGTCAAGGTATGTCCATTGTGCTCCCTCGTTTATACGTGTCTTATCCCCAGATCATGGACCGAATGCTCGACGACGACCCGTCCAGCGCGACTCGTGCCGGACTCGTCTTCATCAGCGCCGGGTTCATCTACGTCCAGCTCCTCCTCAACGTCGCCGCCAACAGCATCTCCGCCGGATGCGACTTGACCGCCCTGGTGCCAAAGTACATCAACATCCGACGAGGCGGCTACGTCGCTGCGATTGTCGGCATCTGCATGAACCCTTGGCTGCTGTACAAGTCGTCTGCGACTTTTGGCAACTACCTCGGCGCTTACGGTGTGCTCTTGTCCTGCGTCTGTGGACCTTGCATTACCGACTACTGGCTCGTTCGGAGGGGCCACTACCGATTGGCCGACCTGTACACGACCAAGCGGGACGGATGGTACTGGTACACGGCCGGTATCAACTGGCGCGGATACCTCGCTTACTTCTGGTAAGTGAACCCATGCTTACGGTTGGACTAGACCTGACTTTCCAGTGGGTTCGCCATTAACGCGCCTGGTTTCGTCCACGCCCTCAAGCCCGATTTGAACATTGGCATTGCCGCTCAACGCATCTACACCCTGTCATGGCTCACCGGGACCGGCACGTCTGCATTGGTCTACTTCCTCGCCTGCTACTTCTCCCCTCCTGGCGGCATGAACAAGACTTTCTGCGAGGTCGACGAGTCGGACTGTCTCCTCAACAACGGTTTCGAGCCCTCGACTCCGGAGGAGGATGGTATTTCTGGTGAAAAGGGAGCCGAGCTGGACGGGAACAAGGAGGTCGCCCGGGTCCGCACCCAGAGCATCGAGTAGGGTGTGTTTCCTTCGTTTACTGCAGTCGTTCTTCACTAAGGGGTTTTTGTTGTTCATAATGAGTTCATACAATGGTACATGTCCTTTTGTAAAGGCCAGCGATAGCCGCTTTTGTTCCAGATGTCACCAATGTCTACGTCTATATCGCTCCATAGATGCCAATCTTGCTGGTCTTGACTTTGAGTCGTACCAGACTCGTGGCCATCTCCAACCCGCACTTGACTGGATCAAGGACCACGACACCTTGACAGGCCTGACTGATCGCGTCTTCGAGGCCCGCCATCCCGGCACAACCCAGGACAATCACATCGGCCTGTCGTTCCTTGACCAGTCGATCTCTCGAGACCTCCCCGAGCGCCCGGCGTACCTCCTCGATCGGCAGATCATGCAGCTCCGAGGTCTTCATCCCGGACGAAACGACCCCAGCGGCGTTGAGACTTGCCAGCCCCACCGCCGCGACATCTCGACTCAGCAACAGTTCCCACCGGCGCGACGTCGTGATGATCCCGACCCTGCCCCCGAGGTTCGAGCCGAGCAGCAGAGGCGATTCGAGGATGGAGATGACCGGGGATGAGGTGACCTCGCGCAGGACCGGGACGAGGGGGTGGGCCGAGAAGCAAGCGACGACAAACTGGTATGAGCGCGAGTCGCCCTCATGTCTCTGCGCCCGTCATGACAATCATATCTATCTTACTCACCGCGTCCCATCGGTCCAACACGGGCTTGAGCTCCGCCAAGCACCCCGCGGAGGATATCGCGCAGTCTTCCGATCCATTCAGACCATGGGGGACTGTATCGGGTGCCGTGTAGAAATCCAGGTACACCTCGTTCGACTGTAGGTTCTGCCGCATCGTCTCGGTGAAGCCCTTATCGTCAGCGGGTCGCGAGGGGGGAGCTCATGTAGCCCGAGGCAATGGCCGAGGAGGACGCACTGTGATGGAGTTTGGGTTGATGATCAGCACGCGGGGCTTGTCGCCATCGCCCTCGGCTGTGGTCAGTCGCATGGTGAGTGAACGGGTTGGGAGATTGAAAGACACGAATTCAAGTCGATAACGGACGGTCCGTCAGACAATTCACCTTATCACCGGTTTCATCGGCGTTGCAACCCCCTTCACCGCTACCACCCGCCCACCCCTCCAGCGGGCCCTTCTTACGCGTATGCATGAGTCGAGGCGAGGCAGGCCCACCTCGGTCATGTACCCCTTGCTATGCATCACCCCTACCCGACCACCCCTCCCTTTGACTCCCACGCGGTACCCGATGCATAAGACAAGACCGAGATGGATGTTGGCAATGCGGGATAGACAGCCCGCTCACCCCTTGAGAAACTCTGCGTCATCCTACACTGCACTCGCCCAAACTCAGTCGTCCTTGAACACTCCTCATCGATCGTGCATCAACAGAACCATGAATAGCTCGTCCCGAACCAGAAAGTATATATACCCATGCACCGTGTTTGATCTGAAAAGTCGCATCAAGATCCCCACCCATCAACCAACCCCGCCTTGACCATGTCCACCTCTCCTCGCGTCTTGATCATCGGCGCCGGCCTCGCTGGACCAGCCATGGCCATCGCCCTAGCTCGACAGAGCATTCGTTCGACAGTGTACGAGCGCCGTCCCTTCGCCCAGGGTATCGGCGGGGTCCTCATGCTCGCCCCCAACGCCGTGAGGGTCCTCGACAAGGTGCTGGGCGCCGAGCAAGACATCCGGGAGCTAGGCTACTCGTACAATGGGATAGAACTTCTAGCGAGCTCGGGGACGAGCCCGATGCAGCTGCTAGGCAAGTTTGCGACGATCCCGGGACCTGAGAACCAAGGCATCACGATCAAACGACCCGTCTTGCACGCCAAACTCCTCGAGCTGTGTGACGAGTACAAGGAGTTTATCCAGGTAGAGTTTGGGAAATCGCTGGTGGAGATCCAAGAAGACGAGGATCAAGTCAAGGCGATCTTTGAAGACGGGACGTCGTCTACAGGTGGGTCATCTTTGGAAGCCCCGTGCTGACCACAGGCGACATCCTCCTTGGCCTGGACGGCATACATTCCCGCGTCCGACGACACGTCCTAGGCGACCAAGCCAACAATTTCTCAGCCAAGTACACCGGTCACGTAGCTCTTGGCAGCGCGATCCAACGTTCAGCCTCGGATTTCACCGGGATCGCCCCTCCCGCCTTCCTCTACACGCCAGCCGGGACCATCCTCTCCTTCCCGACCGATCCCTCGGGCGAGAACCTCCAGTGGGTGGCTTTCCTCCCCACACCAGAACGCGAACGCAAAGCATGGGACGAGTACCGCGCGTCAGGGCAAGCGATCACAGACCTCAAAGACGCGTGGAAAGACATCAAGTCCGAGCCCATCAAGTCCATGATGGACACCCTCACCCCGGACAACTTGCTGCTGTGGGCTCCGTACGCCACTCCCGACCTCCCGACATGGCACACCAATCGGGTCTGTCTCTTGGGCGATGCCGCACACGCCATCTCTCCCTCGGCCGGACAGGGCACAGCGCAAGCGCTGGAGGACGTCGGGTTGATGGCCCGCTTACTAGGGTCGAAAAGCGCGATGGAGAAGGGCTTCCCGGCGATATTTGCGCATTACGAGCGTGTCAGACGGAAGCGATTGGAAGAGATACGGAAGATCACCGACGGAAGTGTCCGCTCTCGCGCCGCCACGCCTAATTATGGGATTTGGTGGTTGAAAAAGCTCGGACTCAGACTCGGGTTGTCCGCGATGAACGCTCTCAGCGGGTTTATGCGAGGCCCAAGCTTCTTGACCTACGACGTGACCAAGGAGAACATCGAGGTGTGAGGGTGACGACACGAGTCGGTGGGGGGACCGATGACGTTTGAGTTGGATGTATCGTTTTGACCCTGCTGCAAAACCACAGAGGGTCGGGCAGTGGCATGTTGTATATTTCGTATAGAGACCGTTATGTAGCATCGAATGACAGGAGATAGGAGCACCTGTTTCGTGTTCCCAAGAATGTATATAAACCATCCATCCTCGTCAAGTGCAAGTACGATACATCGCATCAGACAACACTGTTCCTGATTTGCAGTGCAAGTCAGTGCCGGCGAGAGATTCACTCTGGACAACCCGGCCCGCAGAGGCAGAGGCAAAAAGAGTTACATCGGCGATGTGCCATATGAAGCACAGTGTATATCATGATCTACATGATCCTGTCGCAACGAGCGTTGCCTTCCCAAACCGCAGTAGTGTTCGAAGAGGAACTCAGCAGATGTCTTGAGTGAGGTCCACTCGCCACTATTTTGCCCTGGCAGACGGTCGAAGGGTGTCAAAGCTAAAAGAACGCCCTCTAGATACGTAACCTTCATTCTGAGCGAGGTAGGATCGCTGAGAGTTCGATGTGGGTAGCTGGAGCAAGAAGACATAACAGGCGGAAGGCGCTTTGGTTGTCCCTACCACTGGCCACCAACTGCACTGGTCAAGTTGCTTCTTTTGCTCCACGCCCATTCAGAGTATGGCCGGACCACGTCCGCAAGTCAGTATTTGGCTTTACGGGGGCTGATAAGTTTCCCAATTTCCCAGGCCACTTCCCCAGGTATTCTCGTATGCATTTGGGCCAAGAGACGTGCGACAAGACCCTGTCCAACATGAACCTGAGATGGGGCTTCGTGGGGCTTCGTGGGGCTTCGTCGCGCATTGGGTTTCCCCCCCCCCGGTGAGTCATAAGTCTGCGCCCCTTGTCTCCTAGCCAGACACGAGTCACACCTATGCCATGCACAGAAGGACGAGAGTCAGTCCTCAACCCACATCAGCACAATGCTGGGTCACGGATATGGTGGTCAACGATTGTCCCGATAAACTATTGCATCACTCGGAACAAAGCTTCATATACTTTTACACTCAAATCGTTCACTTCTGACCCGCACCTTTGGTGTCTCCAACGCGCAGCACGTACTTGAAGGCCGAGGCTTTGCCGTCTTTGAGATCCCTGAGAGCCTTCTCCAAACCATCCAACCCGCCCTCGACCACCTGATGCGGATGCGGGGAGAACCAGCCATATGCAAGACCCCAGGAAAAGAGCTTGAAGTATGCAACGGCAAACTCCGCGCAGCCCGGTTGTCGGCCTTGGACGGTCTTGACGGCGAAGGGAATCTGAGGGCCATGAACCCAGCCGACCATGGTGCGCTCGACCTTGAGCCCTTCGATCGGTTCCGTAGGTAACACGGTCGTGACCAGACCCTTCTTGTCGAGCACCTTGGCGACAAGAGGGAGGGTCTTGCTCTCCGAAATGGCGTCGTACGCATGCAACAAGGGACGGCCCTTCAACACCTCGTTGATCTGCGCGACGACCGCCTCGTCTCCCTGTCGGTAGTCGATCACAACATCCCCTTTGCTCTTGTCCACGAGATCTTCCACGAAACCTTTTGCTTTACCCGCGACAGCGATGATTGGGTGGATGTTGGCAGCTTTGGCGAGTTTGATGGCGAACGCGCCGACAGCCGAGGATCCACCGTAGATGAGAAGGGGGGTGGGTTCGGTAGCTGGGCGGAAGGGGGGAGGGAGGTTGAGAATCTGGAACAGGCCGATGGCAGAGGTCATCGCGGCGAGAGGGATGGTAGCGGCCTCTACTCGTCAGCTCTTTACTCTTGAGAATGTGATCACCCCTCCTGCACGACCGTCCGATGCCCAAGCCGGTCCTCTCTGAGTTTCCCTCCAGACCACGCCTCCACGCATGCCTCGCTATGGCCACACCCTTGGACCCATGGGCTGCCCGTGTCTTACCTTCCCTGCAGTAGCCATAGATTTACCTTCAAAGCTGACCGAATCAGGGATGTGGAAGGTGCAATAATCCCATGCGAGCGCATACTCCGCAAAACTGCCATGCGGCTTGGTCATCTCGTGGAAAGCAGCGACCCGATCGCCCTTGGCGAAACCCTTGACACCGTCCCCGACCGATTCGACGTATCCCGCGATATCATCTCCAGAGTTGGTCGGCTCCTTGGCAATCATTTCTGGGACCTTCCAATCCTTCGGGTTCGTCCCGGTGACAACGACCTTGATGAGGACCTGGCCCGGAGGCGGGGTTGGGATCGGCACGTCGCGCACCTCGACGTTGAGAAATTTGTCGACAAAGGCTTCTTTCATGGTGGGGGCGGAGGAGCGGATAAGAGGTGGAGTCGAGTTTCAACAGTTGTGTTTCTCACAGCGACCTCGTCTATCCCAACCTTACCGGGAGACCCAGTAGTCGCAAGCTGAATAATCGGGAGCTACAGGCCGGTGGAGGATGTCAGGAGAGTTCATGAATGTATTGTGTCATTCGCAATGGGGTCTCCACGGCAGAGTCGGCTTTCCCGCCTCCGTTTTATCCGGACTTAGGCTAGACATTGTTCAGAAGCGCCCTATGCATGGTGAGTGAGTATCATGTCATGGAGGTGACGAGATGCACTAGTCAGCGCTCCGTGCGTTGGTATGCATGAGGTCCAGGCGACGTCCGAGTCACTCATTAACGTGTCAAGCGAGATGTGGATTCAGAGGGAGCATCGACATTGTGATATTTCAGTAGGATCGTGACCGTGAGTTGAGTGCAACTAGCTCCAGAACCTCTTGCAGACTAAAATACTCGTAAAATGCATGAGACACACGTTCCCCTATGCTGATGACAATGAGGTCGACTCTTATGCGACGTTCAATTGGACAATATACACCGCCTGGCACGGCTGCAACCCGGCAACCCTCAACTCTCCAAACCCTCCTACGCCTCCGAGGTGACCCGGGTGGATCGCTTGACCGCCTTGGACGCCTTGACGGGGTTCGGCTGGTCGTAGACCCAAGCGAGCTCCTCCAAGGTCCGTCCTTGTCCTTCGACACCCAAAAAGTACCACAGACCAGCTTCGACGACGTCCCACGCGGCGAAGAACCAGACGTAGTAGTATCCAATGTTCTTCAAGGCGATGGGTCCGCAGAACTGGTTGAGGAAACCCATCGCACCGCTGATGATGGATCCGAGACCAAGTCCCTTGGCTCGCATGGTCGTCTCGAGGGACTCGACGGGGACGACTGTTTGCAGAGGCGTGTAGGAGAACATGAAGGTGAAGCTGAAGAGGAAGTAGGTGGCAAGAGCGGCCTGTCCGAGCGAAGCGCTGACGTCGTCACCTCGTTTGTTGATCTCGCCTTGGAGAGCGGCATTGATGCAGAGCCATCCAGCGCAGACTACACCCGTCAGAGACTGTCGCTGTTCCCACTTAACCTGAGCACTCACCCAAAGTACCGTAGACCAAAGGCCATCGTCGAGGCATTCGGTCGGAGAAACAAGCACCGATGAAAGCGCCGACAGCAGAGACGACGGCGTAGACGAGGTTATAAGCGAGCTGTTGGGTGACACTGGAGATACCAATCTTGGCGTAGACGACAGTGTTGAAGTATCCGAGACCGTTTCCGGAGAATTGACCAGTGACGTTCATCAGGATCACCTGGAGCATTCGCCATCGAGAGTTTCGGGTCTTGAACAGCGGTCGGTCTGCAAGGTCAGCCTCTTCTCCGCCAGAGTGCTTGCGCCACTTACAGTCCCACCAGACCTTGTCGGCACCGTCGAGCGCAATGCCCTCTCGGAACTCTTGGATCTGCAGAGCGACCAACTTGGAGTTGGGGTTGCCGTTACCGTGGTACTTGGTAAGGAAAGCCAGCGCCTGGTCTTCCCGTCCATTGGCCATCTGCCATCGAGGGGATTCGGGAACAAAGAAAATCGAGAGCATGACGATGGTGGCGGCGAAACCTTGCAGGATCGTCGGCACTCTCCAAGAGAAGTTGCTGTTGATGTAGTTGGTCCCGTAGCTGGAACGTTAGATGCGTCCGATGGAAAGTTTTCGCTTCAACCTACGTGACAGCAGCGGCGGGGATAGATCCACCGAACCATCCACAGTTCATCAGACCTGTACCATGAGCCGATGCACTTTGGCCCAACATCATCCACAAGACTTACCAGCACATCGTCCACGCCACTGAGGAGGAGCGATCTCCATCGCCCAAGAAGGGGCGCTGACCATGCAGAAAGTGATTCCGACACCGAGAAGGAATCGACCGACGGTGAATTGGGCAATCGTGTTGGCAGTAGCCGAGATGACCGTTCCGATGCAGACGCAAAAAGCGCCGGCGAAAATGGCCTTTCGACGACCGTATCGGTCGGCCATGAACGCAGCGGGGAAGGAGCCGACCATCTGACCGCTGGGGGCGGGTCAGCGAAAGGCCTTCCAATAGTAAACCATAGCTTACACAGTGTAGAGCGAGGCAATGACAGAGACCTTGGAGCCTTCAGTACCGGACTTGAAGGTGGCTTGGAAGTGTTCCATCGAGAGGATACCGGAGAAGAGCGAACCGTCGTACCCGTTTGCGACGGAGCACAAAAAGGCGATGAAAATCGCGAGGTACAGATGCATCGAGGCTTTCGACCATCGCCTGATCTCACTCTGAGCCAGAGCATCCTGCAACGCGGCCTGCGAGACGCGTCAGACGATCCTTTCGGAGATGGAAAAAAACAAAGGCGGCTACTCACATCGCGAACATGAACCGCGTCGTGGGTCACCACCGTCTGTTCCACATGCTCAAGCGTCTCCTTGTCCTCGATGAGGGAGCTTGGGAGGTCTTTCTCTTGAACGTCCATGTCGAAGAAAGCTGGAGATGTCGAAGCGGACGAGTCGAGCTTTTGGATGAAGCAAGGAGCCCCCATCTGTGCCCCAGGTATTTATATACGCTAGTCATCTTGCGGCTACGCACGAAAATCCCTTTACGTACCTTGCGGAGCCACATGCAACTCTCTGTGACTGTGCCCCTTGGCGCCCGCGAAAAGCGGCCGATGCGGCAGGTTAAGCGAAAACTCACAGAGAACAGCCGTGTCGGATGCGGCTTCCGTGTCGGCGTTAGAGGGTTCGAGAGGTATAAACAGCCCTCATTCGCCCTTTAGGGGCTGCCACCTGGGGGAGAGGCACCGACGAGTGGAGCCCAACATGAGTCGCCGGTCCACATGTGAACGACTCATCCATACCCGCACGCCGCCCTGACCGCCTCTTTCATCTTCCAAGCGGCTTCTGGCCCGGCCTCTTGCTTGGTACGAGCATCAAGCTTCAAGCCGAAGAGCCGCTAGTCATTCTGACGTGTGACACCGGCAATTCTCCTGGCTCGATCACACCCCGCATATCACATTTTCGCTGCTCTCGGACGGGAATCCTTGACAATGAACGGGAATCTAGGACGACGAACGGGAATCGTGCAATCGACGAACGGGAATTTTCTTCGACAGACAGGTGCAGATTGGTTTTGCAGGATGCAGAAATATGACATGGTAATAGCCGCTGTGACTCTCATCTGTCCACCTGACCTCTACGGACCCACGCTTCGCCTTGCGAGTTGGTCTGACGGTCGAGACGGCACCGGTCAGACCGGCAACCACGGTAACGATTCTCCCTCGTTCACCGTAGTGTACCCTGCCTGTTCCATGAAACGTGAAAAGTTGTCCTCGAATGACCAATTCCCTTCAGCGAATGAAAGCGTGTTCTGACCGTGCAACGAGGAATGCACATTGCCGAACAAGTCGGCCTCGGCGGGGTCCAGACCGACCACGGGGGAGACATTGTCCCCACCGAACAGCGTCATGACGGGATGCTCGGGCCGCGAGGATACCGCAGAGGCATCGACCTGATCGGGACGAGGCGAAGGACGACGCGACGGTGCCCGACTGATCGGTTTCGCATCGAGATCGAGGATAGCCTCGGCCGCCCACGGGTTCTTGGCCGCGTTGGGGATTTTGGTCGTCTGCTCCAGTCGATGCCAGCGGAACAGTCGCCAGTCAAACTCGGCATCGTCGTCCCCGCTTGCAAACTGGTCGCTGTTGGGGTCAGATCTGATTGCGAGTCTTCACCCTAGTCACTCACCTCTGACACGCATGGAAATCTTCCTGGTTCAAGATTTCCTCTCCCAACCCCCGCCTGATGATTCTGCGACAAGCCTCGATGCGCTGGGGGTCAGAGCCCGTCATCATTCCGCGTCCACTCACCATATGCTTCATACCATCGTCGACGGCTCCTTGAACTCGGATCATCTCCAAGAGCTTCCTCAACGCCCTGATCAACTCGTAGGACTTTGGGTCGACCGTCGGGTCATGCTTGGCCAGCCGAGGCGGGTCAAACAGTAAGACTGCATTCAGCTACTTTCGGCTTGGATCGCCTCACCCTCGATCGCCGTATAAGACAGCGCCCCGATGAAAGGGTCGCACACGATACCCAGGCGCAAGGCGTCAGAAATGATGCTCGCGACCGGGTAAGCATGCCGGACTCTGTCGCGCATCCACGCGTACCCGCTTTCGTGAAGGTTGGGATCGCGGCTGCAAGCGATCAGGCGACTCTCCGCCAGCATGATGAAACAGTTGTGTCGGAGCGCATGGAGCAGTATAAACGCGGTTCGTCGTTCCGGATGTATGTACAAGTTGTCGTCGCTGTAGACGAGATCGGAAGGGAGCTCGGCCATCAGCAGCTTGAGTTCAGCCTCCATCCCCGCTAGGTCTGTCAACATGGCGTCCGCCGAGGCCGTCATGTACTTGATGCGAGACTTGTAGTGGCATATGCGTCGTCTGAAAGCGGCCGTCTTGATGATATGCGCCGACACGCCGAGAACCGGTCCGTGAGTAGGCGTTTGGCCTGTCGGGGAGAGGATTGAGACGTCTTCGGGCCGCTTGAGGCATTCGGTGCGCATCTCGATACCTCGAGCAAACGCTTCTTCGTCGCATGGGAGCTGGATATGGTACGCTTCTTCCGTGACGGTATGTACCCCGTGTCGTCCCGCATCTCCCATCGAGTCCAAGAAGAACACAGCCCAGGCCAGCCGTCTGAGCGCTTCCGGAGTGAGGAGGTTGTTGAGCTTGATGGTGTGCGGCTGAGAGTACACCTCGTCGTATATGTGGAGCGAGAGGAACTGCATCATCCTGAGGTCAGTAAGTTCTCCCCGATGCCAAGCATACTTGACAGCGTTGCCCCAGAGCATCCACGCCGAGGAATAGTGCCCTCTCATTTGTTCAAACTGTCTCAGGAGAACGACCGTCTGCGACAGAGTCAGCATGCCACCCCACACAAACACCCCCACCATGAGTTCGATCGCCCCATACACCTCGTACACCTGTTTCTGCACCTTTTGCAGGACAGTCTGGAACAAGACATCTGCCCTTGCCAGCGCATCCGGTAGGCGACTGCCCCCTAGACTGCATCCGTGAGCCCGTTGCTTGGCCAGGCACACATACCGCAGGGTGCAGGCGACCATCACCGAGACCAAGTCCTTCGGGTGCTTGTCCTGCTCGAGCAGTCGGAACAAGGTCGGTTCGTGGATGAACGACAGGAACCCGAAGTCTGTCACGTGTGAGTGATGCTCTGTATCCCATGCGCCTACAATGCACAGTCCCAAAGTACGTCCTCAATATCGACTGAACCTCCATCCTATCAGAGAGGATGGACTGCACAGCGTCCGACCTGGTCGGACCGATGCTCGTCATGGCGAGCGATTGTACCTCGGGCTCGATAAAGCCGACATTGTCATTCAGAATAGGCTCAGCGGACGATCCTCTGCGGCTTGGTTCGACGCTGTGACGTATACCCCGTCGACTTTTCTCGTTTGTCCAACTGCACACCAACGACAGCCGCTCACAACGTGGACAAGGCGAGTCCTCTTCGCTATTTACAGGTCCGGCGCATCGTACCTGAAGGTCAGGGCAAAAGCGCACTCGACCCTTACCTTGCGACGGCGGCACGGCAAGCACGCCTTCCGTATCCGCTCCTGCGGGGGTTGGTTGGGGGTCGGGTCTTGCCATAGACAATCGAAAGCAGCTGTCTCGCACCGAGAGCATTTCGGTTTGGCTCCATCGCATGTGACCTGTACGAGTCGGAGTCAGCATCGGAGCGAGTGCTCGTTATCTGCCATGCAACTGATACGAGGTGCTGACCTTTTGGAGCTGACAGGTGAGGCAGCCCTTGGGCGAGAGCGCGTTAGAGTTCATGCGTATTACAGCAGGGGGGCCGTGTCGGAAAGATGAAGAGTAATGGAGGAATGGGTTCAGTCACATCCGACACGGCGATTGAGAGGGGGTGGGACCAAGACGGGCCGGCTCAGGTGGAGGTGTTCGGCGCTTTTCACGGTCCAAGGGGTAGGTTGTGCCGATCAAAGGTGAGCCAAGGGGGTCGACTAGGTATGCATGGGATGGTGAAGGGAGGGAGGTTTATTTAACCATGCATTCATCATGTACTCCCTCTTCTCTTCCATACTCCCATCACGTCTAGCCCAAAACACCATGATCGCCAGACCACCCCAAGACGACGGGCCTCACAAGGTCACCTACCACCCGGCCGAGTTTGAAGACCCGAAGCCTGGCCGAGGTGCCATCAAGCCTCGTTCATGGAACGTCCACTCGGACAGCGACAAGCTGTCGCTCAACGGAGACTGGAAGTTCAGGTTCTCCCCCGCCGCCGCCGTCTCTGAGGAGTTTGCCCAACCAAAAGGAGTCTCCGATGCCTCGTGGGAGCTCATGCCCGTCCCCTCGCACTGGGTCCTCCACGGTCACGGCCAACCAGCTTATCAAAACGTCCAATTCCCCTTCCCCGTCGACCCTCCCTTTGTCCCAGACGAGAACCCGACGGGCGACTACCGGTTGACGTTTGACCTCCCCAAATCATGGGCTTTGGATGCAGGCAGCGTGAGTGCGAGCGTCTCCTTTGGTAGCGCTCCTTTGTCTGGAAACACGCTAACGGTCATAGACCTTGCTCCGGTTTGACGGTATCGAGTCATGGGCAAAGGTCTGGCTCAACGGTACCGAGCTCGGCACCACCAGCGGCAGTCGTCTCCCCACCGAGTTCGACATCACCCAATCCCTCAAACAATCCAACAACGTCCTCGCTGTCCGTGTCCACCAATGGTCCGCCGCGAGCTACCTGGAGGACCAGGATCAATGGTGGCTGCCTGGTATCTTCCGGGAGGTCCAGATCCTCCATCGCCCAGTCGGATCGGTCGTCGACTACTGGGTTCACTCGTCATACGATCACAAGACTGGCAAGGGCACGCTCAGGGTCGACTGCACCCCGTCAGGCAAGGTCGTCATCCCCGAGCTTGGCATTGACATCGAAACTGGCGTCGAAAAGGTCATCTCCGTCGATGCCTGGACGGCCGAGACCCCCAAGCTATACAAGGGACATCTCATCACGACAGGTGAAAAAGTGCCCTTGAGCATCGGGTTCCGCACAGTCGCGATCGAGGACGGTCTGATCAAGGTCAACGGAGAGCGCATCCTTTTCCAAGGTGTCAACCGACACGAGTTCCACCCCGACCAAGGCCGAGCGGTCACCGAGGAGGTCATGCTCCAAGACGTCTTGCTGATGAAGCAACATAACATCAACGCCGTCCGAACTTCCCACTACCCTCCTCACCCCCACTTCCTCGATCTTTGCGACGAGTACGGTCTCTGGGTCATTGACGAGTGCGATCTCGAGACTCACGGCTTCGACGAGGTCAACAAGTGGGAGCGCAACCCCACCGACGACCCGACATACAAGGATGCCCTCGTCAACCGGGTCGAGAGAATGGTGGAGCGGGACAAGAACCACCCGGCCATCATCATCTGGTCCATGGGCAACGAAGCTGGCAAAGGATCCAACCTCGGCCACATGACCAACTGGGTCCGAAAGCGAGACCCTTCCAGACCGATCCACTACGAGCACGACTGGTCCTGCCAATACGTCGACATGTACAGCCGGATGTACCCTTCGCACGAAGAGGTCGAGCTTATCGGGCAGCAGAAGGAGGACCCCCTCGAGGATTCCAAGCTCGACGAGCGACGACGAGCCATGCCGTTCATCATGTGCGAGTATGGTCACGCGATGGGCAACGGACCGGGAGGCTTGCTCGAGTACAGGAACTTGTTTGAAAAATACCCCCGATGCCAAGGTGGCTTCATCTGGGAGTGGATCGACCATGGCTTCCTCAAGAAGACCGAGGACGGCCGACCGTACTGGGCCTACGGAGGCGACTTTGGCGAGGAGGTCCACGACGGCAACTTTATCTGCGACGGTCTCATCTTCCCCGATCGAAAGCCCAGCCCCGGCCTGCTGGAGTTTACCAAGGTCATCGAGCCCGTTCGAATCACCCTCCAAGACGGCCGGATCTCGGTCCACAACCTGTACAACTTTGTTGACCTTTCGGCTCTCAACTTTACTTGGCGACTCGAGTCGGACGGCGAGGTCGTCGAGCGGGGTACTCTGGAAGTGCCGACCGTCAAGGCGGGTAAGACTGTCCTGGTCGACCTCCCCAAGGTCAAAGACACCCCCAAGGGAAGCCTTTGGTTCGTCTCGGCGACGTTGAAATCCGACACATTGTGGGCCAAGGCCGGTCACGAGATCGCATGGGGTCAGTTCGCCGCGGCTGCCCGACCGGCTCCTCCATCTCCCACACGACTCGTCGCTCCAGAGGCCACGAGCGAGTCGATCACCCTTGGTCCAGCCGAGTTCGACCTGCGGGGCCAGCTCATCAAGCTGGGCAAGCTGGACGTCACCGAGGGCCTCAAGTTGGATCTCTGGCGCGCAATGACCGACAACGACCACGCCTACTTTACCGAGGCCGGTCCGTCCAACGGAAAGGCATGGGAAAAGGCGGGTCTGCACCGTGTGCATCACCGAGTCAACAGTGTTGTCGTCGACGGCGATTCGCTCGTCGTCAGCACCTTTGCTGCTCCCGCCGTCACCAACCGAGGTTTCGACACGGTCTACCGCTACACGGCCACCGAAGACTCGCTGACCGTCGATGTCGACGTCAAGCCCCGAGGTGACTGGAGCGACATTTCGCTCCCCCGTGTCGGAGTGAGATTGGGTCTGCCCAAGAGTCTCGAGAGCGTCTCTTGGCTCGGTCTGGGACCGCACGAGACTTACCCGGACACTCGCCTCGCCGGTCGAGTCGGCAAGTACGACTTTGCCATCGACGAGATGCAGACGCCCTACGTCTTCCCTCAGGAGAACGGCGCGCGATCGGACGTTCACTGGGCCGAGATCACCGGTCCCAAGGGCGGACTGAGGGTCGAGGGCTCCGAGTTTATCTTCACCGCCCGAAGATGGACCTCGAACCAGTTGCATGCCGCCAAGCACACTGTCGACCTGCAGGCGGGGGACAACGTGTGGGTGAACATTGATCACAAGTTTGGAGGGATCGGAACGGCCTCGTGCGGCCCTGGCGTGTTGCCCCAGTACCAGCTTCGTGCCGAGCCGACACGATTCTCCTTCACGCTCAAAACGTTGTAAACAAACCAATGTTGTCGATGCCACATCCAGGCAACGGTGTTAGTAGAAACGAACCAAATGTATCAATGGACTCTGAGAAGCTGAGACCGCGAGTGTCCTGCTCGATGACGATCTGACTACGGGCGCACCATTCACACTCTGTGCGAGCAATCTGCTCCGAGCTCTTCTGTCTTTGCTCAGTGCGAATTGCCTGTTGTCTACTATTCGCGGGCTTCCTGTCCGGATTGAAGAATATGCGGCACAGCCTGTAGAATGAGCACCTGTGACCTGTGACCCCAGACAGACTGCAGCAGACTTTTTGTCCACACCATGTGTGGTACCCCTCACGTCAATCGTGTCGCAACGCTGCGGAGTACCCTTGTCATTCACCTCCTCAAAGCTGGTGAGACCAAGCCTCGGCTATGCTTACCACATCACTGGCCCATTGTCGATAGCCGTTGAGACGACCCTTTGGAACAGAGGGGCATAGGGGCATATCTCTTTGCAAGGGAGACAACCTTTCACCTCCATTCAGCTCATTGTTTAACCTTTGGTCACCGCCCCCAACGTTGACAACCCTCAAACACGCATCAGTTGGGCCTACCATTATGGATGGAAATTGCTTTGTTGTCAACATAAGTGGGCACACAAGGTGCCTCAGAAAAACCCATATAATGCAGGAATTTCCCCCTTGAAGCTGAGGCTTACCCCTACACCAAGTGTTGCTTGACGACATAGATCTCTTCTCAAGCTACCAAGCATAAGATGAAAGCTTTTCAGCTCTCATCCCTTTTTATCTTCTTGACCTTCGGTGAGCTCGCTTGCGAGAACTTTCCAGAGCAGAATCTGACCCCCAGCACGGGCTAATCCCATCGGTGGGGGTCCGCTTGTGAACCCACCACCGCCCTACAAGATTGATGGGTTGTATGGGGACAGCTCGGTGCATGACCCCGACTGCTCCCAGCTGCAACGGATGTCCAAAGACACAGACAGGCTTGTGAGCAGCCTCAATCTCCGACAGTGTCGATCACACCTGACCGAATATAGGTTGTTGCCTTGTGTGCAGTGTCTGGTCTGAAGGGTGATAACGATACGCCTAATATCAAATCATTCATCACTGAGATCAAGCCGGATCCTCCTAGCAAGACCGTCATCAAGGCCGAGTTCACGGTACACGATGATGAAGGCAAAGTCCTCAAAGGCACCATTGAAGCGAAAGATGCGATGAAATTCAAGCCAAACCCTGCTAAGAAGGACAAGAATCGCAAGGCGGCTTGGTAAGTTGCCGGTTTGCATTTTACAGCGCTGTCACAAGGTTGACTTGATAGGTGGTCGGCTGGATTTGCTTCCTTGATCTCGCAACAGCAGACTTTGAAACAAGGATTCGACAAGGGCAAGCTTGCCAAGGCTGACTTTCATTATGGGCTCCAGCTCCTCACTGGGAGACAGTTCTTTCCTGTTACAGCGAATGAAGAGACACATGGTGTGTTCGGCAAGTCAAGATCATTCAATGCTACAGTGGGACATGCTGACATGGCAGAGAAAGTCGCGGCTGCCGTGGACAAGGGGCCCCTGCTTATCAAAGTGAAAGATGACAAAGACTTCAAGCCCAAGCTGCTTGCCAAAGGGGAATTGTACGCGGTCAGGGGATACAAAGACGACAAGTCAGTCGGCCCTTCTACGAAATAGGCCGAGCAAGTCTCACTGACTACCAGGATCACCCTATGGAACTCGGCACTCGGCCAAAAGTGAGGAAAAGACATACTCACTCAAAGACTGTTATGATGACATTGCGTTGTTTGCACAATTGTACAAACTCCCTGAACCCCTTGCCACACGAACCGGATCCCCCTCGAGTGAGACTCGTCAAAGCGCCTCCTCAGAAACTCCCGTCTCACTTCCCGGCCCAAGCCCTGCTAATTCGAGAGCACCAGGTGAAAGCCAGCTCCCGCCACCGCCACCCCCGCCCCCACCCAGTGGTCACCCTTGACCGACAGCTGGTTCGAAAGTCTTGCACTCACAAGTCAAAACTGGCCCACAGTGTTTTATTGGTGGTGCAATACTGCGTAAGCTATCATCACAATTCTTTGTTCATCAGCAGTTTCTGCTCCTGATTGTTCTGACTGTTTCTATCCACTCCCACCCTGTACCCCTTCCTTCCTTCGCAATAAGGGAGGTTCCCCACTTGCTGTCCTGTATGGAAGCAGATACATATACCCCTTGCCTCTCTTGTAGCTCCCCTATGGATCATCCAATCCCCTCCCAATGGTCACCTTTGCTCAGTTTTGTTCGTCTTTGTTCAACTTCCACCGACAATACTGACCGCGGGGAATCCGTGGTCTGCGTCCACTCCTGCAGAGAGGCGTCCGTTGCGCACCGACTGCGCTGTTGATTGAACAGACTGCTGGTGGCCTCGCCCCACCTGTTGATGTTCCACCGTGTATAACCTCATCATCACGCAATGCCTTCTGCTATCTGGTTGCAGATGGGGAGGATAGTCGAAACGGACCTGACTTGCCCTCGCTGTCTTGGAACCTCTTACCGTCGAAGTCATCAGCACCCCCCGCACCCTCCACGGCGCAACGCGCTACACTTCAGCCAACTTCATATCTCATGTCTTCTTACGCCACCCTCCCCTCCCCTGCAGTGGCTGCCCCCGGCCGCCGTGCGCAAAGGTTGTGCCCTTTGTTCGAGCCCATCGCTTTCCTTTGTTACCCCAGCTGGCATCGTACACGGCTGAGCACTTGGTGGACATTGTGATGGAAACGTGATCTTTCGATCCGGCATACGTACGCGGTGCGATGGACTTTGGGCAAGAGCGGCTCCGATTGGCATCATGGAGATTTGGTGTTGGGTCGAAAAACGCACCAGAATACGCACCTTCATGACGGTATCGTAACAATTAGCGCCGAAAGGGTCTCGCATCGTGGACTTTGACTTTGAATCGTGAAGGTTGACGCGTATGTCTTGCAGATGTGACCTGTTGAAGACGGTCCTCGGGGTGCATCACCTGGCTGGAAACTACGCGGCGACGGTGATAAGCCTTGGGGCTCCTAGCAAGCCGAGTCGTACTCCGTGGTATTGTGGAAATACGACCTGGGGAAGGGTGCGACGAGATAGTGAACACCCGAGGTGTCACTCGGCTGGATCCCCACAATGGGCATAGATATAACAACGAACAGTAGCTCTTGTGTCTAGTTGCCCAACGTACCCCCTTCTGCCATAATCCCGCCTTGCAGCCGTCCTCATGCCCCGATTCCTAGTTTACTGTCCTGATCTCCCGGATGTTCTGGAGAAACGGATGACCGTCAGGCCACAACACGTCGAGCGCGCCAAGAGCGACCTCGAGGGGGGCATCAATGGTGGGTAGTCATTCCATCAACACCAATGCTACATGCTGACAGGAGCAAGTTTACGGAGGCGCGTTGCTGCCGCGGCCAAACACTCCCGCGAGATCGCGGCCCGTCCCGGCTGGAGCGGAGAATTACAATGGCAGTTTCATGGTCTATGTCATGGATCGATACGACGATGTGTGGGATAGATTGAAGGAGGACATCTACTGGAAGTCGGGCGTCTGGGATACAGAGAAGATCATTGTCGAAGAGTTGATAGGCTAGAGGTCATCCCATCCGTCGGGTCACGCAACTGGTAGAGGCAGTCGAGGACCAAATAACCCTTTAATGCCGATGTGAAAGTGGACTTTTTCAGTTCATTACCTTGATTCATTCATTCGCCTCATTCCAATGCCCACGCTAGCCTGTTCATGGCAAGGGTGCGACAGGACATTTACGACGGCAGAGCAGCTGAAGAAGCACGAGAAGACCCGTGCGTGTTTTCAGGCGGGAAGCCGGAGAACTGACAAGGCAGACTCGGGCAAGTCGCAGTACCTGTGCTCGGTCTGCGGGAAACGTTACTCTCGAAGGTACGTCTTGGCATTCGTGAGATTATCAGAGCCAAGTGATTCACATCCATCAGTGATGTTCTCTCCCGACATCTGGTACAGGCCCATGGCTTCAGTCCGCCGGCGATCGGTCGACCACGAAAAGTCCCATGGTGAGTCAGAGGTTATTTACCGGGGAACATTCACTCACCTTCAGCTCTGCCTGCTTGGGCAACAAGGTCGTCTGTGACGGTGTACCTCCCAATCCATGTACACGATGCCGGACAGTCAGCACCCCATGCACGTACGATAAACAAGTTCGACGATCGGCCAGTCCGGCTCGATCGACCTCTGACCAGAGAGGGAGCCGGGATGCCTCTGGGATGCCGTCTACGCCGGGGTTCTTGCCAAACACGCCCAACGTGTCAGCCCCCTCTGCCTCTTCAGCGAGAATCAACAGCACCACACCTAGCCACCACAACCCCATCCAAAACTTTCAGCCGCCCCCGATACAGGCGATCGCCAACAACTTGGTGCTGCCGACGACATCTCAAAATGCCTTCAGCTGGACCAGCATGTTTGACATTGGTCAGATCAGCGAGCAGCCTATAGATTGGGGATTGGGGGAATTTGAGGGCAACATGTTCGACGTGCTCAACGCCGAGGCTTCCAACAGCCCTTCTCTAGACTTCTTCGCCGGTCTTGCCGATGCAGAACCGGCGATACCCACGAGCTCCACCCAAGGCGACTGGTTCCAGTCACCCGAGAGCTTGTACGGGCAACCTCAAGAGATACCCGATGGTCAGCCATATGATAGCGCTTGGGTATGCTTGTCTCGTTCCTGCCGACTGATGGGAGACTGACACTACAGCCTCACATTGACAAACCACGGACACCCGACGCAAGTGTGTCGCTTCCGGCCACGCAAGGCGTCCACTCGACATACTTCCCCTCGTCGTTCGAAGGTCTCGAAGAGGTGGCCAGACAATCCATGCTCCTCATCATGCTTCAGTCTCATCGCGCTGTATGGCCCCCTGTCGATACGACAAACTTCCCCCCCGCCGAGACCCTCACTGTGTGTGTCAACCTGTACTACAAGCATTTTCACGCCTGGCTGCCGATCATCGAGAGCTCGGCGCCGGTCACAAGGGACGCGAATCCGTTGCTGCTGATGGCAATGTCAGCGATTGGCGCCATGTATAGTCGAGACGGACTGCAACGGCTGGGTATCGCTCTCAACGAGCTCGTGCGGAGGGCTACGTTGTATATCGTAAGCCATGCTACGGGGCGAAGCTCACGCGACAGAGAGAGAACGATCGACGGTTCATGTACGAGACGCACATAATCCAAGCGTTTCTCCTGCAATCCTACTTTGGATTCTTCTGTGGGTCCCAAAAGGCTTTCCAGCAATCAGAATCGGCGGTCGGAGCTCTCGTCATGGCATGCAAACGGATGCATCTGCTCCGGCCTGGTCAATCAGCCATCCAGGCTCTTCAGGCTCGGAACCCGGAACCCGACCAGGATGAAGTAGCAAAAGCAGAGCGAGAAGACCGTCGTAGGGCTAGGCTGGGCTGGGGGATCTACGTGAGGCCTCTTTTGAGATTGCAAGCTGACGGACCAGCTGCTAGACAGCCAGCTTCCCTTGCTCAATCTCCCTCATCACCTAATGATGACCGATATCAATGCTCCCTTCCCGAGCATGGCTCGTCTGCGGGGCGAAGCGCCATGGAGCGTATCGTTCCACGATGTCGTTTCGGGATTCTTGACCACGGGTGTCCCGCCCGTGACTCTTGACGATCTTGGATTCTGCGTCATTGCCTACACATTGTATCGGTGTGTGACGTCGCCGACCCAGCTGACCAGCAGACTGTGTGCTGATGCAGCACGACTGGAGATCCCAAAGATTGCCAACGATCAGATCTTCCAAAAGTACCGCTTGTTCTTCCCTCCCTCTGTCAACCAGTAAGCTGTTCTCCGTTAGAGCAGGTCGCTAATCGAGGAGTCATCCACAGTTGCTCCTGGATAGAATAGCGGCCCATACGTTGAATCACTCTGCACCGGCATCCGCTCTCCTCATCTCTTCCGCAGCACTCGCGAGCTGCTCGCATCTGCAGTTCACCATCAACGGCTTTATCGAGATGGCCCGGGGTGCGGCTGGGAAAGCGGGGACCATTGCGTCGTTAAACTCCTCACGGGAAGCCCTCTCGCAAGTCCTCAATAGAAACATCCAGGCGGCGAGAAACATCTTTGTCCACGCGGCCATGCTGGGATGCCTCACCGACCGATTCACCCACGAGTATGTACCAGGTGTTTGCGGAATGGAATTGTCTGACGTCAAAGTACACCTCTGGAGGCCGTCTGGACCTTCAACGCGGCTTTGAGTCTATGGGCTGTGCAGAGGTTTTGCGAGAGGGGCGTGGCAACACCGGGTTCAGGCATCGTTATCAGTTGGTCAGCCATCCCCGAATTCGACCAGTGGGTTCTGCACGGTGGACCCGCTTCGATTCAAGGTCTCGGGGACGTATATGGCCTGACCGATATCAAGATATTAACCCACTTTATGTCGAAACTAGAGGGACTATCGTGGGGACTGGCCCAGCAATATCGAGCGGTTCTGCACAACCTGCTAGCGGAAAGCCAGCTAAATGCATAAAGCTTATAATTGTCGCCCATATCAATGATGCACACATGGTCTAGCTAACGGCGTTCTACTTGGAAACGGGTCCGTACCAGTCGTCAAATCCGAGGTCCCAGCCCCAAGCCGGGGTGTTGACCCTCTGCTGCTTGCCGTTGGCGGCCATGGCATCGAGGACCTCCATGTCGGACTTTTCCAACTCGATGACTTTCAAGTTGTCGGTGATTCTCTGCGCGGTGACCGATTTGGGGAGGACGATGCAGCCCCGGTTGACCTGGTAGGAGATCAGGATCGTCGCGACAGACACGTTGTGCTTCTTAGCGATCGAAGCGAGCTCGGGATCGGACAGAAGCGGGGAGTCTTGGGGGTCAGCGAGGAGGCACGGTATTCTACGGACGTACTGGTCGATCCCAGGGGGCAGTACGACTCCAAGAGGATACCCTCGTTCTCGCACCACGCCTTGAGCTTGTGTTGAGGGTTGTACGGGTGGAGTTCGACCTGGTTGACAGCGGGGACGACCTTCCAAGTCTTCTTCAGATCCTCGAGGTACGGGATCGACCAGTTAGACACTCCGATAGCCTTGACTTTGCCAGAGGCGTAGATCTCCTCCATCTGTTTCCAAGTCTTGGATTGGTCCCAATCCCGGTCCACCGACCGGCTACCGTCAGGGTTCACGGGGAGTAGTCTCGACGATTCGTTCTGGAGGTCAGCGAGGACTTGAGGTGGCCAGGCGATTGCTTACGGGAACAAGTCGGACGGGCCAGTGGACAAGCTGAGACTGTTAGCTAGATCCAGCTTGCACCGCTCACATAAAGATCGAGATAGTCGGTGCCAAGCGCCTTGAGCGTCTCCGCGAGACCCTCGGCGACGTTGGGCTGGTGGGTGTTCCAGACCTTGGAGGTGATGAAGATGTCTTTTCGGTCGACTCCGCTGTCCTTGATACCTTGTCCGACCTCGGCCTCGTTCTGGTAGATCAAGGCGCAGTCCAAATGACGGTATCCCGTCTTGAGAGCATGAGAGACGGCGTCTCGAACCTCTCCGGGCTTTGCTTGCCAGGTGCCTGGAGTGAGTTATGAGCCGGGTGACTAACATCGGGGCCGGGAAGTGGTGAGGCGAGAGAAGTCACTCACCCAGTCCGACGGCAGGGATCTTGACTCCGTTGTTCAAGGTGAAGTGAGTAGGAGGTGTCATGGTGTCTAAGATGATAGTATGGTGGTATGAATGTTTGAGAGAACAGCGAGACTTTCAGCACATGTAATAGACGACCCCCCCCACCGGCACGCTGGTCCGAAGTCCGAAAGTGGCCTTGTGGACTTGAGACTCGGCAAGCTGCAAAGATCTCCACATTCCACACTTCCCGGTTCATGGACTAATTCTTTCCACAGAATCATGTTTCTGCGCCCCGCGATCCCCCATGGGCAATAGAGATCTGCTGTTAAGTCCACTGTCGGCAAAGTCTGCTGTCCCAGCTTGTCGACGTATATAACGAGTGACATGAGCCGATGGCGACGAGTAGCCCGCTTCTCGAAGAGTTAGGCCCCTCGTCTTATCGCTCCGGCCCCACAAATCAGGATGTCTTACCAGGAACCAGTCGCCTCCCTCCCCGAGCTGGAGAAGAAGATCAGCGACCCTCAACACTTTGAAACCCCGCTGGGAGAGTATGCCCCGGTCTTTCATCCCAACCCCGAGTTGGAGAAGAGGTGAGCAACCGGTGTCTCGCTCGTGGTTCACGACTGATCTTGAGGATTTTGCGAAAGATCGATCTTCGACTGATCCCCACCGCCATGATCATGGTAGGTTTCGGGTGGAGGAAAGAGACCCCAGCTAACATGTACAGTACCTGCTCAACTGTAAGCCGCCGCTCTCGTCGTCTAGAGGTTACTAACCAGGTGCAGATCTCGATCGCAACAAGTAAGCTATCCTCCAGTCGGCATGACTGACTCGCAGCATCGGCAATGCCAAAACAGCGGGCATGCAGCGAGACCTTAAACTGTCTTCGGCTGATTACTCTTTGGCAGTTTCTATCTTCTTTGTCGGTGAGCACATATCAGTCGATTGGTATGAAGCTCAAAGCGAAGGGTACCTCTGCCTGCAAGTCCCGTCAAACATGATTCTCAGCAAGACCAAGCCGCGCCTCTACCTCCCGGCCATCATGGTGAGTGGACAGCTCTCCGCCTTGTGGATCTCGACTAAATGCCAGTTCATCTGGGGATGCCTCGTGATCGCTTACGTGGGGGTGAACTCCAAGAAAGCCCTCATTGGCCTCCGTTTGGTTCTCGGCATCGTAGAAGCCGGGTTCTTTGTGAGTCAAATAGTAAGAGTCCTCGAAACTCATGTCCAGCCGGGTATCCTCCTCTACATGAGTTTCTGGTACAAAAAGATGGAACTCGCTCGGCGTTTCTCTGTCTTCTACTCGGCATCCTTGATCGCTGGGGCATTTGGTGGCCTGCTGGGTGAGCAAACCCTCCTCTCGTGCACTGACAACCCAGCCGGTGCCATTCTCGCTGGAATGGATGGCGTCAAGGGCCTCCCCGCTTGGAAATGGCTCTTCCTCAGTGAGCAAGCATCTTGACAGGCGCAATCCAAGCTGATCGTCCCAGTCGAGGGCTTGATGACCGTCGCCTTTGCTGTTCTTGCCGTGTTTATTCTTCCCGATTTCCCGGGAAACACCAAATGGTTGTCCGAGGAGGAACGGGCTTACGCAGTCGCGCGGCTGAGCGCCGACAACAACCATGACTCTGCCGAGGACGCCGAGGTGGGCCACTGGAAGGCGTTTGTCCTCGCTGTCAAGGATTGGAGGACGTGGCTGTTCTGCTTTGGTCAGAGCACCTGTACCGCCGCGGGAACGATCACATACTTTGTCCCGACTCTGATGAACGCTCTTGGCTATCACGGGAAGAAGGCACAATTCGTGAGTGCTCGCGCCTTGGGTCGATACTGACGCTTCAGATGACAGTCCCCATCTACGCGGTCGCCGTTGTCATTGTGCTGGCCACGTGCTTCTCCTCGGACTTGACCCAGGAGCGACCTAAGCACATCATGGCCGTCGCGGCCCTGTCAGTGGTCTCCTTGGCCATCGTCGCTGGGGTCGAGAACAACGCCCACGTGCGATATGCTTTCCTCGCATTTGGTAGGTCTCACCACAGCAAACCGAGGCTGAACGTCAGGCGCCTCGGGTATCTGGGCCTGCAGTCCTATGACTTTGAGTTACTTGTCAAACACAATCTCCCGACCCGCCGAAAAGCGCGCTGTCAGCATTGGAGTGGTCAAGTCAGTGAAGCAATGACAAAGAACGAGGCAGAGCTGACGTCCCAGCGCATTGGCCAACCTTTCATCAGTCTATGGCTCGTACATCTGGCCCAGCTCGACCGCCCCAAAGTACCTCCCAGGCTTCGTTACCACCACGATGCTTCAAGTCGGATCTTTCAGCTTCGCCCTCGCCGCTTGGTACCTGTTGCGCAAGTACCCTTACCCGGAGGCCAAGGCCAATGCGCAAAGAGGAGAGGAGCATGCGTGAGACGCGGCGAGGTTATGACGTGGGTCTTGCGATTTGGAGCGGCATGTATTGCAGATACGATTTAGTGGAGCGTTTGTAATGCAAAGGTGTAAACGGTTTGGGTGGATGGTCCGGTTGGCGGAACCTTCGAACTAATGGTCTTGCCGTGTCTCGCTAGGAATGGGCGACACATTCGCGGATCGCGATGAAGCAGGAGCGTTGACACCGCAGTGAAGGAGGATACCCTGATCCTGAAGTGCGGTCCGAGCAAAGCTCCACCGCACACTGCCACCACCACGCTTCGGTGTTCTATCCCTCGCGACCCCGATACTTCTTGCTTTCCAGACTCAGGTTGAGCAGGCCACCAAAGAGCTTGAGATTGGTCTCTCTCTCCCAGTGATCGTTCTGCCGTCCCTTGCCTTCCTCCAAGGGCTCTCGGGCTTGGTCCGCCGCTAAGTCGTCCGGTTGAGCGGGTTCGGTACCCGCATCGATCGGCCAAAGCTGCGTACGCGTTGCATTCTCCACTTGTCCTGGTGCATCCCACCCGTCCAGGGTCCATATGGCGTAGCGATCCTGGACGTCGATCGGGGCTAGTGTCAACGCCGAGACGAGTCTGTCGATAAAGAGGGTCGAAGGGGAGTTGACATCCTGCACGGCCTCGCCGTCAACAATAATCATGCGAGGTCGAGGTAGATGCAGGTGGATGTGCACCTTGCGGAACGCCTGTATTGCTTCGGAAAGAAACATCTCGTGAGGGATCAAGCGGCGCAGAGGTGTATACCGGATCGAAAAGACCTCGGTCGTCTCCGCGACGAGGTCTCTGAGCTCCGCAAACAAGCCGAAGGTTGGCTCGCTGAAAGACAAGGTGAGATGAGGTGGACGAAGCACTCGAAGCTGCTGGCGCGAAGTGGGGTTTGTCGTCAGCTCGAGCGGAAAGCCATAGACGAGTGATTTGATGGGTTTCACTGTCCGGATGAGCTGAATGCCGAATGGGAAAGGGGCGACGGGCGGAACGAGTTGGTGGAAGGATGTAGGATAGTCGGGAAGGATCGCGATCTCCTCAAGGTCAACCATGGTAGGGTTAGATAGGATGGTATCTGATGGTCAGTCTTGGCCTACTCGTATGCTCACAGAGATCACTGGCGGATCGAAAGCCCTCTCGCAACGTGAGTGATAGAGCGTGCTTCATGGTCTCGAGCCCTTGTTTGGTCTCGAGCCCTTGTTTGCTCTGGATCTGCTCGATCAAGTTGGAGTACCTGCCGATGTCAACTACGTTCGTGCTCTGATAGGGAGGCTCACGGTCTGTATCCCAGCACTTCGAGCCGTTTCCACAAGCGTGCTCTGACAATATCCCTCCATTCGGTCGATACCGTTGCCCATCTCCAAGTACTGATGGGGTAGCCATTCGCGCTCACACGGTCCCCAACGATGGATCGGTAGTGCTTGCTCTCGGGGTTTAATGGATGCTGCAGTTGGAGATTTCTGAGCTGCTCTCGGGATAGTGGCTGGGTGGGATCGAAGAAGTAAGGTGTGGGCAGGATTAGACTGGGCGTGAGTGACGCGACGTTGCGCAGACCTACTCCTTGCTCTCCTCCATGGCCATGTGAATGATCTTGGCTCGAAGTTCAGGAGGTAGTCCACCAAAGTTGAAAGGCTTCTTCGTGGTGAATACCTTGTGACCTATCTGCAAGGAGACGGCTGAAGAATCGCCCTCGATCGCGTTGGTGATCCCGATCCCTGAGTTGAGAGCCCGAAAGGTTGTAAAGTCAGCTTACCAAGGTTGACACCCGCAGCGAGTATCTGCGGTACTATGAGGGGCAGTAGAGCTGCCATGATGCATAGATTGACCCGTGAGAGAGATATGTGAGAACAGAGAAGAGAACGAGAGACGAGCGAGTGGTTTGAGTGGGTTGATGACGTCAACTTTCGTTTGAGGCGGTTGAAGCTTAGGCGCTTGGCACGACAGTAGCGCAGTCATACTGTCTGCAAAGACCGACCCAGAGCTGTACATTGTGAGAGGAGATTAGGGGTGCAAGAGAGCCGGATGCATATCTCCCGGACCTCGCATGGGCCGAAAGAGCTGTCTTGGACCTGGGAACACGGCCACGACCAAAGAGCCCTTTGGCGATGTTCAAGTGGCTCCTTTCGGCGTGTGCACATCGACCTACGACTTCGGCATCCCTGTCTGGAACGATCTTATGCGCCTTTCTCTAGACTCAGATATCTCCCACACTACTCACCATTCACCAAATAGGGCGGGGCTGAAGCTAGCGGTGTGAGTGGGGTTGGTCAATTCGGCCGACCTCGCCATTGTCCAGAAATTCGAAGACCCTAACTGCGCAAGCACCCTTCTTCTGACTTTTGCCAGCCGAGACCGTGTCTTTCTCGGATTTCCTCTACGGGACTAACAAGAAAGCGAACGGCTTAGATGATAATACGCGCTCTGGTCTCCGAACTTTCTCTACACCTTGTTTCGATCATGAGTGAGAAGATGACGGAACGTAACGTTTCCGCTTTCAAATCTGCGAATGCATTCCCTACGACGGCTCTTTCATCTGACTATAACATAGAAACGGAAACGAAAGAGTTTAGCGCGATGACCTTGGCGTGGACCAAACTCGCCCAACCTTTCTGCGACAACACCTCATGTGCCACAGTCTCTTTATACCACGACCAAGCATCTCCGATTACTCCTCGTAAGCGTCGATCGTGGTCGACGAGAACTTTCGCGCGGGAACACCACGTTCGAAGAGGATGTCTGGGGTGAGCCGCAAATTTCGAATCCGTCGCGGCAACACTCACCGAGTTCTCGGAAAGTTCGGCCCTTGCACTCCGGGAGTCGGAAGTAGGTCCAAACGGCAATGAGAAAGGCGCTGCCAGCCCAGAAGAAGCCAGTGTATCCTCCCCAGTTCCAGGCGGTAGGGTTGAGTTGGTAACTGAGCAAGATACCGGTGGCGATACCGACCTGCAGGTTAGTGTTTTGCCACCTATAGCCATTAGGGTGGCACGCACAATGTTGTAAGCGTTTCTGGCAAGACCGACCGTCAGACCACGGAGACGGGTCGAGGAGCTGCGTGTCAGGCGCAATCTTGTACAACAGGTTTAGGCTTACACTTCGCCGACGATGGCGTAGGCGAGAGGACCAATGGAAAGGTCAAAGGCCAAGACCCAGACCAACATCAAGACAGCCTGAGCCCATTTGGCGCCCGAAAGCGTCTTGGCGGGGATGGTGAGGATGCCCAGTACCAGCAGACTAAAGTCAGCCCTGAAAAACAGAGTCACTCACAGTGTAGTCAGTCCAGAGGTTCCCCAAACCATAATGGTTCTTCGGCCGAATCGCCCCATGATAAACCACGAGAGGATGGCTCCCACAAAGGCCATGGCAGTGGATCCAAGGTTGAATGAGAACGCGTCCTCGGGGCTAATACCGGCTTGTTGGAGGAAGTAGACGTATTGTCCAGAGAAACCAAGACTGAGTTTTAGCGTCTGCGACTTTGGCGTCGCGATCGACTCACCCAGCCAACAGTTGCGAGGACCAAGCGAGGCAAGCAATCTCGGTTCGTCGCAAGTCGCTTCCCTTGAAGCAGTCGATGTATCGGACACCTTCGGATACTGCCTTTTCATGCTCGTTGGTTCGGACCATCATCGCGACAGTGTCTCGCGGGTCGACCTTGGAGCCCTTTTTCTGGATTCGACGGACCGAAGCGGCAGCCTCCTCGAGACGACCGGCGCGGACCAGGAACCAGGGAGATTCGGGGGCAAAGTAGATCAGGGTGATCAAAGGGATAGGCCAGACCCATTGAATGGCAAAGGGGATTCGGTATGCCCACTCGTCATCCCGGGAAGCCATGGCCTTGAGCACACCGGCGGCGAGGAATTGCCCAATGATCCAGCACAAATTGACGTAGGTGGTGAGGTATCCACGGAGGGCGACGGGCGTAATCTCACTAGCATAGGAGACGACACTGGCCTGGAACGTGCCCCAAGCCCAGCCACAAAGGTGGTACCCGATCGCGAGGGTGACCTATGGGGTCAGATGGGATACTCGATCACCTGGAGATGACTTGCAATGTTTTGGGCGAAAAAGACGATAAAGACAAAGCCGAACATGGCGACGAGACCAGTCTGGATGACCTTTCGGTACCCGTATTTTTGCTGGAACCACGAAGTGGCAAAGATCGACAAGATGGCTCCGACACTGGAGATTTGACTGAGACCAGACTGCCAAGCAGGGGTAAGCTGGTAGCCGACTTCTTCGTTGACATATTCTCCGTATTTCTGTCGGAAAGCCGGTAGACCGACGAACGTGCCCTACGAGTCAGAACGGCCCTGACAACCTCCGGCTCATCGCTCACCGGCAAGGCGGTATCATAACCCTCCATGATGATACAGAGAGAGATGGCGAAACTCCAGAACACGGCGCTTCGGTAGTCCCTAATGGCCTCGCGGAAGGTCATGGACTGCTCGGCGAGCTCTGCAGCCACGGCCCGGTCGATAGCGGTCAATTCGGCAAGGGTCCTGTTACCTTCGACATCTCCCAGAGACTCGAGGTGAAGGTCGTCATTGGCCTTTTTCTCGTTCTCGATAGAGTCGAGGGCAGGGTGGTCGGGCAGAGCTGCTTTGATCTCGGACATGGCGGAGGTGGGGCTGGTGAGGGGGACCAGATCAGCCTACGAGCTAGTTTATATACCATGCCACTTCCGATGACCGCCCCTCATGCGGGGCCGGTAGCCGTCAATGCCACACTAAGACTGTCAAGGGACATGCGGGGTCCTCTTCAGGTCGAACGGGAATTTCCTAAGGACGAACGGGAATTTCTGGGGGGTCACCTATGGAGTCGAACGTCAACTGACGCTAAGATATGCGATCTTTATGCAGAATTCCCGTGTTCCTGGCGGTGCGTTGGCAAATATGGCAATTGCCAAGGCATGCATACTACAAAGTCGCTACAGGTCGCCTGTCAGATGCCGTCGCGGACCGTGTCGTCTTGGTGGAGGTCGGCCCGATCGTGGTGACCATGCTCAGAGGTTGACCCCGCACCTCCACATGTTGGTCGATCCGAAGATCCGCCGGGCCACGCGCTAGTCATCTTTCGGATGGTGATAACCTCCACAATGAATAGTCACGACGCTGTGAGCGAACGGGAATCTACGTCGAGTGGGGCAGATATTCCCGTTCGGGCGAGGCGAGATTCCCGTTCACTACGACCAAGGCATTGGCAACAAGGTTTCAGGTGCGGGCGTGTCAAGCACGTTGGACCTGATGACAGGCTTTTGAGTGGGTATATCACCGCGGTTTCATCCTTGCTCATACATCAATCGCATCGACACAATGTCAGCTGTTCAAGTCGAAGGAAAGCGGTTCACGCTGCATGGTGATTCCTCTTCATACTCGTTCTACGTGAGTGAGCATGGCGACTTGATCCACTCGCATTTCGGTGGAGCGTCCCACAGCGACCCATCTCCGGCTCCGGTTATACCGGACGGTGGTTGGCTGCAGGGCAACTCGACTGCATACGGTCGAGCTCAGCGCGAGTTTCCGGACAATGGGAACGGTGACTTTGGTCTCCCCGCCGTGAGGGTCCGACACGGCGCCGGCACGACTGTCACTCGCTTCCTGTATGACTCTCATCAGGTTGTCGAAGGAAAAAAGGGGCTCGAGGGGCTCCCTGCGACCTTCGGAGACGGTAAATCCGCAACCACACTCCTGATCACCCTCAAGGACAAGGTCGCCCGACTCACCGCTACACTCTCCTACGCGGTATTCCCTGCTCACAACGCCTTCGTAAGGAGCTTCAAGATCTACAATGGCAGCGACCAGGACGTGGTGGTCGAAGCGGCTGCCAGTTTCAGCGTGGATCTGGGCCACGCCGCGGAGGGGAGGGATATGCTCCAGCTCAGCGGTGAATGGGCCAGAGAAGCCCAGATCATCACTCGAAGAGTTCAGTCGGGCTTCCAAGGGTGAGTCGTGTCTCTCTGACCGAGCTAATGGCAGGTTTCAATCTCTCACAGGGTTCTCCAGTCACCTCCACAACCCATTCCTCGGCCTCGTATCCCCCCACACGACCGAGACGACCGGTGATGCCTACGGGTTCAGTCTGGTCTACACCGGTTCGTTCTCCGCCTCGGTGGAGCGGAATGCGACGGGGATCGACCGTGTGCTCATCGGCATGAACCCCTTGCAGCTCGACTGGACGGTCTCGCCAGGCAAGTCATTCACCTCGCCCGAAGCAGTGGCAGTGTATTCCGACAA
This sequence comes from Papiliotrema laurentii, assembly GCA_031326905.1. NCBI lineage: Eukaryota > Fungi > Basidiomycota > Tremellomycetes > Tremellales > Rhynchogastremaceae > Papiliotrema > Papiliotrema laurentii. Next base: position 1,230,349 of record JAODAN010000008.1, read on the forward strand.
GGGACTGGGGCAGATGTCTCGACACTTTCACCGACTGTACCGAGATCACCTGTCAAAGTCCTCTTGGACTCACAAGGACAGACCGGTGTTGATCAACAACTGGGAGGCGACGTACTTTGACTTTGACGAGGAGAAGATCTACAACATTGCTGAAAAGGCCAGCGAAATTGGATGTAGCTTGGTAGGTTTCTGAACGGAGAGTCGACTGACGCCAGGCGGTGCTCGACGATGGGTGGTTTGGTACAAAGTACCCGCGGAACAGCGACAGCGCTGGACTGGGCGATTGGAAAGTCAACGAGAACAAGCTTCGCGGCGGCCTCGACGCCCTGGTCCAGCGCATCGGCAAGCTGAAAAATGACCGTGGAGAGTCGATCAAGTTTGGTCTCTGGGTCGAGCCGGAGCACGTCAACCCCGCCAGCGAGCTGTTTGAAGCTCACCCGGAGTGGACCTTGCATGCCGGGGCCAATGGTCAAGAGTACCCCCGGGTACAGCAACGCAACCAGTACATCCTGGACCTTTCCCAAGTCGCGGTCCAAGATCATCTCATCAAGGTCATCGGCGATATCCTCTCCCTCACCGCCATCTCGTACGTCAAGTGGGATTGCAACAAGGCGATGGAGCAGCTACCGACGCCGTCTGTCGGTCACGCCTATATCTTGGGACTGTATCGAGTGGTCGACACCTTGACCACTCGGTTCCCCGACATCCTGTGGGAAGGCTGCGCGAGCGGCGGTGGACGATTCGATCCGGGACTCTTGCAGTACTGGCCGGGCAGTTGGACGAGCGATTGCACCGACCCTGTCGACCGTCTGCACATTCAAACCGGCACGAGCTTGGTGTATCCGCCGTCATCAATGAGTGGTCACGTTTCCGCCTCGCCAAACCACCAAACCGGCCGAGAGACTCCCCTCGCATTCCGAGCCCACGTCGCTATGCTCTGTGGATCGTTTGGTCTCGAACTGGACCCGAACCATTTCTCGGCCCAGGAGAAGAAGGATATCCCGGGGTTGATCCATCTCAGCGAGCGTATCTCCCCATATATCATCCAAGGCGACCTGTATCGCTTGGCCCGACCCGAGCAGACAAACTGGCCCGCTTTCCTTTACCTTAAACCCGATGGTTCGGGCGTGCTGCTGGCGTATCAGATCCACAACAAAATCAACACCTCTTCGCCGGCTATCCGCTTGCAAGGTTTGGAGCCGGGCAGGACTTACAAGGTGGATGGAGTCGAGTACAAGGAGGACACCCTGCTGAGCGCTGGACTGCGATTCCCCTGGAAGGGAGATTACCAGAGCAAGGTGGTTTTCATCGACCGAGTGTAGTTGTAGGAGTAGATGAATCGGACATTATTATGTATCCTTGCATCGTGTAAGAGTTGATCTCGTCCGGCTTCGTGGTTGATGAGTACAGATGAGTCGCACACGAAAGAAGAGTGCAACCGTTAGAGCTACAGTGGGGTCAATCGGTACATGTATACTGTCACACTACGGCAAGTCGTTACCGGAAAGTATCTGGACAAGGCTACTGCGGTCTAGAGATGACCAAATGGCGCGAGGTCGTGAGTGACCGCCAGCCTCTGTCACTAGTCAGCGATGCCCAAGCAGGGGAATTATCAGGCTTACGCGTTCACGAAGATCGTTTGCGTGGCGTCGATGATCAATGCTGGTCCCTCGACGACATCACCGGGGGCGAGCCTGTCGAGCTCCACAACAGGAGTCTGGACCCGAGAACCCGATGTCTTCCCAGCGGGGGACACGAAGACCTCTTGGTACCCAGAAACCACACGACCAACCTCGGATGAGGTATCGACCTCGTTGATCGGGAGCTCGGCCGCCTCTTCGTACATCGACGGCAGCTCGGTAACCCCGGATTTGCCAATGCCCCGGACCTGGAATCAGTGGGGAAGTCTTTCAAGGCCGGTGCGTGCTTACCTTGATATCGTCGACAATGATATCCGTCTGCAAGAGGAAGCCGAATTCTTGCTCGTACGTGTCCCGGAACTCGGACGCAAACGTCCCTTTCCCCTTGGGGGGCTCGGTGATCAGCATCGCCGTGTCGGATCCGTCGAATCGGAGGTGCAATTGATAGACCACCTCGATGTGGTCCTCCGCAAAGCCCTGTCGGCCCAGCTCTGCTTTGACTCGCTCCGCCAACCCGTGAAGCCGTTGTCTTATCGCCGGTCCATTCTCCTCGTTCAACACGGCCGAGGCGGGTTCCTGCAGCTCGAACACTCTGGGTGGTCAGCTCAACCTGTAAGGCAGCTCGCGAGATGGGGTCTTACCGGTCGGCCATTGCCAGTCCGAAAGCAGAGAGAACCGAAGAGAAGCGGTGAATAACGATCCGGGTCATCCCCAGGATCTGCCTGTCAGCGCAATGAGCCGGAGCGTGTCGTCAAACCCACCTCTGCAATCTCACAAGCATGCTGGCCTCCTGCTCCGCCGAACGAGGCGAGCCTGGACTGTCAGCCATCGGCAGGAGATGAAGAGCGAAACCGGCTTACACGTGTTTTGAACTAGCCAGACCTCGAGCCTCGGTGAGCGATCGGATCGGCCTCGCCATGGTCTCGTTGGCAACGGTGACAAAGCCATAAACCTGCGAGGTCAGTCGAAGCGACCATGGCGACTCACAATGTCGTCCAAACTCAGCGTCGAGTTTGACTCTTGCCTGATCTGCTTGGCCAACGCCTTGAAAGCCGCGGCAGTAGCTGACGGGTCGAGGGCTTCGTTTTCGTTCGGACCGAAGCATTTGGGGAAGCTTGGGGTCAGACCCGTCCAGTGGATCCACCTCAACTTACTATTTAGGGGAGAGTCTTCCGAGGAACAAGTTGGCATCGGTCAAAGCAAGGGGGCCGCCTTTACTTCCCGGGTTCAGCACAGCCCTTGGCATGCAGCACGAGTCGACTCACCGGTAGCAGGCAGGACCAGGGTGAGCTCCAGCTGATTCCGGTCCCGCTCGGAACAAGCCGTTCTTGAAGGTCAGACAGGATCCTCCTCCTGCTGCGACAGTGTTGATGTCGAGCTGGGGACTTTGGATGGCCACACCGGCCGTGGTGGTCTCGAAAAGAGTCTCGAATTTGCCCGCGAATCTCGACACGTCGGTACTGGTCCCACCGACGTCGAAGCTGCTTGGTTAGAGGAGCAAGAATACCGAGGGATAAGCTCACCCGATGATGGGTGTTCCCTCACGGGGGTCGAAACATGTCCTCGCGAGGCCGACGACACCTCCGGCGGGTCCGGAGAGTATACTCTTGAGGCCGGAAAAGTTCTTAAAATCAGCAGTCGATCAACATACTGTCCTTTAGACTCACTTTCAGGTCCACGAGACCACCGTCAGAACCCATAAACTCGACATTCAGGTTTCCTTCACGACCACCCTCGAAGCCAGAGTAGAACCCGTCGAGGTATTCCTGGAGGACCGGGGTGAGGTATGCGTCGGCGGTGGTCGACACGCCCCTCGCGACCATTCTGATCATCGAGAGCAACTGTGAAGAAAGCGAAATGTTGGTGAATCCTATTTCTTTGGCGAGTTTCCCAATCGCGAGTTCATGTTCCGGGTAGGTGTATCTGTGGGTCAGTGGACTGCGCGAGGGATGTCGACTCACGAATGCGCGAGGACAACCGCGATGGATCGATAGCCATTGTCGTATAGCCGCTGAAGGTCGTCCCTCACAGCCGCTTGGTCGACCTCCTTGAGGACATGAACAGCTTCTCCACTCAGACCCTGGACGACCTTGGCCTTTGCGTCTAGCAGACCAGCCTGCCTGCCAGCCCCCGTGTACCCTTTCGACACCGTGCCGTCCTCGGCAAACTTGACTGCATGGGCGGACTGGTAGGGGTCGGATGAGAAGCCAACCAAGGTGACTCGCTCATCCACCTCTATCACGTCTTCGTACAGATGTCCAGGCTTGACAATGTGGAGGTCGAAAATCCGCGGTCTAGCCTGGTTGCCAATCGAGAGGAGGTCCTTGAAGCCTTTGGTGATGAGCAATGCATGTCGAGCTCCTTTGCGCTCGAGCAGAGCGTTGGTAGCGACGGTGGTGGACAGACGAACGGCAGCTGGCGTTGTCAGCAATATGATAGAGGGACGGGTACGTACCAAGCTGGTCGATCGGCAGTGGCTTGTGCCGGGAATGTGCCTCCCCCGTCACCAGCTCTAACACCCGTCGGATACCCTCGGTCGGTGCATCCCGATAGCTAGCGGGGTCTTGGGAGAGCAGTTTGAGCACCGCGTCTTTTCGCGCTTTCGACTCGGGCTCTGTCCAAGAGTAGTGCACATCGGTGAACGTTCCTCCCTGCCGTGGTATCAGGTGATAGTCCTTGACGCGGCGGTGGTTCTACTCACTCGGTCAATGCTGACGCAGATCGCATAGTTCGGAGATGTCTTCATGCTGAATATCAGGAATTGTATCGATAAGATGGACAAGTACCCCGTTGCGTTCCCATTATATCCTCTATGCATAGTTGCTCAGGTTGTCCAAGGGGCAAATGATACCCGAGCGGAGGAGCGGAACTCGGACACGAGCTAGATAGTGGGAGCGGAAGTCGAGCGGAGGGATGTGAACGCATCATCCGCGATTTCTCCGTGCATATTGAGTAGGAGATGAACCTAGGACATGAGCTATCTGGCCGAGGACCTTCTCAAATAGCGATCCAAGTGCAGAGCGAAGCCCTCTCAACCACTTTGCACCAAGTCAAAGCACCATCATGACCATCGCATACACCTACCAGCCCGACCCCATCCTCCTGTCCCTCTTGTAAGTTCGCCCCCTACGGCCTTTGGCCTGACACCAGCTCGAACCGGTTCATGTCGGTAGCCGAGGCCATGGGACGGTCCTTGCAACAGACCAGCATATCGACCAACATCAAAGAGCGGCTGGACTACTCGTGCGCCTTGTTCGGCCCAGAGGGAGACCTCGTCGCTAATGCTCCGTGAGTGGCGCTCTGCAGTTCGACAAACTGATCGCAAAGATTCATCCCCGTCCACCTCGGTTCCATGTCGCATTGCGTCAAGTATCAACTGGCGAAACATGGTTCTACGTTGAAGCCGGGAGACGTGATCCTCAGCAACTCTCCCAACAGCTTCGGGTCCCACCTGCCCGACCTCACCGCGGTGACCCCGGTGTTCGATGAGGGCAAGATCATCTTCTTCACGGCGAGTCGCGCACATCATGCGGATATCGGGGGCATCATCGCCGGCTCCATGCCCTCCAACAGCAAGATGCTGCATGAAGAAGGGGCCGAGATCTTGTCGTTCAAGGTCGTCTCCCAAGGGGTGTTTGACTCGAAAGGCCTGTACAAGCTGTTGGTGGAGGACCCAGCGCAGTATCCCGGCTGCAGTGGATGTCGTAACTATGGGGATGTTGAGAGCGATTTGAAAGCGGTGGGTCACCCCGTCCGACGCAACTGACAAGGCAGCAAATTGCAGCGAATCACAAGGGAGCGACTCTTCTGTCCAAGCTCGTCCAGGAGTACTCTCTGCCAGTGGTCCACTCTTACATGCGCTTCATCCGAGAGTGAGTATTGGCATCTAACCTAAGCCCATACGCTGACGCAGCAGCAACGCAGCGACTGCAGTGAGACAGCTCTTGAGAGACGCGGCGGACAAGGTCGGAGGGACGACTCTCAAAGCCGTCGACTACATGGACGATGGCACCCCGATCCACCTGACGGTCGAGATTGACAAGGAGTTGGGCAACGCTCGGTTTGACTTTACGGGCACTGGTCCGCAGATATACGGAAACCTAAATGCGCCAGTGTCGGTCGTGCACTCTGCCATCATCTATTGGTATGCGCTACGACTCTTCCCCGTGCAAAGCTCACTCGTAGCATGCGCGCAATGGTCGGCGAGGACATTCCGCTGAACGCAGGCTGTCTTGTCCCCTTGGACAGTGAGTCGAGAGATCTACATTCCCTAAATCGCAGTATATATTCCCGAGGATTGCTTCTTGAACCCCGGACCCACGGCTGCTGTGTGCGCCGGCAACGTTCTTACCAGTCAGAGAATCACCGATACCGTCCTCAAAGCATTTGGGGCTTGCGCGGCGAGTCAGGGCTGCTGCAACAAGTACGCAACGAATCAGGGCCCGTGCTGACGAGCAGCCTGAGTTTTGGAGCGGGAGGCAAAGACCCCGTCACTGGCGAAGTCCGCAAAGGATGGGGCTACTACGAGGTGGGAACGCTGGCTCGACTTCACTGACTATAGACCATTGCCGGAGGCAGCGGTGCAGGACCCAGCTGGGACGGAGCGTCTGGAGTCCATTGCCACATGACCAACACTCGAATCACCGATCCAGAAATCCTCGAACGGAGGTACCCTGTCATCTTGCACCAGTTTGGCTACCGTCCAAACTCCGGAGGCGATGGCGCGTTTGTCGGAGGAAACGGGGTCATCAGGGAGATGGAATTCCTCGAGCCAATCACCGTGTCTCTCCTCACGGAACGTCGAGCCCGAGCCCCATACGGTGAGCACCGCTGTACGCGGCACATAGCTCTTCGCTGACTTGCCCAGGTGCCGCGGGTGGGGCTGATGGCAGCATGGGGAGGAACATTTGGATCCCCAGCACGGCACAATCCCAGAGTCCTGCGCGACATGTGAACATTGGAGGAAAAGCCACGGTGCCCATGAACGAGGGTGATCGGCTGATTATCGAGACTCCCGGAGGCGGCGGCTGGGGAGTGAAGGGTCAGCGCGGGGAGGTAAAGCCAGTAGCAGTGTCAAAGACTTTCGAGGCTCGAGGCAGTGTGGCTGAGCGGACATCGGCTGAGAATGCGTTTTGAGGTAGTTTGTAAGGTGTGATATGTATACATTGTCGTGCTACAATCTGTCGCTATGGGCTGCACTGGAACTGCTGCAGGAGGTCGTTAATGTCGAGAGTATTGGGATCCTCGGTGGACGGCACCGGCCCCATTTGGTTACAAATAGTCTCCATCAACCTGTCGAACGCCGAGACCTCGTCGTCCATCGGGATGTGGCCCAAGTATGGGCTGAATCGTGAGCCACGGAACGAGTCGGACAGCTCACCTGAAACCTGTTTCCATCACCGCGCCGTTGCTTTGCGACATGCTCATCTGACTTTCGTTCAAAGCCAAGAGCGGCTGCGGAGCGGCGGCTTGTTCCTTTGACTGGCTGCTCACCTCTGCCAGGCCAGAGGTCTGGAGTACTCCATACGAGGTGAGAAGATCTCCAAGGATCGTCCCCTTGTCCTCGCCTGCGGGCCACGTCTGTCCTATCGCACGCAGGGCTGCACGACACTGATGGACCTTTTGGATATTCGTGTCGTAGTCCATCGTCCCGTAGCCCTGGATAGCTGCGAGGAGGAAGGTGGTCCCGGCGGTGTAGATGATCTGTGGCATGGTGATTGGGGTGAATCGGAGCCCATGCTGTGCGTCCCATTTCTGGGCCAGCGTGAGGATCTGGTCAGCTGCCTTGATGCAGCGCTGGAAGGTGAGTCACTCGCATGAACGAAAGTGACCTTCCTCACGTTGAGTAGATTGAAACTGTCCATCTTCTCGAATGGTTGGTCTCGCGGTTGGACGGTAACAGCCGGTCTTCTTTGGCAGAACGGTCGGAAGAGGAGAATCGTCGTCCAGGCCCATGCCATGTGTAAGAGGGAGATGTGGGGTAGGAGGGGGAAAGTGTGTTCGTCGACGAGCACCAGTCCCGAAGGCAGATCTCGAAGCCACTCGTCGAGAGAGTCTCTGTCAACGATCAGCCCAAGGTCAATGTGGGATATAAGTGCACCCACCCAAACCTCCCCACGATGCCACGGTTGAGAAGCGCAGCCTTGTCGCTGCGTAGATCGTACCTGACGTCAGTGAGTTCTCTGTTCCCAGCAGTGGCACCTACACCTCGTTGGTGATTGCAAACGTCATGCGTAACAATTTAACCGTCTCGTGAAAGGTGCTGCTGAGCAGAGAAGGCTGACTTTGGCCAGCAAATGGACCACCGTCTGGCCATATCCACGGGATCTTGTCAACCTCGGGATCAGGGTGAGGTAGTGAGATTCTGAAAAGTCAGTTGCGCTTGCAAAGACTGTCACAGCTCACGTGTGTTTCGGCATCAACGGCTGACCGCCGATGTACACCGCCCACAGCTCTTCCTGTATGAACACGCTCCAAAAGGCGATGCGCCGCTGAGATCAACATACGAGCAATTTACGGACGCTCACCTGCTCGGCATGATCCGCGCTGATCCTCCCCTTGCGCACCAACACGCCGATGTCAACATGCAGCCCTACTGCTCCGGTCAGCATGGGACATGACAACAGGCGGGCCACTGACGCGTTTGAGCGGTCCTGTTAGCCATGCCGAAGTAAGTCCACCCTAGGGTGTAGTCCCCCATGGTGGAGAAGAAGCTCGACACAAAGGTGAGCGCTTGGACCGTAGCCAAGCAGGGTTTTGAGCATTCAATGTCGATCCGTTGTCGTGCCGCCTCGAGGTAGACCCGACGTGTCGACATGGAGCGGAGGTGCGGCTCGTCCGACAGCGCAAGGGCCAAGCTGAGAACGGCATTGTGCAGCATCGGACTGTAGTTTGGGGTCAGAACAGGCAACGATGAGATGTCTGTAGTCTTGACGGCTACTGCCATGTCGCGGTAGAAGAGGTGTGGGACAAGGCGCAAGGCTGAGGGTCAGGCGACACCAGTGCCAAGTCGACTCACCCCAGTTGGTAAAGTACCGGCACATCCTGTCCAGAGCGAGATCATGCTGCACTCGTGTAAGGGCAAAGTCGGGCAGGAAGCGTGCGAATTGGTCGTCTTTGGCGGGAGTTTTCGCAGGAGATGGAGGTGCGCCAAACATGCGATGATGCATCGACGAGTGACGATAGGCGCTGCTGGGACCGTGGAGCGACAAGGATCCGTGGGCATCCGCGACCTGACTTTCAGCTATCTCCTCGTGCAGTGCTGGGAAACTTTTACCAATGGGACATCACCCGAGTCAATGTCCAACGACCCGTCCGTGCTGGCTCGGCGAGGGCCCATATGATCCAGCGGACTCGTCGAGTCACTCTGTCGCGTGACATGCCATCCGAGGTCATCGGCCAGGGTGGTTCTCGTGGAGCTGCCAGCAGGGGCAGAGCGCTCGGCCATAATCCCATTCGGGTAGTCAATGGAAGGGGGTGATATCAACTGGGCGTCTCCAAGTCCAGCACTGTCCGCCCGCTCTCCGCCCGACTGGCTCTCCAGCTGCCGCTCCAACGAGGCTATGCGAGATCGCAGATGGTTGATCTGAGGTCGGCTGTAAGGACGGCGAAAGTCGGTGCGGGATCCCCAGTTGCACTCGTCCTGGAAGATGAGCGGGCCCGGATGGCGGCGCCAGAGCAGCTACCAACCTGAAGAGCCGAGCAGGTCCCACACGTCGGGGTTTGTCCATCACACTTTCTCTTTCTGCCATGAGCGGGGCGTCTCACGATACGCCTTGATCTCCTCACCTGAGCCGACAGTTGTTACAAGCCTGAGTCACGTTGGTCCGGCGTCTTGCAGCCATCGCATGGGGCGATTGGAATGATGGATGAATCGACAGTTGCACGGGAGAGAGACGAGCCGTGTAAACAGCGGTCTTCGCCGGTTATCTCTCTCAGGTAGTTCCAGTAGCATCATATGCATGCAGCATGTACAACTCTAATTCGAATAGTGCTACGGCTCAAGAGTCAACGATTCAGAGTCCCTGGCCCCCGTTGCGCAAACTGTCTACAGTGTAATCGAGCAAGACCATCTTGCCAGGCGAGTGGCTGATCGCGACTCCGGTCAAAGCAGGGCTGCTCATCACGCTCAACTGAGGCGTCACCCCGCACCCCCAGAAGACAGGCACCTCGCCCGGTCGCAACACGGGGGGGTCTCCAAAGTCAGGTCGATTGATATCGGCGATACCGAGGCGAGCCGGGGCGTCGTGACCCTGTCGCGTTTTAGCGAGTCTCGAGATGATTAAAGCGGCAACTTACCCAAGCGATCGGACAGCCATGCGTCTTGTCGAATGCCGAGGTGATCTCTCGCACATACGGGATGTCCTCGGGGAGGCATGGCCTCATGGAGACTACAATGTTGCCTTCAAAGACTGGAGGTCAGGACACGGGGCGGAGGTCTAGCGAAAGGAGACGACGCACCCCCGGAAGGCATCAGGGCGAGCGTCGTACGGTACATGGGTACGTTACGGTCCAGCTCGACATGCCTGGGCACCAGACCCGCGTCTGATAAGGCGCCTTCGAACGAGAATGAACACCCGACTGCGAACGTCAGTGCGTGTCGCACAACCGTGACTGACTGAGGAACGCGACGCTGTCCTCCGTCCAGTAGTCTTCGATCGAAGGGACATCGGCTTTGACCAACTTTCCATTCTCATAGCTGCGATAAGCCTGGGTGCCTGGTCCCACCGACGTACATGTTGTATGCCGGGGCGTCAAAGCGGATATCAATGTCCTTGGCAATGTGCTTTGCGAACCCGACATTGCCAGGCGCTGGCGACTCGGCCAACAGGGGACAAGCGACGGGGTTTCGCTGACAGAGTCGACGGAAGTCTGTGGCATAGGCTTTGGGGATGATCAAGAGGTTGGCTTGGAGGTGACGCGGGGCCAGGCCAGCGGTGTGTGACTTGTGCGCGCCCCGTCGACAGGCGACGCGGACAGATAGAGCGTCTGGGTACTGAGTCAAGGTCATCGTGTGATCGAGGCGGAAGGATGGGGCGAAAGAAGGAACTGGGCGGGTTTGGGTCGTGATAACCCCTGTACGTCTGCCATCTTCACGATAGATCACAGACCCAAGTTCCGCAACTGTTCCGCTTCTATCCCGACTTACCGCCCTCCGGTCCTGTCCGACTCAGCAGGCATGCATAGCTCCACCCTCCTTCCCTCTCACAGCAAGCTGGGCGAGACGGGGGTCCTGCCGTAAAGGCCACAACGCCTAGCGCTAGACTTCCATTAGTGTTCCGCGCTTTTTCCGCCGCTTATCATGAGTGACACCCTCGGACCTAGGTGCGCGACGGCATTTATATAGTCACCGGCCGGGGCTCTTGGACCTTGTATCATCTCCTGGCAGAATCTCAAACATGGGTCAAGCAAATGAATACGACGACAAGCACTCGTCCCCGGATGGCGGCGTCGACGAGGTGGCCCTCAGCGAGGCAGAGCGTCTCGCTCAGATAGAGATCACTCCGGCAGAGACTCGCCGACTCCTCCGCACTCTCGACCTACACATCGTCCCCATTGTGATGATTCTCTACCTCATCGCGTTCCTCGACAGATCGAATATTGGTGGGTCTTACTCGTGGAAGCAGAGGCAGTGTCTCACGCCAGGAAATGCCGCTGTCGGGGGCATGACGACTGACCTGAATTTCCCGGCCAATGGACTGTCCATCTGCACCTCGATTTTCTACGTCACCTATGTGCTGTTCGAAACACCCGCGACGGTCTTGCTCCGCACACTCCGACCCTCCCGCATGATCCCAGGGGTTGTGATCCTCTGGGGCGCAGTGGTCATCGGCAATGGATTTGCTCAAAACTACCCGACCGTCCTCGCCTGTCGACTTTTGCTGGGTATTTGCGAGGCCGCTTTGAGTCCATGTCTGGCGCTGTACATGACGACGTTTTATCAGCGATCAGAGCTGGCGTTGAGGCTGTGCTACCTGTACATCCCCTCGGCGATCTCCGGGGTTGTCGGGGGTCTGATCGTGAGGGTGCTACCGACACCTGCCCGAGCAAGACTGACTCTTGCAGGCCGCTGGATTCTTGAAGATGGACGGATTGGGCGGTTTGGAAGGCTGGCGTTGGCTGTACATCATCGAAGGGATTATCACCGTCTTGATCGGTGCTGCCGTGCACTTTGTCATCGCCGATCGCTTCGAAGACGCAAAATACCTCTCCCCAAGACAGCTGGAGATCATGCACGCTCGAGCGGCGCAGGCGAGCGTCTACACGAGAGACGACGGGTTTTCTTGGGCCGAGATCAACAAGGCGTTCAAGGATCCCGTCATTTACCTCTCGGGGGTCATCCAACTCTGCGTGGACGTCTGCCTCTACGGCTTTGTGAGTCTAGTATCGTCGAGAATGCGACATGGCTCATTCCCAGGCGACCTTCCTCGTGGTCATTGTTCAGCAATTTGGGTATGATCGGATCACGTCGCAAGCCCTCACCGCGCCCGTCTATTTTGGTGAGTCGTTGCGAGCTGCATGAGCTGACCCCAGTCGCTGCGGTCACCTATCTCATCGGCGCCGTCATCTCCGACAAATACTCTGTCCGGTACTGGGTCCTCATGCCCTTGTCCTTCTTCACGACCATCGGCTACGTCATGCTCATTGCGGTCAAGGAGAATGTGGCCGCGCGCCTCGCCGGGTGTTTCTTCACGGGCATGGGCATCTACATTGCGGTCGGACTGCACGTCACGTGGCTGGGCCAGAATGTCGCTGGGTACAGAAAGAGGTCTACAAGCGTGGGCATGCAGCAGACGCTGGGTAATATCGGAGGCGTGTGAGTGGCCTGCATTCGCCGTGCGATATTTTCTGATGATTAAGGATCGCCGGACAGATTTACCGTACCACCGACAGACCGCGCTACCTCCTCGGCCACGCGACCTCGCTTGGGTTCTGGGTCATAGGCATGCTCGCTCTCACCCTCGAGTGGTACATTTGGCGGTCGAGAAACGCTGCGAGGGAAAAGTTGACCGAGGAGGAAAAAGCAGAGATGGACGAGAGGGGTGTCGATGGCGACCACCACCACAGCTTCCGCTACGTTCTTTGAGTGTGTATATTGGTCAAAGGTCGGTCTTCCGGCCAGGTTTCTCGTTATAGCAGTCGACCGAATCACCCGAGTTGTCCTCTAGTTGTGAAATGCATCGACAAGTATATCAAGGCTTGAGCGCTTCTCTCTAGATTGGTTTGAGTCTTGGCTAAGTGGGTTACGTGAGCTGTTCCAACCCGCCTCGTCTTGGGAGATTTTTCTCCTATCCAACTGGTCCACGGTATCTTGCTCGTCTACACAAAGGACGGCGTAATCTAGTTGTGGGGAAGCTTTCCGCGTCCGGTGGCACGCCAAGGACCCCGACATCAACTCTGCTACTTCAGTTGACAATGTTCCGCGGGGAGCTTTGCAATCGGCTTGGTCATACCATCTCTTGGTGCGTACTCATCATAGGTATACTGCTGCGGGGTTCAACCTGAGATCGATAGTCAGAAGTTAACGAGTGGATGGAGTCGTGCTCCCTTCTACTATCCAGTTAAATCAGCACGTGCACCTTGCCGGCGGAAGAGGATGTTCGTTACAATGAGCTGATTCATCTGGCGAGTCCGTCGGAGCGAGCACAGCGTATGCAATCAATTGGATCAATGGCGTCGGAGGCTACACCCTTGCAGCTTACGCATTCACGGTCGTCGCCATCCTGCTGTATGGGTCCGTATGGAAGCAGCATGACCCGCAGTGCGGCCTGTCCGGTATATATAGGGTTCCCAGCTTTGTCGACGACAGCACCCCCGACAACCTCTCTGTGCAGCAAAGATCTTCCACAGTCCCGTCAACATGACAGTGACATCCCCCAGCTTCGACGCGTCTGTCGCCATGACCCATATCGGCACAGCGACCGTACTCCTCGAGATTGACGGGGTCACGTTTCTCACCGACCCCGTGTTTCTTCCTCCAGGTCCGCACCCGCAAAAGCTCCTCGATCCGCAGGGCAACCCAGCATCGGTTGACCTGACGATCACAAAAGGCCCAGCTATCCCATTCGAGCGGCTTCCCCACATCGACTGCGTCTTGTTGTCTCACGAGGATCACATTGACAACTTGGACGACTCTGGGAGAACCTTGCTCAACGGCCGACATGTCCTCACGACGAGAGACGGCGCGAAGAACCTCGCTCCCCGACCGGCAGTCCAGGGACGTGCGCCTTGGGAGAAGACCGAAATCACGCTGAACGGCAAGACCTTTCGATTCACCTGGACACCGGCCGAGCATGTGCCCGGAGGGGAGTGCACGGGGTTTATTGTCGAGTATGAAAGGTTCGGGTCGTCTGGGTGCAAGCCCAACGTCCTATGGGTGTCTGGGGACACGCTCTACACCGACGAGCTGCGCTCGAAACTGTCCGGCTACCACATTTCGATCGCACTGGTCAACCTGGGCGACGCTAGGGCTCCCGCGGGACCCAATGGGAGCTTGATCTCGGTTACAATGTCGGGCCACGACGCTGCGTCGTTTGTCCGCGACCACCACCCGGATGTGACAGTCCCGGTTCACTTCGAGGAGTGGGAGCATTTTGCCGAGAGGGATGCGGCGTTGAGGGAGAGCCTCGCGAAGGAGGGGGTCATGGACAAGGTCCAGTTTCTCCCTCGAGGAGAGAGGGTTGTGATTGCATAGGTCACTTTCTCAGGCTGGGGAGCAGTGCGAGATGCATACTGTACAGTAGACACAGCATCGGTGTAGGTATAGTCGTCGGGCCGCGCTGCAGGTGTTCCAAAGCTGATGTGGTGACAGATGAACAGATCCCCCAAAGGTTTGTACCGCAGCCCGACGTCATCATCCTTGTTTCTCTCTCTTTGACGTTACACTCGACCATCTGTTCATGTCCGCCCATTGGCACTCGACTCGCCCCTTCCGGACCCTACCTGCATATCAAATCAGCTACTGCACTGCACGGTATCGCCCACTGCACTGTCGCACCCTCTGCACAACCTCGAATCATCCCGCAAGACCGCTGGGGGCGACCCCACTTTGTGCACGTTCCACCCTCGATCCCCGCTGGCCACCGTATCAATCGCACTCGTTTCATTCCTCGCTCGAGGCTAGGAGATCTAAACACTTTGGAAAGCTTGCCGGCGCGCTGGCGCGCGCCTCTCGTTACTTGGGGCTGCGGCAGCACAGAGGCATGCGAAGACGTCTAGGGGCGTGGGCGGAGAGCGTCGGTCTCGTCGAGCACCCTCGCGATGGAGGCGACAGTAAGGATGGAGGACCCGTGGGCCAGGAAGAGCTGTTTGTGATGCCAGGATGGGCCGTCACGCGGGATGCTCGGGATTCGTCTGGTGAGTCGTAGCGTTGGTCGCACCTGACGATGCAGGAGGCTTCGACATTGCCTTTTCGATTTCCGGCTTTTGCTCTCGTTCACGACCCCCAGCCCGGATCAGTCGTACCGAGCGGTTCATGTCATCGGTCGTACAGCGTATGTACCTGAGCTGTCCCCGCTGATCATCCAGGCTTCGCTGCCCTTCCAAGTCTCCCCGGCGCGCCAAGCGACGATCAGTCGATGGGACCCATGCGGTCTGCAGTCGGGGTGGCTTTCATGGAGGAGGCCTTGGAGGAGGAGCAGACGCCCCAGCATCGTCCCTACGCCCCGTATCAAAGCCGGCGACGTCGAACGACTCCTGATCACGCCCATACGACAATTGAGCCGGGAACCGCCCGACCTTTCCCCCCAACTCCCTCTCGACAATCCTCCGTGTCGTCCCAACAAACCTCGTTCATCGGAGAGGAGGAAGTCTCGACGGCACATCGCAATCTACAGGAGCGACTCTCTCCTTTCTGGTCGACCGTCCTTCCCAACCGACGGGTTCTTTTCGACGTGTACCTGCAGCCCGAGCCTGAGGAGGAGAACAGCGAGGACGGTGGGGAGATGATCGGCGACCAAGCACCGATATACTCGTTCGAGGTGCTCACCGACGCGAATGGCCATTTCGCTCATACGGGGCAAATCCCATGGGACGCGGTGCGAGGAGCCGCCACGGGTCCCGACCTTCGACAACAGAGACTCCGCATACGGGCGAGATTAGACTACGAGGCGCTGCCTCCGCTCGAGACTCGGTCGTCGTACAAGGCTCGCGCCCAGAGGGCACTGCAGACGTACGGACAGGGAGCTCCCCGACCGGCAGACCGCAGCATGCCCGCTATGGAGAGGCTCTCGCTCAATTCGCCCGAGGAGCCGCAGGTCGTGCAATGGACAGATATCCGTGTGGGCAGGGCAGACGGGATACACATTATATCCGACATGGCAAGTACCCATCCCAGCGCGCGGGCTGACAGACAGGACGATACGGTCAAGCACAGCGATATCCTTGCTGGGCCAAGAGAAGTCTGCCGGTGAGTACATTGTGCATAGTCGCGCTCACCGTCCAGCAACGTGTTTTGCCGGCCGCTCCCCCAGCTCTGTGTCCCTGGCATGGATGAGATGTATCGGCGGTTGGACAGGCGTGGGGCTGCCGGGTTCCACTATGTGGTAGGTTGTCAAACCGCTTTGAGCTGATCACAGTCCAACTCGCCCTCCCAACTGTTCCCCAGTATCCGCAATTTCCTCGACGTCAACAACTTTCCATCCCGTCACTCCATCAAGGTGGGTCGTTTGTAGCCGCGCGTGCTGACCTGCAGCTCAAGTACTACGGAGGAAGGAGCATCTTTTCATCGCTCTACGAGTCGCCGGCTGAACGCAAGCGAGGCTCCCTGCGCCATCTGTTCGACGCGTTGCCCGCGGCCAGGTTCATCCTCCTTGGGGATTCCGCAGAGCAGGACCTCGAGCTGTATGTCGAGTTTGCAAAGGCCTACCCAGATCGCGTGGCCGCGATTGCCATCAGAGACGTGACAAGCGACAAGGCGGCGGCGCTGGTGGAGAACCTTCAAGCGTTGCGACTTGCAAACAGCCCGAGCACAGAGTCGTTGAACAGCCGAACGCAGGTGCCATTGTCGAGACCGTCTCCCAGTCGGACAGCTTCGGAATTGTCCACGCGCAGCGACGAAGCGAAGATGTCGTCGAATCAGCAAAAGTTGCTGCAAAAGGCGTTGACGTGGCAGGAGAGGAAGGCGTCGGCGAGGAGGGAGACTCCCCCGCAGACGTCGCTGCTGTTCTTCAAAGAGCCCGGAGAGGTCGAGGGCGTGCTTGGGAAGATTATAGATGGGCGGTAGTCGGAGCGGTCTGTCAGGTCACCATGCTTGCGATATCAGCCGCCACGCTGCAGCTCAGGACGACGCTTTAGCGGGATGAGCTCTCGAGCCGATCGATCGGCTGATGCGGGAATTGATGCAGACTTGACACCTAAAATGCTTGCTGGTTCTATGAGATGCTCGAGTACAAAATGCCCAAAAATATGCCCGTCTGGAACCTCCAGATCACACCCACAAGTCGACATCCCACAGCTCCTCCAACTCTGGGCGGCTCAGCACCTCTGCCATCGCCTCCCACGTCCCCTGCCACAGCTCTGGCAGCCTGCCATCGACCTCGCGCTCGATCACCAGCTTTGGCGGGACGGGGAAGCGGTCGTGGAGCAGCTCCAACTGCGACGGGTAATCTCCCTTTGGCGGGATGCCCGGGATATCATCCGTCCTGAAGAAACCGACGCCCAGCTCGGTGTGCGAGTGCACCCAGATCGACTTGACCGCTGCGGAGCGGTAGATCGATTTTTGTCTCCTATACCCGTCGGCCTTTTCCAGCGTGTCCCAGTGTTTCCAACCATTCCTGGGGAATCTCGGGAAAGACTCGACGACCGGAGCTGGGAAGGGGTCTGTCGGGAGCACCCTGTTGACCCCGTAGTACGTGTGGTCGATACTGAACGTCCCAATGTTGTCGGACAGCGCTTCCAGACGGCGGAGGATGCCAAACGGCCGCGCGTCGTCCCGAGGCAGCATGTACTCGTCCAGATCTGTCATGGCCAGCCACTCGTCGGTGACTCCGTGACGAATGAGGCAGTCGGCAAGGTACATGGCCTGATCTCCATAGGCCTTTCCATGCGCCACGTGAGTCTCCGAAGCCGGAGGCGCGGCCAAGAATGTGTCGCGAAGTCCAAGCAGCGCGTTGAGACGCGCGACCCATCGACCAAAGTCGGCATCCCGAGCCGACCAATGGACGACGTCCACGCCGCCAAACCGATGCCACACTCTCCACTCGACAAAGTCTTTCAGCTGGGTGATCAGCCGCGCGTCTGCGTCTTTCTCGCTTCGCGCCTGGAGGCGGATCGGGGTGAGGCACACTCCCAGTTTGTTGGGCGGATCCGACGGCGTCCAGTCTGCTGACGCCAGTTGTTGAGTCGCGACCAGGACATGGGTCGAGTCGTCGACTCGGATCGTCGCCTCGGGGGACACGGGCCCGTTTCGCCAAACAAGCCAAGGGTCCTCCTCGGCATCCCCCTTGCCCATCTCCAGCCAAGCGTTGATCCGGGTCACGCCTTTGCTAAACGCCGACAGGCCCTTGCGCAGCTGCTTGTCTGACATTGTCCTGTCGAGCGCGGTCCACGAGGGCAGCGGGCATTCTACATGGACGTATTCGTTTCTCCCTTGAATCACCGTCCTCGCGATGACCGTCTCGCTCGCGCCGTCCGGCTTGGCATAGTCGCAGGTGAAGGAGAGATAGGCCATGGCGTCGGGGAGCAGCCCCTGGACGCCGATTCGCATCCAATCGGTATTGCCGTCTTGCTCAAAGTACCAGTTGGACCCGAGCAGGTAGTGCGTCTCGTCGAGGAGGTTTTTGGAAGGGTGGATGGCGCTGGAAAAGTGGTAGGCGGTCCCAGGGTAAGGGTGCGCGTGGACATGGCGGGTGAATGCGGTGGTGGAGGAGTTTGGGCGGGAGACGAGGATGGGAGGAGCGTCGGGCTGGGGGATATCGGCGGGCAGCTTGGGGAATAAGCCGTTCTTGCCCAGGTGGAGACCAAACGACGTGTCTGGGAGAGATCCCACGAGAGCTTGGTAAGGATTTGAATCGGTAGACCGCATGTAGAGCAGGCCCAAGGTGACTAGTACAGCCACGAGGGCCGTCCGGAAGTCTCGCGTCCACCTCCGCATGGTTCGTCGACGGGGGAGTAGGAAGGTGAGGGGGTTTCTCGATACCGCCGCGGGCTGGACCATGCCAGGGGGTAAATCCGATAGCGGTGGGGATTGGCCGTAAAGTGGCCGTGTGTCAAGGCTCAGTGCGGTGGAAAGATGAACGACCGGCGTCAAAGACAACAACCTCTTGGCTAGAGTGGGATAGCGATACGGGCAGCTAAGCTGAAGGCAAGTCCTACGCGTCGCGGACGATCATCCCGTGCTGCTGACGGTATCTCCAACGTGGGCGAGGGGGACGACCACTTTTTTTTCTCCTTGCCTTCCCTGACTGGGTCCGAAAGCGTAAGCAGAGTTCTAGATTACGCAGCGGTATCTCTGCCATCGACGCAAGTGTTATTGTCCCTCTCACCCTCGCACGGGGGCTTGCAAGGGCCAGGAACGCTTCGAATGGTCTCCTGCGCTCGGACCCTGATCTCACGTAATGGCGAGGGCCGGATCGGTATGAGTGCCATGTCAGGTTCATAGAGGTCTACGCGTCGCGCCGCAATTGGTAGCCAGCTGTTGCCGCTAGCGGGCGGCACAAGTGCACAACGGTGACGGCTGGGTTGTGACGAGTGGGAAGTTTTGGGACGGGTGGGGTGGTTTCGTGGGACGGTTTTGTGCCGAGTGGGCTGACCGTCCCCCAAGGTCTGCAAATACGTCCAGAGAGTAAAATAAGCCCTATCATGGTCCGTATGTATTCTAAAGATACCTGAAACCGCTACGTATGGAAACCTCTATGTACTCTGTTGGACCCGCCCGCAGGATCTCGGCGGGACATGCCAGCGCCGATGTACAACGCGAAACAACAGATTATCTCCGCCCGGGGGGTCATCACGCCCGACCCGGCGCCGCCTGCGTTCCTTTATTCTTCCGATCCTGCTCCTTCTGCCAGGTGTAACCCGCGCTGCCGGTGAGGATGAACACGATCGAGACGATCGCCGGGAGCGGCAGCGACTCGTTGGGAAGGAGCAAGACCGCCAAGAGCGACTGCAGGACGCCTCGGACGGCGGTGGAGATGGTGTGTGTGACGGGCGAGGTGACGGTGATTTGCAGCACCGCCGCGAGGGAGACGAGGTAGTAGGCCGAGCCGGACACGACGATCGGGATGACAATGTTCGAGTAGAAACTCTTCTGCGTTCCGTGGGCAACGGCGGATGCGGTAGCCGATCGGGTCGATTCGACCAAGGCCATAAACTCCTGGGTGCCGCCGGTGACAAAGGACAGTGCGGAAAAGGCCAAGAACCCGGCGAGCGAAGTCACGTAGACAGCCCGGTACACGGTCATCTTCACGCCGTAATGCTTCACGACGATCGACTCGAGGGCGGTGGTAAAAGTCGAGGCGATGCCGAGGATGAACCCGGGGTCGGTCAAGAGGGACAGTGTCGAACCAGACTGACTGGGCCCGTGTTTCGATCCGGCGCCAATGACAAATCCGATGCAGATGAGGACAATGTTGATCATGATACTGCCGGTCGATTTGCTTCCCAGAATCAGGTAGGACAAGAGCACCGTGATCGGCAACAGCAGCCCTCGCGAGACGGCGTAGAAGGATGCGGGGACGAGCTGCCGTCAGTGACGAGTCGATAGCCAGTTCGACTCACATTCAAGCACCACACTTTCATCCCGACGCCGACCGTGCGCATAAACAGGTACACGTAGAGTTTCTGAATCTCCCCAAACGGCAGGGCGAGATGGCCGACATTCCCCAGGCCTAGCATCTTCACGACGATCGGGGGGTTAGGGGTTAGGGGTTAGGGGGTTAGGGGTTAGGGGTTAGGGGGTTAGGGGTTAGGGGGTTAGGGGGTTAGGGGTTAGGGGTTAGGGGTTAGGGGTTAGGGGGTTAGGGGGTTAGGGGGTTAGGGGTTAGGGTTAGGGGA